>CM074718.1:34600212-35800212 GCA_037306005.1 Rhinophrynus dorsalis
CTTTGATTTCTCTACAAGTGCTCATTCATGGAATTTCTGAAAACATGCACTATTGGTAGCTCTTCCAGTCTAGGGCTGGCTATCCCTGGACCAAGGTAGAAATTAAATTTAAGTATGTTTCATTAATCCATTTAATTCCCTTAATTTGTATGTCAGTGGCGCTGAATGAAACACTTCTTTGTAAATTGTGTATGCTTTTAGATTTAAATCTATTTTGTGTAAAGTGAATATTATAATAATATCATATTAATGTATATAACATGATAAACGGCATGCTTTGCAAACAAAATTGCAGTAGTAGGAACATTTTTTATTCTAGATTATTTAATTGAAAAAATATATAAATTAAATGTTTTAGTACTGCAAACTCTTCTGCAAATCTTTAATAAATATTGTGAGAATTCATCCATACTCCCAGTAAAAGTTAGTAAATCCATTAACTTATTATATCAATTGATTATGAGATGTACAAAAATGTACAGTTTATAATACTTCAAAACAATTATAGCACTAATAGGTGCTAAAAATCAATATGTTGTAGGTTAGGATTTGCACAGGAGTCTAATTACAACTAGATGTTGTGGTTCACTTTTGGCAAGTGAACAAAGGCAGATATAAAGTGAGTGAATTTCATTCTGTTTTTATGTAGAAATGATATCAATTTTAAATACTAAAATACTAAATAATTTAATTAAAAAATAATTAAAATGTAAATATGAAATAAACATAAGAATTTTTAGTTCTGCAAATGCTAATAAACTTAGTAAGAATAATAACCTATACTCGACATATAAGTTTATAAATCAGTTAACTTTTTCTCTCACTTGGTTTTATTATGTATGAAAAAAATATAACATAAAAAATTAATAGCATTAATAGAAGTAAAAAAAAAATTAACATACTGTAGTACGAAGTACCCAACTGCAAGTTGTTACTGTGGTTTACTTTTGGTAAAGGAACTAAGGTGGGGATAAAAAGTAAGTAGCATTCATTGTTGCAATTTACTTTCCATGAATCAATTGTTTATAAATGATATATAGTTTAATAATTCACAGAAAATGTTAATGCTACATTAAATTTAAGTATAGAAAGGAAGCACTTTATTGTTTCCTAATGATTTGCAACATTAGGTAAAAATAATAAATGATTACATTTAAAAACATACTTATGCATGTTAAAACAAAATATACTAATATTGCAAACCTTTAACAAACTTGCAGTTTGATAGGCAAAATGCATTTGTATAAAACTGAAGCAAAATTACAACTGAAATATTTTCAATAATTTAAGTATAACCTGTAAATAGTACATACTATAGATGCACTCTAAACATTTAAGGTCAAATTAAAGGCTTCTATATATGTGTATAAAAGACACACTAAAAGGCTTTAGTTAAATTCAGTATTTGCTACATATAGTAACAGTTAATATAAATAAGGATAAATATATTATCTACAGTTATTATTTTAGTACAAATATAGTAGTTCACATTTTAAAATAGTGATATTTGTATTCATATTGTTCAATATTCATATTTTAAAATTCAATGCAGACAAGTTTCAAAAATACCATAAAGTGTCCTTTTAATACCAATATAATAACAATAGAAATATCCACATTAGATACCAGTTGACTATGGTTTACAATCACATGTTTAGGTTGTTGGATAAAACATTTATCCATAGCATATCAAAAATACATGTATGCATTTTTACAGATATGCTTTATTTCAAATATCCCAGCATTAATTAGGCAAAAACTTCTAGTATTGTAAAAATAGTTTCCATAATAGCCTGCATATTTGTTCAACTTTTATTACATCTTTTATTTCTTTATAAATAAATATACACATAGAAATGTGATTGATGTACAAATGTTATTCCAGTAAAAAAAAAGTCATAAATGAAAAAAAGGGCTTCAGGTTTTTCCATTGCTGTATCTCTGCATTCCGTGGCATAATTTGTTGTTGAACTTTGACTCTCATCATCCTAAACTGGGCACTGGCTGGCTGAGTATGATGATAGTTGAAATACAACAAAACCTACATCACAATGTAACACCTTCTGTGGACTATGTCCTCTGTTAGAACTTTGCAGCCTTGCTATTTGTAATATGATATGCTTAGCAAAGTGTGAAAAGCATAACATAACAGAACATAAGAACACCTGTTTTTTTCTTATTTGTTCACAAAGCACAACCAATGTTTCTCTCTAAATACTGCACTCAGAGATCAGTTTGAACTGTCAAATATATTTAAAATATTACAGCATATAATATATCAAAATCATTCAGCATGTTAAAACATGTATATCTTTGTTGAGTTTACATATAGAAAATGCTTTATATGTTGTCTAAGCCTAAAATACAGTATAACAATAGGCAGTTATTCTATTGAAATTGCTGCTCATCTCTTACTCTTTTAAATAAGAAGTATATGCAGTGGATTCTTAAAAGGGTGATATACATACTTATTCCAACAATAAACAAATTTTCCTATGTCAGAATTGTTATTTGTCCTTTGTAAACTCTATACTTCTGATTTTTTATATATTAATGAAGACATTTTAAAGGTTAGGGTTCTGAATAAAGTACGTCCCATAGTATTCATTTTTAAATTGTGATAACATTTAGTCTATAATAAAGTAAGTTAAACAATATAATTTATAGCATATATTTTCAAGACTACAGAGGTCTCATCTTTAAATATCAAATATCTCATAAGCTTATTCAGTCAATCATCTTGGTTTCCTGTCAGATATTACAAAAATATTTTTATTTTGACCCAGTATAGATGTTAGCACAATCTGCAGGACACTTGTAAATCCACTTCACCAAAACCTCCTATGAAGAAGTATATATATATATATATATATATATATATATATATATGGAAAAATATAGTGTATGCCATTAAATAGTGAATATGCATGAATGTTTATTAGTATTTATACATTTGTAATAATGCTTCTGTAGTTGATCGATAAAATTTAGAGTACACTGTTAAATTGCACCCAGATGTACATAGTTTTAAACCTCTGAGTGCCAACACATTGCAAAAGCATCTCTGGCACTCAAAGGGTTAAAATGAGTACACTTACAATTTAAATTAATGCATTTGACCACCACATAAAGGGATGGTAATGTTTCATAATAAAAACAGCTCTAATTAATCATCATAGTATATGGGCCATGGAGAGTGTTATTTCAATTCTGTCAGAGTTGTAGTTCAAGAGTAATTGAATGATAAAGTTTTTCCCTCCTGCCCCTTCTACTGATGTAACACTGCTCAGCTTAGAGCAGCAGGGTGTGTCCAAGTAGATTGCAGAGAGGGACAATCTTCAATTAAGATAAGGGAAAAAGCTGAAAAACCTGTCAAGGGGGGCAGGGTTTTTCTTATGATCACAGTAAGAAGCAGAGTGAAGATCTGAAAAAGAGGCAGCTTACTCTAGGTAAAAGGGGCAGGAGGGGGAAACTTCATCATTCAATTACTCTTGAACTACAACTCTGACAGTATTGAAATAACACTCTCTATGGCTCAAATTCTATGAAGATTAATTGGAGCTGCTGTTTTTGTGAAACATTACTATCCCTTTAAGTAGCAATTCTTATATGAACATAATAATTCAAGAATCAACATCCATGCTGTGTATATATTGATCTATATTTTCCTCCTCTGTCAGATACCAGCATACATGATATTAGAATTGAATCCTAGAAAGGTTTCAAATGCATTGCAATGTGTTGTACCTCTCAGGAATCCTAAAGGTTAAGTGGATGCAAATTAAATAGCAATACTCTCTGTAATATAGTGTATACGTTCATCTCGTTGCTACTGAAGAGAAAAACATTCCTGTATTACTTTGCATGGCAACCATAACTGTTAAACATGGCTCCCATGTGGTTGAAAAATTCTGACGCCAATGGTAACTATAAAAATCTGAACTAAAACATTACAAAATGGGACAGGAGAATATGTAGCCATGAGGTTCTTTTGTTTGAAGTTAAGTGAAAGAAGAGAGAAGGTAAGATGATACTCTGAGTGAACCAATATATGGCGGACTTTAGAAGCTTTACAATCTAAATAACTTTTCATTTCAACTTTGTATTGGTCCAATCAAAGGTATGATTCAGTCCTTCAAGGATCAAAGGAGCATGAAATGCATTGTTAAGCAATGTGTTTTATGTCCCTCTATTGATTGAAGGGTTCACCTATTTTACCTCTCTACTCTCATATTAATTAAAATGAAGAATCCAGTGTTGTGAATCTAGATATTGTACAGAGAAGATAAGCAGCTCTCATCATGACTAATAACATCCTTTTCTGATGAAGGTGTGTTGAGCCACACCAAAGCTCTGATGCTGTGAATACATTTATGTTTTTTGCACCAACGACTAGGTGGTTCATGGATTACTTTACAACCTTAATACTACTTATAGTTATAATTTATCAAGGGACGAAATGCAGCTTTTTACAGATATCAGTATATATATGAGAATTTATTTAACAGTGTATTTCTTTCATTTATCCTTCTCATAGGAAGAGAAAATGCCAAGCCTTCAGTGTTCATCTTTAAGCCTTCAGAGGAACAGATTCAAGCTGGAAAGGCAACTGCTGTCTGCCTGATCAATAACTTCTATCCAGGAGATCTGAAGGTGGAATGGAAGGTGGACAAACAGCTCATTACTTCCGGAGTAGAAACAAGTGAAAATATGCCGGAAACTGACAACACGTACAGCAAGAGCAGTACGCTCACTGTTACCAGTGATAAATACACAAAATCGGAGGAGTTCACATGTGAAATCACACACACAACCCTGTCAGAACCACTGTTGACAAGCTTCAAGAAATCAGAGTGTTCTTAGTCACAGGGTTCAAGAAGACATGATTAATATGAACCCATATATTAGAAAAACTTTTTCCCCTTCTTTTGCAATTTAAATAATTCTCTTTCAAATAATCTTGCAATATATTGATTTACAAAGTAATGCAGACCCCCAATCCTTTAAAGGTAGAAAAACAATCAAAGGCAACAAAACAGTTTTGTCTTGAAATACAGTGACTTTCATGTTTTTCATAATTGTTCTGTATTACTGTAAATCTTTTGGACTTCGAGTAAAATAATTTTCTGCTTTTATCTTGAAATGTGAGAAAAATAAATAAAAATCATTCTGCTTCTAATTTGTGTTTATTAGTGTTTTTAATGAAACATCTTCTATTGTTTTCCAGTTCTATTGCTTCTCTGACATCCAAAGAGGTAAGGGGGAGATGCACTAAGGTGTGATAAAGAGGTGACAAAATGGAGATAACATCTCCAGTGATATCACGTCTCCAGTTCCTATGTTATTCTATGGAGCCAAAGCACTAAGATTTCTCCAACTTTGGAGATGTTGATACGTAGGCTCTACAGAATAACATAGGCCTTGAAGAAGTGATATCACTGGAGAAGTAATCTCCGCTTTATCACCTCTTTATAATGTCTTAGTGCATAACCCCCAAGGTGCATAAAGAGGCTCAAAGTGGTCTCTATACATTGGTTGCTCATACATAAACATTACAGTTATTATCTAATTTCAGTTGAAATTACAATACAGTGCCATACCAAGGTCTACAGTTAGAGGATTAGACAGGCTAGTTTTTTATGTAACATCATCTATGAAAAGTAACTATATATTTATCATTTCATTTTTTATTTTGTTTGTCTAAATACGTTATTTATACATTTTCATGATATTTCTCAGCTCCGTACCTTTGGGAAAAATACTTTTAAAAGATAAAATCCTGGTGCAAGTCAATATGACAGTGACAAAAGTCATGCTCATGAAAAGATTTAATGGACATAGGGTAAATTACTATAGAGAACAACTATAGTAATTTAGTAACATAGTATCATGCTTCATGAGGCTGAAACAAAAGACTTTTCCATCAAGTTCAGCCAATGCCATATCAGCGTGTTGATCCAGAGGAATTAAACTTCAAGTGGGTAAAAAAAATCCTTCCTGCTGTCCTATGTTGTATAATTTTATAAAGCCTTATTATTATTATTATTTTATCAAGTATCTATCTATCTATGTAACAATGTATCCATATCTATCAATCTATATTTATCTATCGGTTTCTATCAGTATCAACCTATCGATCCATAGCTATCTATCTACCAGTCCATATCTATCTACCTACCAATCCATATCTATCTATCTACAAATTCATATCTATATATCTATCTACAAATCCATATTTATCTATCTATGTAATAATGTATCCATATCTATCAATCTATATTTAGCTATCAGTTTTGATCAGTATCAACCTATCTGTTGATCCATATCTATCTATCTACCAATCCATATCTATCTATCTACCAATCCATATCTATCTATCTATCTATATATCTATCTATCTACAAATCCATATCCATCTATCTATCTATCTATCTACAAATCCATATCTATCTATCAATCTACAAATCCATATTTATCTATTTATCTATCTATCTATCTATCTATCTATCTATCTATCTATCTATCTATTTATATAAAAAAATAAATATATATATATATATATATATATATATATATATATTCAGTATATATATTGTGACAGAATCCAGGACCATGTATACATCAGCCAGAGGATGCAACAAGCAGTTTATCCCGGCTGTTAAATGGTTATGTTTTATACCTTGGGACAGCAAAGCAGAGGACTCCTTTTCAGATCTTTGCGCTGCGCTGTGTCAACAACCTATCCTGGTGGCACCCGACTTCAAGAAAGAATTCTTCTTGCAGACCGATGCCTCTGAGGTGGGGTTAGGGGTGGTACTTTCGCAGAACGTAGATGGTGAGGAGCATCCCGTCTTGACATCAGCATTACCATGAAGCAAACCAGCCCAGTGCTGCAACAACAAACTTAAATGGCTGTAATGACCACTATGCGGTGGTTGAAAAGGAGTGTTTGGCTATTAAGTGATCTACGGACAATCTTAAGTATCATTTACTTGGTAGACCCTTTACACTGATCACTGACCATACTCCCTTGCGGTGGATGCACACTAACAGAGACAAAAACTCCAGGATCCTGAGATGGTTTCTGTCATTACAACCATTTAAGTTTGTTGTGCAGCACTGGGCTGGTTTGCTTCATGGTAATGCTGATGCTCTGTCTAGGGTGCACAGCCTTGCAGCAGTGGCTGCTTCCCATGCCTGTGTTAAGCTGGAGAGGGGGATGTGTGACAGAATCCAGGACCATGTATACATCAGAGAGAGGATGCAACAATCAATTTATCCCAGCTATTAAATGGCTAAGTTTTTTCCCTTGCTAGCACACCTTCTAAATAGCACGGACCTATATAGTAGGCCTGAAAAAGCAGGGTGGAGTCAGGGTGCACTGGAATAGTGTGTTTGGAAACCTACAATGTGGCTGTCTGCCTCTAAAACCAAGGAATGGTGAGAAAGCTTCATAACTGAAAAAAGACTGCAGGTTTATTTACTTTATTTTATACGGGAACCCAGAGTAGCTGGTTCAGTAACTGGTAGTGAGGGAACTATTGTGGGTTAGCCTCCTTAAAGGAGTAAGCCTGTTTATTTGTGTTCTTTTTATTTGGAATCAAAAACCTGTTTGATTTAAAGCATACCCTAAAAGTTGTTGCTGTTTACATTAAACTGTATTGAAGTAACAACCTCCTGGCTGTCCTGACCGTGTTGAAGTGACCTTACCGCAAGAATCCAGACATTCCAAACACAAAAAGCAACATCCAGGGTTCAGGCAATACAAGTTCATAATATAAACATCAAGAAGCAACAGCAACAGGTCCTTTTTGAGAAGGACAAAAAAGCGTAACTGTGTTTATTGTGAAGTTAACGTTTTGGTGCTCATCAGATTGATAAAAGAAACAGTGAGAACCAAAACGTTGAGCTCACAATAAACACACCTGTATGCTTTTTTGTCCTTCTCATAAATTCCAGTGAGTGCTGCTTCTTGGCCATTTTAAGTGATTTTACTATAGCTTCTACTTCTTCTAACAAAACTTCTGGAACAGCTTCAGCCTCTGGAACTGCATTCAGTTGTTGTCCTTCATCCATATAAAGATTTTAATAAATTTCTTCCACTTGTTTTAGTATTTGTTATTGAGTTTTTGCTGTTGTACCATCTTTAACAAGCTTTAATGCAAATATGTGGCTCCTATGCTTGGCCATCTTTCATATTGCTTTCTTTAGCACTTGAGTTTCCTTCAGTATCCTTTTGATGAGCTCAACATTAAACTTGGGCATTTTCTTCTTTTTGCACATTTCTACATATTCTACATTGTTTGTAATATTTTCGTTTTGCTTCCTTTCTCGTTGCTTAATCATCATGTAAACTCTTTATTTTGATATTCAGGTTGATTCTTCTTGTTTAACAGTAGGTGCAAGGCCATGGGCAGTGTCTGTGATGGTCAATATTTTTTTCATTGTGGGTTGTCTGTGTCTGGAAGATCTTGCAGCAAACTGAAGTGATTAAACAGTGCTAACTTAAAATTCGTATGATTTTTCAATAGCTGGCTGGTATCGATATTCACATTTGTTGACTTGATCATTTTCCTCCTTTATTTCTTGCAGTCAGTTTTGATTTTTGCTCTCTCTAAATGATGGTAATTTCCAACATGTTTCAGACAGTGTTTATCTATGATTACCAGAGTTTCGAGGCTGGGGTGTCAGTTTATCCTTGGCATCATATGTATAATCCTAGAAGTTTCTCCTCGGCATCATGTGTGGTGTGGATTACACACACACATGATGCCAAGGAGAAACTGTCATGGCTGCTTCCATGCACATGAAATCCAGGACTGATTGAAGATAATGATATTATCTCTTGAACAAAGGCACAAGGACAGAATTTGAAGGAGGCCAAAAGGAATTCTGGTCATAGTGACATAGTAACATAGTGGATGAGGCTGAAAAAAGACGTGTCCATCAAGTCCAGCCCATGCCATATCACCCCTGTTGATCCAGAGGAAGGCAAAAAAACTTTGAAGCCATTTTCAATTAATGGCTTTTGACTTAGAATGGTTGTATATGCTGTTGTATACTAGTTAACCAAGACCAGGTAATGTGAGATTCAAATCTTCCTTACCCAGAAAGGCTAACGAGCGATGATCAACAAAATACACGTTCACCTTAAACATGCATCGCATAGAAAATCTTACCTAAAAACACACGATAAAAACGTTACCTAGCACCAAAGCCAATCACAGCACCCCAAAGTATCAAGTTCAGTCAGAAAACCCAAAATAACCAACGCACCTTTTGGATATTTGTTTCATGATGTAGATTTAAGGGAAGTTTTATTATGCACGATTTTCTCCTTCCCACTGTGTGACCTAATAATGCTTGTATCTTCATGTATCGTTCCTTTCATGGACTCCCTTAGTAAATGTTGCAATTTAACTCCTGTTTTAACTCCTGTTTTGTTGCAATTTAACTCATGTTTTATCCCTAACTCTCTGTTTTGTTTTCCTCTACGGTGAGTTGTGTGATGTTCGTCTAAAAAAGTAGGTGTTGGATTTCTGTCGGTAAATGTTGCAATTTAACTCACGTTATCCCTAACCCCAACATTTGAATGAATCTGGGGTTATCTTTCCCATTGTCCTCAATGGGCGATATTTTGCCATCGTGGTTTTCAAAACTGCTGTTATTTCTTACTTGTGGGAACATTTGCATCGCATACTTGAGTGAAAAAAGTCTGGCTTCTCCCAGGTGCGGACCTGTGGCATTGCAGACTACTCATTTTCCCATTGCTGGGACTGATTATAGAGAATCACACAGAGGCAGTCTCCTATTCCTGATAGTTGTTGCTTTCTCCATTGTGCGCTTCTCTCTCATACTATTTATTGTGATAATTTGATTCATTGATTGTACCTAATAAAGTTGGTGTTACCTATAAGTACTTGTCCTGAGTTTCTTTGTACTATCCATGACAATTTGTTGATTTGCTTGCAGCAGAAAAATTGTTTTCTTTCCCACATTACACATTTGACCTAAAGCTGCACATTTGTTTGTGTGAGGAAACTCCATTCCACACCTATGACACGTTTTACCTTTTTTTTTGTGTAATTAATGGTTGTATGTTTATGCTGAACATTATTCACGTGTAAGCCATGTCCTTTTTCCATCCTAGCACCTTGATAGTCTGCAAGTTCTATGGAACGAGCCATTTTAAGTAATTCATGTAGAGAGTAATCTTGCTGTAATGCTTTGTGTCTTATAGTAGATAATGAGCAAGATACAATTATTTGTGTTAGAATTTCTTCATCAGTATCAGCAAAAGCACATCCTTGTGCCAGTTCTCTTAAACATGGGGCATATGTGTCCATGGATTCATCTGGATGCTATTTAGACATCCTAAATATGTATCTCTCATATCTGATGTTTTGGGTTGAAGTAATTGTTAGTGATGACCGAGCATGCTCGGCCGAAGCTCGGTTCGGCTCGAGCATCGCTCTGCTCGGCACATGGCGGTACTCGTACGAGTACCGCATGTGCTCGCCCGCCATGTTCGGGTCTCCTCCCCGCACGTTTCGCGGCTGCTGCGCAGCCAATAAACGTGCGGGGAGACTCTGACATCAGTGTAATGCCAGCAGCCATTACGGCTGCTGGCATTACACTGATTGGCTGGCCAGAACCCGTGATCGGGTGCTGTATAGCACCCGAATCGCGAGTTCTGCTCATTCTCAGCCAGGGAGAGATGCGATCAGGCAGGGAAAGTCAGTGTAGGGAGAATAAAAGTGTTGGTACTCTTTCAAGACCCAAAAGTCCTTTTTAGGACTGTTGTGTGTGGGGGCAGCATTTATATTTTGTTTGGGGGGGCACAATTCCATTTTTTTTTTGATGGTGGGATATTAGTAAGGTGACATTGTACTAGGTGCACAGGGACAAATATTGTACAACGCAGCGACAAAAAGGGCCATTTTAAACGTGTGCCTAGCCATAGATTATTGTCACATTCTGTTTAGTGTGCAAATTCACAAATTAACGTCACATATTCCGTTCACTGTGCCTAGCCGCAGATTAGCGTCACATTCTGTTTTGTGTGCCTAGCCGCAGATTAGCGTCACATTCTGTTTCGTGTGCCTAGCCGCAGATTAGCGTCACATTCTGTTTAGTGTGCCTAGCCGCAGATTAGCGGCACATATTGTTTAGTGTGCAAATTCACAAATTAACGTCACATATTCCGTTCACTGTGCCTAGCCGCAGATTAGCGTCACATTCTGTTTCGTGTGCCTAGCCGCAGATTAGCGGCATATATTCCGTGTAATATGAAGAAGGCGGGTAAAAAGGGACGGGGAAGTGGACGTGATCCTGATAGTTCAGGGCGCGGGTCAGGACGTGTAGAAACTGTGCCTGGTGCCAGAGCACAAGAAAGAAAGACATCCACCATACCTAGCTTCATGTCTCAGTTTACAGGGCGTCGCAGGACATCACTCTCGAGGTCAGACCACTGTGAACAGGTGGTCGGTTGGATTTCAGCTGATACTGCTTCCAGTCGGTTAAGCACCACCCTGTCTTCCACCAAGTCCACTCTCACTAGCCAAGAGTCTGGTCAACATAATCCTCACCCTGATCATCCTTCCTCCCACCATAGAGGGTCTGGCCAAAGAAGTGATCCCACACTGGGATATAGTGAGGAGCTCGTCTCATCACCAATCCTTGATTTGAACCTCTCTCCAAGCACGCTTGCAGAGGAACATGAGATCTTGTGCCCTGATTCACAACCTCTAGAGGGTACCCAATCACAAGAAGATGACAGAGGGGAACGGCATTTAAGGTCAAAGGAAGTGGATGATGATGATGAGACACAGTTGCCATCAAATCAACCACAATTACTGTCTCAAGACCTTGATGAGGAGGATGATACACAGTTGTCAATGACTGAGGATGTGGTGGGATCAAGAAATGAGGAGGATGATCAGAGTGAGGAAGTGGAGGAGGACTTGGTGGACGATGAGGTCACTGACCCCACCTGGGAAGGTGGAGAGCCGAGCGATGACAGCAGTCCTGAGGGTGAGCCATCTGCAGCACCGCAACAGGCTGGAAGAGGCAGTGGTGTGGCTAAAGAAAGAAGGCGGACCGCACCAAACCGGCCCGCAAATGTTCCACGGAGCACCCCCTTGCGTAAATCTCCCTTGCCAAGGGCTAGGTGTTCCGCGGTATGGCGTTTTTTTAAGGAAAGTGCGGACGACAAAAAAATTGTAGTTTGCAACCTGTGCCACACCAGAATGAGCCGAGGCATGAACACTAGAAACCTCACCACCACCTGCATGATCCGACACATGGTATCCAAGCACCGTAATAAGTGGGAGGAACACCCGGATCGCCAATCTGTGTCTGCAGGCCACACCACTGCCTCCTCTTCCCCTGTTTTCGGTGCCGGTCAATCACCTGTCGAAGGCGCAGGCCCTGCACCTGAAGCACCATCAGCGACCACATCCACTTCCCTGTCCCAGCGCAGCGTCCAAATGTCACTACCCCAGGCATTTGAGCGCAAGCGAAAATACCCAGCCACCCACCCACAGGCCAGAGCACTAACCTCACACCTTTCCAAATTACTGGCCATCGAAATGCTGCCATTTAGGCTTGTGGACACTGAGTCCTTCCACAGCCTGATGGCAGCAGCTGTCCCTCGGTACGCAGTCCCCAGCCGCCACTACTTTTCCCTGTGTGCCGTCCCCGCCTTACACCACCATGTGTCCCTTAACATCACCCGTGCCCTGACCAACGCAGTTACTGGGAAGGTCCACTTAACGACTGACACATGGACAAGTGCTTGTGGCCAGGGACGCTACATTTCCCTGACGGCACACTGGGTGAATGTCGTGGAGGCTGGGAGCGACTCGGACCCTGGGATGGCACGGGTGCTACCCACGCCGAGGATTGCGGGCCCTACCTCCATCAGGGTTTCCGCCAGCACCTACGTTATTGGCTCCTCCTCCTCCTCCTCCGTTTCCACCTCCGAATTCTCTGCGCGCAGCGCCACTCACCCATCAGCCGGTAGCTGGAAGCAGTTTAGCACTGCAGTGGGGAAGCGTCAACAGGCCGTGCTGAAGCTGATCTGCCTTGGGGACAAACAGCACACGGCCTCAGAGCTGTTGCAGGGGATTAGTCACCAGACCGAGCAGTGGCTCTCGCCACTCAACCTGCAACCAGGCATGGTTGTGTGTGATAATGGGCGTAACTTGGTGGCGGCTTTGGAGCTCGGCAAGCTCACACACGTACCATGCCTAGCGCATGTATTTAATTTAGTGGTTCAGCGATTTCTAAAAACCTACCCCAATTTGCATGATCTCTTGACCAAGGTGCGCCGCGTGTGTGCACATTTCCGTAAGTCATCAACAGCTTCAGCCGGCCTGTTGAAGCTGCAGCAGCGCTTACAATTGCCAGCTCACCGGCTGCTGTGTGACGTGAGCATGCGCTGGAACTCCACCTTCCACATGTTGGCCCGGCTTTGTGAGCAGCAGAGGGCAGTAGTGGAGTACCAGCTGTTACACGGTCGTCGCCTCTCCGTTCAACTTCCTGTAATCAGAAGTGAGGAGTGGGAATGGATGTGAGACCTCTGTGAGGTTTTACGCAATTTTGAGGAATCGACACAGATGGTGAGCGGCGATAACGCTATTATCAGTGTAACCATCCCACTTCTGTGTCTACTGAAACGCTCGCTGCTCACAATTAAAACCGACGCTTTGCATGTGGAAGAGGTGGAAATGGGGGAGGAAGAGCTTACACAAGGTGATAGCCAGAGCACCCTCACTTCGTCTTCTCAGCGACAATTGGAGGAGGCGGAGGAGGAGGAGGAAGACACGGTTGCCTCCGCTACAGAGGGTAGCCATGGAACTTTATTTCCATCTCTTCAGCGTGGGTGGGCAGAAGAGGAGGAAGAGGATGAGGAGATTGAGAGTCATCCTCCTGGTGAGGACAGCGAAATCTTGCCTGTTGGTACTCTGGCACACATGGCTGACTTTATGTTAGGCTGCCTTTCCCGTGACCCACGCGTTATACGCATTTTAGACAACACGGATTACTGGGTGTTCACCCTTCTGGACCCCCGCTACAAAGAGAATTTCTCATCTCTCATTCCTCCGGTGGAGAGGACAAGCAAAATGGTGCAATACCAGAAGGTTCTTGTCGAAAAATTGCTCCAAAATTTTCCATCTGACAACGCTGGCGGCAGAGTACATGCTACCTTGGCCAACCGAGAAGGGGAGAAAAGGGGAGCACACAGCAGTTCCGACAGAGGCAGGGCAACACTCTCCAAGGCGTGGGACACCTTCATGACACCCCGCCAGCACCCTCACCCTGATGCGCAGCCTAGTGTCACAAGGAGGGAAAAGTTTTGGAAGATGGTGAAGGAGTACGTAGCAGACCGTGTCAGCGTCCTCAATGATCCCTCTGTGCCTTACAACTACTGGGTGTCCAAGCTGGACACGTGGTATGAACTGGCACTCTACGCCTTGGAGGTGCTGGCCTGCCCTGCCGCCAGCATTCTGTCTGAGCGGGTATTTAGTGCTGCTGGTGGCATCATAACAGATAAGCGTATCCGCCTTTCCACCGAAAATGCTGATAGGTTGACACTTATAAAAATGAACAAGGCCTGGATTTCCCCTGACTTCTCCACTCCACTGGAGGAAAGCCCCGGGTGAACATAAAGTCACTTTAGATATGTTATTTACAATGATGGGAATACTCTGTATTCCCATTCACCCCTTCCACCCAAAAAACGGGTATATGGTTGACTCGTAATCTTCTCATCCTCCTCCTCCTCTTCCATATGCCCTGTGATATAATTTTTATATAGGGCCAGCTCACCAGCGGGCCCTGTGATATAATTTTTATATAGGGCCAGCTCACCAGCGGGCCCTGTTTGACAATTTTTGTATAGGTCAGCTCACCAGCGGGCCTTCTCATATAATGTTTTATTGGGTCAGCTCTCTAGCGGGCCCTCTCATATAATGTTTTATAGCGTCAGCTCATTAGCGGGCCTTCGCATATAATGTTTAGGATGGTCAGCTCCGCAGCAGACCCTCACCCATAATGTTTTAGATGGTCGGCTCAGCAGCAGACCCTCATTCCTAATGTTTTAGATGGTCAGCTTAGCGGCATGCCCTCACCCCTAATGTTTTAGAGGGTCACCAGCAGGCCATTAATCCTAATTTTTCAAGGGTGTGTATGATGCCCTCCTTTATGTGTAATAAAGGGTGTATTGAAGTGACATTTCAGTCTAATTTTTGGCAGCCCTTTCACTTAGTGCATAGGCTTTATGAGTGTTGGACCACTACCTGAACTATTGTACCACAATGTGAATGAGGCCCACCATTTTGTGATATACAGGTTGTATCAGAGTGCCTCAGGTCCTCCCATTGAATTAAATAGGGCTGGGGTGTTCGACAGAGCAGAAGGTAGTTCTTGGCTTCATCCACTAAGTCACTTCGTCACTTTTACTCAATGGATCAGACCCCACTGTTCCGACTATAAATTTTGGACTTAACAAGGGCAAACGGACATGTTGTAAAACCTGTGGTAGCTGCGGCCTCCGTTCCTGAATGCTGTACCTTACCCGGGCCATAACCACGTTGAACACCTGCTTTACGCTGCGCACGTTTCCCTCTTAATCATGGCCCCAGTTCCGAAAAATCGATTAAATTTTTTGCAGAATTTGCAGATGATATACAAGTAAATATACAGCAAATACTGTTTGGTAACAATTTTTCGCCTAAAATCGTTTTTATCTTCCTTTTTGTGTGTTTTACGGTCAGTCTGTAAAAATGGCGTACTACGGGCAAAACATCGTTCCCAGCAGCGACGTTGGAGTCCAAGATGCATCCAGACATCCTCCCTATGCTGTCCCTGAACCATTTCTGTGGTGTTTCCATCATTTTCTGACCTTTTCCTATGAACCAGGCACCCTCCCCTCATCAGAGCAGGGGGTGCCTGGTGTAATGCTCGAGTCCTCCCATTGACTTCAATGGGGCTCGGGTGCTCGGCCGAGCACTCGAGCCTCCGGGGGCGCTCGGCCAGAGCACCCGAACACCCGAGCATTGGGGTGCTCGATCATCACTAGTAATTGTTAAAGCTTTGGAACAGCCATTGTATGTGTCAGTGTCTGCAGCAGGTAGTGTGCCGAATATGCTTCCGTGCCAGCATAATGCAATAATAAAGCCCTTTTTCTTTTATCATCTTTTATGTCCATTGCTTCTATAAAGTTTTCAAATCTAGTTATCCATTTTCTCCAGTCATGGGCCAAGTTATTGGTATCAGATATCAAATTTAGGAAACGTGCAGATAATCCGCCATCTCAGCTCCACAGAGTAATGCGCTGCCAGACCAGAATTGTAATGTAGTCGTATGGCTCTTGGTACCGCCAACTAATTAAGTCATTCTCCACCATGCTTTACATTTGCATCATAGCAGCTATAAGAGGCATGGGTGTTATTGTTACTGTGGTAAATGTTGTCCCATTCTCAGAGACATCTACAAAGCTACCATTATGTGCCTCTTGGCCTTATGTACTTTAATGAGTGCTTATTTTGCTAGTGTGTGACCCAATCAGATTAATGGTTGTGCTTTGTGTGAGTTTTGATGTACATAGATGTGATCCTGCCTTTCCCCCTGCTCACATATATTTTTTACAGAGACAAAAAATTGCAACATGTTTTGCTTTTTTATCATTAGTGAAGTATCTGCTCCTGAGAGACTACTACTACTACTAGCCCTGGCAGTAGGTGTCAATGGTACTGAACTTCAAACTGCAGCAAAAGCACTCATAGAAAGGGTTGTGGATGTTGACTTCTGTTAGTGCTTCATCAATAATTGTGAGTGTGACTGGGTGAGGCTTGGACTTGGAAGCAGTGATGGTGATGAAGATGACAAGTGATTTGTTGGACATAATGATGGTACTGTTGATTTGTACTATAAAAGTACAGAGTAGCGCCTTTCCTATTTGGAGTGATGATTTTCTCTGACTGAAAATAAAGTAAGATGCATGTCTGTCTCAGACTCTGTTCAGAAGTTGAAATAGAATCTCCTGCTTGTCTCTATCACCTATCAGTCAAAAGCTTTTTTTTTTTCTTCACCTGTCCTTGTCACTGTTAGTGTTACTATCTGCAAATCATACCCATCCTCCCTGCAACTGTCCAGAGAAATGGCTCACACCAATACATCTTAAATCAAGCAATTCCAGCTACCCCTTTGTCTGTCTGCCTCTATACTAGTAAATAGTACATTTCAGCAGCTTTCTCTTTCTCTGTAGTGTTCATTGACCTGTTAGTGTTAGAATCAGCAGCTTTCAATAAAGGATAAATCACAGCAGCTGGTGCAACACCACACAATATATGCTTGTCCCTCTCGTTACAGATGTTGAAATGAGTGTATGTAAGTAACATAATATGTCAATTTGTACCTGTCTTGAATGTATGATGTATGTATGTCTGTCTGTGTAGAATCTGTCACCCACTCTCAGTAGAGTCTCAGACTCAGCCAGCCCAGGCAGGAAGGATCACTTCACCTGTCTGTCACTTGTGTATGTATGCATGTATATCTTTATTTATATGCTGCCACACAGTGTACGCAGCACCTTACAAAGGTAGTACGTTACAATAAATAAGTGTTGCAGTCATAGAAAAAATCAAGAAGCTTACAGTCTAAATGAGTAAAAGGAGACAGACCACAGGGTATGAGGGTGCCAAGTCAGTCAAAAGGTTTGGGATTTTTTTTGTTGTTGTGTTTTTAATGCTCCCTTCTCCCTTTACAGCCACACTCAGAGAACAACTGTCAGTGGCTAATACCAACACTCTTATTAACCCTTTGAGTGCCAGAGAGGCATCCATCGCATTGCATTGCAATGCATTGGATATCTCTCTCGCACTCAAAGGGTTAATCAACCAGAGGTGCTCTCTCTTTGCCTGTTTGCCTACACTAGCTAGTATCAAAATAGAGCTGCTTTGTCTCTCTCAAGCACGGACATTCCAAACACTGATGCCTAATTTGGGTAGAAATACATTATTATCATTGATTTCAATGAAGAGAAAAAAGCTACAAAAAATTTTTAAAAAAGGAAATATTTACAGGGAGGTGGGAAGTACTGTTGTGCACTTTTCATTTTTGGGCTGAACAGATTTATCCATCCATAATTTTCAGTTGCATTCCAATTAATTCAGGAATTATCATTTTATTGTTACATTTTTTCATTATTTACCAGGATAAATGAATAATTTGAATTAACTCTGGCACATTATGGGATTTTCCAATTAAATGCATTTCTGGACTGGAAATGTAACTCTTTGAGTGTCATTTATTCTTTATTGCCAATAACCTTCTTTAAGTTTTAGTGTATAACTCCTGACCTCCCTCTTTAGGAGGGACAGTTCCTCACTGAGACCCAGATGCCTCTGTCCCTCTTTCACACCCTTGTGTCCCTGTGTTTAGGAGATCAGACTGTGTGGTGTGTATAGAAGTGTATCACCCTGGTGTCCCTGTGTTTAGGAGATCAGACTGTGTGGTGTGTATAGAAGTGTATCACCCTGGTGTCCCTGTGTTTAGGAGATCAGACTGTGTGGTGTGTATAGAAGTGTATCACCCTGGTGTCCCCATGTTTAGGAGATCAGACTGTGTGGTGTGAATATACGTGTATCACCCTGGTGTCCCTGTGTTTAGGAGAACAGACTGTGTGGTATGTATAGAAGTGTATCACCCTGGTGTCCCTGTTGTAGGAGATCAGACTGTGTGGTGTGTATAGAAGTGTATCACCCTGGTGTCCCTGTGTTTAGGAGAACAGACTGTGTGTTGAGTATAGAAGTATATCACATTGTTCCACAGTAATAAAACTCACATTAATGTTTGTTTAAACTTCTGTCTAGAGGTTTATAAATTATAATTATATTATATAGTTTTTTGTGCGCCTAATCATTTAGTTAGTTACACAAAGAGGTGTCAATAGATCATAAAATAACCCTGACAATTCTTGATAACGCATGGCCGCCCAGCAACACCACCTAAAGAAAAAGTGTCCCACTGTATTTAAATTCGTTATTTCATATAAAGCGTTATTTTTTAATCAGGTATGAGACATTTAAATCAATTATATTACCTTTAAGCCCTTGGATGCTACAAAGGTCTTTTGATGCATTGTAAAGACATCTCTAGCCTACAGACTAATAGACAGTCAGTCGTTTATACCTATGAGTGCCACTGGCACTCAAAGGGTTAAAATGCATGATACAAATGCTTCACTGAAGCACATGTAATATAGGATTTAACCCTTTGAGTGCCACAGAGGTATCCAACACATTGCAATGCAATGTGTTGGATACTTTTCTGGCACTCAAAAGGGTTAAACACATATATCAAACACCTAAAAATATACTGATGTTATATAGCCTTAAATACTAGGGACTGCATGCTAGTATCTTTATAAATGGCCTTTGAATGCAAGGCAATGCACTGGAGACCTCTCTTAGCATTCCGAGGGGAGATTCACTAAGCAGTGATAAAGAGGGGATAAAGAGGTGATAACGTGGAGATAACTTCTCCAATTCCTATGTTATTCTATGGAGACTATGCACTAAGATTTCTTCAACTTTTGAGCTATTAGTGCATGGGCTCCATAGAATAACATAGGAACTGGAGAAGTGATATCACTGGAGAAGTCATCTCCACTTTATCGCCTCTTAATCACCCCCAAGGGTTTTAAAAAAAAAAAAAATAACAGTTGTGAAATTGAACTTTGGCGAATCTTTATCCTCCACCGTCCATATGGAGCAGTTTGTTTGTCCAGGATGACTGTTTCTTTTTGGTGCATCAGCTCCCCACGACTGTCATTACTGGTAATCTTGAAAGGTTTTCCCAGAAGTGATAGTTCAATATTTTGTGTAAATGGTTTGAGCTTAGATAATAGTCTTGGCGACTACAAGCACAACCTGTGTATTCATTTCAACAAATGAATTGCTTTTAGCGCTTGTCTTCCATTACAAAGAGCAAAAACAAAATTGATGAACTGCTGGTGCATATATATAGAAAGTCTAAACATGCCATATAAAAAGCAAGTTTTAGGATTACATGTCAGGGGTCTCACATAGAACACAGAACATAGAATTTGACGGCAGATAAGAACCATTCGGCCCATCTAGTCGCCCATTTTTCTTTAGTAAAACATCAAACCTTTTTTGGTCCTTGGTCTTGTCTTATGTTAAGGACAGCCTTATGCCTATCCCACGCATGCTTAAATTCTGTCACTGTATTAACATCTGCCACTTCTGCTGATAGGCTATTCCACTTATCTACTACCCTTTCAGTGAAGTAAAACTTTGTTACATTACATCTAAACCTGTGTCCCTCTCTAGTTTTAGACTATGGCCTCTTGTCATAACATTTTTACTCAGTTGAAATGTACTTCCATCCTGCACTTTGTTGAATCCCTTCATGTATTTGAATGTGTCAATCATATCCCCTCTCTCTCTTCTCTCCTCCAAGCTATACATGTTCAGATCCTTTAGTCTATCCTGATATTTCTTTTCCTTTAAACCAGTCACCATACAATAAAAAACATACAGACTACATCTGTAAGTACGTGATGTTTTCACCCTTTGAGAGACAGAGAGGTATCCAATGCAATACCTCTTTGGAACTCAAAGGGTTAGCATATCAACCAATTTCATTTGCAGGTGTTCGTATTGCATTAAACACAAGTAACCTTATGCTAGTCACGGTTTCGATTTCAGAGATAAAATAAGATATACAAAGTATGCGCGAGTCCTGTTCAGATATAGGACTTTCAGAAGCAACACAAGAGAAAGATGTATTTTGTTCTTGATTTCAGAGGAACTGAAAATGACAGAGACTGCAGGTGGATCCAGCGAAGCGCTAACCTGCTGGGTGTTCCGAGTTTCCAAAATCGGGGTTCTAAACAGGAACGTGCAGACCTGTCCTCAATCTCCCCCCACCAACAGTGCACTTTTACAGGATCTCCATAATTAATCCTTTGAGTGCCAGAGAAGTACCCAATGCATTGCAACGCAATGTGTTGAGTACCTCTCTAACACTCAAAGGGTTAAACACAAGTGACTACCCTTAACTCAGGCAGATCCATCAGAATGATTGAGCCACTGATTGATTCGCCTGCATTCATGTGACGAGATCCTGAAGACCTGCACCATTGGTGGAAACTGGGAACAGGCATGACCACACCTGTTCTAGAAGACCGAAGGCTGATTTACTATGAAGAACTGCAGCAATTGTGGAGTAAACCAATTGCACCAAACAGAATTAAAATCCCCCATATTAGCTGAGGCTGTAAGCCTCTTGAATGCAAGAGGGGTTTCCAACACATTGCTTTGCAGTGCCTTGGAGACCCCTCTTGCATTTAAGGGGTTAAAATCCCATTTAAATCAATAGGAGGTGCTTTTTTTTTCTCCTTTGGTGCAGTTGGTTTGCCCCAGCATTTCTCCAGTACTTTTTAATACATCAGCCTCACATTAAACTTACTGTCAGCTCACATGAACCACAAAAAGGGTTAACCCTTTGAGTGCTGTGCTTTGGAAACCCCTCTGGCCCTCAAAGGGTTAAATGAAAAGTAACTCCCACTAATAATATCCTCCAACTCCACTTACTATGGCTAGAACATCCTAATGGCCCCTATGAAGTTTGCATTATTATTGTGTTATTCAAGAGATAACACTTTAACTCAGCCCCAGATGCCATGTCCATGGAGGCGGACATGATAGCTTCTTGCAGTTTTTTTTTTTTAAACTGAAGCAGGCAAAGTGCATGATCCACCTGAAAGGGCATCTACCATAAGAGAGTTGTCCTGCTGGCAGAGGACAGATCTAACTATTAAGCATTGTGAGCCCCAGATCCAGAGGGGAGGTATATGGGGAGTTGAAAGAGACCCCTGATGATCCTCTGCTGTATCTCTGATGCCTGAGGTAGGAAAGATTCCTGTCCTGCATGATGTACTTCCCCAGAGTCACTGCATCAGTCCTGAAAGTCCAACCCAGGCAGGTCTATGGGAAACCCAAGCATGGGCAACCAAAACATTTCCAAGGGGAATGGGGCAAAGTCAGAATCAGGGTAGGTCCTATAGTCTAAGTCACAAGTTATGTCCCAGATGCCCATAGGCCAGGGGAGGGCTGGCAACATGTGGCCCAGGGGGAAAATAAAATCAAGTGGTCTGCTTCTACTATCATTCAAGCCCACTGTCCTAGCCCACTCCTTTAGTTAATTTTAAAATTGCCATTAGGTTGTGAAGTAAGGCAAGTGATACCACAGAGCCAACAGTTGAAATGGGGCTGCACTACTGATACATTGTACGCTGTGTAGTAAGTAAAGCTACACTAGTGATACCATAGAGCTTACAATGGAAATGGGTTATGCTTGGATTGTAGCTCTGTGGTATCATTTGTGTAAGTCCATTTCGGTTGTAAGCTATCACTAGTGGAGCCTAATTTACAGCATCAAGTGAGAGATTGAGTGAGACAGTGGCCCACTGGCCCAGACATATGACTGGCCCAGGGGGCAATTGCCCTCCTGCCGCCCTGGCCAGCCCTACCCTGCCATAGGCACAAATATTTAAGCATTTTATGTGCAGGGCATAGACTAAACAGGGTAGGAACAGTGCCATATGTAATATTAATCCCAAACCTAATGGACCATTTCTACTATCACCCCCCCACCTTCCGTTGTTAATTTTATAGTTAGTATTAATGTTGGGAAGTAAGGTATTAAAAGTAATTTAACATATGTACATTTTGAGGAGTGCACTCTAGCAGTGGGCTGCTTCTCATTTAGTACCTACTTTGTTACTATGGCAGTCCTATTATTAATTTTTAATTATTTTTATATTCAATCTATTGCAAGATACCACAGAGATTGCAGTTGAAATCAAACTACAGTAGTGATACCACCGAGCTTACAATTGAAATCAAACTACAGTAGTGATACCACAGAGATTACAACTGTTATAAAGCTACACTAGTGATACCAGAGAGCTTAAAACTGAAATTAAGCACAGAGCTGGCAATTAAATTGAAACTACACTAGTGAATCCACTGAGTTTATAATTAAAATGGAGCTACAGTAGGGATACACCAGTGTTTACAATGAAAATGGAGATACACTAGTGATACCACTGAGTAAACATTTGAAATTGTGTTACACTAGTAATACACAGTATACAATTGAAATTATGCTACACTAGTGATACACAGTATACAATTGAAATGGTGCTACACTATTGATACACAGAGATTAAAACTGAAATGGTGCTACACTAGTGATATACCAAGATTACAACAGAAATGGTGCTACACTAGTGATATATAGTTTACAACTGAAATTGTGCTACACAAGTGATACACAGATATTACAACTGAAAAGGTGCTATACTAGTGATACACAGATATTACAACAGAAATGGTGCTACGCTAGTGATACACAGATATTACAACTGAAAAGGTGCTACACTTATGATACACAGAGATTACAAGAGAAATGGTGTTACACTAGTGATACACAGATATTACAACTGAAATGGTGTTACACTAGTGATACACAGATATTACAACTGAAAAGGTGCTACACTAGTGATACACAGAGATTATAACTGAAAAGGTGCTACGCTAGTGATACACAGATATTACAACTACAATAGTGCTACACTAGTGATACACAGATATTACAACTGAAATGGTGCTACACTTATGATACACAGAGATTACAACAGAAATGGTGTTACACTAGTGATACACAGATATTACAACTGAAATGGTGCTACACTAGTGATACACAGATATTACAACTACAATAGCGCTACACTAATGATACACAGAGATTACAACTTAACCCTTTGCATGCCAAAGGGAAATGCAACACATTACGTTTCATACCCCTTTGGCAATTGAAGGGTTAAACGGAGCTGCACTAGCAAATCTACACTGCAATTAAAATGGAGCTATAATAGTGATATCACAGGGTTTACAACTGAATTGGATCTACACTAGTGATACCACAGAGCTTTGAAAATCAATAAGATCAGGACCTCTTTGGCACTATAAGGGTTAAAAGTTCCATGCAAAATAATGTGAATTTTGGAAATGTTTATTTGTCCCCTGTGGTGCCATTGTCATAGAATTGTTCCATCTTTCCTTTCCTGAGTCTGGGTGCCCGGCCCAGTGACATACCCACACACACACTGGGTCATATGCATCAAACCAAAGCTGGAGAAATCTAGGGCAAGCAAATTGCACCATAGGGAAGAATACAATTTCCACAATTCCTACTGATTTTAATGGGGCTTTTAACCCATTGAGAGCTAAACAACACTCTAGTGCTCAAGGAGATAAAAAGGTTAATTTAAATGAAAATTAATTATTACTTGTCTCCAGTAATACAGCTGGTAAAGAGGTGGGGTAGGGGTAGGACCTGGGGCATAGGGCTACCCTCCACTTTAATACCTAGAGGCCTGGTGGGGAGTCGGTGGGGTGGTACCTGCGGTATAATGCTACCCCCGCTGCTGTACAGTGGGGTATGGGGTGGTATGTGGGGTCTAAGAGGATATGAGAGTGGTTAAAACTGTGGTAAATGCATACCAACTGTTGTACTGGGGGAAACTTGGGGTATAAGGCTACCTGATTTTTAGGAGACGCTTTAACATTGAGAACTTAAACATCAAGCTAATGTTTATCATTGTGCTTATGGTTTTAATTGAATTATTTCCCCTAGCTGAAACATTAGAAATATGGGATCTTAATTGATTAGCGTATTTTCTTTCATTGTGACAAAAGCAAGGGATGGGAGAGACAGAGGCAGGGGATTGGAGAGACGGAGTTAGGGGATTGGAGAAACAGAGGGAGGGGATTGGAGAGATGGAGAAAGGGGATTGGAGAAACAGAGGGAGGGGATTGGAAGCAGGGGATTGGAGAGACAGGGTCAGGGGATAGCAGAGACTGGGGCAGTGAATGGGAGAGACTAGGGCAGGGGATAGGAGGGCAGAGGAAGGGGATGGGAGAGGTGTAGGCAAGGCATGAGAACATATTGGGAACAGGATAAAAGAGACAGAGGCAAGATGTGGAAGAGACAGAGGCATGGGGTGGGAGAGACAGAGGCAAGGGGTGGGAGAGACTGGGTAAAAGGGTGGGAAAGACTGATGCAGGGGTTGGGAGAAAAAGAGGTAAGGAATCAGAAGGATTGGGGCAGGTGATGGTAGAGACTGGGGAACGGGGGTGGGAGAGATTGGTGCAGGGGTTGGGAGAGACATAGGCAGTGGATGGGAGGGTTTTGGGTCAGGGGATGGGAGACTAGGGAAGGGGATGGGGAGACTAGGTGCTGGGAATGGGAGAGACAGAAGCAAGGGGTGGGAGAGACTGCGGAAAGTTATGGGAGACCCTGGGTGCATAGGATGGGAAAGGCTAGTTGGAGACAGTTTGTCAGGGAATGGAAGAGACTGAGGCAGGAGATGTGAAAGAAGGGGCAGTGGATGGGAGAGACAGATAAAGGAGAGATAGGTAGGGGATGGGAGAGACAGATAAAGGAGAGATAGGTAGGGGATGGGAGAGACAGATAAAGGAGCGATGTAGGGGATGGGAGAGACAGATAAAGGAGAGATAGGTAGGGGATGGGAGAGACAGATAAAGGAGAGATAGGTAGGGGATGGGAGACACAGGTATGTGGTGGGAAATACAGAGCCAGGGGATGAAAAAGACAGAGGAGGGGGATCTGAAAAATATAGGATGTGGATGGTGAATCAGAGTCAAGGGATAGGAGAGACAGAGAGACGGGATGGGATAGCAGTTTTTTATTCAATTTTGGATTATTTTTTGTTTTCCGGGTGTGGTTTGTTTTGGGGTCTGCTGGTTTTTGCTTTTTGTTTTTCTTTTCTTTCTGCTGATGTGGCTTCCTGGCTCATTGTGATAGCACACCAGGACCCTGTGACCTAACCCTAATCTGTTCTTCACCTACTAATTATTTGAGTGCAGGGGATGGGAGAGACAGACACAGGAGATGGGTGAGGCACAGACAGGACAGACAGACACAGGAGATGGGTGAGGCACAGACAGGAGAGACAGACACAGGAGATGGGTGAGGCACAGACAGGAAAGACAGACACAGGAGATGGGTGAGGCACAGACAGGACAGACAGACACAGGAGATGGGTGAGGCACAGACAGGACAGACAGACACAGGAGATGGGTGAGGCACAGACAGGAAAGACAGGCACAGGAGATGGGTGAGGCACAGACAGGAGAGACAGACACAGGAGATGGGTGAGGCACAGACAGGAAAGACAGGCACAGGAGATGGGTGAGGCACAGACAGGAAAGACAGACACAGGAGATGGGTGAGGCACAGACAGGAGAGACAGACACAGGAGATGGGTGAGGCACAGACAGGAAAGACAGACACAGGAGATGGGTGAGGCACTGACAGGAAAGACAGACACAGGAGATGGGTGAGGCACAGACAGGAAAGACAGACACAGGAGATGGGTGAGGCACAGACAGGAAAGACAGACACAGGAGATGGGTGAGGCACAGACAGGAAAGACAGGCACAGGAGATGGGTGAGGCACAGACAGGAAAGACAGACACAGGAGATGGGTGAGACACAGACAAGAAAGACAGACACAGGAGATGGGTGAGGCACAGACAGGAAAGACAGACACAGGAGATGGGTGAGGCACAGACAGGAAAGACAGACACAGGAGATGGGTGAGGCACAGACAGGAAAGACAGATACAGGAGATGGGTGAGGCACAGACAGGAAAGACAGACACAGGAGATGGGTGAGGCACAGACAGGAAAGACAGGCACAGGAGATGGGTGAGGCACAGACAGGAAAGACAGATACAGGAGATGGGTGAGGCACAGACAGGAAAGACAGACACAGGAGATGGGTGAGGCACAGACAGGAAAGACAGGCACAGGAGATGGGTGAGGCACAGACAGGAAAGACAGACACAGGAGATGGGTGAGGCACTGACAGGAAAGACAGACACAGGAGATGGGTGAGGCACAGACAGGAAAGACAGACACAGGAGATGGGTGAGGCACAGACAGGAAAGACAGACACAGGAGATGGGTGAGACACAGACAGGAAAGACAGACACAGGAGATGGGTGAGGCACAGACAGGAAAGACAGGCACAGGAGATGGGTGAGGCACAGACAGGAAAGACAGACACAGGAGATGGGCGAGGCACAGACAGGAAAGACAGGCACAGGAGATGGGTGAGGCACAGACAGGAAAGACAGACAAAGGAGATGGGTGAGGCACAGACAGGAAAGACAGGCAGAGGAGATGGGTGAGGCACTGACAGGAAAGACAGACACAGGAGATGGGTGAGGCACAGACAGGAAAGACAGGCACAGGAGATGGGTGAGGCACAGACAGGAAAGACAGACACAGGAGATGGGTGAGACACAGACAGGAAAGACAGGCACAGGAGATGGGTGAGGCACAGACAGGAAAGACAGACACAGGAGATGGGTGAGGCACAGACAGGAAAGACAGACACAGGAGATGGATGAGGCACAGACAGGAAAGACAGGCACAGGAGATGGGTGAGGCACAGACAGGAGAGACAGACACAGGAGATGGGTGAGGCACAGACAGGAAAGACAGACACAGGAGATGGGTGAGGCACAGACAAGAGAGACAGACACAGGAGATGGGTGAGGCACAGACAGGAAAGACAGACACAGGAGATGGGTGAGGCACAGACAGGAAAGACAGGCACAGGAGATGGGTGAGGCACAGACAGGAAAGACAGACACAGGAGATGGGTGAGACACAGACAGGAAAGACAGACACAGGAGATGGGTGAGGCACAGACAGGAAAGACAGACACAGGAGATGGGTGAGGCACAGACAGGAAAGACAGACACAGGAGATGGGTGAGGCACAGACAGGAAAGACAGATACAGGAGATGGGTGAGGCACAGACAGGAAAGACAGACACAGGAGATGGGTGAGGCACAGACAGGAAAGACAGGCACAGGAGATGGGTGAGGCACAGACAGGAAAGACAGATACAGGAGATGGGTGAGGCACAGACAGGAAAGACAGACACAGGAGATGGGTGAGGCACAGACAGGAAAGACAGGCACAGGAGATGGGTGAGGCACAGACAGGAAAGACAGACACAGGAGATGGGTGAGGCACTGACAGGAAAGACAGACACAGGAGATGGGTGAGGCACAGACAGGAAAGACAGACACAGGAGATGGGTGAGGCACAGACAGGAAAGACAGACACAGGAGATGGTGAGACACAGACAGGAAAGACAGACACAGGAGATGGGTGAGGCACAGACAGGAAAGACAGGCACAGGAGATGGGTGAGGCACAGACAGGAAAGACAGACACAGGAGATGGGCGAGGCACAGACAGGAAAGACAGGCACAGGAGATGGGTGAGGCACAGACAGGAAAGACAGACAAAGGAGATGGGTGAGGCACAGACAGGAAAGACAGGCACAGGAGATGGGTGAGGCACTGACAGGAAAGACAGACACAGGAGATGGGTGAGGCACAGACAGGAAAGACAGACACAGGAGATGGGTGAGACACAGACAGGAAAGACAGGCACAGGAGATGGGTGAGACACAGACAGGAAAGACAGGCACAGGAGATGGGTGAGGCAAAGACAGGAAAGACAGACACAGGAGATGGGTGAGGCACAGACAGGAAAGACAGACACAGGAGATGGATGAGGCACAGACAGGAAAGACAGGCACAGGAGATGGGTGAGGCACAGACAGGAGAGACAGACACAGGAGATGGGTGAGGCACAGACAGGAAAGACAGACACAGGAGATGGGTGAGGCACAGACAAGAGAGACAGACACAGGAGATGGGTGAGGCACAGACAGGAAAGACAGACACAGGAGATGGGTGAGGCACAGACAGGAGAGACAGACACAGGAGATGGGTGAGGCACAGACAGGAGAGACAGATACAGGAGATGGGTGAGGCACTGACAGGAAAGACAGACACAGGAGATGGGTGAGGCACAAACAGGAGAGACAGACACAGGAGATGGGTGAGGCACAGACAGGAGAGACAGACACAGGAGATGGGTGAGGCACAGACAGGACAGACAGACACAGGAGATGGGTGAGGTACAGACAAGAGAGACAAACGCAGGAGATGGGTGAGGCACAGACAGGAAAGACAGACACAGGAGATGGGTGAGGCACAGACAGGAAAGACAGACACAGGAGATGGGTGAGGCACAGACAGGACAGACAGACACAGGAGATGGGTGAGGTACAGACAAGAGAGACAAACGCAGGAGATGGGTGAGGCACAGACAGGAAAGACAGACACAGGAGATGGGTGAGGCACAGACAGGAAAGACAGACACAGGAGATGGATGAGGCACAGACAGGAAAGACAGACACAGGAGATGGGTGAGGCACAGACAGGAAAGACAGGCACAGGAGATGGGTGAGGCACAGACAGGACAGACAGACACAGGAGATGGGTGAGGCACAGACAGGAAAGACAGACACAGGAGATGGATGAGGCACAGACAGGAAAGACAGGCACAGGAGATGGGTGAGGCACAGACAGGAGAGACAGACACAGGAGATGGGTGAGGCACTGACAGGAAAGACAGACACAGGAGATGGGTGAGGCACAGACAGGAGAGACAGACACAGGAGATGGGTGAGGCACAGACAGGAGAGACAGACACAGGAGATGGGTGAGGCACAGACAGGACAGACAGACACAGGAGATGGGTGAGGTACAGACAAGAGAGACAAACGCAGGAGATGGGTGAGGCACAGACAGGAAAGACAGACACAGGAGATGGGTGAGGCACAGACAGGAAAGACAGACACAGGAGATGGATGAGGCACAGACAGGAAAGACAGACACAGGAGATGGGTGAGGCACAGACAGGAAAGACAGGCACAGGAGATGGGTGAGGCACAGACAGGACAGACAGACACAGGAGATGGGTGAGGCACAGACAGGAAAGACAGACACAGGAGATGGATGAGGCACAGACAGGAAAGACAGGCATAGGAGATGGGTGAGGCACAGACAGGAGAGACAGACACAGGAGATGGGTGAGGCACAGACAGGAAAGACAGACACAGGAGATGGGTGAGGCACAGACAAGAGAGACAGACACAGGAGATGGGTGAGGCACAGACAGGAAAGACAGACACAGGAGATGGGTGAGGCACAGACAGGAAAGACAGACACAGGAGATGGGGGAGGCACAGACAGGAAAGACAGACACAGGAGATGGGTGAGGCACAGACAGGAGAGACAGACACAGGAGATGGGTGATGCACAGACAGGAAAGACAGGCACAGGAGATGGGTGAGGCACAGACAGGAAAGACAGACACAGGAGATGGGTGAGGCACAGACAGGAGAGACAGACACAGGAGATGGGTGAGGCACAGACAGGAAAGACAGACACAGGAGATGGGTGAGGCACTGACAGGAAAGACAGACACAGGAGATGGGTGAGGCACAGACAGGAAAGACAGACACAGGAGATGGGTGAGACACAGACAGGAAAGACAGACACAGGAGATGGGTGAGGCATAGACAGGAAAGACAGACACAGGAGATGGGTGAGGCACAGACAGGAAAGACAGGCACAGGAGATGGGTGAGGCACAGACAGGAAAGACAGACACAGGAGATGGGTGAGACACAGACAGGAAAGACAGATACAGGAGATGGGTGAGGCACAGACAGGAAAGACAGACACAGGAGATGGGTGAGGCACAGACAGGAAAGACAGGCACAGGAGATGGGTGAGGCACAGACAGGAAAGACAGACACAGGAGATGGGTGAGGCACAGACAGGAAAGACAGACACAGGAGATGGGTAAGGCACAGACAGGAAAGACAGACACAGGAGATGGGTGAGGCACAGACAGGAAAGACAGACACAGGAGATGGGTAAGGCACAGACAGGAAAGACAGACACAGGAGATGGGTGAGGCACAGACAGGAAAGACAGGCACAGGAGATGGGTGAGGCACAGACAGAAAAGACAGACACAGGAGATGGGTGAGGCACTGACAGGAAAGACAGACACAGGAGATGGGTGAGGCACAGACAGAAAAGACAGACACAGGAGATGGGTGAGGCACAGACAGGAAAGACAGACACAGGAGATGGGTGAGACACAGACAGGAAAGACAGACACAGGAGATGGGTGAGGCACAGACAGGAAAGACAGGCACAGGAGATGGGTGAGGCACAGACAGGAAAGACAGACACAGGAGATGGGTGAGGCACAGACAAGAGAGACAGACACAGGAGATGGGTGAGGCACAGACAGGAAAGACAGACACAGGAGATGGGTGAGGCACAGACAGGAAAGACAGACACAGGAGATGGGTGAGGCACAGACAGGAAAGACAGACACAGGAGATGGGTGAGGCACAGACAGGAGAGACAGACACAGGAGATGGGTGATGCACAGACAGGAAAGACAGGCACAGGAGATGGGTGAGGCACAGACAGGAAAGACAGACACAGGAGATGGGTGAGGCACAGACAGGAGAGACAGAGACAGGAGATGGGTGAGGCACAGACAGGAAAGACAGACACAGGAGATGGGTGAGGCACAGACAGGAAAGACAGACACAGGAGATGGGTGAGGCACAGACAGGAGAGACAGAGACAGGAGATGGGTGAGGCACAGACAGGAAAGACAGACACAGGAGATGGGTGAGGCACTGACAGGAAAGACAGACACAGGAGATGGGTGAGGCACAGACAGGAAAGACAGACACAGGAGATGGGTGAGACACAGACAGGAAAGACAGACACAGGAGATGGGTGAGGCATAGACAGGAAAGACAGACACAGGAGATGGGTGAGGCACAGACAGGAAAGACAGACACAGGAGATGGGTGAGACACAGACAGGAAAGACAGACACAGGAGATGGGTGAGACACAGACAGGAAAGACAGACACAGGAGATGGGTGAGGCACAGACAGGAAAGACAGACACAGGAGATGGGTGAGGCACAGACAGAAAAGACAGACACAGGAGATGGGTGAGGCACTGACAGGAAAGACAGACACAGGAGATGGGTGAGGCACAGACAGAAAAGACAGACACAGGAGATGGGTGAGGCACAGACAGGAAAGACAGACACAGGAGATGGGTGAGACACAGACAGGAAAGACAGACACAGGAGATGGGTGAGGCACAGACAGGAAAGACAGGCACAGGAGATGGGTGAGGCACAGACAGGAAAGACAGACACAGGAGATGGGCGAGGCACAGACAGGAAAGACAGGCACAGGAGATGGGTGAGGCACTGACAGGAAAGACAGACACAGGAGATGGGTGAGGCACTGACAGGAAAGACAGACACAGGAGATGGGTGAGGCACAGACAGGAAAGACAGGCACAGGAGATGGGTGAGGCACAGACAGGAAAGACAGACACAGGAGATGGGTGAGGCACAGACAGGAATGACAGACACAGGAGATGGATGAGGCACAGACAGGAAAGACAGGCACAGGAGATGGGTGAGACACAGACAGGAGAGACAGACACAGGAGATGGGTGAGGCACAGACAGGAAAGACAGACACAGGAGATGGGTGAGGCACAGACAAGAGAGACAGACACAGGAGATGGGTGAGGCACAGACAGGAAAGACAGACACAGGAGATGGGTGAGGCACAGACAGGAGAGACAGACACAGGAGATGGGTGAGGCACAGACAGGAAAGACAGACACAGGAGATGGGTGAGGCACAGACAGAAAAGACAGACACAAGAGATGGGTGAGGCACTGACAGGAAAGACAGACACAGGAGATGGGTGAGGCACTGACAGGAGAGACAGACACAGGAGATGGGTGAGGCACAGACAGGAGAGACAGACACAGGAGATGGGTGAGGCACAGACAGGAGAGACAGACACAGGAGATGGGTGAGGCACAGACAGGAAAGACAGACACAGGAGATGGGTGAGGCACAGACAGGAAAGACAGACACAGGAGATGGGTGAGGCACAACTAAAAGAGATCATGTAACAGTTGCATTCAGTTAATACACTAGCCGATAGCCACAACACTCACCAAGCCTCATTAGGACCGGCGGGTCCAGTGCAGCTCTCCACAATCGCAGCCACGATTCCACAAACGAGAGGACAACAGGAGGAAAGCGCACCCTGACCCACCGTGATATCTCAGCCAAATCCAAAATTGAGAATATCTAAAAAAAATCCTTTATTGAACATTATTAAAACCAACTATGAATGAATACAGGATTTAAAAAGATGCGCTGGACTACGCCTAACGCGTTTCGTGATGACAAAAGCACCACTTAATCATAGGCTTCCAGTAATCCAAATGCGCTACATGACATTTATACAAAAACAATCAATTCAAAATATACAATTAGCGAATCCAACAGTCTTACCTGCCGCATGAGCCAATCCAAAACACCTCTAACCCCTGTGTTAAACAATACCTCATCAACACATCAGTGCTTAACATCAATTAGCTCACGATCGCAACGTCACATGATGAAAAGCCGTTAACACTATCCAACTTCAAAAGTCACATGATTAAAATCACATGATCTGCCTTCCATACCTCATGTAGTATCTAGAAAGAGCGATCATACGCTATGGATTGGGACATGCGGGAGGTAATATTATACCACCAAAACAAAAACAGTGACTACCCATAACCCATCAATATTAACACTCAAAAACATATGTTACTCAATGGATAAACATACATTTGGAAACGTATTCCTAATGGATACAAAAATACAATATCATTTATCATTACTAAGACATGTGACCCTCATTCAAATAATGAAATATTGTCAATACAATAAATGAATAAATGTGAGAAAAAATTGTTAATAATTTAGACATATGAAAATTATTCAAAATATCCCATTGTATATAAGACACATAAACATGACCATCAAAAATATTTAAAAAATATATAATAAAGCATACTAAAGTCTTTATTTATGAATATCTAGAGAATAAACTCAGATCTAAAAAAATCTAATGACTTATAAATAAAGACACATCGTGTTCCGAGTTTAAACCCTCAGGGACACGAGTCCTCAACTGAATTATCCATTTAATTTCACTTTTGTCCAATAATGCATCTATATCTCCTCCCCTTTCGGGTAAAAAGATTCTTTCAATCCCTTGAAAGAAAAAATTGGACAAATCTGCGTCATTACAACCTATGAAATGCCTTGCCACTGGTTTCGTATTATCCCTTTTGCTTATGGACAACAAATGCTCCCTAATCCGTTCCTTAAGGGGTCTACTCGTACGTCCTACATATTGCTTCCTACACGTCAAACATGTTATTAAATACACCACGTGTGATGTCCTACAGTTAATATACTGTTTAATCACAAACCTTTTATCCAAAGCTGTACTCACAAAAGAATCACCAATTCTTACATAATTACAGGAAACACACCACCTAGCGCCCCACTTAAACATACCAGTAGTCTTCAACCATGTCGGCACCGCTGACTGTGTGCTATGAAACAAACTAGGTGACAATCGACTACCTAATGTAGGCGCTCTCCTCGCCACAAAACTACATCCATCTTGTAGCACTGATTTAAGTCTGATATCACTTGTCAAAATAGGAAGGTGTTTTGTAATAACGCGTTTTATCTGGTTATATTCTTCACTATAACCTGTTACAAATGAGACTTTACGATCAACCACTATATCCCTCTTACATCTCTCTCCATCAGAATTCAATAGATTGTCTCGTTCAGTATTTAATGCCCGATCTCTTGCATTAATCAATAACTTATATGGATATCCTCGCTGTGTAAAACGCTGAATCAAATCATCAGATTGCTTATAAAAATCAACAAGATCCGAGCAATTCTTACGAATCCTCAGAAATTGGCCTCTCGGTATACCTTTAATTAAATGCCTAGGATGACATGATTTAGCGTGTAGAAGCGAGTTACCCGCACACTGCTTCCTATAAAGTGTGCTACCAATTCCTGTTTCTATCAGAATCAATTTCAGATCTAAAAAATTTCCTTTTCTTGATATTCTGAGGTAAATATAAGATTGAAGTCATTCCTGTTCATATAGGAGACAAACTCATCAAATTGGGATTTGCCTCCCATCCAAAGAAACAGTAAATCATCTATAAAATGCTTGTACACCCTAATAAAAGATCGAAATGGATTTTCAACTCCAAACACGTGGGACTCTTCATACGAACCCATATACAGGTTGGCAAATGATGGGGCAAAAGTAGCCCCCATTGAAGTCCCACGTGTTTGGAGGTAAAACACACCATCATACTTAAAAAATTATGTCTCAACAGATAGTCAACTGCCCTCAACAAAAAATCTTTCAAATCCTCACTATAAATACTGTAAGTGTTAAGATGGTAATTAATAGCTTTTAGACCTTGATCATGTGGGATCATTGAATAAAGGGATACGACATCCATTGTACCCCAAGACAAAGATCCCACCTGTTGTATCCCAGAAAGAAAAGATAAAACATGTCCAGAGTCTCTGGTATAACTCCCCAACCTCAATACTAATGGTTGCAAATAACTATCAACCAATCTCGACAAATTCTCATTCAGGGAAGCTATACCAGAGACAATAGGTCTCCCCAAGGGAGGTCTATGATCCTTATGAACCTTGGGGAGATGGTGAAAGATGGACATCACCGGATGTTTCACTTTTAGAAAATCTCTCTCTTTTTCTGTAATTAACCCCAAGGCCAAAGCATCATCGACAATCCTGTACAACAATCTAGAAAAGAGCCTAGTAGGATCCCTATTCAATACAGTATAAGATGAGGAATCTCCCAGTTGTCTAAGGGATTCCGCATGGTAATCCTCAGAATTGAGGAGCACCACACACCCTCCCTTATCCGCACTGCGAATAACAACAGACCTATCTGAAGACAAGGACTCCAGTGCCAAACGCTCTCCCTTATTTAAGTTATTCCTCCTATACTCCTGTCTAGCCTGTAATTTAAATAGACTCTCTTCAACAGCTGATTGGAAAGCATCAATAAACAGCCCTCTTTGATGTATAGGATAAAAAGTGGATCTAGGTTTCAATGAATTAGAGCCCACTAATCGAGTCATTTCGACTGAACATGTAACATTGGGATCACTTTCCCTTCTCAAAGATTCTAAATATGTGATAGCACAAATTTCTGCAAAGGTTCTTTCAGAGCATCTCTTAGTCTTGATATCTGACGAGATCTCTGAAAGAGGTTCCAATTGGTTACCATCAGTAACTGTTAAGCCCTCAATCGAATCCCCTACTTGCAATATATTCTGATCCGGAATACAACTAAAGTGTTTCTTCAATGTCAACTTCCTAACGAAAGAATTAACATCTAATATGGTCTCAAACAGATTAAAATGTTTCGTAGGAGAAAACCCCAGTCCTTTAGACAATAAGGAGATCTCATCTGGGGACAGTTCTTTATTTGAGAGGTTCAAGACCTCCTGGTTCTGCCCCTGTATATGCGCCCTCTTCTTGCTTGTTGACCTCTTGCCCCTCCTCGTGGGTTTGTGTTGTTTCTCGGTTCCTGATAATAGTCCCAATTCCAATTTTGAGGACGCCACTCCCTCCTTGACCTGTGGTTTTTTTGAGGACGTTGAACTTTTGGTGTGGAGAAAACTTCACTCACTGTATGTTCTCTATGTTCCTGTGAGGACAAAAGAGACGAACCAGTACTCTGTTCATTATTTGAACCTTCCTGATCTATACTGGAAAAACTAACTGTTTTAGGGGTAGAAACTGTTCGTAAAATAGATTTAGTTCTATAATTCTCCTTTCTAGATATCCTCCTCTCTCTATGCCAAGTGTAGACTCTCTTTTTCTCGTAATCCTCCCTATCTCTAGAGAATTTCTTCGACTTCAACAAAGTTATATTATGCTCTAATCGTTGAAGTTTATCTTGTAAAGATTTCTGTGATTTAACAAAATTGTCAAGCTCTGAGTTAACCTTAACTTTCTCCTGCAAAGAAACCAATTCATCCTTGACAACCTTGTATTTCTCATTCTTATATTTCAAAATCAAATTCATCAATTTCATAGAACAATCTGTTAATATAGTATTCCATCGGACCATAAAGGCATCATCATCTGGAATAAAAGTGGGATTCTTAGTTATCCTTAACCCACGTGGGATCATCTCAAGAGACAAGTATTTCTCTAATGTTATAATTTCCCACCACATTTTCATCTCTTTAATAGCTGTCACTTCTAAGTTATGTGTTAAAACTTCTTCAGAGTATATTTCATCTCCCATATAGGGAGTTTCCATTGAAAAAACCTTTATAGCTCTCTGGAGGCGCTCCATTTGATCTGAAGCTGGTACAAAACCAGTCTATTCCTCCAATTGTTCTAAAAAATCCTGCCGAGTTTCATTCATGTTGATAAATTTAATAGGAAATGGCTATTGAAGGTGGTGCTAAATACAAACAATACAAATTGTATAACGTTTTATATCCTTTTATGCCAGTGAAAAACAACCCCTACTTGTTAAGGGGGAGCAAACTGTTAGTCTGAATGAAGCAAAACTAAAAGAGATCATGTAACAGTTGCATTCAGTTAATACACTAGTCGATAGCCACAACACTCACCAAGCCTCATTAGGACCGGCGGGTCCAGTGCAGCTCTCCACAATCGCAGCCACGATTCCACAAACGAGAGGACAACAGGAGGAAAGCGCACCCTGACCCACCGCATGTCCCAATCCATAGCGTATGATCGCTCTTTCTAGATACTACATGAGGTATGGAAGGCAGATCATGTGATTTTAATCATGTGACTTTTGAAGTTGGATAGTGTTAACGGCTTTTCATCATGTGACGTTCCGATCGTGAGCTAATTGATGTTAAGCACTGATGTGTTGATGAGGTATTGTTTAACACAGGGGTTAGAGGTGTTTTGGATTGGCTCATGCGGCAGGTAAGACTGTTGGATTCGCTAATTGTATATTTTGAATTGATTGTTTTTGTATAAATGTCATGTAGCGCATTTGGATTACTGGAAGACTATGATTAAGTGGTGCTTTTGTCATCATGAAACGCGTTAGGCGTAGTCCAGCGCATCTTTTTAAATCCTGTATTCATTCATAGTTGGTTTTAATAATGTTCAATAAAGGATTTTTTTGAGATATTCTCAATTTTGGATTTGGCTGAGATATCATGGTGGGTCAGGGTGCGCTTTCCTCCTGTTGTCCTCTCGATGGGTGAGGCACAGACAGGAAAGACAGACACAGGAGTTGGGTGAGACACAGACAGGAAAGACAGTCAGGGATGGAAGATGTTTTTGCCTTTCCTCTGGTGTGCCTTCCTGGCCCACAGTAAATGCATTCCAGCAAACAGCAACCAAACCCTAACCTAATATAACTGTAATCTTATTATTTGAGTGCCTATGCATTCTACCCTCTTTTCCTTTGTGTTCAAGTCACCAAGAACATTTCCTGGTGTCCCTTAAGGTGTATTTTCTATTAATTTCACAATTATGTCCCTGCAAATATCACCCTCTTTGATGATTTTCTTCTCTGACATCATGTCCTTCTAATTTAATCTCTCTATCATGTAATCAAAAAAAGTCACCTTCTTTGTTAAATGCTTGCTCCCTATACAAGCAGTTTCTACAAGCCATTTTGAACCCAGTATTAAATGAGGACTGGGGAAGGGATGTGGGGAGATACATAGTGAGTGCTGGTAACTGTTGGGGGTGAAGTTACAAAAAGGAAGGAGAAGACAGTTAGCTAAAAGGCAAAGGCTCAAGCTTCCACCACTGAAAATGAGCACTTTGCCTTTCTATCAAGTGTTTGAGAAAACATTTGTAAAGTCTGACCCTAGACAAGCAAAGATGCCAAAAAATACAGTCATCCTGTCAGTCATCAGCATCATTACTGCTTCCAATTCCAAGACCCCCAGCCACACACACTAATAGTGTTGAGTAACCAGCAACAATAACACAGGTTCTAAGCATCTACAACTTTAGCTATGATTAGTGCCTCTGCTGCTGTTGGAAGTGCAGCACCTTTGACACCTAGCAGTAGTAGAATTGCAACAACATCTAGCCCCAGTAGTAGTAATAGCCCATCAGAAACCCTTCAGTCTATGACATCCACAGTACTGAGATAATTCACTCACAATACAAAAGCTAAGTATGTTGCTGTTATCTGTGTAAATAGCACTTGAGCAGGGAGTAAGCAGACTCACACCTGGGCACTTCCTCAATGAGATCCCACCTAAAGCAAAACCACAGGTCTGACTAGGAGACATGCCATCAACAGGTAAGAGGTGCCACAATTAGCAACAGCAGAACCACTCATAAAAGTTCCCAGGGCTTTGGGCCACATAAAGTGATGTTGATGTGTCAGAGTATATACCTCCTATGGTTCCTGCTGCAGAGAAGTATAACTCTGAGTTTGTTGTAGAAGGTGACAAGGGTCACAGACTGCCCACACACATTGCCTGCACCTCTACCACCTCCTCTAGTCATGTTGTTAAAGCAATCCATTTACAGGGTTCTTCTGCTATTTACTGCCAACCCCATACCAGCCAACTGTCCCGATTTACGCGGGACAGATCCGAATTTATGGCCCAAACCCACTGTCCCACCAGCATTACTGTTTGTCCCGTTTTACCAGGCCTGTTACGTTTTGCCCACACACTACCGGCTACAGCAGCTAGACGCACGGCATGCTGATCATGTGTGTGAGTTCCACCCTGTTGAGTAACATCATCCTTTACTCTGCGCATGCGTGCCACACACTTGTTAAATGTGCGCACTCACGCAACCCCACCATAGTCCACCTGCTGCAGCAGTGAGTTAGAGTGAGGCTGAGTGCCACTGCACAAAATACTCTCTCTCTCTCTGCCCGCTGCCATTCCAAGCCTCAGCCTGACAAATTATGTATTTGAAGTCAGATATCTGCGATCTCTCCTGGTCATCCTGTAGCCTACAGCCTCAGGTACACAATATCATTGGCAGTGTGTCCAGTCGCAGCGGTGGCTGTCAGACAGAGCTATACTGTGCAGGGGGGGGGAAGGGCTGAGAGGCACCGCAGTGCTGTCAGTCTCCTCCACTGTGCCTGCCTATTGGCATCCTTATACAGGCGATCATCAGGAGGAGCTTAGCCTGCTGCTGGTGGTGTTTTGAATCGACTTCAGACAGCCAGACAACGCACGGATCAGTGGTGTGTTTGAGGAGTGAGTCATGCAGCGCACACCACTACCAGCAGACGCTGCACACAGTGTGGTCAATACTTAGTGTGCAATGTTCACCTCCTAACCCTCTGAGTAAGTTTGTCAGTCAGAAAAAATGCAAACAAAATATACCAATTAACTTTCCATTGACAATGGGTTAAGAAGGTATTTCATTCAATTACCTTCTTAACCCATTCTTAACCCCTTATTTCCCAGAGGGGGGAGTTGGGGACCCATGGCCGTGGCACTGTTGTTGCAACTAAGCTCACTGGGCAGACAGCACCAATGACCCATTGGTATGCAGGGCAAAGCACTGGGAAGGGTCCCCAACTCTCCCCTCTGGTAAATAAGGGGTTAAAGGGATAGTGATACTTCGTTTTATCTTTATTTTATTTTGTAGCCATTAAAAATACATGAAGAACGATATAAGTCTTATCTCTCAAACCTTTATGGTTTAAGAGATATTCACAAGCAAAGTTTCCCCTCCCGCCCCTTTTTCCTACTGTAAGCCGTCTCTTCTCAGATGTGGAATGCAGTCCATAGACCAGACAGATAACAGAAGGGGACAATCTTCTTCCTATGAGAACAATGAAAGCCCTGTCCCCCTTGACAAGTTTTTCAGGTTTTTCCCTTATCTTAATTGAAGATTGTCCCTCTCTGCAGTCTACCTGGGCACCTCCCTTCTGATCTGGCTGAGCAGTGTTACATCAGTAAAAGGGGCGGGAGGGGGATACTTCGTCATTGAATTACTCTTGAACTACAACTCTGACAGAACTGAAATAACACTCTCCAAAGTCCAAATACTATGATGATGAATTAGAGCTGCTTTTATTATGAAACATTACTATCCCTTTAAGTTAAGAATGGGTTAAGAAGGTAACTACCTTCTTAACCCATTGTCAGTGGAAAGTTAATTGGGTATATTTTGTTTGCGTTTTTGCTGACTGACAAAATGACTCCTAGGATGATTGTAATGTACACCAAATATGCAAAATCGATGAGACACTTATGAAGAGTTAACCCTTTGAGTGCCAGTGTCTTTTTTTTTTTTTTTTTTCAACTTTATTTGCTATTCTTTAAAATACCAATGAGGTAATTTCTAATCTGCATAATGGAGGCCTCTTTAAAATGAGGGGGGGAGGGGGGGTTGCCGTGTTGGAAAAAAAGTGTCCATCTTTGGCAGTATGAAATGTTTGGAGGTATGCAACCCACAGTTGCTGAGTACTTTGGAAGGAGTCAAAAACATTTACATAAACAATCCCAAAGTACGCTTGTGGAGTGGCAAGATTGCCAAGATGTTGGCAGTGGACATGCTGCCGTATGCTTTTGTTGAAAACAGAGGATTTAGAGAACCGATGTCATGTGTAGCTCCTTTCCAGCATATCCCAAGTAGGGATGGGTGAAAGTTTTCACCTCAAAAGTAAAAATGACACTTTTCGCAGAGAAGCAACTTTTTCACGAAAAGTACAGTTTTCCTGCTTTTGTTCGCCTAGCTTATTGTATTGAAATAAATGGGAAGACTGAATTTCTAATGAGCACATGGCAAGTTTTCCTTATTTTCCCACAGGCATAATATAAAAGGGGTGGCACATTCCCACAGCAGGTCATTCTGTGTTTGTGAGAGGAAGAGGAAGCAGCCAATTTTTGAGCTAGAGAAGACAGTGAAGCATAGTTTAGGAAATCTTGCAGGCAGGACATTTGTTCTCTGTATTAGGTTAGGAAGGGAAGGGAGCAAAGAAAGTTGATCCCAAATTCCCCAACATTCTGTCTGACTGATTTGATTTGAAAGACACAGAGAGCTGCGGTCCTTGCTAATCTTGCTGTTACTATCTCTGTGTTGGAGGTGTCTGGGGGATGTAAGAAGGGATCAAAGGAAGTTGACCCCAAATACTCCAACATTCTGTCTGATTGATTTGATAGACACAGGTAGCTGTGGTCCAGTTTCCTTGCTGATCTTGCTGTTATTAACAATGTGTTGGAATGGTCTACAAAGTGTGCTTGCAAACTAGGTGCATTTTGTAGACCGTTCCAGTGAAGGATTTATTTTTCAATAACACGATCTCGGCTCTGCTGAAGAGCCTCTGCCGGTCCCGGGACCAGATTCCCCTGCAGTCATCTAAAGAGCTGATGTCAGGGAAAAGGGAGGGAGGGGGGAACTTTAACTATGATTATCTCTCAAACCATAAAGGTTTGAGAGATGGGACTGGGGTCATTTAATTTCTTTTTTTCATAGCTACAAGGTGCACATTCATAAAAATGATCTATTACTATCCATTTAAGGGAATTGATTTGCAGTTTCAGACAATAATTTAATTTCAGATTTTTTTTTAAGGAGTTTAGAAAAGCAAATTTAATAGACACATATTTAAACCTGGTATATTTGAGCTAAGACTGTGAGTTAGTGGATACTGTAATACCATTGGACTGTAGATCTAAAAGCATGAGAGGTAGCAGATTGGACAATCTCATGCAGTGCACATCTTGTCACATTTGAACACTTGAAGCAATTGTTCCAAGGGAAATACTGCTGCAGCAAGTGTGAACATTTTATCTTTTTTTTTTTTTTTTGGGGGGGGGGGGATCGAAAATAATGGATCTGGAAAGAAATATTGCAACATTGCTTGATATTGGAAGCCTGGAAAGAAGCTTGGAGCTCACTGAAGCTTGGAGCTCACTGAGCAGGTAGCATGCTGGGTTCATGGTGAAGAGGGTGGAGTTGAATATGGTAGGCAGCTGGGTAACAGTAAGGAGACGAGGAAGTGGGCTGTGGAAGAGGAAGATCAGCTTTGAGTTGACTCAGACCAATAGATTTTCAGTATTGGTTGAAGACATTCACGGAGAAAGCTCAGAATTGGCACTTCTAGAGAGACAGAGAGATGATTCCTCTAGCAGGCAGAGGAACAGTCCTTTCAAGTTAAATGGGATGCTGAGTAGTCAAAAACCAAGGCAGATGGTGGTAATATGGTACTTTGTTATTAGGAGTTTAGATAGGGTAATCTATTGCTAGGAACGTTAATGGCGAACAACGTGTTGTATCCTGTGTGCTTGGGTTCTGTATGTTGCAGACAAATTTTTGGGAGGGGCTTGAAAGGATCCAGCTGTCTCAGTATACTTATATATTGGTACCAATTACAAAGTTAGAGGAAGTCCCTAAAATGATTTCAGGGGTATAGGGTGCAAGCTTAAGGCAAGGACCTCCTGGGTAGTGTTTTCTGAAGTATTACAAGTGCCATTGCAGGTAGGCAGAGGGAGCTCAGGGAGATTAATGCAAGGCTTAAGTATTAGTGAAGGAAGCAGAATTTGGGGTTTTTAGCACACTGGGCTGACATTGCTCTTGAGTACAACCTGGATGGTAATGATGGATTGCACCTTAATGGAAAGGGAGCTGCTATGTTAAGGGATAGAATGCTTAGAAGGATGGAGGGGCTTTTAAACTAGGACAGGGGGGGAGGTTATAGCTAGTAAAAATGGGGTAAATGCATTGGAGATCTCTATATCAGCCAGGGAGTGAAATAATACCCTGTAAAAATATATAAAACTGCTGCAGAGACATTGAGATTGCTCTGGTCGCATCCACAATTCAGAATGTGGGAGTGGCCAATAGAGCAGGGGCACCTCTCAAAATTTTGAGCTATAGTCAGTTACCTACTCTGCCTAAAGGGAAATCTGGCTCTTGTGTACTGTGGTCCTGGCAGCAACTGTCATGTTCGCCTCCAGAGGCCGGGGGCCTCCAGTCACAGGGAGCCTCACCTTGGGCTTCCAACAGTACCATTTACACAAAAGGAACCAAATTGTTCCTGATGTCAGATAACCAGTGAGGAGCAAGTCAGTTCTGGGTGCACAACATGTAAAGGTGGATGATTTTCCAACAAACAGGAAGAAAGAAAGAGGAAAAGCTACAACTAAATTAACAATCCTAAATGTTAACCTATAATTAGGAGGGACCACCATTCACAATTCTGCGGGGGCCTCTGGGGTACTTTACCTTTTGAGTGCCAGAGGGGTATCCAACACATTGCGAATTGTTAAAAGTACCCTGTTTTGCACTACAGATGTAGCACCCAGGACCAATTAAAGGAGCAGTAAACCTTGTGCTACAGACGTGGCACCCAAGACCGATTAAATGAGCAGTAAACCTTTTTTAATGAAAATCTATATAGTATAGAGCTTTTCCTGCTGAGGAAAACAAGGTCACTCTCACTGCTATCAGTTATTTTATTTAAAATGTATAACAGTTCAAATAACCAGGAATTGAATTTACTGTGTGATTACTTCCTGAAAGTTCTAACTGACAGGAAGTGACTCAGCAATTTCTATCACATTCTGTGGAGAACTGTATTTTACTGAATTTCCTCTCCATTGGAATGTAACAGAATAACTAATTGGAATTTGACCACTAGAGGACACTGCTAATGTAAAAAAAAAAAACCCACAGGTTTAAACTGTATTAACTCTGCAAATATGTATCCCTCAGCAGTTCGAGTACTCTTGTTGTACTCATCAGGAAATGATCTATAGTAACTAAGTTATCATAAAAAAAGTTCAATATTCCTTTAAAGAAGTTATCTCTGGAACAAAGACACAGAGAATAAATTCATGAGATGTTCTAGCCATAATATGTTACATGTGGAATATTATTATTATGGGGTGTTGCGTCTCTTTTATGATGATTTAGGAATATAGCTGCATGAGCACCTGTGAATCATTAGAGGTCAATTGGAACATTATTCCTTTTAATTAAGTCACCTTGGTTTGATCAATGATATTCTTAAAGGGATAGTAATAGTTTCAATGTAAAAAATAAAATATATTTGTAGGATTTATCCTACTGAGTGAAACAAACTCCTACTGCTGAAAGGTGTTTTATTCAAAAGTTATTATAACTCAAACTTGAATTGTTTTAGTTGCAGTATCTCAGTGGCCTCAAATGTTACACAACAGTGCCACTGCCAGCAGGTCACGGGACAGTTATGCGCAGTAGAGACTGCCCGCGCCACGGCTGATACAGAGCTGGACGCTCTGAAGGAGCATCCAGCTCTGTATCAGCCGCGGCGCGGGCAGTCTCCACTGCACATGACTGCCCCCCGACCGGCTGGCAGTGGCACTGTGTAACGGGCTCTTCAACTAGTAGTTATATAGTAATTTAGGTTGAGTCCATCAAGTTCAACCCTTTTCCTATTTCTGTTTACCGTCATTGATTCAAAAGAAGGCAAAAAAATCCTCAATACAGCAATTTCAAATTCTTCTTTGAATGGGGGGAAAAATTCCTTCTCGATTCCAAATGGCAATCAGATTTCATCTTGTATCAACAAGCACTAACTACAGTAAATATTAATTCCAATACTAACATACATAGCCCTCTATGTTCTGCTCTTTTAAAGGCATCTAATGTATTTGATATCACCACCTCCTCATGCAGTGAATTCCATACCTTTATTGTCCTTAACATAAATAATCCCTTCCGCTGTTGTAAATGAAATCTACTTTCCTGAAGTCTAAGCGGGAGACCCCTTGTCCTTTGTATTCTGTTAATGAACAGGTCTTTGGAAAGCCTTTTGTATGGGCCCTGAACATATTTAAATAATGTTATCATATCCCCTCTAAGACTCTGTTTCTCTAGTGTGTACAAGTTTTACTTTTCTAGCCTTTCTTCATAACTAAAACTTTCCATTCCCCTTACTAGTTTTGTAGCCCTTCTCTGCACTCTCTCTAGTTCCATAATGTCCTTTTTCAGAAAGGGCGCCCAGAATTGAACATCATATTCTAGGTGGGGTCTTACCATGGACCTGTAAAGAGGCATAATAATATCTTCCTCCCTTGAGTCAATACCCCTTTTAATACATGTCAATATTTTATTGGCCTTTGCAGCTGCCAGCTGCCACTGCATGCTACTGCTAAGTCTATTGTCTACCATTACTCCCAAATCCTTTTCATTAGTAGATTTCCCCAAAAGAAACACCATTTAAACTATATGTTACATTTTTATTACTATACCCAAAATGCATAACTTTACACTTGTATATACTGAATCTCATTTGCCATATGCCTGCCCAGTTAACCCAATTTGTCCAAATCCTCTTGTAATGAAGACACATCCAGTTCAGAATTTATTACCCTACTTAATTTTGTGTCATCTGCAAACACTGATACATGGCTCCCTATGCCCAATGGGAAATCATTAATAAACAAATTTAAAAGAAGGGGACCCAGGACAGATCCCTGAGGTACTCCATTATCACATTTGTCCAATTGGAGGACTTCCCATTTACCACCACTCTTTGCATTCTATCTTTCAGCCAATTTCCAATCCACACACAAATGTTTGCCCCAAAGCCTATTTCATTCAATTTGTACAGTAACCTCTTGTGTGGAAACGTATCAAATGCCTTGGCAAAGTCTAAATAGATCACATCAACTGCTGCTCCCACATCTATATTTTTACTCACTTTTTCATAAAATGCAATCAAGTTAGTTTGACAAGACCTGTCTTTCACAAAGCCATGTTGGCTCCTGCTAATGATATTCCTGTTCAAGATGAATTCCTTAATATATTCCCTTAGCAACCCTTCAAGATTACTGTCCCTTTAAATTCTGGTCTAGTAGGGGTTACCTGCTTGAGAAATCACTGCAGTAAAGATGAATTCTGAATAATAATATTCATGCAAGATGTGTGAAGCATAGCTGTATTTGTTATCATTACATAAATAAATATTAAAAGATTGATATCATTAACCCCTTAGGGACCCTTGACATACCAGGACCGTCAAGGGTAAACTTGCTCGAACGACCCTTGACGGTCCTGGTACCTCACGTACTTTTTACTTGCAGCGCTCTACCGGGAGCGCTGTAAGTAAAAATAGGGCATGAAATAGACCGCTCCAAGATCGGAGCGATCTGTTTCAAGCCCCATAGTGACGCGCCGATACACGTGACAGGTCACGTGTACCGGCTCGTCAAAGTGCCCCTATGCGGACGTTATGGGACGGAAATGTCCCATAACCTCCGGTCCTTAAGGGGTTAAGTCAAGTAACGTTATGATTTTTTTTCTACAGGCCATGACAATGGAAAATACATCTCTATGAATTTATTTCTGTTAAAGGAAATCTGCCTTCGAGAAATATTTTATTATACACTGAACAAGATAATTTCTTTAGTCTTAACCTCGGAGTACCAGGATGTTACCCAACATAATGTGTTACAATGGACTGCATTCCTCTCTGGTTCACGAAGTGTTAAAATAAACAGAACTGAAAAAAGAAAATGATCCAAACTATTTCTTCATTTTTGTCTCGAGTGCACCTGCTTTATATATTTCATTTTCGGTTCCCGTAACTGCAGCCAGTATGAAAAGTACTGCACTTTTGTGATTAATCAGTCTTTTCTTTCTGAAATTTCCCCTTAATATCTCAAAATATGATTATCGGATTCATTTTCAAGAGCAATATATTAGAAATAAAAAAAAACTGCTTCGCTTTTTAATTAAATTTTATTTTACAATTCATCGTTATTAAAAAAATCAAAATATTTAAATATGCATAAATTATAGATATGTATTTATTTCTTTAACTATTTAATTGCGTTATTTATTTTCATTTTTATTAATTAAAGTATTAGGTGTTTGACTTTAGGAGTTTGTGTATAGGAAGCAGATTGTAAGATATCACTGTGTGAATTAATATAACATTAGAATGTAGGACTATAGTTACATGCTAGATTTAAATACAAAGAAATGTACATTTTCCATTAACTATTTGAGTTGATTTGCTAAAATCATCATAATTTTATTTGTTTTTATTTATTTAGAAATGATTTTATCAAGAAGAATACATTGAGAGTATGCCCCTCATTCTCCACATTTCCCCCCAATCTCCACAATGCCCCCATCACAATGCCCCTCATGCTCCACATTTCCCCCCAATCTCCACAATGCCCCCATCACAATGCCCCTCATGCTCCACATTTCCCCCAATCTCCACAATGCCCCCATCACAATGCCCCTCATGCTCCACATTTCCCCCAATCTCCACAATGCCCCTCATTCTCCACATTCCCCCCCAATCTCCACAATGCCCCTCATTCTCCACATTTCCCCCCAATCGCCATATTGTCCCTACTGACCCCCGTCCTCCTACCTCCTGGTGGTCTAGCGGTGTGTGTGACATGCTCCCGCGCGGTCCTTAGTAATGCAGAGCGCTGGGAGATCATCTCCCAGCGCTCTGCATTACTCGAGCGCTGGCCGCCGGGACATCAGTTGTGCTGCGGGCGGGTGGCGAGGGGGTCGCAGGGGGCGGCTGGGCCCCTGAGAGTGACGGGCCCGGTCGCAGGTGCGACCCCTATTGTTACGCCACTGGCTGGCACGTCAGACTTCGCTATGTGGTCCTTAAAGGACAACACACACTGGGACTTCTGCCCTGAAGTGCATGTATCATACAAAAGTTTACACTTATAAACAAATAGAAAATAACAAAATAATAATTACACATTAGCATTTGTATATACGTTTGCATGTGTAGAATTGACAATAACCGCCAATTACCCAACTATCATTAGAACATTCTAATGGCCACTATGAATCGTGCCCTGTTTTCAAGAGACAAATGGTTATATACTAGGCAAGAAACGTGAAGGGTACGTCTGGATTCGAGTGTTAGCCAGTTTAGTTCTTTTAACTTATCACAATGAAGAGTATTGTGGTGTACATTGGAGGACAAAGCAGAATAGTGAATATGTATTAAAGTTTATATTTAATATATTTGTCCAGTCTTACAATAGCTTGACTGAAACACATAACATTGATTAAGAAGTATTTTCCCTTTTCGTTTAAAAGTTAGATTCATAGTTTTTAAAACTGCAATCAATTAAAGGATCCTCGGTACTATAATACTGTACATGTGTCCATCTTTGTATCACTACAGTTTAAAGCTCAAGAGCAGCCTCTACTGGTTAGCTCTAATAACTGCCCTCAGTCAAAGGGGAGAAGTAGTTCTTCAGTGCAGGAGTAGGCAACCTTTGGCCCTCCCCATGTGTTATGCATTAAGATGTGATAAAGTGTTGATAAAGAGGAGATACACTCCCCTGTGTGATTTACTCTCCAATTCCTATGTTATTCTATGAACCTATGCATTAACGTCTTTCCAACTTTCCTTTTATTGGGGACTACAATTCCCATCGTTCCCAATCAGCCAATGGGAACTGTAAGTCACCAATAGCTGAAAGATCAACAGATGTCCCTGTCCAGTGCACAGGTTCCATAGAATGACACTGGCATTCATTGCAATGGAGAGGTCATCTTCTCATCTCACGCTATAGTGCATACCCCTAGCTCTTGAAGACCATTCCCAGCTCTTGAGGATTATGGATCTGTCATCTCCAACACCTGGGAGGCGAAGCACTAAAATGTCATAAAGAGCAGATAACTCATCCAGGGCTGGATTCGATCGCAGGTGATAAATATTAACACCCATTTTATCAAACATTTTCCTATTGAAATCTATGGGGAAACCTGGAGATAAAAGCAGTGATAAAATTAGCACCTGCAATAGAATCCATCCCCCAGTGAGTTTAATTCCCCAGTCCCTATGTTATTCTATGGAGAGTTCTCAAGTAGGAGAGATCTTAGTGCATAAACTGCATAGAATAACAGGAATTGTAGCGTTTATCACACTGGAGAAGTCATCTACACTTTATCACCTCTTTATCACAGCTTAGTACATCTCCCAACTGGAGAGCAGAAGGTTGCCAGCCTGTTGGCCTAGTGTTAGTTTGACTCCACTTACAATGTAGGCAAACTCTTTGAGTCCTAATATATTGATTTAAGTAAGTCATATGGAAGTAAATTAACACACTTTTAATTTTTACAGGCAATACTGGGTACTGTTAAAAGAATATTGGTGATTGATGAAACCCCCAGCTTGGAAAATCTGTTCATTGTTCAGCCTACAGATGTTACTGTTCGTTGGAGAGAGACAGAGCAATGAAACGTAACATGTGGTATGCACGTGCAAATGTATGGGCAAGGCCCAGTAATTCAGAGGAATCAAGGTGTAATACCCACGAAATGAAGACTAAAAAAACCCCAAACAGCTGTAGATAATTAACAGGGGACTGAATCATAGACATGTATGTCTTGGCACCCTTTTGTAATCGTAAATAAGGAAAGTTTAAGCTAGCGTGTGTCCCTAAAATTAAAGTTGGATTGCAGCAATGTCAGGCATCTAGCTTTACTTTAGAGAACACGTGTGTGGCCCTTGATTTCCCACAAGGACTTCATATAATGGTTACTCCATGGTTTGATCAATGGCCAGCTTGTTCTAGTGGAATAGAAAGTGAATATGGACTACTGGGGCGATAAAGCATGTATGTGGTAGACAACATATGGCTCTATATGGCTCTCCAGCTCTTGGGGACTACAACTCCCATCATCCCCAACCAGCCAACAGCTGATTGGGGAATGGGAGTTGTAGTTTCCAGCTGTTGGATGCCCAAAATTTGACTACCCCTGCATTAAATGAATAATGTCTCCTATTTCCACTTCACTACAAGACATAACGGGGGCTGCAGGGAACATGTCTAAGAGCTGCATGTGGCCCCGGGCTGCTATTTGTTCACCACTACATTATATCCTAATGGGGCAAGCAATTTAAAGGGATAGTAATGTTTCAGAAAAAGAGCAGCTCCAATAAATCTTCATAGTATTTAGGGCATGGAGAGCATTATTTCAATACTGTCAGAGTTGTAGTTCAAGAGTAATTGAATGATAAAATATATTCCTCCCGCCCCTTTTACTGACGTAACACTACTCACCTCAGAGCAGCAAGGCTGTCCGAATGGATCTCAGAGAGGGACAATCTTCAGTGAGCATAAGGACAAACCTGAAAAACCTATCAAGGGTGGCAGGGATTTCCTTATGCTCACAGTAAGAAGATTGTCCCTTGCTGTGACCTGTCTGGTCAAGAGATTCCACATCTGAGGGGAGGTGGATGACACTAGGTAAAAGGGGCGGGAGGGGAATACTTTATCATTCAATTACTCTTGAACTACAACTCTGACAGTATTGAAATAACACTCTCCATGGCCCAAATACTATGAAGATTAATTGGAGCTGCTTTTTTTCTTATCACCTTAAGATAACTTTAGTTAAGAAGTAAAAATTGCTTATATGTTGTGCTACCCATTTGTTTGTAATATAAATAGATTTCAAGAAATTAACCTTTATTTGTTGTTGGCACAGTCTGGCACTATATGCTAATTCGTTCCTGTGCTGGACCAGTATTACTGCACACTGTGTTATGAATGAATCTAGGCAGAGCCCACACACTGGTGACATCTCTAATAGCAAAGCGAGCAGTGCAGCTGTGAGGGAAAGGTCATGTTACATCACTGGACATTGGTGTGCAACATGTGCATTGTCCACAGTACCAGAGAGTTATACCTGCTAGAAAGAGACCTGTCCTTTCCCTGCTATGCCAGAAAGTGATGCCTGTGATTGGCTGCAAGAAAAAAAAAACATCAAGTCCAACGCATTAGTGTAGCCTTACACTACAAGACAATCACGCTGCAACTCCTGTGTTTTGTTAGTTAATAGGAATCGGTGCACCCTCAACTGTTTAGAACTTTAGAACTTTTGTTGTAGTCCAGCAAAGGTTTCACTTTTTGTCAAAGTAGCCATAGGGCAATTGTCCCTATTGCTTACATTTCTGCGTTTTGCAGACTTAATTCCTGTACTTTGCACTTTCTTTAAAGGGGCTTCCTGGGATGAGGGACACATTTAAAATCCAAGACACATGGTCACCCGTACCCAATGATGGCGAATGTTTTTGTGTCCGAGTGCACAATATTTTCCCGGTAGACTAGGTTGGAGATCTCACAGTGCCAGTACTGAAAATTTACCATGGAAAGGAAGTTTCTTTGGTGAATATAAATGTGCAAAGACAACTGCATACAATTGTGTTCTCCTTTATGTTATCAGACTTTTTATTTCTAAATAAAAGCCCATGAAACAAGCTTCCTGTGCTGAATAGTTCATTTATTCACAGTAAAAAGTATCAGTGTTGTGTGCAACCAAAGTAAAGGCAGCTTAAAGGGATAGTAATACTTTGTTTTATCTTTATTTTATTGGCATTAAAAACACGAAGAACTATATAAGTCTTATGTCTCAAACCTTTATGGTTTGCGAGATAGTCACAAGCAAAGTTTCCCCTCCCGCCCCTTTTACCTAGTGTAAGCCATCTCTTCTCAGATGTGGAATGCAGTCCATAGACCAGACAGATAACAGAAGGGGACAATCTGCTTCCTATGAGAACAATGAAAGCTCTGCCCCCTTGACAAGTTTTTCAGGTTTTTTTCCTTTATCTTAATTGAAGATTGTCCCTCTCTGCAGTCTACCTGGGAACCTCCCTTCTGATCTGGCTGAGCAGTGTTACATCTGTAAAAGGGGCGGGAGGGGGATACTTTGTCATTGAATTACTCTTGAACTACAACTCTGACAGAATTGAAATAACACTCTCCAAAGTCCAAATACTATGATGATTAATTAGAGCTGCTTTTATTATGAAACATTACTATCCCTTTAACACTTCACAGTATATTGTCTGAGATCCACCAGCTTAAGAACTAAAAATCTTTGAATGTATTGTCCACTATTAATCTGTGTAACAACATGGCTTCGAGCAAAGGAGACAATCCCTTTCCTGCAATCATGTGAACTTTCATAATTGGAACTCAAGACCACATTTAAAGAGGACCGGAGCAATTCTGGGGCAATTCTAAACTGGGAGCAATATAAAACACTCCATTGATTTTTTTTGTGATTGCTCCGAATATATTACATGGCCCCTGAATTGCTCTGTCTTTATCTTGATAAATATGGCTATTAGGTACACTTGAGGCCAAAGAAGGCCTTGAGTTCACAATACCTTTCTGGAGACTCTACCAACTTCTTTAGATTGATAAATTGGAAGTAATCATGATGGAAACCAATAGACTGTTCTTCCTACGGCTCCTATTTTGAACTACACTAGAGTCTGCAATGGAGCTAAAACTAAACAACCGAGTGAAAACATAGCTGTGAACAGTGGCCTTCACTTCCCACTACCTGTATAGGTTCACACACTGGTTCCATTCTTCTGTCTCTGGCTGAACCCTTTGAGTGTCAGAGAGGTATCCAATGCATTGCAATGCAATGGATACATTTCTGGTACCTCAAGGGTTAATATGAACAGGGGACAGAGATGGAAATTATATATTGGGGGAGCTAGGCACAAAGTAAAGTCCCACATAGTTTTAGCTTTATCAGCTCGAGAATTGGTGCAGTGGCAAAATGGTCTCAATGTACCAGTCACTTTGAATTGGGCATCAATCCCACTTCTATTCTCTTCTTCAACTCTGACCGACAGCAGGCATGTGTCCTGTGCTATTCCTCCTCTTCACTTCAATCTGCCTACAATGGGACAATTTAAAATGATGCACCTCTCTTTCTTCCGTCCCTCACATAAACTGAACAAAAAGCCTAACATTGCCCCACATCCCCGTTAAAGGGATTGTAAGCTTCTCCATAGTTAATAGTACTGATGTCTGATGCTCGCACTGTTCAGAACTTGCTAGTTGCACTGTAATTCTATGAAGTTACCGCTCCCACCCCTTTTTCAGACGTCAGCATTTCTCATTCAGATCCAACAGCAGACCAATACGAGGGACAATCTTCATTCAGTATTAGGAAAAACCTGCCTTCCTTCATCAAGGGTTTTCCTTATACTGACAGAGGAAATATTGTCCCTCATTGTGATCTGTTTGGTTCAAAGGCCAGTTTTCAGATCTGAGGGGAGGTAACATAGTTAACGAGGCTGAAAAAAGACATGCGTCCATCAAGTTCAGCCCATGCCAAAGCACCACTGTTGATGCAGAGGAAGGTGGCTTACGATTGGGTAAAGGAGTGGGAGGGGTAAACCTCATCAGCATAACTAGCAAGTTCTGAACAGCGTGAGCATCAGGCATTAGTACTATTAACTATAATGAATGATCTGAGCTGCTTGTGTTAGGAAACATTACTAAACTTTTAAACTGGTCTAACAGAGGGGCTGTGTCTGGGCTCCTTCCCTATCTACCCACCTTAATCAGACCTATTACAGACTGTTCTGTTTGGGTCTAAGACTGGTCTAGTTCCCCAACTAAAGGGCCTGCCTTCCACCAGCTACAATCATCTTGAGAGAGGGATTGAGAGATCTCACTCTCCCTGTTGCAATTGTGGGCAAGGCCCCAGGGAGGATGGATGATGGCAGTACTCTGTGTGCTTTCGCACTTCTCTGCATTGGGAAGACAGCGTACATCGCCTGCTCCTACGGCACAATTTGTAAGCCGCTTTGAATGTCTGACAACAGGAGAGAAGCAAGAGAGAGAGAGACTTGGAGGGGATGGTGGTTAGAGGTGAGGAGACCCATCTGCAAGGCTCCAAGTGGAATTACAGTACATTTTAGATTGAACACACTCCATAGCTCTGTGGAACAGGTGGATGGCTCTGTGCAGCAGGTAGGAGTAAGAAAAGAGTTGTGATGGGAGGGAAGGGAACACATTATAATAGGAAGAGAAAGGTGAGCCAGTCCACACACTGTTGGCGGAGGGAGGGAAGGCTCCATTTCCCAGAGCTCCTGCAGTCTCACTCACACTCGGGAAAAATGTCAGATGGCAAAGAGGTGGAGCTAGCTCCATTTCAGAGTGCCACCATAAAGCCCTCTGAGTGGCAGTGGTGGTACCCGTGCCATAAGTTCACATCACTGCCCCAGTCTGCAGTCTACATGTACAACTTGCTGGGGACACCTGCTATAGTTCAGTCATGGGAACTTCAGCTAATCTGATCAAACAGCAGGCTGTATATATTAACAGGTTGCAGTTAGACAAGTCTCTTAGTGCAGAATTAGGTGACGATTGAGCCATTCTGAAGCAAACCAATTCCACCATAAGAAAAATATTCATTTTCAATTAAATGGGGCTTTTAACAGGTCAAATGCCAGAGATATTTCTATCCCATTGCAAAGCAATGCGTTGGAGACCTATCTAGCAGTTAAGGAGTTAATCCCTTGTGTGCCGGAAGGGTACACAACTCATTGCTTTGCAATGCATTGCGCACCTGTCTGCCATACAAAAACTTAAAGGCCACATTTACATCGAAAGACATTTTTGTTTGTGGAGCAGTTGGATTGCCCCAGAATTGCTTCACGTTCTTTTGTCTTTGTGAATATGACCTGCAGGATTTCCAAGCAGGAAGGAGCAGTAGAATACAATGACCAGGGCCCCATTACACCACAGGGAGCAGAGCGGCCTCTTTCAGCCATTTTATTTTGTGGTCCGAAGAAGCTGCAGATTTGGGAGCGTTAGGCCGTATGCAGCACCACAGGCAGCAAATAGACATTCCCAGAATTCCCATTAGGATTATTAACCCTTTAATGCTAGACATCTCCTGTGCATTTCAATATTGTCTAGCATTCAAGAGGTTAAATGCCTCATTTAAATCAATGGAGACTTTGAAAATGTTTATTTGCACTTGGAATGTTCCGGATATGCTCATCTTCTGCTAAAAATCAAGTGTAGTGTTTTCTACCCATAAGCACTGCAGAACCCTATTAGTTTACACTTACCCTTGATGCACCAGCTGGGCATGCAAAGCACTGTAAACCCCTCTGGCACTCACAGGGTTAAAAAAATTAATACAACTGGAGCATTTTTAGAGAAGCGCACTCACACACATCCCCTGGCACTGAGCTATTTGCATGACCGAAACAGGCAGGTGCGTCTGCTGAGCCGTGGGGGATCCTCCCTCTGTACCAAGAACACAACATAGAATTAATGGAAACTACATTTCAATTAACCCTTTGAGTGCCAGAGGGGTACGGAATGCGTTGCTTTGCAACACATTCCGTACCCCTATGGTACTCAAAGGGTTAAAGTAGAACATTTTTTGGATTTTTTTTTTAATTAAATAATAGAAGATGTTATAAGGTGGCTGTGTAAAATAAGGACACTCCAACTGAAGGAAAGCATTTCACAACTATCTGGTACATCAAAGGTTTCATGAAACCTGTTGGCAACAGCTCCAAATTGTGTCCAAAACAGAAATGTTTCTTTTATAATGTGCTCCATGATACAGCCTGAGTCAGCGAATATATACACACACACATTATATAAAAGATAGAGAGAGACAATAAGAGAGAAAGACACAGAATAAGAGAGAGAGATCTTTATCTATTTACTAAAGAGTAAAGTTAAATGCAGCCACCGGTCCAAGAAAGTTTCTTTGTCACTGCCAGCCGCAACTCCAGGCTGGCAATGATCAGGGTCCACGCATGTCTACCTGCATCCACTGCCAGAGGGGCATACCTATGGCAGTTACCTACAGAGGCGGAGAATGTTCTGCTAAAGGCATGAGTGGTAAAGCCCTGCATTTGCCTTTTGTACAGTATTCCCTGAAGGATCATATTGCTAGGTCAGACCCCCCTAGTAATAGTCAAATTACTATTTGACCCACCATGTCCTCCAAACCTGCTCTATAGTTTGCAGCCGTCCGCACACCCCAGTGTCCCTCATGGTCAGTCCCCTGTACATTGTGCATGTACGTATCCATTGCCATAACTCCATCTCCCTTCACCTCCTCGTCCCAATTCTTAAGTAATGTGAACACCCCAATTCCCTCAAACTGTATAACCAATCTCCGTTAACCGCAGTTTATAAAGCTGTACACATCCCCCTCTCCATTCTGCTGTAGACACCACCTCTAACACCCAGTCTGTGCCCTCTCCATTTTGTACTGTGCACATAATTTCCATTGCATCTCCCCACTTTATTGTGCAGTGTACCTTTAAGTGTCAGTCCTCATATCTCCCAAGGTTATAGTTGCTGTTCACATGTGTCTTTTACACTGCATGTTTCCTCTCTGCACTGTGCCTCTTCAAGGAGTGGACAACATGAGGCCCTCCACTTGCTACAGCTCCTGTCATCATCAGGGATGGTGAGAGTTGTAGTCTGGAAACAGCTGGAGGGCCTCACATTGCCAAGCCCTCAGCTACACACAGTATATTGCTGTGCACTGTACTGTCTCCATGAAGCTTCATATCCCATCTCATTACGGTTCATGTCCTATATCCCCTGCTGCAGCTTCTGGGAAAATGTTCTTAAGGTTCACCTATATTCTGCAGTAAGGACCCAGGGAGCACTCTCTCTTTTGTGCTGGGGAGGGGGGGGGGGGAGCAGGCAGGGTATGCCTCTAGCAGCATTGTCTCCTGCCTGATGCCAAAGGTACAGTGATGCAAGGAAACAGAGGGACAGCCCGGGCTGATGTGGCAAGAGCCCAAGTACATTGTACTGGCAGCAGCTTTACCGCCACTGGGTACCAGTGGAACAAGAACAGTATTGTGGTTCTCTGGCTTCCATTTACACAAATCTAGACGGAGAGACAGTGTAGTGCTGTCCTGTAGCTTCCAGCAGAACAAGGCGCAGCTAGCACAGAGTGTAGTGTGGTTCTGTGGCTACTGGTGGAACAAGGCTGTACTGAAAGACAGTATAATGTGGTTCTGTGGCTGCCAGTGGAACAAGGCTGGGATGAAAGACAGTATAATGTGGTTCTGAGGCTACCGGTGGAACAAGGCTGGGCTAAAAGACAGTATAATGTGGTTCCGTGACTACCGGTGGAACAAGGTTGTACTGAAAAACAGTATAATGTGGTTCCGTGGCTCCCGGTGGAACAAGGTTGTACTGAAAGACAGTATAATGTGGTTCCGTGACTACCGGTGGAACAAGGCTGGGCTGAAAGACAGTATAATGTGGTTCTGAGGCTACCGGTGGAACAAGGTTGTACTGAAAAACAGTATAATGTGGTTCCGTGGCTCCCGGTGGAACAAGGCTGTACTGAAAGACAGTATAATGTGGTTCTGTGGCTACTGGTGGAACAAGGCTGGGCTGGCAGATTGTGTAGTGCAGTTATATGGCTTCCAAGGGAACAAGGCTGGGCTGGCAGATAGCCAATGTATACTATGGGACTACCAGTGAAAAATGCTGGTTGTCACAGTGTATATGTAGAGAATCTCTTTTCTTGCACAAGAAACACTATGGTTTCTTTTGTGATTAGATAGATAGATATGAGATAGATAGATATGAGATAGGTAGATATGAGATAGGTAGATATGAGATAGGTAGATATGAGATAGGTAGATATGAGATAGGTAGATATGAGATAGATAGATATGAGATAGAAATGAGATAGATAGAGAGATAGATATGAGATTGAGAGATAGATAGATAGATATGAGATAGATAGAAATGAGATAGATAGAAATGAGATAGATAGAAATGAGATAGATAGAGAGATAGATATGAGAGAGAGAGAGAGAGAGAGAGAGAGAGAGAGAGAGAGAGAGAGAGAGATAGATAGAAATGAGATAGATAGCTAGATAGCTAGATAGATATATAGATATGAGATAGATAGAAATGAGATAGATAGAAATGAGATAGATAGAAATGAGATAGATAGAAATGAGATAGATAGAAATGAGAGATAGAAATGAGAGATAGAAATGAGATAGATAGATAGATAGATAGATAGATAGATAGAGATATGAGATAGAGATATGAGATAGATAGATAGATAGATATGAGATAGAAATGAGATAGATAGAGAGATAGATAGATATGAGATAGATAGAAATGAGATAGATAGATAGATAGATAGATAGATAGATAGATAGATAGGAGAGATAGAGAGATATGAGATAGAAATGAGATAGAGAGATAGATAGATATGAGATAGATAGATAGATATGAGATAGATAGAGAGATAGATAGATATGAGATAGATATGAGATAGAAATGAGATAGATAGATATGAGATAGATAGAAATGAGATAGAAATGAGATAGATATGAGATAGATAGAGAGATAGATATGAGATTGAGAGATAGATAGATAGATAGATAAATAGATAGATAGATATATATGAGATAGATAGATAGAAATGAGATAGATAGATAGATAGATAGATAGATAGAGATATGAGATAGATAGATATGAGATAGATAGAAATGAGATAGAAATGAGATAGATATGAGATAGATATGAGATTGAGAGATAGATAGATAGATAGATAGATAGATAGATAGATAGATAGATAGATATGAGATAGATAGAAATGAGATAGAAATGAGATAGATAGAGAGATAGATATGAGATAGAGATAGATAGATAGATAGATAGATAGATAGATAGATAGAAATGAGATAGATAGAAATGAGATAGAGAGAGAGAGAGAGAGAGATAGATAGATAGATAGATAGATAGATAGATAGATAGATAGATAAATAGATAGATAGATATATATGAGATAGATAGATAGAAATGAGATAGAAATGAGATAGATAGATAGATAGATAGATAGATAGATAGATAGATAGATAGATAGAGATATGAGATAGATAGATATGAGATAGATAGAAATGAGATAGAAATGAGATAGATATGAGATAGATATGAGATAGATATGAGATTGAGAGATAGATAGATAGGAGATAGATAGAAATGAGATAGAAATGAGATAGATAGAGAGATAGATATGAGATAGAGATAGATAGATAGATAGATAGATAGATAGATATGAGATAGATATGAGATAGATATGAGATAGATATGAGATAGATATGAGATAGATATGAGATAGAGATAGATAGATAGATAGATAGATAGATAGATAGATAGATAGATATGAGATAGAAATGAGATAGATAGCTAGATAGAGAGATAGATAGATAGATATGAGATAGATAGATATGAGATAGATAGACATGAGATAGATAGACATGAGATAGATAGAAATGAGATAGATAGAAATGAGATAGATAGAAATGAGATAGATATGAGATAGATAGATAGATAGATATGAGATAGATATGAGATAGAAATGAGATAGAAATGAGATAGAAATGAGATAGAAATGAGATAGAAATGAGATAAAAATGAGATAGATAGATAGATAGATAGATATGAGATAGATATGAGATAGATATGAGATAGATATGAGATAGAGATAGATAGATAGATAGATAGATAGATAGATAGATAGATATGAGATATATATGAGATAGATATGAGATAGAGATAGATAGATAGATAGATATGAGATAGAAATGAGATAGAAATGAGATAGATAGCTAGATAGCTAGATAGAGAGATAGATAGATATGAGATAGATAGATATGAGATAGATAGATATGAGATAGATAGATAGATATGAGATAGATAGATATGAGATAGATAGATATGAGATAGAAATGAGATAGAAATTAGATATAAATGAGATAGATATGAGATAGATAGATATGAGATAGATAGATATGAGATAGATAGAAATGAGATAGATAGAGAGATAGATATGAGATTGAGAGATAGATAGATAGATAGATAAATAGATAGATATGAGATAGATAGATAGAAATGAGATAGAAATTAGATATAAATGAGATAGATATGAGATAGATATGAGATAGATATGAGATAGATAGATATGAGATAGATAGAAATGAGATAGAAATGAGATAGATATGAGATAGATAGAGAGATAGATATGAGATAGAAGTGAGATAGAAATGAGATAGAAATGAGATAGAAATGAGATAGAAATGAGATAGAAATGAGATAGATAGATATGAGATAGAAATGAGATAGATAGATAGATATATAGATATGAAATAGATAGATATGAGATAGATATGAGATAGAAATGAGATAGAAATGAGATAGAAATGAGATAGAAATGAGATAGAAATGAGATAGATAGATATGAGATAGAAATGAGATAGATAGATATATAGATATGAGATAGATAGACATATAGATATGAGATAGATAGACATATAGATATGAGATAGATAGATATGAGATAGATAGATAGATAGATAGATAGATAGATAGATAGATAGATATGAGATAGATAGATAGATAGATAGATATGAGATAGAAATGAGATAGAAATGAGATAGATAGATATGAGATAGAAATGAGATAGATAGATAGATATATAGATATGAGATAGATAGACATATAGATATGAGATAGATAGATATGAGATAGATAGATAGATAGATAGATAGATAGATAGATAGATAGATAGATATGAGATAGATAGATAGATAGATATGAGATAGAAATGAGATAGAAATGAGATAGATAGATATGAGATAGAAATGAGATAGATAGATATGAGATAGAAATGAGATAGATAGATATGAGATAGAAATGAGATAGATAGATAGATATATAGATATGAGATAGATAGACATATAGAAATGAGATAGATAGATAGATAGATAGAAATGAGATAGATAGATAGATAGATAGATAGATAGATAGATAGATAGATATGAGATAGAAATGAGATAGAAATGAGATAGAAATGAGATAGAAATGAGATAGAAATGAGATAGATAGATATGAGATAGAAATGAGATAGATAGATATATAGATATGAGATAGATAGACATAGATATGAGATAGATAGATAGATAGATAGATAGATAGATAGATAGATATGAGATAGATAGATAGATAGATAGATAGATAGATAGATAGATAGATATGAGATAGAAATGAGATAGATAGAAATGAGATAGATAGATAGATATGAGATAGATAGATAGATAGATAGAAATGAGATAGAAATGAGATAGAAATGAGATAGAAATGAGATAGATAGATATGAGATAGATAGATATATAGATATGAGATAGATAGAAATGAGATAGATAGATAGATATGAGATAGAAATGAGATAGATAGATAGATATGAGATAGATAGATAGATAGATAGATAGATAGATAGATAGATAGATAGATAGAAATGAGATAGAAATGAGATAGATATGAGATAGATATGAGATAGAAATGAGATAGATAGATATGAGATAGATAGATATATAGATATGAGATAGATAGATAGATATGAGATAGATATGAGATAGATATGAGATAGATATGAGATAGATATGAGATAGAAATGAGATAGATATGAGATAGATATGAGATAGATATGAGATAGATATGAGATAGAAATGAGATAGAAATGAGATAGATAGATATGAGATAGAAATGAGATAGATAGATATATAGATATGAGATAGATAGACATATAGATATGAGATAGATAGATATGAGATAGATAGATAGATAGATAGATAGATAGATAGATAGAAATGAGATAGATAGATAGATAGATAGATAGATAGATAGATAGATATGAGATAGAAATGAGATAGAAAGATAGATAGATATGAGATAGATAGATATGCGATAGATAGATAGACAGATATGAGATAGATAGATAGATATAAGCATACCTGGGAACTCTCCGGATTTGCCCCGGAGACTCCGGTTCTGACAGAGCTTTACCGGGTCTCCGGGGCAGAGGCTGATTACTCCGTATGTGGAGAGTTTCTATTGAAACTCTGCCACATGTGCTTTTTCTCCCTCTGTTCCTCCGTCCCCAGCCTTCTGTGTGAGACCTTTAACCCTCTGAGTGCCAGAGTGGTAAGGAATGCATTGCTATGCAATGCATTCCGTACCACTCTGGCACTCAAAGGGTTAAGTCCCTCCACACACACTGCGTCAAGCCCCGCCCTTTTTTGACGCGATTAGCGTCATTTTTGTCGCCCCCTGCCGAACAGAGGACTACCCTCTGGAAGTTCCCAAGTATGGATATGAGATAGATAGATAGATAGATAGATAGATAGATAGATAGAAATGAGATAGATATGAGATAGATATGAGATAGATATGAGATAGAAATGAGATAGAAATGAGATAGAAATGAGATAGAAAGATAGATAGATATGAGATAGATAGATATGAGATAGATAGATATGCGATAGATAGATAGATGATAGATAGAAATTAGATAGATATATAGAAATTAGATAGATATGAGATAGAAATGAGATAGAAACGAGATAGAAAGATAGATATGAGATAGATAGATATGCGATAGATATGCGATAGATAGATAGATAGATAGATAGATAGATAGATAGATAGATATGAGATAGATAGATAGATAGATAGATAGATAGATAGATAGATAGATAGATATGAGATAGATATGAGATAGATATGAGATAGATATGAGATAGATATGAGATAGATAGAAATGAGATAGAGAGATAGATAGATAGATAGATAGATAGATAGATAGATAGATAGATAGATGAGAAGGAATATATTTTGAATGTACAATCTTTCAATCAACAGTGAGAGTAACCTTGATTTATTCAGCTGGAACTCCAACTCCTTTTTTTTCCATTTAATTAAAAAAAAAAATAGCTAATGCACAGAAAGTGTAATTCAACTCCATGGTGTTCTCCATCACATTTCAAGCAAAAGCTTGCAAATCATTTCAAGAGAGTGGATTTTTTTCTATAAAGTGATATATAAAATGACTGGAAATAACACATTGTCATGTCAAGCCTTTATTGTGGATTATTGAATCAAGTAGAACATTGCATTACCAACAAATCTCCCAAAGTAATCATTTCACTTCCTTTTCCAGAGCGAGGAGCAGCATGTGGCCGACTCTCAATAATAGGGATAAGCAACACTTGGCTCTCCAGTGAGCAGGGACTACAATTCCCATCATCCCCAACAGCTAGAGTGCCACGTGTTGCCTACCACTGGTCAATAACAATGTAGGACAAGACGACAATATATACATCCACTGGTTATAGCAATTTGTTATGGTATTTCTCTTGGACAAAAGGATGGTCTGATTTTTGAACAGCTATTGGCTAGATTCTAGAATCTAATTCTGGAGCAAACCATCTGTACCATAGGGTACAAATTAAAATTCTCATTGATCTTAACCATGTGAGTGTCAGAGGGGTATGTAATGCATTGCAGAGCAATGCATTGCGTACCCCTCTGACACTCAAAGGGTTAATGGCACTTTCAACCCCCTTGGATGCCACAGAGTTCTCCAATGCATTGCATATAAAATAAACAAGATTTTGGGGAATAAGTATTTGTGCTTTATAATGGTTTGCTCCCGAATTGCATCTTTTTAGCATATTGCAGTGATTCCCAACAGGCACTTCAAAGCACATTTATACACCGCGACAGCACACAATTCAAAATATTTTCATTAAAGGGATAGTAATGTTTCAAAATAAAAATGGCTACAATTAATCTTCATAGTATTTGGGATTTGGAGAGCGTTATTTCAATACTGTCAGAGTTGTAGTTCAAGAGTAATTGAATGATAAAGTATCCCCCTCCCTCTTTTACTTAGTGTAAGTCACCTCCCTTCAGATGTGGAATCTGGTCATTTGACTGGACAGGTCACAGCAAGGGACAATCTTCTTACTGTGAAAACAATTAAAACCCTGCTCTCTTGACAGGTTTTCTCCTTATGCTAATTGAAGATTGTCCCTCTCTGCAAGTCATCTGGACACCACCTTTCTGTTCTGAGGTGAGCAGTGTTACATCAGTAGAAGGGGCGGGAGGGGGATTCTTTATCATTCAATTACTCTTGAACTACAACTCTGACAGAATTGAAATAACACTCTCCAAGGTCCAAATACTATGATGATTAATTAAAGCTGATTTTATTGTGAAACATTACTATCCCTTTAAGTTTTATTGTTGTTGATGCACAAGTGTCATAGAAATTTTGATATTTCAGTACATGTCATGACACAACCGTTTGGGTTCCAGAGATGCAATGCATTGGATATAGCTCTCTGGCACTCAAAGAGCTAAATAGAGATTTGTCATAACTTAACCCTTTCATTGCCAATGTGTCGCGTACCTCTTTGGCACTGAAAGGATAAAAGACCAGGAACCACTGAAGGACTGAGTACGGCCCTGTGTTCAGCAAAGCCTGGTCAAGACCATGTCACTTTTTCAAGCAAATATGTTAACTAACATTTTAGCAGCAATCAATTACAGCTATGGAAACCGTTGCTCTTTCGGTTTTCCCTTCAATGTGAAATCTTGCGCTTGTGGAAAAAACAACAACAACAAAAAAACTCTACATAAATATGGACGGACATCAGCCAAGATGATGAGATGACCATGTAAAGTTAATGCAGAGCAATAGTGCACAGAATTACCTAGACAGATCTGAACAACACAAAAACTTTTTTTTTTTTTTTTTTGCAAAGAATCATATAAACAGCAAAGATTAAAAAAAATAATAACAAAATCGTACCAAATAATACACATTGAAGACTTTGGAAAACATCAGCAGACCTGAACGATGGCATCAAGAAAATTGTATATGGCACCTCTGTGTACTGACATATAATATTTATATAATGTATGTATTATAGAACTGGCAGCTTAACCCTTTGAGTGCCAGAGGGGTGTGCAACGCATTGCTCTGCAATGCGTTGCATACCCCTCTGGCAATCAAAGGGTTAAATTGTACCGGTTTAGTTTGCTTGATAGAATTGTAAGTCTTGCCTATGTATTATACTAATCTTTCTCTCTCCTATAAATTATTTTTGAGAAGTTAATCTTTATAATTTGGAGGCACAGATTTAGATTGATTTAACCCCTTAACAACCAGCGGTCGCGGGACATTTCCGTCCCATAATGACCGCATAGGGGCACTTTGACGCGTCGGTACACGTGACCTGTCACGTGTATCGGCACGTCACTATGGGGCTTGAAAGAGATCGCTCCGATCTTGGAGTGGTCTATTTCATGCCCTATTTTTACTTACAGTGCTCCCGGTAGAGCGCTGTAAGCAAAAAGTACGTGACGTACCATGACCGTCATCGGTCCTTGAGTAGTTCAAAGACCGTGACGGTCCTGGTACGTCAAGGGTCCCTAAGGGGTTAAACAGGGCTTTTAACCTACCGGATCCTAGGAAGGTCTCTAACGCATCAAAAAGCAGTGTGTCTTGCATTCAAGGGTTTAAAAACTCCATTTAAATCAAAAGGAAATGTAATTGTTCTGTATAATATAGTTGGGTCCCAGAATTGCCACAATTTTGCTTAGTACATCTGCCGCACTGTATGTATTTTTTAAAAAAGGAAAAAAAAAAAATCACCATTTAACCTGCTGAGTGCCAGACAGATGGTTGGTTTGTCCTGGAATTGCAGCACTTTCTCCATACACCTGCCTCAATGTATTCTGATAAGATGTATTAATACTGCAATGTGTGGTATCATTGGCCCAGCACACAAACCAATTAGCATAAAGTGCCACCATGTACATCAATAACGACTCATTTCTGCAAATCTATTACAAACAAATGGCTATCACCGCATATAGGCCGTTTTTCATTAATATTGACCCTTTGCGTTTCGGTGCGTTACAATGCTTTGAATCTCTCTCTGACACTCGAAGGATTACAAGTCAACTAAAATTAAAGGGATGGCAATACTTAAAATATACTATCCCCATGTTATAGCCAGTAAAAAAAGGAGTTAAATCAAGCCAGAGGCATCTCTCAAACCTTTATGGTTTGAGAGATATTCGCTTTCAAAGTTTCTTCTCTCAGGGACCGGCGGAGGCTCTTTAGCAGAGCCGAGATCATGGTAATGAAAAAAGAAATCCTTAACTTAAAAGGTCTTCTATGTGTGCTTGCAAACCAAGTACACGTAGAAGACCTTTTTTGTAAAGGATTTCTTTTTTATTACAGCGATCTTGGCTCTGCTGCAGAGCCGCTGGCTGATCCCAGGAGAGGATTCCCCTGCTCTCAGCTAGGATGTGGACATCAGGAGAAAAGCCAAAAAGAGGGAACTTTGAAAGCAGATATCTCTCAAACCATAAAGGTTTGAGAGATGCCGCTGGTCTCATTTAACTCTGTTTTTTACTGGCTACAACATGGGTGATAGCAATTTTTAAGTATTACTATCCCTTTAAGGAGACAGGTCCACAGTAAACTATGAGACACTGTGTATATAACTGAAAAGTTTATAATTTCTATATCAAAACAGCTATCACAGAGGACCAATAAAATTTCCCACTAATTTAAAGGGGCGTTTAATCCCTTGAATGCAAGAGGGCTATCGAACATATATCTTTGCAATGCGTTAGAGACATCTAGCTTTCATGTGTTTTTTTTAAAAAAGAAAGTGGGAATTTTCTGAATACGTCCCATGTGCAGGTAGTTTTCATATAACTGCTAGTTAGTCACTTAAAAACAGATGCATATCATTTTTTGGCACATATACATATCAAAATGTGGTATTAACCCTTCAGTTGCAATGCAGTCACTGGGCATGTGTGTCTGTGTAAATGTGACTGGTTGGGGACCATGGGAGTTGTAGTCCGCAACAGCTAGAGATCCAAAAGCTGACAATCTTTTCCATATACGTGTCTGGAGACATATTAAAGAATATATCCATTGTACACTGAATGATTCTTTATTCAGACGTTATAACAGCTCAAGATAATGCCTCTCTGCTTCAGTGTCTGCATAGTTTGTTCAAGTAAACTAATGAAACTGCACCACCTTGTGGTCACTTTTTATAGGTTTTTTTGATTAAACAAAAATACAAAAGAGGAAATGAAACAACTTTGAGTTGTGTTGAATGGCAGTGAGAGTCCCCTTATTCACTCAAAAGGAAAAGCATGAAATACAGACACACATATCTCTAAATTCTCCATAATAAAACCCTAATCTGTGAAGGAGTAATTCTGACAGAGCCACTTATAACTTTCACACATGTGCATGATAGAAGAGAGAGTTTGGTGCATCATGAGAACGGAAGATGGGAACCACTTTAAAAGGATAGTAACACTTAAAGGGATAGTAATACCTTATTATTACTATCCCCCATATTGTGCATATAATAATTCGCGAAAACGTGTCTAATGCAGCGTCATGCGCAGTAGACACTGCTGCACGTGCTGCAGTCATGCACAGTAGAGACTGCCCGCGCCGCGGCTGATACAGAGCTGGACGCTCCGAGGGAGCGTCCAGCTCTGTATCAGCTGTGGCGCGAGCAGTCTCTACTGCGCATGACTGCCCCGCGACCGGGTGGCAGTGGCACTGTGGCCCTTGTAACGGGCTCTTCAACTAGTTTGTAAAATAATGTAATAGCCCCCAGGTTCATCTCTCAAACCTTTATGGTTTGAGAGTTAACCAAAGGCAAAGTTCCCCCTCCCCCCTCCCTGAAGTCGGCATTGTGATGACTGCAGGGATATCCGGTCTGACTTTAATCATGCGGCTCTGTAGCAGAGCCGCAATCGCGCTAGTGACAAAGCATTATTTCACTGAAACGGTCCTCTCCATTTGCTTGCAAACCAAGCACAAACCAAGCACATACAGAAGTCCGTTTCAGTGAAATAATTCTTTGTCACCAACGGGATCGTGGCTCAGCTGCAGAGCCGCAAGGCTGTCTTATGACAGACTTGCCCTGCAGTCAGTATAATGCTGACTTCAGGGAAGGGGGAGGGAGGGGGGAACTTTGCCTTCGGTTATCTCTCAAACCATAAAGGTTTGAGAGATGAACCTGGGGGCTATTACATTATTTTACAAATATGTACAATATGGGGGATAGTAATAATAAAGTATTACTATCCCTTTAATATGTAAAAAGTATATATTGTAGCATTTACCCTCCTGAATAAAACAAGTGTGCTCCAAATGCTGAGAGGGATTTGATTCGAAAGTTATTGCAGCTCAGACTTTTTTGTTTGGTGCAGGATCTCAATGGCCTGAAATTTTACAGCGGCGCTGTTGCTACACTATCCCATTGAGGTTTATAGTCAACTGACCAGATGTAACATCTCAGGCCATTGAGATAATGTGCCAATATATAACCCTACAATATATATTTTGTTACATATGAAGTGTTATTATGCCTTTAAGGCAAGTTTACTGGGAAAGGGCAACTTGTGTAGGCAACGCAAGACCATAGAAGAGATTAATGGATTGCTTTACAATGAATTGCGAAGTACTCCGGTCCTCAACCCATTGAGTGCCAGAGGGATGTCCAATGAATTGTGAAGAAATAAGCTGGATACTCCTTTGACATGCAAATGGTTAACCCTTTGAGTGCCAGTGGGGTACGCAACGCATTGCAGAGCATTGCATACCTCTCTGCCACTTAAAGGGCTGGATCATGCATTCGACCTGCTTCAGCTAAAAATAAAAACTGCCAGCAGGTGTCATGTCCACCTCCATGGAAATGACATCCAGCACTGATTGAAGAGGCTCTCTCTTGAGGAACAGTAAAATTCCGAGGGGACATAAGGATTTCCTGTCCAAAGTAAAGTAAGTGGGGGTTATTATTAGGAGTTGTTAATGTCTCTTTTAACCCCAGTGGCTTTGCAATGCACTGGAGACCTCCCTGTCATTTAAGGGGGTAAAAGCGTAAATCGAAATAAATAGGGGATTTTTGCCTGCTATGGTGAAGTTGGTTTGCTCCAATCTTATTCTTAGTAAATGAGAATCAATGTGCGGCTGGCGTTCTCTTCAGTCAGTGCGCAGGCTTCTCACGAACACCAACGGTCCCATCTTCCATACCGAAGTAGACCCGTTCCGCCATGTCAATGAAGAGCCCAGTGTCCACCACACCTGGGGGGGGGGAGAAACAGGGAGACGCCAACAGAGTTCATCATTGTGATCCTAAATAATTGTTCACCAAGAGTGACATATTATAGCATATACACATTACACTAGTGTAAAAGCCCGTGTACGCGGGCCAGGGTCCGGGTGATATTAACCCTTTGAGTGCCATAGGAGTACGCAACGCATTGCTTTGCAACATGTTGAGTACCCCTCTGGCACTCAAAGGGTTAAGAGGCCTGTCCTGCTCTGCATCCTGCCGCCAACTCAGTCATGCAATGTAGAGACTGCCCAAAAGGACAGAATGCTCCCAACACAGGACTCCCAGCATTCCGTGCATTCGGGCAGTCTCTACTGTGCATGACGGCTTCTGACAAACATCCTAGTGAATTATTATATAGGATAGACACACACACACACACACACCATCTTTTTCTTACACAATGCTACCAATTTGTACGCAAGATGTTAACCCGCTGAGTGCCAGAGGGGTACACAACGCGTTGTGCAACCCTCTAGCACTCACAGGGTTAAAAAGAAGAGCGGATTTAAGAGTGAAAAATAAGCAAGAAATACAAAAGAACATCCACCTCTGCGGCAAAAATATATATATTTGGTGTTACTTTATTCTCTTGTACTAACTAATTTTTTAATTGGTATTTTAATACATTTAGTACCTTAGGGTAACATCAAGGTGGCTGGGTATTTTTTCCAGTGTCTGTATCCATTCTTTTAGGGGGCATTTCTAAATAGATTATATATTTGCCGATTAAAGAGTGCACATACATTGTACTATCCACTGGTTTGTAATAGAACTAGCTTTATTAGGAATTAACCTTTAGAAGATGGTGGTACTTTATGCAAATTAGTGTTTGTACAGTATTATTACCAAACACTGTGCTAGGAGTTAATCTAGACAGAGGACACACACTGCGGACATTGCTAATAGCACAGCAAGTGGTATGCTTAAACTTCAACATAATTAATTAGCATAATGTGCAGCAAATTAGCATAAAATGCCACCAAACCTAAGAATTATTTCTCAAAAGACATACATATTATTGAAAAATGATTAGTACAACATATAAGCTCTTTAAAACAAAGTAAACTTAACTTTAGGTGAGACGTTCACCGTAACAAACACTAAGGGAACTAAGTGACTTTGTGTAAAAACATACATGGTTTACGTTGGAAACCTCAGTCTCTTGGGTTCCATTCGCTCATATTAAATAAAGGTTTGAGAGATGACACTAGGGACAATTAAATTATTTTTAACATGCCTATAATATGGGGATTAGTAATATTTAAGTATTCCTATCCCTTGAATACCGAGTGGTACTTGATGGAAAAATGCAGTTATAATTTAAATCCATTTTATATTTTCTGGATTGATTTGGGACATATCAGTGATAAACCTATTGTAAACCCGATACTTAAAAGCATTATAGTTACAATTAAGAGATTAAAATAAAAATCCTTAGAATCCCAAAAGGAATCTTAATTTCCTCTCCAATGGATATTTTGAATTGGTACATAAATGATATTAATATTAATAATTGGAAGTTAAAGGGGATTTTGAAAGTCTCACAAATTGTAGAATTGAATGATCTTCTTCCATTCCAGGACTTACGAGTTAAATATGACTTGCCACAGTCAGAATTTTTTACGTATTTAAGGATTAGAAATTTGGTAAGGGAATTAGATCTGGCCCCGAGTCACCCGATAGAGAAATTCTTGGAAAATCAATATAATACTAGATTAATAATGAGAGTTAAAAAAATTGATGAATGAGTTTGTCCCTGAACTGAAGGAAGGAAATATAATTAAATGGGAGGATGATGAGAGTTTCATTCACCCTACAGGACTGGCTGAAAGCTTTGAAACTGACTTTAAAGTCCTCACATAGTCTTACTTTGCATAAAATCTATTATAAATTACTTTATAGGTGGTATGTAAAGGGATAGTAATACTTCGTTTTAACTTTATTTTATTTTGTAGGCATTAAAAAAACATGAAGAACGATATAAGTCTTATATCTCAAACCTTTATGGTTTAAGAGATATTCACAAGCAAAGTTTCCCCCTCCCGCCCCTTTTACCTAGTGTAAGCTATGTCTTCTCAGATGTGAATCTGGTTGTAAGACCAGACAGATAACAGAAGGGGACAATCTTCTTTGTATGAAAAGAATGAAAGCCCTTCCCCCTTGACAAGTTTTTCAGCTTTTTCCCTTATCTTAATTGAAGATTGTCCCTCTCTACAATCTACCTGGGCACCTCCCTTCTGATCTGGCTGAACAAGGGGGCATACTTTGCTTGTGAATATCTCTTAAACCATAAAGGTTTGAGAGATAAGACTTATATCGTTCTTCATGTTTTTTTAATGCCTACAAAATAAAATAAAGATAAAACGAAGTATTACTACACCAGCTCAAATAGATACATTTTCTTCAAATGGTTTAAAGAGGTGTTGGAATTGTAAGGAGGAGAATGGAGCATTATTTCATATCTGGTGGGAATCTCCCATAATAAAACCTATTATTGCTAGGGTATCAGAACTCTTAAATGATTTATGTCACTTTCAGGTACAAATGTCTCCACAGTTATTTCTATTCCATTTACAGTTCCCGGACTGCCATGGTGATGATAGATATTTTATGGTGCATGTGTTCCAAGCAACTAAATTGTGTATAGCTAGAAACTGGAAGACCACTTAGGTGGTCAGATATCCTTCTTCAAATTGATTACCAATGTAATATGGAAGAAGGATTTGGAATAGATGGATTACTAAATGGGGCATCTATAATGTTAAAAGAGGAGAGGGAAGTGAGCCTTGAGCATGGAGTGGGGGCGGAAGAGACTCCAGAATCAATTTCCCATATGGGTACGCCTTCAATTTGAAATTTGTTCGATGGTTTAGCCCTGGGATACGAGCGGAACTACATGTTATTTAGTATATGTTTGTACGGTATTAAAGTATAGTGCGAATATATATTTGATGTCCGGTTTATAATTGAATGTGGAATATTCAAGGATTGGGTAAAGAATTAAAGGGATAGTAATACTTCGTTTTATATTTATTTTATTTTGTAGGCATTAAAAAAACATGAAGAACGATATAAGTCTTATCTCTCAAACCTTTATGTTTTAAGAGATATTCACAAGCAAAGTTTCCCCTCCCGCCCCTTTTACCTAGTGTAAGCCATCTCTTCTCAGATGTGGAATCCAGTCCATAGACCAGACAGATAACAGCAGGGGACAATCTTCTTCCTATGAGAACAATGAAAACCCTGCCCCCCTTGACAAGTTTTTCAGGTTTTTCCCTTATCTTAAGTGAAGATTGTCCCTCTCTGCAGTCTACCTGGGCACCTCCCTTCTGCTCAAGCTGAACAGTGTTACATCAGTAAAAGGGGCGGGAGGGGGACACTTTGTCATTGAATTACTCTTGAACTACAACTCTGACAGAATTGAAATAACACTCTCCAAAGTCCAAATACTATGATGATTAATTAGAGCTGCTTTTATTATGACACATTACTATCCCTTTAAGGCTTATAGAATGTTTTAAATATACCCATTTAGAAAAATGAAAATAAGTAATGGAAACATGAATATTTATTGTATTATGAAATTCTTAATAAAGGAAAAAAGAAAAAAATATATTAATCAATACGCTCGAAACCCTATCTCTCAAACCGCTATGGTTTGATAGATATAGGGATTCAAAGTTCCCCAGTCCCTCCCCTTCTCCGGTCCTGGGACCAGCAGGCGGCTCTGCAGCAGAGCCCAAATCGCGTTACTTAAAAGGAATTCATTCATTGGAAAGGTCTACAAAGTGTGCTTGCAAACCAGGCACACTTTTTAGACCTTTCCAGTGAATGAATTATTTTGCAATAACACGACTTTGGTTCTGCTGCAGAGCCTCCTCGAGTCGTGCGACTCGATTCTTTATAGCTGACATCAGGAGAAGGGGAGGGAGGGGGGAACTTTGAATCCCTAGATCTGTAAAACCATAGCGGTTTGAGAGACAGGGTTTGGAGCGTATTAATATTTTAAACCCTACAAAACAGGATTTTTTTTTTTGGGGGGGGTGGAAATGCTAGAGTAGGTATACAGTGCATTCCAAAGCCGTGTGGTAGAGATTTCTACAGCTTTTACAGAGTTAAAATCCCCACTGACAATCATTGAGAATTTTCAATAATCCCTTAGAGAGCACTTGGGGGGCTCCAGAATTTCTCCCCATTTTTCCATGCATAAGGCCTGATGCTTCTGAACATACCGGCACCAACTTACAGGACACGCTGGGACATATGTACCAAGTGATCTTGGTGCAAGCTAACTTATACCACTGGGAATAAAGAGTCAATTTAAAGTAGCATTTTTCTTGTTTCACTTTAAATAATATATTATATATGGCCTAGGATGCAATGGCTCTTTGCGCGAGCATCCCGAGAAATTCATAATTTTCATAACAGCAGACGCGTTGTAATAGGTTCTAATGTCAGGTACTCATCAGCAAACACGGATGATAAAAGGACTTGCCTATGATATAGTATTTTACACAGCACACTGGTGTATCAATATATTTATAGTTTTTACACTGGGAATCTGCAGGGCAAACCAAGGAGGGGCATGGGTCCCATTACCCCAAATCACCCCCCCCTTGTGTTGCAATACACTGGAGACCTCTCTAGCAGTAAAAATCCCAAATTAAATAAATGGGAATTTTTTACTTGTAACTCAATGTACAGTGGTTGGCCCTTTAAGATGAACTGGAACAATTCTAGACTAAACCAACTGCACTGCATGGGTAAACAAAATTCCCAAAATTAACAATGAATTCAATGGGACCCTTCACACCCTTGAATGCTAGAGATGTCTCCAACGCATTGCGAGAACTCTATAGCATTCAAGGGTTTAAAAGTCCCCATTTAAAAGTGGGGATATATTTATTTCTCTCCTGTATTGCAGATGGTTTGCCCAAGAATGCCTCAATTTTTAAAAGTTCACATTTCAGAAAATGGACAGAATCTGATATTCAAGATGACACATTGCTGCCATCTAGTGGTCACATTAAGTAAGAACTCACAGAGGTAACCACAGTTCACACAACACACTACACATACTTCCTATCAGTCAGCTGATATGCTAGATTCACCGGAGTTGTCAGAATAACTTCTAACCTGGAAACATTGAGGACTTATATACTACAAGAACACAATTAATCAATATCAGTGAGATGGAGTCTCAAGGATTGGATGAAGGCACAATATACTTCTCCTAATAATAATACATGCCCACATATCTTAATCTGGGCAGAAAATCCTAATAACCATTATGGCTCAGTTCTGTGTGCACTAGATCCCCAAAATGAATATTTTAATTAAGACGACTAAGAGGAGATCTTGTTATACTTTATAAACATACGAGATGTCAATACAAGGATCTCTCTGGTGAGATTTCCATTCCAAGGCCTGATCAAATAACTAGGGAACACACCTTAAAGCGATAGTAATGTTTCACAAAAACAGCAGCTCCAATTAATCTTTATAGTATTTGAGCCATAGAGAGTGTTATTTCATTACTGTCAGAGTTGTAGTTCAAGAGTAATTGAATGACAAAGTATCCCCCTCCCACCCCTTTAACCTAGTGTAAGCCACCTCCCCGCAGATGTGGAATCTGGTTGCTTGACCGGACAAATCACAGCAAGGGGCAATCTTCTTACTGTGAGAACAATGAAAGCCCTGCCCCCACTGACAGGTTTTTCAGCTTTTTCCCTTATGTTAATTGAAGATTGTCCCTCTCTGCAATCCACATGGACACCGCCCTGCTGGTATCTGATGAGCAGTGTTACATCAGTAAAAGGGGCAGGAGGGAGATGCTTTATCATTCGATTACTCTTGAACTATAACTCTGACTTAATTGAAATAACACTCTCCAAGGTCCAAATACTATGAAGATTAATTGGAGCTTCTTCTATTATGAAACATTACTGTCCCTTTAAGATTAGAGGAAAGGAGGTTTCAGCTTCAGCAGAGGAAGGGTTTTTTTTAAGGTCTGTTAAATTGTGGAATTCTTTGGTCAAGGATGGGGGTGATGGCAAATACAATGGATACATTTAAAAGAATATTAGATACATTTCAGGGTTATACTGTGCATTAGTAGGAAAAAGGGAAGGTCTGGTAAAGACTAATACTTATTTGGTAGCAGGAAAGCTTATATTTCTCATTTTTCTGGGTTACAAGGCAAAGGTTAAAACTGATGCACTTGGGTCTTTTTCATCCTAATTTAAAGGGATAGTAATACTTCGTTTTAACTTTATTTTATTTTGTAGGCATTAAAGGGATAGTAATACTTCATTTTAACTTTATTTTATTTTGTAGGCATTAAAAAAACATGAAGAATGATATAAGTCTTATCTCTGAAACCTTTATGGTTTAAGAGATATTCACAAACAAAGTATCCCCCCCCTGTTCAACCAGATAAGAAGGGAGATGCCCAGGTAGACTGCAGAGAGGGACAATCTTCATTTAAGATAATGGAAAAAGCTGAAAAACTTTTCAAGGGGGGAAGGGCTTTCATTGTTTTCATACAAAGAAAATTGTCCCCTTCTGTTATCTGTACTGTCATACAACCTGATCCACATCTGAGAAGAGATGTCTTACACTAGGAAAAAGGGGCGGGGAGGGGAACTTTGCTTGTGAATATCTCATAAACCATAAAGGTTTGAGAGATAAGACTTATATCATTCTTCATGTTTTTTTAATGCCTACAAAATAAAATAAAGTTAAAATGAAGTGTTACTATCCCTTTAAAAAAACACGAAGAGTGATATAAGTCTTATCTCTCAAACCTTTATGGTTTAAGAGATATTCACAAGCAAAGTTTCCCCCTCCCGCCCCTTTTACCTAGTGTAAGCTATGTCTTCTCAGATGTGAATCTGGTTGTAAGACCAGACAGATAACAGCAGGGGACAATCTTCTTTGTATGAAAACAATGAAAGCCCTTCCCCCCTTGACAAGTTTTTCAGCTTTTTCCCTTATCTTAATTGAAGATTGTCCCTCTCTGCAGTCTACCTGGACACTTCCCTTCTGATCTGAGTGAACGGGAGGGGGGGGGGGGGGGAGATACTTTGCTTGTGAATATCTCTTAAACCATAAAGGTTTGAGAAATAAGACTTATATCGTTCTTCATGTTTTTTTAATGCCTACAAAATAAAATAAAGATAAAACGAAGTATTACTATCCCTTTAATACGTTACTAGTATTGGATGCAAGGTCCTTGGAGGTGGACACGATTGCTTTTGCAGGACTCAAGGGCCCCAAAATGCCTCTTACTTTTTATAGGACTCAAGGGCCCTTAAGTATCACGTCTGTCTCCACTGACAGGATATCCAGTATTGATTAAAGGTTCATTTTGGTAGAACATTAGAATTTTTAGCCCAGATTAAGAGACGTTGTTAATGTACCTTTAAAATGGAACTGTCACTTTGTATCAAACAGGCAATTTTGAGCAAGCTTTCAAAATTATCTGTATTTAGGTTTGCCTCCAAGATCTTCATTCAATCAGTCCTGGATGTCAAGTCTATGGAGGTGGAAATGACAGTTGGTGTCATTTTTTTTTTTTCTTAAAACTGAATCTGGCAGAGTACAGAAGCCTCCTTAACCCTTTAAGGTTCTGGTGTATGCAACACATTCCATTTCAAACCAACATTCACCTCTTTAAAAAAACAAAACAAAACATATGTTTAGCTATGAAACTAGTAATCGGTAACGTGTGTTTTGGGGGGGGCATTTACATACTTTTTAAGTCTTCAAGCTGTGTACTTCCGCATTATGCAGCACGCTGAATCTTCGGCACAGATCTTCATGACTTCTCAGTGCCATTTAATTCTCCTCCCACCTCCCTCCCAGCTGCCTCAGGAAGTGCATTCACGCTTTCCTTCAATGTAGTGTAAATTGCTTGTATTGTTACAGCAAGCTCCGTTTATCATTATACTGAGAGCAAGCTCAGTATTATGATAAACGAAGCTTGCTGTAACAATACAAGAGATTCACACCACACCAAAGGGAAGAATGAACGTGCTCCCTGGGGCCGCTGGGAGGGAGATGGGAGGAGAATTAAATGGCACTGGGAAAACCAAGAAGAGTTGTGCAAAAGATTCAGCGTGCTGCATAATGCGGAAGTGTACAGCTTGAAGACTAAATATCTTAAAAAGTACATAAATGCCCCCCCCAAAAAAACAAACAAAAAAAAAAACAACAACCAAGTTATCGAATTCTAGTTTCATAGCTAAACATATGGTAAAATAGTTTTTTTTTTTTTAGAGGTGAATGTTCCCTTTAAAGGGTTAGGATTACCATGCTCAATAAGCAGAGACTGATGTCCTGTCAACTGTCATGTCCGCCTCTACAGACGTGACATCCAAGACTGACTCCTTGGAGCAAGGGAAAAATTCATGAGGGCCAATAGGATTTTCTGGATATAGTAAGGCATGTGAGGTTTATTATTATTATATTGCAAAAATTATAAAGATGTTCCACAACTATGATATTATTGTGACTCTGCACGTTACACTTCATTTCATTCTGCCAATACCACAGAAGCGAGCAGTGAGTCTGCACGTTACCTGGTATCATTGTAATTGCCGTATTCAGTGTTTTCCAGTCCTGCACCTTGTCAAACTTCCAATCCAGAAGAAAATTCCCATTGTCTGTCACCACTGGGCCCTGGAAAGAAAAATAAAAAGTCATAAATACGATCTGTACAGCAAGGAGACATCGAATATAGAACTCAACAATCAGTTCATCGAAGAAACCACACTAAATAAGTAATTTATACTTCATTCAGACACTGAGGCCGATGTAGCAAGACCAGGAGGTCAATGTATTAAGAAGAACTGTGGTAATTCTAGAGCTATGCAGCTGTACCACTGGGGACTAATAGCGTGATTAAGCTTTTGAGTGCCAGAGGAGCATGCAAACGCATTGGTCTGCATACTCCTCTGGCAATCAATGGGTTAAACTGCTTATTTTCAAATAGCTCTACCAGGGACGGTGAAAGCATGGATAATGTGATACACTGTAACACTATCCCTGCAGCTGAAGATTGGTGGAAGGGAGCTATGAAGCTGCAACCACCAGTGACAAAGGTTATATATACATATATATATATGATACAGAACACAGTTCTCTGTATTCCAAAAATACTAAACTAGCGTGGAGGCACAGAGCTGCACAGCTTCCTCCCATTAGTGTTTTCTGCTGCAGGGAGAGTGTTACATTGTATCATTATCCTGGATTTCACAGTGCTTGACAGACAGCTATCTGGAAACAGTAGATACACAGAGTTGTCAGGAGATAACATACTTTTTTACAGATTTTAAGATGACAAATAAATAAAAAAAAAGTTAGGTATTATGACTTTACCTATATCAAGCAGGTGTAGAATATGTTAAGTCCTAAACTCCGTTTACTCGCACTTTAAAAGCCCCCTTTGAAATCAATTGGATGTCTTATAGCAGCTGCTGGTTTGCTGAGAAGTAATGTTTAATTAGAACAGCAGCTAAGATTGTTCTTCATAGTGAACGCTTCTCATCTCCAATTTGCCACTGTTCATAACTTTCTAGTTATGCTGAATTTATATTATGAAGTTTACCTCTCCAGCCCCTTTTCCAGATGTCTTCTTTGGCTCAGATCTGACAGCAGATCGCAAAGAGGGACAATCTTCATTTAGTATCAGGAAAAACCTGCCCTCCTCCGTCAAGGGTTTTCCTTATACTGACAGAAGGACGATTGTCCCTCGTTGTGATCTCTCTGGTCCGATGACCGGTTTTCATATCGGAGGGGAGGCGGCTTACACTCTGGAAAGGGGCGGGAGGGGCAAACGCCATAATATAATTTCAGTGTAACTAGAAAGTTATGAATAGTGGTAAATCGGAGATCAGTAGTTTTAACTATGAGGAACAATCTTAGCTGCTGTTTAAGGTGTGATAAAGAGGAGAGAACGGGGGGTTATACACTACGTGATAAATTGGAGATAAAGTACAGATGACTTCTCCAATGTGATAAACACTCCAGTTCCTGTGTTATTCCTTGGGCCCAATGCACAAAGATCTCTAAAGATGGATAAATCTTAGTGCATTGGCTCCATAGAGTAACACAGGACTTGAAGAGTTTAGAACACTGGAGAAATCATCTCCTCTTTATCACATCTTTCACACACACCTTAGTGCATTTTCCCCAACGTTTCCAGCGCAACAAACTGTCCAATTCCCATGCCATTCTATGGCATCTATGCATTAAGATCTCACCAACGTGAGAGATCCTAGTGCACAGACAACAGAATGACATAGGGATTTGAGAGTATATCACTCATGAGAAGTTATTTTTTTATTTATCACACATTCATGTGTAAACCCTTTCCAGTCCCTCTTAGTAAATCAGCCGCACAGACATTATAGTTTGGATAAGGATTAGGTCAGTAGCTTTCAAGCAATGCCCTCAGGACCCACTAACAAGCCAGGTCTTGAGCATAGAAGAGCAAATCAGAGTGGTTGAGTCTCTGAGTAACTCACCTGTACTCAAGTGGGAAATCCTAAAGACAAGTCCTACTGGCTGCCCATGACATAGCGGACAGATTTAATTAACTACTTAATTACCTTGGGTGCGTTCAACACATTGCTCTGAGTAGCTCTCTGGTTCTTAGAGAGTTAATCAGCATAGCAATAACAGGTTTAACTGTGTTAATGGATACATAGCTACTGTGGTGCAGTTGGTAAGGTCCAGACAGACAGACATTCTCCTCTTACAGCATACAGCTCTATGAATATAGCACTTTCTTCCTTACATTCTACAAGGAGTGACCAGATTCACTGGCTACTCTCCAGAAAGGGGCGGGAGGGGCAAACGCCATAATATAATTTCAGTGTAACTAGAAAGTTATGAATAGTGGTAAATCGGAGATCAGTAGTTTTAACTATGAGGAACAATCTTAGCTGCTGTTTAAGGTGTGATAAAGAGGAGAGAACGGGGGGTTATACACTACGTGATAAATTGGAGATAAAGTACAGATGACTTCTCCAATGTGATAAACACTCCAGTTCCTGTGTTATTCCTTGGGCCCAATGCACAAAGATCTCTAAAGATGGATAAATCTTAGTGCATTGGCTCCATAGAGTAACTGGCTCTCTGGTTCTTAGAGAGTTAATCAGCATAGCAATAACAGGTTTAACTGTGTTAATGGATACATAGCTACTGTGGTGCAGTTGGTAAGGTCCAGACAGACAGACATTCTCCTCAGCTCTATGAATATAGCACTTTCTTCCTTACATTCTACAAGGAGTGACCAGATTCACTGGCTACTCTCCAGAAAGGATACCTAAAACCACACCAAACAGGGCAACACTATGAAGGACCACATCAGAGAACCAAGGAGGGTAATAAACCATTCATTGGGAGGAGAAGGGTAATATCCATATTCACAACAGGGTGACAAATTGTGCGTTATGTAGAACTATTAGGTTTGGCGTAGGGTGGAGATACCGGTGACAAATTAGACTTCTATTCTTCCACGTGTGAATCTTTATCAATGCTTTGTGTGCCAGAGGGAGACTGAACTCATTGCAACACAATGTAATGGATACCTCTGGCATTGTGACAGGTTACACAGAGGCAGGGGAGAAGTAATTTATTATTACTATTTTAGCCACAAGTTAAAACATGCAGTCAGGTCTTAATTAAACATGTGGTGCGGTCAGGACATTAATGAAGGCAGCTCTCTAATCAGTAGAGCTGAGTGACCCGAGAGCAGGCTGATGCGGTTGTGCGAATTGCGGTTGTGCGGTGTAGGTTTCTGAAGTGCCTAGGTTAGCTGGGTGCTGGAAGACAGTCAGGGAAATGGGAAGGCAAGGGAACAACCCAGCCCATGTAGTTAGCAGGGCCGGATTTACATCTCAGGAGACTGTAGGCACAGAAATCTGAAGTGCCCCCCCCTTCGCCATCCCCACTGGACACCTCCACAATGCTCCTAATCTCCACATTGCCCCTATCACCTCCATATTGCCCTCACATTGCCCCCATCAGCTCCAACTTGCCAACCATCTGCTCCACATTGCCCTCACATTGCCCCCCCATCTGCTCCACATTGCCCTCACATTGCCTCCACCATCTCCAACTTGCCCCCCATCAGCTCCACATTTCCCCCACCATCTCCATATTGTCCTCACATTGCCCCCCATAAGCTCCAACTTGCCCCCCATCGCCCCCACCATCTCCATATTGCCCTCCATCGGCTCCAACTTGCCCCCCATTTGCTCCACATTGCCCTCCATCAGCTCCACATTGCCCTCCTACTGCCCCCATCAGCTCCAACTTGCCCCCCATCAGCTCCAACTTGCCCCCCATCAGCTCCACATTGCCCCCCCATCAACTCCTACTTGCCCCCACCATCTCCATGTTGCCCTCACATTGCCTCCCCTCCCATTGTCCATTTCCTACCTCCCCCCACTGTCCGTTTCCTACCTCTCTGGAAGGAGATCTGTCATCTGTGCCTCCTTGGCACAGCCCTGTAGCTGCTGGAGCTCCTGCGCGGTCTCCTATTCAGGAATGCAGAGCGCTGGGAGATTATGTAATCTCCTAGCGCTCTGCATTCCTAAAGAGCCGACGAGGGAGCTCAGCACTTACAGGACTGTGCCAAGGAGGCACAGATGACAGATCTCCTGCCAGGGAGGCAGGAAACGGACAACGGGGGGAGGTAGGAAACGGACAATGGGGGGGGGGGGAGGCAATGTGAGGGCAACATGGAGCGAGCGCCGAGGCAAATTTAAATAAATAAATAAATAAAAATAAAATTTAAAAAAAAGCGATCCCAATTACAGGCGCCCCTCTGTGGGGTGCGCCTGTAGGCAGATGCCTATTATGCCTTATTGTAAATCCGGCCCTGGTAGTTAGCTCTCCAACTGGGAGAAAAACAAACAAACAAACAAACTTTGTTTTGTTTTGCACTCTGTAAGGACCAAAGAAGGTCATGTCCAACAATCTACTACTGTACTACTGTGGAAACTAAAGCCTGCATTGTAACTTGCAAACCTACTGCCGTCTCGCAACCGACAGAGGTGGAAAACTTCACAGGATGCAAAGAGTTAAAGACAAAGTGCGTGTTATGTAAAAAAAATAGTAAAGAGATTCACATCTAACGTCTCTTTAGGGGGGAATAAAAATGTTAAAATTAGTCAAACATAAATGGAAATTTTAACCCATGAATGCTAAGGAGGTCTCTAAAGCATGACCTTGCAGGAATGAAAGGATTTAAAGGCGCATTTTAAATCACAGGTCCTCATGGGTGGAGAACACGCTGTCATGGAAGGTTTATGGCTACCCTTCCTTTGGGTCTGAGATAATGCAGACATACCGCAGGTAAAGGTGAGACATGAAACAAAAGGAACTTTATTTCCAAAGAATAGGTACATGGTACACTATAAAAACAAAACAAAAATCTACAAGATACAACCAAAACGTAACTTGGAAGTCAATGAGAGGGGTAGAGATGGGGCTAATTACACCAGCAGTACATGCAGTAAACTAACCAATGTAAAAGGGAGAACAATTGTCAGACAAACAATGCGAGAGGATAAGAGGGATGGTCATACAGTCATGGTATTTCTTGAAATTTGAGTGTTATCTCTTCTCCAATGAATAATCTGACTCCTGGCCATAGCCTCATGACTCCTTCATCCCATTTATTTTTATTGTCTCTCATTAAGTCCCATTGTTCTCAGGAGGTAGTTCTCCACTGATTCTGCCCTTTGATCAATCCCCATTATTCACAGTGATTACCCCCTGCCTATCCTGCTCTGCTGATCAGCTCTGTCATAGGGTCCTAAATCCTGGAGCTACTCCATCACCTCAGATCCATGGGCGATGTGTACTGTACCATGGCAATGTAAAGGAAAAGTCTATGGGAGGCAGCCTGGGAAGAAAAAAACCACAGGGTGAACCCAGCCCCAGATGGGGCAAATCCAAAGAGGCCCTCAGAAGGTTATAAGCCAAAGTCCAAAGAATGAGGCTGGGAGACGTAACGTGACCAGTCAAGTTCTTAGCATGTCACATACTTTAGGGGATATTTCAGGGGCCAAAGGCGAAGTATAGCCTTTAAGGTTGTGGCTAAGCCTTATTGTCCATAGTTATGGAACTGGGGAAGACCTTCAGTCATACCAGCTTTAACAATATTTTAGTTCTTGGCCTGGCAGCTTTCAAAAACATAGTAGCAGCTACAGATCCCTTGTGTGCAAACCACAACGCCAGATCCAAGGTGGTCGTGGGATAAGAGTAATATACTTGTAATAATGAACAGGATCTGAAGCAGTTCATTTACAGAGATAAGAACCCACATGGCTGTGCTCTCACTGTATGTTGGAGAAGGAGAGTGGAATGTCTGAGTTTCAGGGATAATGCCGTTATTTATATTAAAGGGATAGTAATACTTGAAAATAATTTTATTTAATATTGTAGCTCTTAAAAAAACATTAAAAATTATATGTCTTATCTCCCAAACCTTTATGGTTTGGGAGATATTCACAGGCAAAGTTTCCCCCCTGAGTGACGTCACCATTCTAGCTCTCAGATTTGGAATCTGGTCCGTAGACCGGCCGTGGCTCTCCAGAAGTGCCAAGATCACGCTCTTTAAAAATAATTTCTTCATTGGAATGGTCTACAAAGAGTGATTTCAAGCCAGGCACACTTTGTAGATAGTTCCAATTAAGTTGTTCTTTTTAACCCCTTAGTGACAGCCGCGTGCAGACGCGGCCGTCACTTAATGCCCGTCTAACATTTTTTTTTTTTTTTTTAAAGAAATCCGGAGTCCCCGAGCGGCGCGCAGCCGCGCGGGGAGCCAGATTTCCGGGACGTACATGTACGTCCTCTGTCACTAAGTGACAGCCACACAGGACGTACATGTACGTCCTGTGTCACTAAGGGGTTAAAGATCGGGAACTCGGCACTGCTAAAGAGCTGCCGGTTGATCTGTGGACCGAATTCCAAATCTGCCCACTAGATGGTAGACTTGGCTGAAACAGCCAGGAAAAGGGAAATTTACTTTATTTTACTTGTGAATATCTCCCAAACCATAAAGGTTTGGGAGATAAGACTTATATCATTTTTAATGTTTTTTTTTTTAAGGGCTACAATATAAAATAAAATTATTTTCAAGTATTACTATCCCTTTAAATGTAAATATTTAAATGATCCTACCTAGCTGGCAGAAATGTCTCCAATCTCTAACACAACTGGTTGGAGACATCTAGCATGCAAGGGGTGTAATATATATATACGCACATATACACAAATACAAAAAATTTACATTTTAAATGTTGTTTTATGTAAAAACATATTTCAGGGCTTCTCCCGCTAAATAAACAAGAGTACTTTCACTGCTAAAAAGATGGTTTGTTCACTACAACTCAAATGAGACTGAAAAAAATTTACATTTTCAGTTTTTGGAGAACTTCCTAATAGTAGTTTTTCTGAAAATCTACATTATCAGCTCCATCTAGTGGTAATTTATTATCAGCAGAAATTTTGTTTAACAAAAATGAAATGCGTATGAGATGTAATAACAGCTCCCATCAGTGGGAGGACTCTTGTTTAATTCAACAGGAAAAACCCGATGATATGTAACATTGTTTTCATAAAAACAATGCTATTATCACTTTAAAATCATATACTGAGTGTGCCAATACCAGATAACATTGTAAAGCGGTGTGATTTTCACATTCACCAGTTTAACTGAAGTCCTGAGATTATCATTCTGAGTGCCAGAGAGGTATCCAACTCATTGTAGTGCAATTCCTTGGATACCTCTCTGACATTCAAAAATGCTCAGATTTAAAGAACCAACATCTCCTAATAATAACCACCTGATTCTCTATGAAAATGTTGGCCACTATTGGGCAATCAAGTAAACGGCGCATTAAACATGTCGCTGGAATGAAAAGTACGACATGACAATCTCAGCTGTGTCAAAAGGGGCAAGACTGTCATGTCACGGGCTTAAGCGTCGCTGATGTGTTTGTATTACACCTGTGTGAACTGCTACTCCCATTCCCCTCACTGTCCACGGCTCAAAATAATAAAGAAAAACATAAGTGTGAGAAGCGCAAGTACCACACCAACTCCACAAAAGGGCCAAAGATTGAAGTAGGAGTTAAATACAGCGCAAGCTTCTGCTTCAGTCTTTGGCCCTTTGTGGAATTGGTGTGGTACGTGCGCGTCTCAAAATTATTTCTTTTTTTCTTTATTATTTTGAGCCGCAGACAGTGAGGGGAAAGAGAGCAGGAGTACACACACAGGTAATACAAACTTATCAGCGACACTTATACAATCTGCCCTTTTGATGTGGGCTAGATTGTCATGTCACCCTTTCCATTCCGGTGACATGTTTAATGTGCTGATTTGTTAGTCTCCCAATAGTGGGCGATATTTGAAATGGATACCTAACCACCCCACCCCTCCCCCTAATGGAGTATGACCAGAACATACTAACAGTCCCGATGAGTTCTGGCTTTAAGTCTTTGTTCAAAAAAAAAAAAATCTTCCGTCAGTCCTGTATGTTATATCCATGGAAAAGGACATGACAGATGCTGGAACATGTTTTCTAACAGAAGAGGCAGTGCGTCTTTGCCTACTTAAATCCTTGAGTGCCAGAGAGGTATCTAAGCAATGCAATGGATACCTTTCAGACACCCAAGGGGTTAAGGATCAGAGGAGTGTACAACACTTTGCTTAAAGAGATAGTAATACGTAAAACTGTGGTCAATTGACCATAAATCTCCATAGGATGGTGTAGCAACAGCGCCACTGTACAATTTCAGGCCACCGTGATATTGCACCTAAAAAATTCAACTTTTAAAATTAATAACTTTTGAATGAAACACCTTTCAGCAGTGGGAGAACTCTTGTTTTACTCAGGGGGATAAACACTACAACATATTTTTTTTTACATTTTAAGTATTACGATCCCTTTAAGCATTACGTTGCACACCACTGGGTTCCTTAAAGGGTTAAAATTACCATGTGCAGCTGAATTTGAGGTTCTGTGGTCCTGCTAACAACTATCATGTCTGCCTCTATGTGCATGACATACAGAACTGATTGATTTAATCTCTTGAACAAATGCACAAGAAAAAAATTAATAGGAGACAGGCCACAGTAGTGTGTGTGTGTGTGTGTGCGATTATTAGGACGAATGGATTGCTTTTTCTGCGTATGTATCCTGCATTACTCACATACACTTGTCTCCCCTGAGGACACAGAACATCTAGTTTTATTACCGAATTACAGTCAACTGCACAATTCAGACACTTAGAGATAAGATGTTACTTACAGCTTTATTAATGGCCATTCGCAGTTCAGCGATGCCCCCAAACCGACTCTGTAAAGCTTTGGTCACCGGCACATAAGCCATAGGGATCACTTCTATAGGAATGCCTTTCTTCCACTGCTCCCCGAAATTCTTGGAAGCTTTCCTGGTGTTGAAAACAAAATGTACTCTGGATAATTAAAGAGGATCAATGTAAACATAGCAAAACTAATACATAATATCTAGGGCTCATATGAAACATATGAAGCACATCATTTATCATCTGGTGTGATTCCTTTGTAAGGGAAATCAAGAGTTTAGGACTGTGGTTTCCTCCTGCACCAGGAATAATTGCAGTCTGGGAAGGAATCAAATCACAGTACATATGCACACGGGTGATTTTTGCAAAAGAAAGGTACTGCTGGTGTGGGGTCGCGTGCCATGGCGCACTGCCCTGCTGGTGAGGGTCTCGCCCATGGTGCACAGCCCTGCGGGTGAGGGTCTCACGCCATGGCGCACAGCCCTGCGGGTGAGGGTCTCGCGCCATGGCGCACAGCCCTGCGGGTGAGGGTCTCGCGCCATGGCGCACAGCCCTGCGGGTGAGGGTCTCGCGCCATGGCGCACAGCCCTGCGGGTGAGGGTCTCACGCCATGGCACCCTGCCAGTATGGGTCTCGCAGCATGGCGCACAGCCCTGCGGGTGTGGGTCTTGCAGCATGGCGCACAGCCCTGCGGGTGTGGGTCTCACGCTATGGCACCCTGCCAGTGTGGGTCTCGCAGCATGGCGCACAGCCCTGTGGGTGTGGGTCTCGCAGCATGGCGCACAGCCCTGCGGGTGTGGGTCTCGCAGCATGGCGCACAGCCCTGCGGGTGTGGGTCTCGCAGCATGGCGCACAGCCCTGTGGGTGTGGGTCTCGGGGAATGGTGCACTGCTTTGCTAGCCTCCCAGAGCTGGCCTTCCAAAAGTTGCCTACCCCTGATGTAGTTTAGCTTCTACACTTTACCTAAAAGGGCCAAATAGTTATTGAAATAAGTAAAGTGTGAAATGAAAACATAATTACACACTTCAGTTATTTCATAATACATATTGCAAAGTAGTTAAAAGTGGAAGATACCTTAAATCTTTACACACATAAAATATTTGTTTTATAAAATTACTACTTATTCCATAAATCACCTATTACAAAGCAGTTACATAGTGAGAAACGACCAGAAAATTGTGACACGGTTTTAGAAGTGTAAAACAGCTGTAAGTAAAACAAATATTGGCAAAATGTGTGTTGGGGGAAAGGGGGGGGGGGTTGCACAGGCAATAGTACACAACACATCAAGGATGGACAACATGAGGCTCTCCAGCTGCTGTTCAAGAATTATGGGAGTTGTAGGTTGCAGCTGAAGGGCTTCAATTCCATTAATGTATTATAGAGAGAATAGTAATGATACTTGCACAGTCATTATACAAGCATAAAGGTGTAATATGTCATATATATAACAGGTTATCCACAGTTCCCAGATTTTATTGAGCTATCCAAGGGTGCCATGGTCAAAGGCTGTCAGTTTAGTCCAATTCATGCACTTCCCATATTTTTAAGGATTTTGTGGAATGTAGAATAATAGTTTATTTTCGGTATTCAGTTATGGCTTTGCCTGTAGCTAGTTCAATAGATGCTATACATCTGTTTTGTTTGACAGAAAGGCTGGGGTTTGGATATGAAAGAAGGAATTGGATTGGGTTGTATGGGATTGGGCTGATCAGGTACATATAAGGGTATAACATGGGGCATCCCCACCAGCAATCGTTTAAGTATCCTGGGAAACCACACTTTCCAACAACAATCAGAATTAAGTCTGTCCACGGCCTGACCTTGTGTAGGTGTTAGACACCATGTAAATAGTGTTTGTTTAAAGACTTGTTACTGATGTGTAATACAGATGGATAATCTAGATTTAGATTCCCATATACCTGACCAGGTTCCTGGACTGATAGGTGTGCAGGTCTCTACCATGCCACCATGCAAAGCAGTCCTGGATCTTCCATAGCAGGAATAGGTTTGGTAAATATGAAATAGAAAAGATCCCTTGAACTGGAGGTAGCGGAGTAGCCCATCTCAAATAATAAATAAATAAAAAATGGTGCAGTCCTGACTTCTTTGACTTGAGAGAGGGCTTTTTAACCCCTGCAATACTAGAGGTTTCCAACTCACTGCTTTGCAATACGTTAAAAACAACTGGTATTTACATTGTTAAAAGCCCCATAAAAAAAAAAAAAAGTTTTATTTGTCCCCTAAGGTGAAGTTTGTTTACCTAATAATTGTTCCACAATGTTGAGATCCGCACTGTGCATACAAATGCAACACTGCACTCTGCAGTAACATAAAGAGCAGTAAGGGGGCGCTCTGAACTTACCTGTAATCAGCAATAACAATGAAGGTTTTGGCACAACCAGCAACAATTTTTTCCTGTGTTAAACAGCCTCTAGAAATAAACAAAGATAAAATAGTTTACATTTAAATTACATTTGTATCTGTACGTACTTGGCACAATATGTGCCGTATCCAATAGAATAGAGAGATTTGATCCTAAAGCTTGTCAACTGTGTTCTAGTGGACAGATAAAATGTCCGCACAGTCAATGATTTCAATGGGACTTTTACCCTAATGAATATGAGAGAGGTCTCCAACACAGTGAAGGGGTTAAATATCCAGTTTAAATGATTAGGAATCTTGATTTCTCCACTATGGCCCTGCTCATTTGCTCCAGAACTACTCCTCCTTAACACTTTGAGTGCCAGAGGGGTATGGAACGCATTGCAAAGCAATCCGTTGCATACCCCGCTGGCACTCAAAGGGTTAACTTAATAAATTTGGCAACATGAAGCCCTCCAGCTGCAGCCATACTACAGTTCCCATCATGCCCTGCCAGCCAATAGTTTTATAGGGGTGTTCCACATTTCCTCCATTTTTCCATAGTACATCAGCCTCATATTCTGGTGCAAACCAACTGCCCCATAGAGAGCAAATAAACAATCCGATGGGTTAAATGGGGCTTTCAACTTATAAAATGCTACAATGCAATGATAAGCACTGTAAAAATTTGTAGAATTCAAATAATTAAAATTTGATTGATTTAAATGAAGCTTTTAATTTGTTCTGTTAAGCAGTTGGTTTGACAACCGAATAACGTTTACAGACCAGAATTTGGAGAGTTCAGAAAGCCTGGAACATTTCCCCATTTTACACATTTGATAACCAATTTATTACTGAAAAACTTCCACCAGATGGCAGCATTTAATTTGTAGTCAGTGATGGTTATAGGGTTCTACATACAGGTGTATGCAAGTTTGGGTACCAAATTACATTTCTAAGTGAAAATAAATTATCACACTCTCTGCAGCAAACAAACTTAAACTTGACATATTTCTGCAAATTTTAATGTGCAGTTACTATTTGCTGAATTGAACAGATTGGGAAAAAATGGAATACGTACTGTGTTCATTAGCAGCTCATCTCCCAAGAGAAATAATACCCCATTGGTAAGAGCTGACATAACACAGGGGGTTACAAAAGTACAAACTAAACTTCCCAAAAAATATAATTTTTCTTACATTCTTCAAATAATAATCTACCCATGCCAATATGGCTATAACAACTACAGATATGAAGAAAAGATAGAAGAGGCATACCCTTTTGGAAAGAAGACAACCCACTGCGTTAAATGAGGGATCACTTGCCATAAGTATAGATGTTTCCAGAAGGTGGCTCTACAGGATTTTTTATTTTCTTTTTAATTTTTAAATACCATGGAATTTCCTACTATAGTCAATACCTAAGGGGTTGTCAGGAGTATTAAACTACATATCCTCTCCCATTCACTTCTATAGGTAAATATAAAATATATTTGTATTTACAGGAGGTCAAATCATCACGCATCATAAGAACTTTTAAAAGTTCCCTAATCTGAAAGAAAAGCTTTCCCTCTTTCATTCAACCTTACTCCTGACTATATTATACCAGGGGATATCAGAGTTATTTAAAAGGAGCCCACCCCCATTTTCCAGCTTTATACATAAAATGTTACATGTTGTGTGACCAACTGATCGCCCAACATACATACTATTCTAGGGAACTCCTGAATGACAGAAGGACTCCCCTCCTTCATACAAGGGCACCATGGTAAAGCAAGAATGAATGGGATATGGGCTCCTTAAAAGTCCACCCCAGTCCTATTCTCACACCTTCAAACAATGGTGCTCTTTCTGCTTCCCAGCACACTGACATCACTACCTGGCTCCAACGGAGCAACTGGCACAGGATACTGTTGGGACCAGAGGCCTACACTAACTTAACCTGAGTCTCTTGCTCAGACGGGCCCAGTCCTTAGCAGTCTTAGAGTATAAGCCGAGGATGTGGACCATCACATCCACAGTGGCAAAGTCATTCAAAGATTCATTTTGCGGAACCAATCAATGTAGAATTTATTCAGAGCTGTTAGGATTTTATGCCCAGACTAGTTGAACAGCCCGTTACACGGGCCATAGTGCCACTGCCACCCGGTTGCGGGACAGTCACGCGCAGTAGAGACTGGCCGCGCCACGGCTGATACAGAGCTGGATGCTCCTTAGGAGCGTCCAGCTCTGTATCTGCTGCGGCGCGGCCAGTCTCTACTGTGCATGACTGCAGAACGCGCAGCAGTGTCTACTGCGCATGGCGCGGCGTTACACACGTTTTAGCAAATTATTATATAGGATTAAGGTAACTTGGAGTTTAATGTTAGGATATATCTTACCCTCCTCCTTTGATGAGGTTGAGATCAGAATCCACTTCATCTGCTCCATCAATGGCAACATCAAGCTGTGTACAGAGGAGCAGTTATAGCAATATCCTAGGGATGGATTCTTTAAGCTATGGCAGAGGTTCTATAACTTTCTGCTGTGATGGAAACATTTACCGGAGTGGTGGTCAACACGAGTCCCACCAGATGCTGCCAGACTACAACTCTCATCATTCCGGAATGCTTGGAATCGAAGTCTGGATCACCTGCAAGGACTCGTGCTGCCCACCCCTGATTTAAAGGCAGATTCTAAGAAGTGGAGGAAAACAAATGTACCACAGTGGCTTTAACCCCTAGAATGCCAGAGAAGTCTCTTTGACATTGTGAAACATGTTTAAGTCAGACCTTGCTTGCAGTAAAGTTTTAAAAGCCCCATTTAAATTAATAGGGAATTTGGGTAACTTTTCATTTGCCTATGGTGCAGCTGGTTGGCCCCAGTTCTTATTTAATCTGCCTTTTGGTTTCAGATAACTCACCATGGCACCTTAACCCCTTAACACCCACTGACGTGCCATGACAGTCACGGCTGTCCAGCACTTAAGGACCAGTGATGGTCCCAGCACGTCATTGAATTCAGGGCTTCCCAGGCAGCTGCATGCCGCACGGGGAGCCCTGAATCGGTTTTTAAAAATAATAATAAAAAAAAATAAATAAATAAAAAAAAAACAAAAAGCCCTGTAGTCCTCAAGAGCCGGCCGCACAGTCATTAAGGGGTTACGGAGATGTTCATACTGGCGTTGCTTCTTGTAGTGGTGTATTCATAAGAAAACAAAAATACGCTGTGTAAGGCTCTGGCACTCAATGGGTGAAGGCATGCTGTGCCAGCACTTCCTGTCTGAGCCCTACATCACCTCCCCCACTCAGACACGTAACCCTTCCATTGCTGGAGGAGATAGGCAATACATTGCTGAGCACTGCCAGTGACTGGGGGAGATGAGTGAGGTCGGGCTAAGACAGGAAGTTCCTGCACAAGCCTTAACCCTTTGAGTGCAATAGGGGTGTGCAATGCATTGTGATGCAATGCGTTGCACACCCATCTGGCACTCCAGGGTTAAGTAGCAAAATAATAGGATTTTAGTCTTACCTGTTAAATCCTTTTCACTTAGTCCATACAGGTCACTGGTACTCTGGGAGGCGATCCGCCCCTTTAATAGGCAGGAACAATTATGAAAATGACTGCAGGGGGCGGAGCCTCCCCTCCTACTTAAGCTGCCTTCAGGCTAGAGCCACTAGATTGATTTGAGACACTAAAAACTGACCATAGGTAAGCAAGAAGGAAGACTCCTGTGAGCATGCCCCGAAGGTCTCCCACTGAATGCCACAAGAGAGCCAAGCATGGTCCCTTGACAGGGTGGGAGACCAGTGACCTGTATGGACTAAGTGAAAAGGATTTAACAGGTAAGACTAAAATCCTATTTTCACTGTCGTCCAATATAGGTCACTGGTACTCTGGGATGTACAAACATTGAGCTGACCCAGAGGCGGGAAGTAAGGCAAGGACCAGGCGCAGGGCCCAAGTCACTAGAACTGCTATGAACCAGTTAATTACATAGCCCAAAATGTAAGTGTCAACGGACACCAACCAGGGGAAAACAACCCCTGAACTAACACAGCACACAGAACCAGAGCCAACCGGGCTCAACAGCAAAGAAGCACTAAGAACCACAGAGTAGAAGGTCTAGACAGGCAAAACTGCCTCCAGGACCTTCCTCCCAAAACTGGCATCAGCCGAGGCCAGTACATCAACTCGGTAGTGCTTTGAAAATGTGTGCACAGAGGACCAAGTGGCCGCTCTGCACAGTTGATCAGCAGATGCCTGATTCTTGTAGGCCCAAGAGGCCCCAATTGATCTGGCGGAATGGGCAGTCACCAGGAAGGGAACATGCTTATTGCGCAACTTATAGGCTTCACGAATGGTAACCTTAATCCAAGAGGCAATAGTAACTTTGGAAGCCGGTCTCCCTGCCCTAGGCCCCTCAGGAATGACGAATAGAGCGTCAGACTTCCTGATAGACTCGGTGCGATGAACATAAAACTTGAGGCAACGCACCACACATCCAACAAATGGAGATCACGTTCCTTGTCAGATGAAGGATTAGGGCAGAAAGAGGGAACCACAATCTCCTGATTGATGTTAAACTCAGACACAACCTTGGGTAAGAATTCCTTGGTAGTGCGAAGCACAGCCTTATCCTTGTGGAACACCAGGTAAGGAGGTTTACAAGACAGAGCTTGTAACTCTGCTACCCGGCGAACTGAAACAATAGCCAAGAGAAAGGCCATTTTCCAAGTCAAGAGACGTAAAGGAATGGAAGCCAAGGATTCAAACGGGGGTCGCTGGAGAACTCCCAGCACCAAATTGAGGTCCCACTGGGGAGTAGGACTCTTGAAGGCAGGCCGAACATGAGTCACGCCTTGGAAGAAAACTTTGACGTCAGGAAGGATAGCAATCCTTTCCTGGAAAAACACAGACACAGCAGACGTCTGAACTTTGAGGGAACTCAGACTGAGTCCTTTCTCAACACCATCCTGCAAAAAGGCCAGGACAGTGGGAAGATGAAATTCCAGGGACATCTTCCGATCAGTACACCAAGCCACAAAGGTGGCCCAGATACGATGATAAATCTTGGAGGACACAGGCTTACGAGCACTAAGCATTGTCGACACCACTGAAGGAGAAAATCCTTTCTTCTCTAGAATCGAGGATTCAACCGCCATGCCATCAAATGGAGATGCTGAACATCCTCCTTCCACAGATATCCTTGAAGAAGTAGATCCGGACAGGCAGGAAGTGGAAACGGTTCCGCCACTGACATGGCCATCAACTCCGGATACCAGGACTGGCGAGGCCAGCTCGGAGCAATCAGGATGACAGGACAACGCTCCAGCTTCAACTTCTGGATGACTCTGATCAATAGAGGAAGAGGAGGGAAGATGTAGGCCAGAGGAAAATCCCAAGGGATTGACAAGGCATCCACTGCTAGAGCAAGAGGGTCCCTCCACCGGGAGCAAAACGCCGGCACCTTCCTGTTGTGTCTGGTAGCCATCAGGTCCACTGCAGGCACCCCCCACCTCTGTGTGATTAGGTGAAACACCTCTGGATGAAGAGCCCATTCTCCGCTGTCGACTGTGTGACGACTGAGAAAGTCTGCCATGACGTTGTCTACGCCTGGAATGTGAACTGCTGAATGACAGGCACGTGATCTTCTGCCCAAGATAAAATATCCTTGACCTCCAACCAGGCGGTGCAACTTCTTGTGCCGCCTTGCCTGTTGATGTAGGCCACTGCGGTGGCGTTGTCGGACTCCACTCTGACTGGGCAACCTTCCAGCTGTGATTCCCAGTGCCTCAGGGCAAGCCGGATGGCACGCAGTTCCAGAACATTGATGGACAGAAGAGATTCCTCCAGTCCCCATTTCCCCTGAGCACTGAAACGACCCAACACAGCACCCCATCCCCGGATGCTGGCATCCGTTGTAAGCGTGGTCCAATAGGGAACTTGAAAGGATCTCCCTTTTAGGAGATGAGAGAGATCCAACCACCAGTGCAGACTCGATTCGACATGAGGAGGTAGAGAGACTGACAGATGCTGATGATCTGGATGATTCTTGCACGTCTGGATCACAAACCTCTGGAGTTCCCTGGAGTGGGCCATGGCAAATGGTACCGCTTCGATCGTGGAAATGAACTTCCCCACCAGAGACGTCAACTTCGGTACTGGAACTCTGTCCTGCTCCAGGATCCCAGCCACCCGGATGGCTATCTGATGAGCCACTTCCTCTGGTAGAAACACCATGCATTGGCGAGTGTCGAACAGGAGACCCAGGAAAATGAGCCTCTGAGATGGGACCAAGTCCGACTTGTCCATATTCAGGATCCAGCCGTGACGGTTCAGAGTGTGCATACACAGCTGCAGTTGTTGGTGGAGAAGCTCCGCTGAGGAAGCTTTCAGGAGGAGGTCGTCCATGTAGGGGGTCACCCTGACACCTTCTTGATGAAGTACAGCTATCAAGGAACCCAACACCCTCTGAAAGACCTGAGGGGCCGAAGTCAGCCCAAAGGGAAGAGCTGAAAACTGAAAGTGTCCCCTGTGGCAGGCAATCCTGAGATACCGCCTGCTCTCTGGATGAATAGGGATGTGAAGATAAGCATCCTGAAGGTCCAGGGAGGCAAGGAACTCCCCTGGAGACATTGCTGCAATCACAGAGCGCAGGGACTCCTGGTGGAAGTGGGAACTCACAACATAGGAATTGAGATCTTTGAGATCCAAAATGGGACGAGCACCTCCGTCCTTTTTGGCCACCACGAACAGGTTGGAATAAAATCCTGAACCTGTGTCCTCTGGAGGAACCAACTCCAGGACCTCCTTGTCCAAGAGATCCTGAATAGCGTCGTCGAACAGACGTTTTTTTGTAGGTTCCTGAGAAGGACGAGTAAAATGGAACCGAAAAGGAGGAAGGGAAGAGAAAGGGATCTTGTATCCCTCTGACACTACCTGAATGACCCATGGGTCCGCCACTGACTCCTCCCAAATCCGGCGAAAGATGCGGAGACGTCCACCTACAGCCGGATGCGGACCCGGGTTCGGTGAGTCATGCCGAAGCAGTCTTGGAGGTCTTGGCCTTGGGGGCAACTTTGGGCTTCCAGGACTGTTTGGGCTTGGAGGAGAAGCGTGCAGAGGATGGACCCGTCTAGGACGTGGAGCGTGTCTCAGTCTGAAAGGAACGAAAGGGCCGATTGCATTTGGCTGGAAACTTCTTCTTGAAGACTGAGGGTAGAAGAGTACTTTTACCGCCAGTAGCCTCGCTGATCATTTCTTTGAGTTCAGAACCAACTCAAAGGGCAAGGAAAGCAAGGCTTTCTTAGAGGCTGTATCAGCAGACCAAATTTTCAGCCAAAGGGCACGTCTGGCCACCACAGATGAAGTGGAGGCCCTCGCCATCATGCGCACAGCATCAAAGGCAGCATCAGCAACATAATTTTGTGCTTCAGTAATATTAGCAAGGAGCTGCAACTGCTCAGATACCGGTGCATCCTGGCGGACAGCCTCAGTCAGTCGTTCAGTCCAGGCCGCAATAGCTCTATTAACCCACGCCACTGCAAAGGTTGGACGCATGGCAGTGCCAATGGAGGCAAAAATAGACTTAAGAGAAAGTTCCAACCTTTTGTCCGTCCAATCCTGCAGGGCAGAGGCATCAGAGACAGCTAAAGCAGTAGATTTGGATAGCCTGGAAACAGGAGCATCCACTTTGGGAGGATGAACCCATTTTGCCAGTTCAGTCTCAGGAAAAGGGTAAAGTTTAGCAAGCTTTTTGGACACTGAGGAGGATTTGTCAGGATTCCTCCACGCCTCAGAGACTAGACGGGCAAGGGTAGGGTTAGTTGGAAAACATACAACCGCCTTAGATGGTTTTTGGAAAACGTCAGTTGGATCATGAGTAGATTCCTGAGTCAGAGGAAGGTTGAGCGTAGTTAACACAGCTCTAATCAAACCCTCAGCAGAAACCTCAGGGTCACATTCATAAGGGTCCCCAATGGACCTGTTAGACTCAATAACAGTGCATCAGAATCCTGTAATAGTTCTTCCTCAGAAGAATCAGACACATCAGGAGCCCCCTGTGGCTTAGGTAGGGAAGTCCTGATTGTAGAGGGGGTCTGCCAAACCTGGAGAGCCCCCTGTACCTGAGAGGGAAAGAGTTGGAAAGTAGATCTGAGATCCCTAGTGGCAGCTTTAAACTCTTTCACCCAAGTTGGCTTAATAGCATGGCTGGGAAGCCCAGGGTTGCTATCACGACAATCAGTGCATTTAGGGCATAAATCACCAGAACAATCTCTAGGCAGCCCAGAGTGACAAGAGGAGCAAAGCACAATGGGGGGAACAGACACCTCAGCCTCTTTAGTCTTGGGTCTAGCCCCTGGCTCCAGTGGAGTAGACATGCTCACAGCGTCAATATACACCACTAAACAATATCACCCAGTAAGAGTGTGAAAGATTAAAGTTTCACCCCAGAAATGCCTAAAAACAGACTTATCTGGCCAGCGAAGGGTTAATCTGCTGAGAGGAGAGAAGGCTCAGTCCCTGCGTAGTATACTCGCTGAGAAACAACACCACAAAATGGCGGCCGTCAGGTCAGCCAATCAGAAACGAGCGCGAACCGGGCGCTAATGGGAAATGTAGTTTTTCTCTCAGAAGTACCCCAAACAGTGCCCGAAGCCCCCCTGAACTCCCCACACCCTGTAAACATACACCGGATGATAGAGCAGGAGCATAGAAGTAAAATGAGCCATCTCTGAAGTTGCTGTGACAAGCGGTTTCAGAGATATGTCCCAAACTGTGAAATCCCATAGAGAGTAAAGGAGCAATGGCGTCTAAGCGGGAAAAGGCGCGGAACACTAAATTTTAATAAAGTCCCACAGAACTTTAAAAAGTACTAAACAGTAACCCAATACAAGAGAAACATAAATAACATTATACCCAAAGCTCCAAAACCCAGAGAATACCACAGAAATTGCATGAACATGATAAATGCAAATAAAAACACCCTATGAGTGCTGGAGTGCAATGCAACTCCCAAATACAAGCCCATCAAAGGGACACTGTGGGGACAAGTGGACCTTCAGCACTCAAGGGGTGGCTCACCTTACTGCAGGACTTCTGTCTTCAGGTGACCATGATGAAGTGGGAATAGACCAGGGGTAAATTCCTCAGCAGGGAAGCTGCTTGACTCAAGCTGTTCCCTCTTCAGGGCATAAGGTCCACAGAAAATCCCTGGAAGCTGCACTAGCCACTTTAAAGAGGGCAATTCACAGCCATGGTCACCCTCCTAATGGTGGTATTCCATATTGAAAGAAAAATAACAAAATACTAAGTTGAATGCATAGATGTTCTCCACCTGGTGTGCACAGCACCCAGGAACAAATCAATCTAGTGGCTCTGGCCTGAAGGCAGCTTAAGTAGGAGGGGAGGCTCCGCCCCCTGCAGTCATTTGCATAATTGTTCCTGCCTATTAAAGGGGCGGATCGCCTCCCAGAGTACCAGTGACCTGTATTGGACGACAGTGAAATATAAATCTAGTTCAAAACCCAGTTCGTTAAATAAAAAAAAATAATCATTTTTGAGATATCTTTCAAAACCAAAGTGGTTTTTAGGTGATGTCCCTTTAACCGTACGAGTGCCAGATGGGTGAGCAACACATTGCAGAGCATTAAGCCGGTGATTCTCAGCTCCATCCTAGAAGCAGTAAAGGTTTTCATGTTGTCCCTAATTAATCATAGGCACTTTAAATCACTGACAGGGGAATTCTAGGGATCAAATCCTCCTTCAGTCAATGGGAATGTCCCCTACGTAAAGCGCAGTTGGCATGCCCATGAATTATGCCATTTTCCATTTGAACAGGGTGCCAAGGCAGAAAAATCACAGCTGGAGCTAGAGATCTCTGGAGAGTTGTAGCACTGCTCAGTGCATCTCTCCCAATAGGCCCAACAAGAAGCAGTCTGGATTGCAGAATCACTTCCGTATAAATTTGTGTCAAGGAAACAGGTTCCCGAGAGCTAACAGCGTATAAACATGAATCGTTACACCCATGGCCACTGCTGAACCGAACCAATATACACATGGAGCAGATCCAACAAAATGCACCAGTTTGTGTACAGAAACCACACATTAACATGTAAATCCCTAGAGGCACAGCTAAGAGTCCTGCCTCAAGTTATAACTGCTACGACATGTGGTTTAATTAAAACAGGATTCTTCCTGCAGGATGAAAATTAATCCTCAAAAATGTCATCATTTAGCCTTAACCCTTTAAGTGCCAGAGGGGTGTGCAACTCATTGCTTGGCCTGTCACCAAAAGTTAAGTTTATTTTAAAGAATATTAAAAACTGCTTATCTTTTATACCACAAATCATTAGCACAGGGTTTGAGAAGGGAACCTGTATTTCTATCTGGTGCAGTGTGGAATTTTATGATAATGAGCATCTGTGCTAGCCCAGTATTACTGCACACTGCAATATGGAGGACTCTAGACACAACCCACACACTGCGGTCATATTAACACTTTGAGTGCAATAGAAAAGTATCCAATGCGTTGCAAGGGTGTGATGTTTGTTTGGCCTCCAACATAACTAACTAGCATATTGTGCCACACTGTGCCATCAAAACATGTTAGTTTCCAAAAACAATTTATTTTACAGAAATATAGCACAAGATACTGGAAGGTTTACACATTAGAAGTTAGATATACACAAGAAACCAGAGTGCCTAACATTTTAAAGGCCACAGCATTTTTTTTTTTTTTTTTAAATCGCAATGCATTTTGGGATTGCAGAGTGGCAAGCAGTGATTCCAGAATTCCGATGATGGTCCTCGCATGTCAACTGTCATTAATGGGACAGCAACAGAACATTACCAAAGCAGCTCAGTTTGTTCATCATAAGGGAGAATACTGCCGGCTGCTGCTCTCATTGTCTAAAACCGTACAATTACGATGTTATTTTATGCAGAACTTTACTCCTCCCGTCCCTTTTCCCGACATCAGCATTTTACTCAGATCTGACAACGGATCACAATGAGGGACAATCTTCAGTTAGTATTAGGATAAACCTGACTTCCTTTGACAAGGAGGGCAGGTTTTTCCTTATACTGACTGAGGGAAGATTGTCCCTCGTTGTGATCTGTCTGGTCACACGACCAAACTTCTGATCTAAGGGGAGGCAGCATTAGAACAAGAAAAGGGGTGGGAGAGGTAAACCTCTGCCTAAAATAACACTGTAATTGTATAGATGTGGACAATTAGAGCAGCAGCCGGCAGTACTGTTGCTTATGATGAACAAATTGAGCTGCTTTGGAGACAATCTATTACTATCTCATTAACGCAGAACTTTCACCTCTAATGCATTTTGTCTTATATGATTAAGCTAGTAAAATGGTATGTGTATTGGCTTTTTTTTCTATGTACATACTTTAGTAGATATTTGTTCTAAAAAATGTAGACTTCACATCTACATTCTGTGGCACAGGGTAACGTCAGCACAGATCCTCAAATTCTTCTGCCACCTCCCTCTCAGGGAGCATGTTCAAAGCTTGCTGTTACAATCGACGTGATGTACATCAATACGAAGGGAAGCGGGAGGAGAATTTGAAAACTGTGAAGTCCTGCACAGCTGTGCCAACGTTACCCTGTGCTACAGAATGCAGAAGTGCCCACATGAAGTCTACATTTTAGAGCACTGGTTCTTAGCCCATGCTCTCAGCGGCCACTAACAGGCCATGATCTGATTATTTCCTTGTTAGAACACAGGTGAGTTAATCAGTGTGAATGAGCCTCTGATCACATGATTTCCTTGTTAGAGAACAGGTGAGTTAATCAGTGTGAATGAGCTTCTGATCTCATGATTTCCTTGTTAGAGCACAGGTGAGTTAATAAATGTGAATGAGCCTCTGATCACATGATTTCCTTGTTAGAACACAGGTGAGTTAATCAATGTGAATGAGTCTCTGATCACATGATTTCCTTGTTAGAACACAGGTGAGTTAATCAATGTGAATGAGCCTCTGATCACATGATTTCCTTGTTAGAACACAGGCGAGTTAATTAATGTGAATGAGCCTCTGATCACCACACCTGTGCTCTAGCAGAGAAATCCCTAAGTTCTGTCCTGTTAGTGGGTCCTGAGGACACGGGTTGAGAACCACTGTTTTAGAGTGAATATCTACTAAAGTATGTACATAAATAAAAGCCAATCCATATACCATTTTACTAGCTTAATCATGAGACAAAGTGTATTCATTCCCTTTTAAGGGGTTAATGCCACTGCTAAACAATACCTGCCAGAACACATCTTAAAATGTCCACAACTATGAAGATTTATAAAAAAAAAACAAAAAAAAAAACCTGTCAAATTCACCTAAATGTAATGCCACGTAATGTAGTAATAATAATAATAATAATAAAACTAGTTTTTGAGACAGCTGTGTAGATTGTGCTAATTAAGGCAAGCTTTACAGACCTTTCCAGTCATAGCCCTACATTACCTCCCCCACTCACTAACATGTAACCCTCTCAGTGCTGTCCCAGGGCACTGAAAGGATTAAGTATCAGGGAGCAGGGATGGTAATGTAGGGCAAAGACAGGATATGTCTGCACGGCAAGCATTAATTAGCATACACACAGCCCAACCCAGAGTGTCTTTAAAATCACCTTTTTTATTGTTTTAAAGTGATATGGGTCCTACTATTATCTATTCCTCTGTAACAATATGCTCCTTAACACAAAAACAATGTAAAATTAATGTCCTTTTAACACTTTTGAGTGTCAGGATGAGAAGCAATGTGCTGGATATCCATCTAACACAAAGGGTTAAATGAGCGTAGAAAAGGGAAAATACAGTAAAACAGCTCTTTAGATCTTTTGATAACGCCTTGAGGAATTGCAATGCATTGTTCGATATACAGCTCTTCGGCCCTCAAGGGGCAATTCTATTGAGTCAAATGATCGACATCTCTAGACAAGTGTCCTACCAGCTGGTAAAGAACAACACAGAAAACAGAACTTCCCCTATCTAACCGCAGAGTTTACCCTCATTTGTCAGGTCTGGGCTCACCTCTGGGTGCCTGTCCAAATCAGTTAAAGTTAATCCGTTCTGAAGGATCAGTTGCCGAGCCTACAAAACAAACAGACAATACAATATACTTAAACTTTTGATCTGGAAATGGACACAAACACACACAAATAAAAATGCCTATCACATAGGTTGGAATTTACTAAAGAGCAGAACATCTATAGAAAATACAACCATTTTTTAGAGACGAATAAGGAAGAGAATGTATAAGCTCCCTTTTCTAGTATTTACAGAACTATGGAAAACATACTTCATGTGGGTTCACATAATCAAGCTGAATTTGTTCTGAAACAAGACATATGGTAGTTTCCATAACTAGAAAGTTACCTATGGAAATCAGACCTAAAAACAGTTGGATAGCAAAAATCCGTCTGGCCACCAGGGTCAAAAAAATATTCCCCAGGCCTCTGTCACTGAAAGGATTAAAGGGGAACTATTATCCAACAGAAAGTTTCCCCCCAAGAATTACTCATCTGGCGATTAGCTGAACAATAGTATTATTCACCAGAATAATTGCCCCATTATAGAGAAATCCTACAGCTGAAGAGACTAACGGCCAGGCAAGAGCACAGACATCTTTGCTTATAGACGCCTGCACTGTCATTCTCAGGCTCGTCTAGGGGGTGTTTCTTGGTATCTTAAGGTACCGGAAGGGACTGACTGCGCAGGCGAGCAGAATCTTACAAAGAAGCTGTTTCCTGGCCGTTAGTGTTGGCAGTAGTAGGATTTCTCTATAAGGCGGTAATTATTCTGGCGAATAGGTCTATTTTTCAGTTAGTTGCCAAATGGGTAATTTTTGGGGGAAAACTTTATTTGGGTTGAACGTTCCCCTTTAAATTAGGCTTTTCTCCTTGTATGCTAGGGAGGTCTCCAATGCATTGCCTTGGTGACTTCTGTAGTATTTGAGGGGTTAAAATCCCTATTAAAATTATTAGGAATTTGCATTTCCATCTTGTGGGGTGTGTGTGAAGGCCTGCCTGTCTTTTTCTTTTTTCCATTAGGCTCAAAATATGGGAACTCACCATATCTGCCCTGGAGACTCTGGTTTTTAGTGTTAATTAACAAGTCTCAAAAGAAAGAGGCTGATTCGCCACCTGTGGTGAGTTTTCTGGGTAACTCTTTCCGACACTGGTCCTCCCACTTCCCAACCCAATCCCTGTTTAGCCCTGCCCACTCTGACATGAATCTTGCCATTAAAGGAGCAGTAAACTTTTTTTTATGAAAAAAATATATAGTGTAGGGATTTTCCTATTGAGTAAAATAAGGGTACTCCCACTGCCGAGAGATTTATATTTCCAGAGTTATTACAGTTTAAACCCATGTTTTTTTACATTAGCAGTGCCCTCTAGTGGTCAAATTCTAATTAGTTTTCCTGTTAGATTCTAATGGAGAGGAAAGTCAGAAAAGTCAGAGACATACAGTTCTCCATAGAATGTGATAGAAACTGCCTGTCACTTCCTGTCAGTTAGAACTATCAGGAAGTAAACACAGTAAATTCACTTCCTGATTATTTGAACTGATATAAATTTTGAATAAAACATCTGACAGTGATGGGAGTGACCTTGTTTTATTCAGCAGGAAATTCTCTATAACATATGTGTTTTCATAAAAAAAAAAAGTTTATTGCTCCTTTAACATAAGCCTGGTCGCAGCCAATCAACCCTCTCCTGGGGCTCCACAAGAGGAAGTTCCCAGGTATGAAAATGTGAAATGTGAACGAGAATCATGCCGTTTACCTGAAAAGACGTAGGGACGCACACCACATTCAGATTTTCCTGTTTCACCCTTTCAGCTGTAAGATAAAAACAAAGAAAATGACACACACATGGATGACCTTGAAGGTCCAACAGGAAGAGTCTACTCCTACAATCACAAAGAGAATAAAACACATGGATGACCTTGAAGGTCCAATAGGCAACATAATGAGGCAGACAGAGCAAGGACAACCAGAGAAATTCTGGAGAAAAAAAAAACAAACACACAATTACATCATAATGCACATGAGGCCTCTCCAGCTTTAAAGGGGGTTAACTCTATGAGTGCCAGAGGGGTATGCAACGCATTGCTGAGCAATGCATTGTGCACCCCTCTGGCACTCAAAAGGCTAAAAGTACAATTTAAAAATCAATGGGCATTTGAGACATTTTATTTTTTCCCAATTGGTGGAATTGGTGCAATCCAGAATTGCTCCAACGTGTGTTTATGCATAAAGCCTATTGTGTATGTTTGGAACACTATAGAATGCTATTATCTCACCGGTATTGAGTAGCAGGTAGGAGGGAGAGCAGTGTGGAATGTTAGTATCTGGCTGGTATTGAGTGGCAGATGGGAGGAAGAGCAGTGTGGAATGCTAGTATCTGGCTGGTATTGAGTAGCAGGTATGAGGGACAGCAGTGTGGAATGCTAGTATCTTGCTTATATGGAGTAGAAGGTGGGAGGGAGAGCAATGTGGAATGTTAGTATCTGGTTAGTATTGAGTGGCAGGTGGGAGGAAGAGCAGTGTGGAATGCTAGTATCTGGCTATTGAGTAGCAGGTATAAGGGACAGCAGTGTGGAATGCTAGTATCTTGCTGATATGGAGTAGAAGGTGGGAGGGAGGGCATTGTGGAATGTTAGTATCTGGTTAGTATTGAGTAGCAGGTGGGAGGAAGAGCAGTGTGGAATGCTAGTATCTGGCTATTGAGTAGCAGGTATGAGGGACAGCAGTGTGGAATGCTAGTATCTTGCTGATATGGAGTAGAAGGTGGGAGGGAGAGCAGTGTGGAATGTTAGTATCTGGCTAGTATAGAGTAGCAGGTGGGAAAAACAGCAGTATGGAATGCTAGTATCTGGCTGGTATTGAGTTGCAGGTGGGAGGAAGAGCAGTGTGGAATGTTAGTATCTGGCTGGTATTGAGTAGTAGGTGCATGGGAGAGCAGTGTGGGATGTTGATAACTGGCTGGTATTCAAAAGCAGGTGCGTAGGAGAGCCGTGTGGAATGTTACTATCTGGTTGGCACACAGATACTGTATGATGCATAAGCATACAGATAAAGCTAAATATCTCAAACTATTGTTTTAAAGAGGAACTTGCGCCCCCCCAATGAAGTTGAGCACAGTGTAACGTAACTCCAATTTGTGCAATATTTTTTTCCAAACCGCAGTAGTTTAGTATTAAAAAAACACAAGATAGTACAGAGTGACGTGGTGAGGCTCTGTACCGCACCATTCTATATATCTGCCCGCTGTGCACTAATTCCCCACAGGCGCTTTCATTGGAATGGATATTCCCCTGCCTCCAAATGAAGGGGAGGCTTTGAGACTGAAATTGGCAGCTACTTGTGAGAGATAGATGCCAATCATTACAAACATAATGAACATGGTGCCGCTCTCCCTCACACTATTGGGAAACGAAAGTTGTATATTTGGAAAAAAAAAAAAAAAAACATTTTAAAACAAGATGGATATGTTTTTCCAACGTATTTCATGGAGATCAACTCATGGGACTGGCCATCAAACACAGGGATAGCCATGTTTTCTTTAAAACAGAACCAACAGATACAGATGTGATTTTGAAAGCAAGTGAATAGAAACCCTTGATTTCAAAAGTTCTTTCAAAATCACCCGTTACATTTTAAGGACGTCCTAGTCTCTCTAATGAAAAAAAACAAAGTTTATTGATAAATCCTCTTGATATGGTTCCAGTGATTTATATTAGATTTATAAAACATGAATCATTTAGGAGTGATGTAAGATTCTAGTTTTACTTGCACTTATAGCAAGTTACACAATGCACTAAATTTTTCAATATCTGAACAGGAGATTCTCATCTTCAGTCCTCGGGATACAAAAACAGGACAGGTTTTATGGATATCCTTAATTAACCCTTTGCGTGCCAGAGAGATATCCAATGCAATGCATTGGATACCAGGCACTTAAAGAGTTAAGACAGGTAAATCAATCAATCAATCAAAATGACTGAGCCACTGATTACCCACCAATGATCAACCAAGGATTTCCTGAGACCATGAACTTCTGGTGTGTCCTTAGTACTAAGTTTGAGAATCCATACTGTAGAATGTAGTCTAGAGACGATATGTCAGACTTTCTCAACATTACAGGAAAGTTATAATAATAATGACCACACCCTTACCTTAAAGGGGAAGTAGCACCCAATAAAAATAACCCACCACTTATCTTACTATGGCCAGAAAACTCGTAACTGTCTCTACAAACTTTTTTTCTGTGCTCCTTGATTCAAGAGATACATTGTTCGATTCAATCCTTGATGTAATGTCCACGGACGCAGACATTAACAGCTGGGACTCGAACTCTTCCCACTAACATGGTATTGAACTCTTTAAAGGGGAACTCTCACCTCCTTTAAAGTCCTTCTTATTAGATTCTGGCTTCCCATTATATGTTAAACCAGTGTTATTTTTTTTTTTTGTTTTGTTTGTTTGGTTTTTTTTGGGGGGGGGGGTTTAACTCCTTCGCGTCCTGTGACGTACCCGGACCGTCACGCTGGTCCAGCACTTAAGGACCAGTGACGGTCCTGGTACGTCACATACTTTTACTCACCACGCTCCATGCAGGAGCGCAGTGAGTAATACCAGGGACTGAACTTGATCGCTCCAAGACCAGAGCGATCTCTCTCAGTCCCTCATTCGACGTGCCGGAACCGTGACCAGTTACGTGGGACGGCACGTCGAACTTGCCTAACTGGTCCTTAAAGGACCAGACACCCTGGGACCGCTGGTCCTTAAGGGGTTAAAGGTTTTAAAGTGTAACCGCGAGACATCACTTCAGGGCAGGCTACGGTACAGCTCTGTACCACAACCATTCAATATTAGCCTCTCCCCCTCCCCAGTTGTTCCCCATTACCACCTTCTACTCTGACGGAGGAATCCTCCATGTGAGCTGGTGCGCTCTCATTGACAAGAGTGCATCAGCTCAAATGCTGGATTGCGCCATCAGAGGAGGTAACAGGGAACAACCGAGGAGGGGAAGAGGTGAAGACTGACAGGCTGCGGTACAGACCTGTACTGCAGCCTGCCCTGAAGTGAAGTCACACGGTGACATGTGACTCACACTGCAGAGATTTTTAAAGGAATGGCAAGTGGCAATTCCTGTCAAAATCACTGTTCCGTAGCAATTCACTACTTGTGGATAAACACCCGCCTCCGGGCGAAGAGCAAACTATATAATACAGAAGACAGACAGGATCAGCTGAATCCACTCTCTGTACATTATAGCAAGCAACGGATACATTGTTTTTTCCTAAACATTTTAAATCAGAGGCGGAGAGTACAAGAAGGCAGATATACTAAGTTGAACTGGAGCAATTCTTGAATACTTCAGAGGTCTCCAACAAATTGCTTTGATTTTAAATGTGCATCGTACCTAATCGATTCACAGCATAAACTATTGTGGAGCCACTTCCGATGCCAAGAGCCTGATTATTCTGTAAAAGAAACAAAACTTTATTAAAATTACATTTCAAGGTACAAACTAAACTGCAGTACTCAACAACAAGCTCTTTAATATGTCTGTCCATTTTAAAAGTGAATAAAGAGCTCTTTAATGTTCGACAGAAAACACAGTAATTCTGAGGCATACCATCTGCACCATAGTGTACAAATAAAAATGCCCAAAGATTTAGATGGGGCTTTTAACCCCTTATAAATGCCTGAGAATTCTCCAACACATTGTGAGCATTCATGGAGTTAAGGCCCCATTTAAAATCAAAAGGAATTTGGGACATTTGTGTTTTGTTTTGTACAGCAACCCAAAATTACTTAATTCTTCTTTTGAACATAAAGTCCAAAAAGTTGATTTGCATCCAAAACATCACATACAGACAAAATGTGCAGCTATAGATGTCGTGAGACAATTTAAAGGGATAGTAATGTTTCATAATAAAAAAGCTCTAATTAATCATCATAGTATTTGGACTTTGGAGAGTGTTATTTCAGTTCTGTCAGAGTTGTAGTTCAAGAGTAATTGAATAATAAAGTATCCCCCTCCCACCCCTTTTACTGATGTAACACTGCTCAGCCAGATCAGAAGGGAGGTGCCCAGGTAGACTGCAGAGAGGGACAATCTTCAATTAAGATAAGGGAAAAACTTGTCAAGGGGGGCAGGGCTTTCATTGTTCTCATAGAAAGAAGATTGTCCTCTGCTGTTATCTGTCTGGTCTATGGACTGGATTCCCCATCTGAGAAGAGATGGCTTACACTAGGTAAAAGGGGCGGGAGGGGAAAATTTGCTTGTGAATATCTCTTAAACCATAAAGGTTTAAGAGATAAGACTTATATCGTTCTTCATGTTTTTTTAATGCCTACAAAATAAAATAAAGATAAAACGAAGTATTACTATCCCTTTAAGTTTATGCAATATGGTAGAATTTTAAAAAAATAACGTATCTGGAGAAAGTCCTCTCTCTCAAACCTTTATAAACCTATTTCATGACATACTGAGACCTCCTTGTGTAACCTAGTAAATTACTTATAACAAGACCATAATATTCTACTTACACAGACTAATTGATAAACACGTATACTGACGTTTAAGCAAACAATGTGCATTTTATTGCTGTAGAGCAATATGATATACTTATATACACACACACCACAGTCTGATCTACTAAACACAGGGACATCCAGGTGGGGAAAGAGGGATTTGGGACTAAAAGAGGGACTGTCCCTCCTAAAGAGGGCCACTTGGGAGGTATGATAGTGAGTAGTTTTAAAAGCGGACTGTTTATAAAGTCTGCATGGGAGACCACGTTAAAACTGCAGTGCCTCGCCTCCTAAGACAACGCCAATATACGCACAGTAACATGTCAAGGGGAGAAAATTAAATCAGATCTGTATTTTTATGTTTGCTCTGATATCACATTCACGTAAGATAAAAAAAATAAATAAATAAATGAAAAGAAAAAAAAAAACAATCCTGTTGCTATGACAACAGGTAAAATTATTGCTTTCAGTTTATCTTATCTTTATGGGCTGCTCAGATACCACAGACCTCTCAACTGATGTTCTTCTTTCACGTTTCCATTAGCGGGTTGGTCTTTGTTCATCAGTAGGATGTTTAAAGATCAGTTAACTAAAAGTTTAGATCCATGCCCCCGACTCCTGCTAAACCAATCAGATAGCTCAGGGGTTAATACCTAGTCGCCCACCAGATGGTTTGCAGATTCCTACAAGGTCGGACAACTGTGCCTCCACTTCCTGCACTGGTTGAGCAACTACCCAAGTATTAACCCCCTAAGCTACAGAATTAGTGTATTTGCTTTTACTTTAAAATAAAAAAGGGCAAAAGGAAGAAGAAACCAGATGAATTTAGAAGCCACGGATAGAAGTAGATAAAGGGTAAAAATATAAACAAACAGCTATTTATTAACTTATTTATGAAGAAAAGCGATTCCCCCCCAACCCACCTTTAACCATTTGAGTGCCAGAAGGCCAAGCAATTAATTGAAGAGCAATGTGCTGCCCATACCTCTGGCACTCAAAAGGTTAATTAAGTTGATGCCTTTCAACAAAAACCTCCAACACTGTCTAGTCCTTGGGCACTGTATAACCCTTTGAGTACCAGAAGGGTTCGCAGCACATTGCTTTGCAATGCGTTACATACCCTTCTGGCACTCAAAGGGTTAAATGACCCATTAAGTATAGGTGAACTGTATTCTTCTGTAATCCTAAATAAATAGAAATGTCTGGTGAGATGTATCGTTTTCAAAATTCCATAACAAGATAATCTGTCACAGTCTAATGTTACATGTATATACACACACAACAAGCAATGTAATAGGATATAAAGGACACTCCCTGAGTACACAACAGGGCTGGCAGTGCTGCGGAGTTGGCTCCAAAACAAAAGGAGTGCAGCTAGATAATCTGTGCTCTGAAACTGGAGCGGAGCTGCATCAGAGCTGAATTCAGCATCACGATCCACAGGAAGCCATCCTGGAACCTCTGAACTGGGTCTTACATTATAACAGTCTGATGTATTAATTTACCTTAATCCTTTGAGTGCCAGAGGGGTACGAAACGTATTATGGAATCCAACACGCTGCAATGGCCGGTGGCCACTCAGTTGGAGGCGACAGAAACAAATGTAGTAGTGGTACACTGCATTAATATAATAGTCTGTGGATAATGGGCACATGTATGAGGGCTACTGAAACATCATAAACGATCTGTAAGAACCACCGGATCAGTGCCAATGTCACAGGAAGCCCCCATCATCACACAGAGCAATGACTGAATTATTCAATCAGGCAACAGGGAATCCTGCTGATTAAGGGTTTCTGAAATCTACAGCACAAAGCTCAGTGGCTATGCACACACTCAGGAACAGCATCGCAGTGCTGGTGTCATGTATTTCAGAACATGATTTATAAGTAAAATAAAAGCAAAATTATTATGGGACTTATAGCTGTATAAAGCTTGTACGGAATAAATGATCCGGCCAGTGATACTGCTACTCCATGAGGTTGCCTATATATCACCAATTAAGAAATAAATCTGAAAAAAGTAACAAACAGTAAAACAGGGCCACGATTAAGAAAGAAGAGGAACCAACGATATACACTGCACTATGCTGTGCTCTGCAATGTGCAGAACTACAGATATGCTAGCACATGGATGGGGGCAGGGATCAGTATTTGGGGACCTTGGGTATAAAACCTGCGGGTCTGCCATTGGGACTGTACCCTGCCAGTGTGCAATGTGGTTTATGTGTTCTGGTTCTGATGTAATGTGCAATGCGAGGGAGACTGGCTGCAGCATGTCCTTGTGCTTACTCTGTGTGGCTTCAATGATGGATATTGGGCTAGAGAATGAACAGAGGATTTACTGGCTTTCATATCAGTAATGTATTCAGCTTCAGAGTGTGTGTGTGTGTGTGTGTGTGTGTGTGTGTGTGTGTGTGTGTGTGTGTGAGAGAGAGTGTGTTTGTGTGTGTGTGTGTGTGTGTGTGTTTGAGAGAGTGTGTTTGCTTTGCAATGCAATGCATTCCGTACCACTCTGGCACTCAAAGGGTTAAATCCCCCCAACACTCGAGTTAAGCCCCGCCCCTTTTTGACACGATTAGTGTCAATTTTGTTACCCCCTGCTGAACAGAGGACTACCCTCCGGGTAGCCCTCAACTGAAAGTTCCCAGGTATGTGTATGTGGCATAGACAGAATTATGGCATACTGCCAGCCTTCTCCTTTTATTAGTATACTAGTGTTAAAGCCTGTGTACACGGGCCAAGGTCCGCGTAATGTTAACCCTTTGAGTGCCACGCAACGCAGTGCTTTCTCCTCTTGCCTCTTTGTACCCCCTCTTGCCTCGCCCACCATGCCTTTCTATCTCCTCTTGCCCCCCATGCCTTTTTCTCCACCCTCTTGCCCCATGCCTCTCTGGCAAACCCTCTTGCCCCCCCCATGCCTCTTTCGTCACCCATTTGCCCCTTCCATCACCCTCTTGCCCCCATACCTCTTTTGCCCCCCCCATGGCTCTTTCACCACCCTCTTGCTCCTCACACCTCTCTTGCCCCCCATGCCTCTTTCACCACACTTTTGCCCCCCCAATGCCTCTTTCACAACCCTCTTGCTCCCCTTACCTCTTTCACCACACTTTTGCCCCCCCCCCCCATGCCTCTTTCACAACCCTCTTTCCCCCATGGCTCTTTCACCACCCTCTTGCTCCCCATACCTCTTTTGCCACCCTTTTGACCCCCATGCCTCTTTCACAACCCTTTTGCCCCCCCCCCATGGCTCTTTCACCATCCTCTTGCTCCCCATACCTCTTTTGCCCCCCCATGTTTCTTTCACCACACTTTTGCCCCCCCATGCCTCTTTCACCACCCTCTTGCCCCCCCAATGCCTCTTTCACAACCCTCTTGCTCCCCTTACCTCTTTTGCCACACTTTTGCCCCTCATGCCTCTTTCACCACACTTTTGCCCCCCCCAATGCCTCTTTCACAACCCTCTTTCTCCCATGGCTCTTTCACCACCCTCTTGCTCCCCATACCTCTTTTGCCACCCTTTTGACTCCCATGCCTCTTTCACAACCCTTTTGCTCCCCCCCATGGCTCTTTCACCATCCTCTTGCTCCCCATACCTCTTTTGCCCCCCCATGTTTCTTTCACCACACTTTTGCCCCCCCATGCCTCTTTCACAACCCTTTTGCCCCCCCCATGCCTCTTTCACCACCCTCTTGCCCCCCCCATGCTTCTTTCAAAACCCTCTTGCCCCCCCATGCCTCTTTCACCACCCTCTTGCCCCCCCATGCCTCTTTCACCACCCTCTTGCTCCCCCATGGCTCAGCCGGTCGCGAGGGCAGAGTGTGAGAAACAGTTATGCACGTCCACATGCTCAGAGGGCTCCCACAGTGCATGTGGACGCGCATAACTGACAGGCAGCCGGTCGCGAATGCAGAGTGTGAGAAACACCAGCTGCCAGCCCTCTGAGCTCTGCCAGCCTTGTCACCTTGTACGTGGACGCCAGGAAGGTATAACTGACAGGCACCCGCAAGCGCGAGTTCCTGTCAAAAACGCGTCCATAGTTACTGTAGACGGTGCGGTGGGGAGGAGCAAGTCACGTGGTCTCTGTCTATGTGAGTTAGTGCTTCGTGCTACGCTCACAGGGAGAGACGCATTCTTATACTTTATGGTATAGGATAATCTATACTATAGATATATAAAAACATTAACGGTCCCTAACAGTAATCTCCCTGAATCTCTCTGTTTCCAAGGAGTGTTCTGGACAAGCAAAGAAGCGTCAAAGAAGTATACTGACACACTATCCTTGCAGGATCAAGTGCTCTGTGTGCATTACACCTTCTGTCACAGTTCCTAATACAAAGATCTCTAGAAAGATACACAGGTGGAGATGAAAAAGGAATAAAAATTATAATTCGTCATTTTACTTCACAATGTAAGTACTTGCATACTACGAAAGCCTAAAATAGGGGGTTACTATTAATTAATAATTGATATCAAGCCTGTGGAGGCAAGTGCTATACAGGACTGCAAAGTTGGCCATATTAAAGGGATAACAACACTTACTCTTGACAAAACAAAATTAATATTATAGGGTTCATCCTGCGGAGTAAAACAAGGATGTTCATGAGATGTTTTATTCAAATGTTACTGCAGCTTTAACGTGCAGTTTTTGGGTGCAGTATTTCCATGGCCTGAAAAGTGGCTCTGTTGACACAACATCCTATAGACAGCTCTGGTCACTTGACCATAAACCTCCATAGACTGCTGCAGCAACATTGCCACCATAACATTTCAGGCCATGGAAGTACTGCTAAATAAGGAAACTGGGGCTAGGGGATAACCTTTGCAATCAGATAGAAAACTGGTTGAAGGATAGGGAACAGTGTGTGGTTGTAAATGGACAATTCTCCAATTCAGTTAAATTTGAGAGTAGAGTACCTCAGAGTTCAGTACTGGGTCTACTGCTTTTTAACATGTTTATAAATGACTTGGAAATAGATATAGAAAATAATCAATATTTGCAGCTGACACTAAATTATGCTGGGTAATTAATTCAGAACAGGATATCCTATAAAATAATTCACTATGATGTTTGTCAGAAGCCGTCTTGCACAGTAGAGACTGTATGCGCTGCAGTCATGAGCAGTACAGAGTGCCCGAAAGCTACACCGCTGATAATTTAGATTGGAGTCCTCTTTGTACACCAAGCTGTCCCACGAATGTGTGCAGAGAGTACTACGGTCCGAATTTGGAGCGCCCCTCTCCGTATCTGCCGCGGAGCGTTCGGGCACTCTGTACGGAGCATGACTGCAGTGCGTGCAATGAGCAGAGAGGCTCTGGCTACCAGCTGAGGCTGCTGGATGGCACTGGGGCCCATGTACATGGGAATTTAAAACTAGTTTTACATAAAATGGCAGATTGGGCAAACAAATGGAATATGAAGTTTAATGTGGGGAAGTGTAAAGTCATGAATTTGGGAAGAAAAAATCCCAAGGCTACTTATAAACTTAATGGAATCATTTTAGGTGCCTTATTTCTAGAGAAAGACCTGGGTATCCTTTTCAACTACAAACTTGGAAACAGTCACCAGTGTCAAATAGCAGTAGCAAAAGCAAACAAAGTCCTGTCTTGCATAAAAAGGGGGTTATTGAAGCAAAAGTGGATGACATTATTTTGCCACTGTACAAATCATTAGTAAGACCTTACCTTGAATATGCAGTGCAGTTTTGGGCTCCAGTTCTGAAAAAGGATATACTAGAACTGGAGAGGGTACAACGAAGAGCAACAAAATTAATTAAAGGGATAGTAATACTAATATTACTAATCCCCATATTGTAGCCATGTTAAAAATAAGTGAATTGCTCCCAGGTTCATCTCTCAAACCTTTATGGTTTGAGAGATAACCGAAAGCAAAGTTCCCCCCCTCCCTCAAGTCAGCATTGTACTGACTGCAGGAGAAGTCTGTCGTACGACAGTCAGGCGGCTCTGCAGCAGAGCCGAGATCGCATTAGTATAAAAGAATTATTTCACTGAAACGGTCTTCTACGTGTGCTTGGTTTGCAAGCACACGTAGAAGACCATTTCAGTGAAATAATTATTTTTTACTAATGCGATCTAGGCTCTGCTGCAGAGCCACCTGATGAAAATAAGACCGGACATACCTGCAGTCAGCAACAACACTGACTTCAGTGAAGGGGGGTGGGGGACTTTGCGTATGGTTATCTCGCAAACCATAAAGGTTTGAGAGATGAACCTGGGGACAATTTAATTCTTTTTAAAATGGCTACAATATGTGGATTAGTAATATTTAAGTATTACTATCCCTTTAAGGGAATGGAGGAACGACTAGACAAGCTTAGTTTATTTACTGTAGAGAAAATACGACTAAGAAGAGATATTATCACACTGTACAAGTATATGAGAGGTCAATACAAGGATCTCTGCGGTGAGCTATTCATTCCAAGGCCTGATCAGGTGACACCCCTTGAGATTAGAGGAAAGGAGGTTTAGACTTCAGCAGAGGAAGGGGTTTTAATTTATGGAATTCCTTGACCAAGGATGTGGTTATGGCAGATACAACGGATACATTTAAGAGAAGATTAGAAACATTTCTTTCAAAAGGGAACATACAGGTTTCTATTGTATATTAGTAGGTAAATCAGGAAGGTCTGATAAATGAGTAACTTATTTGGTAGCAGGAAAGCTATAAAATTCTTATGTCTCTGGGTTATGAGGCAAAGGTTGAACTTTATGGACTTGTGTCTTTATTCAGCCTAATTTTCCTATGTTTTTACTATGTTACGGCACCCAAAAATTGCAAGTTAAAGCTGCAATAATGTTTAAATAAAAACATCTCATGAATACTCTTGTTTTACTCATCAGGATGAACCATGCAATATATTTTAATAAAAAGAATTACTACCCTTGCAGTCAGGAATATTATTAGTTGGGGTCAGTGTTACTTTCATTCACTAACATGTTGAACTACAAAAGAAATAAATGATAAAATGAACTGTGACCCATTGTCCTCATAACATTAGTGCTGAAGACATAAGAATATATAGTGCTGATCAATACAATAACTAGCATGCAATGAGGGGATCAAACCCTTCTGAGTCAGAGAGGTATCCAACACATTGCAATGCATTGGATACATCTCTGGCACACAAAGAGTTTAAAGGGTTAATGTCTAAGAGAAACAGATATTCTCATTTAAATAGACTCATCTTGTGTGTTATGTATTTGTACAAAAAGATGCCTGAAAATTCAAAAATCACCCATATGCTGAAGTAGCAGAATTAAGGAGTAGAAGACACTATTCAGTGTTCCAATCGGGCAATATGACTTGGGCTTTAACCCTTTAAAGGTCCAGGCAGGTGCGCAACACATTGTGTTGCACAAACCTCTGATCCTTAAAGGGTTAAACATGTTAGGGGAGATTCACTAAGCAGTGATAAAGTGGAGATGACTTCTACAGGGATATCACTCCTCTAGTTCCTATGCTATTCTATAGAACCAATGAACTAAGATCTCCAAAGTAGAAATATTAGTGCATTGGTTCCATAGAATAACATAGGAACTGAAGAAGTCATCTCCACTTTATCATCACCTCTTTATCACCGCTTAGTGAATTTCTTCCGAGGTCTATTAGTTCCATCATCCTATTCGAATTAATACCCCTGCCCTCCGTACAAATGGAGTGGTAACTTAAATGCTCCCTCCTCAGATCGAATCTGCATCCAGAATAATCCCTTCCTCTGAATTAACTGGTAAACGTCCATGGGATGAAAGAAGTTTTTCCTTTTTATGGGGTCCTCCTGAATTGGCAGAGCTTATCATGCATTCTTGTCAAAGGGCCCTCCATTTGCTCGAAGACCATCCACTATCTGAACCACAAGTACCTTTGCCCTTGATATGTTGCAATAGCCATTTTATATTTACAAAAACTATAAATGTAGGTTAATCAGACATAGGGATTGTGGTAATGAAGGTGTGCTATGCTGGCACTTTCTGTCTTAACCCTACATTACCTTCCCCACTCACTGACACATTCCTTTCTGTACCAGTGGAGGAGGACAACGGTTGAGTGGAGTTAATGAGTGAGGGAGGTAATGTAGGGATACAGGAAGTACCTGCACAGCTTGTCTTAATTATCTTCATTTACACAACTAAATAACTCCCAAAGTCATTTTCTAAATACAAAATAGGGCTTCTTTTTTTTTTCCGGTGACAGGGTTTCTTTAAACCTTTTAGCGCCAGAGGGGTATGCGTTGGATACCCCTCAGGCACTCAAAGGGTTGAACGTTCTAGATCTAAATTGTTGGGCCCTGGTCTTCATATTTATATGCATTATCCTTACGTATTATACAATTTTGCAATTGTACTCCCTTCTTCCCCTTCCATCCCCCCCTCTTATCACGTATCCCTAAAATGTTCTTTTTTTTTTTTAATGTTCTAGATGTTCACATTGTACCTGGGAACGGAGTATCTGCGCCTTTGCTACGTGAGAAAATAAGAGGAGTGCACCAAGGACACTGATAATATTCAGGAATCACTGTGCAAGCTCCGCAACAACTTTTTCCTAACAAGATAAGAAGAGATGTGGGTGTGTGACTGAGCGAATGCTTACTGTATTCAATACTCAAGTCTCCTTGGCATATATTACATACTTGCCAACTGTGTCCAATTGCAAAGGTCAGTCAGTGGTTTTAGCCGATTGTCCCTTGATACTGCAGTCCCTGGGTTTTAAAAAGCCCTATTCTATGTGCTAGTTATTGAAAAATGAACCCTTTGAGTGCCAGAAAGGTGCACAATACATTGCTTTGCAATGCGCTATGCATTCCCTCTGGCACTCAAAGGGTTAATAGGTTTTGAGCTTCCCCCATAATTCAATAATGTTTATTTATATGATTTAATGTAGAATTTAAAGGGGAACATCATCAAAATTAAATTGCCCCCGAATCCTTATTACCATAGCGATAGGCATATACATACTTTTATTATGCTGAATAAGTCTGCCATTAGAGAGAAATGCAACTTGTTCGGCAGACAGCAGCAGGGATCTTGCTGTAGGTGGTGTCTGCTCAGTCTGTCCCTTCAAGCACCTTAAGGTACCAAGGAACTCCATTCACCAATCCTGGAGGTGAAGGGGATGGACGGCGCAGACTCGCAGATGCCTTTTCTGCAAGATGTCTGCGCTGTTGCCTGCCGAGTTGTATTTCTCACTAATGCATAATAACAGTATGTATATGCCTATCGCTATGGTAATAAGGATTTGGGGGCAATTTAATTTTGATGATGGTTCCACTTTAAGTGTGAATAATGTATTTTTATATATATATATGTGTATGTGCAGTTTTAACCAGTCGAGTGCTGGAGGGGTACGTAATGCACTGCAGAGCAATGCATTGTGTACCTCTCCAGCAATCAAAGGGTTAAAGGAGAACTAACCACCTAATAAATTCTCACTTACATTACTCTGGACAGAAAATCCTAATGGCCTTTGTGAATTTTTCCCTTGCTCCTGGTTCAAAGAGATAACATCTTCAGCTCAGTCCTGGAAGGTCTAGAGGCAGACATGACAGCTGCTGGTGGAATCACATGACCTCAAACTCCTGCTCACTGAACATGGAAATTATTAATCAAGAGAGGTGTGCAATGCATAGCTTAACAATGTGTTCTGCACCCCCTCTGGTGCTTAACCCTTTGATTGCCAGAGGGACATGTAAAGCATTGCAGAGCAATGGGTTGCATGCCCCTCTGGCACACAAAGGCTTAAGTAGGCTCATGCAGTCCGTCTGCTTCAGTTTGTAATAACATCTAGCATCTGTCATTTCATCCTCCACGGACATGACATCCAGGACTGATTGAAGATTACTCTTGAACCAAGGAGCAAAAGGAAAAATGCACAAGGGACAAGGATTGTTTGACCATAGTTTGGCAAGTTGCCGGTTATTATAAAAAGATGCAATTTCTCCTTAAGTCTTGTGAGGTTTTTTGCTGGCATTGTGCTACATGGCACAACGAATCATTAATGACACAGTCATGAGCCTGCCCAACAGACATACTTCCCTACACTTCAAAAGCAGGTGGTGGGGGGAAACAGGTAAACATGGGGGAGCACGAGGTCTCTACAGCACCCACCCTCGACCCTCAGTCTGTTCTCTGCTACATCAGAAAAAGGAAATATTTTCCCTCTACCAATAAAATTTGCACATCCCAAAAAGTAGTTGTTTTTATTTGCCGCAAACTGTATTTTATTCTTATCGATATAAGAGACTGTAGGGCTTTTCCTGCCAAGTAAAACAAGGGCACTTTCACGCCTGGCAGATAATCAATATAAGGCTATAACATCTGAAATGGTCACAAAGGGGTGGAGCTTTTACTACCACAATCTATGGCAAACTGTTATCATTGGCTTAATCCTCTAACAGAATAGCTGATTGGATACCAAATGACACTGTAGCTAACAGTTAAAGGGATAGCAATGTTTAGAATATCGAGCAGCTCAGATCGATTGTGATAATGAATAGTCATGATGCCCGACACTCTCAAAGATCATAACCTGATAGTTATGCAGTAACGGTACAATGAATATTACCCATCCGGCCCTTTTTCCCTTTCTGAAGCCGCCTCCCCTCAGATCCGACAGCAGATCTGTCAATCTACTGTCAGTATCAGGAAAAACGCGTCCTTCATCAAGAAGGGCAGGTTTTTCCTTATACTGACAGAGGGAAGATTGCTCCTCGTTGTGATCTGAGGGGAGGCAGCTTTGGATAGGGAAAAGGGGTGGGATGGGTAATATTAATTGTATGATTACTGCATAACTATCAAGTTATGATCTTTGAGAGAGTCAGATATCAGGACTAGATAAACGATCTGAGCTGCTCGATAGTCTAAACATTACTATCCCTTTAATATAAAACAACTGTAATAAGTTCAGAATTTAATGTATTAGTGGTTGCAGAGTAGATCAGGTATTAGTGCAAGGTTGGTTTCTGGAGCCAAAAAAGGAACTGCGGATGTCCCTCACCTCCAGAGTCAGACTATTGAGGAAGCTAGGTCAGTAAAGTCAAACTACAGTACAAGGTGTCAAACCTGGAGGGCTGCTGACCCTAATACACCACACACATATCTCACTGCAACACAGAGTATTATACCTTGACGTGGTTATCCACAGCAGCATATCCCGCCAGCCTCTTTGCTTCTTCCATCATCCTGCTGATTGTACCAAGCAGCCTTCGCTGGATCATGCGTTGTCCACCAGGAGATGTGACCTGATGCTGTTAGACCTGCCCAGGAGAGAGAACACGTTCCTATTGGTGCTTTGTGAATCACAATGAAATCCTAGCAATGTCCTGTGTTGTGTTCTTGTGTGAAAGGCTATGTAGTTAGGCAGATGGTATATTATTCCTGGATTGCTTTTACTGGGAGAAACACAGAAAAAAAACTCCACAATACAATAACCTCTGAGATCATCGATATATTCTTTAACCCTCTGAGTGCCAGAGGAGTATGCAACGCATTGCTTTGCAATGCGCCGCGCACCCCTCCGGAGCTCAAAGGGTTAATGCATTTCCCACCACTCTGGAATTCATATCGTTCAATAGGATCCTGTTAATGTTTGCACATTTACCCCATTAAGACCAGTGGGGTATTCAATGCACTGCACACCCCTCTGGTGATCAAGGAGTTAACGGACTGTATTCTGATAGCTAAAGGGGTGTAATTCAGAGAAACCAACTGCAGAGGGGGCAAACACAAGTTATCTTATTTAATGGGGTTTTGAACCCCTTGAATGCTAGGAGATGCCTCCAATACATGGCTTCTCAATGAGTTAAACACCTCTCGTAGCATTCACAAGGCTAGAAAGAGGATTTGTAAAATCTTTTAATTTGTCCCCTACGATGTGGTTGTTTTTTCCCCTCGATATTGCTCCTTATTTTCTTTTGTGCATGTCCCTAAGTAATGGAGCCGTCCAACCATCTCTTCTAGCCAGGGTCCGGGAGATTGTCCTCATCCATATTGTTACAATCACTATTTACTTATACATTGCTGGGTGTATAATGGGAACTGTATTCCAATAGCTGGTGGGCTGCGGGTTGGCTACCCCTGATATGTCCATTACACTGCATTAGCAATGTGAATTCTGGCACTCAAAAGTTAAAATCAGACTACAGAAGAGAACAGTTTTTCATTACTTGCCATATATTGTGCCATGGCTGCCCACTTCCTGTTTATCAGCACGGAGCAGGGTGGGGCAGCTGAGTACAAGTTCTGGGATTGTGACAGAGAAAGCTGCAAATGCTAATGGGCATGTACACAAAGAAAGAGGGACAATTCTGTTGCAAATCAACTGCACCATAAGGGACACAAAAAATTCCCCCCAATTCCGACTCTTTTAAATTGGGTTTTTAATGTCTTGAATTCTAGAGAGATCTCCGGTGCATTGTGAAGCAATACACTGGAGACCTTTCTAGCATTCAAGGGGTTAAAAACCCCATTTAAAATCAATTGATGGCGATATGTCCAATATGGTTCAGTTAGTTTTCTCCATTCAACTTTTCCTTTGAGATTAAGGCTCGTACACATAGTAAAGCGCTTCAAACCAGGTGCACCATAGGAGGCAAATAAAAATACCCATTCATATCAATGGGTTTGCGTCATTTATGGTCCATAGTTCTGCAGCAGGATGTCAACATAACACCGTGCTCTACAGACTTAACCGTTTAAGTGCCAGAGAGGTATCCAATACATTACATTGCAATGTACTGGATACCTCTCTGGCACTCAAAGGGTTAAGCCTACTCTTGTACAGCAAAATAATCATTACCAATATCTAAATACTACATTCTTCTTAGCAATAGTCAGTACTGGCCTGTGAAAAAAACATATAACCTATTAAACTTTTAATGAAAAACACACAGAACATGAGGTTGAAATCCAATTTTAAAATCAGGGACTGTTCCTGTTAGTCAGGGACAGTTGCAGGTATGTCCTTAAGAAAGGTTAAGATATGTATTTAATCAATGAGAATGCTAATTTGGATCAAAGTTTGTTTGTCCCAGAATTACTATACTTTCCTTTTGATCATAAGGCTCTATGAACAAAGAAAGAGAATTATGGGATCAAACCAAAGGCACCATAAGACACAAATTAAAATTCCCATTGATTTAAAGTTAGTGTGTAACCCTTTGAGTGCCAGAGGGATAACTTTGTACTTTCTAACATTCAATAGGCTAAATACTCCATATGAATCAAATGGAATTTGGTGAATTTTATATTGGTTCCTTTGCACTCAATGAGCCGCTGTTTTATTGAAATCTCATTCAGATCCGACCATGGAAATTCTAGTTCAATATATTGAGAACGGCCTCTATTTGAGAATATGTGAACTGATATTTTTCAAGTGACTTAGGGGGAGTTGTTTTCATGCAGTTCTCATTTGACCATTTACTAACAAATCATTCCTGCATTCTGGGAGAACCTGCAAGACATAATTCACTGTCTGTCTACGGGATAGACTCTGAAAATGAGAATTTCCACACAAGAAAAAAAGGACAGAAAATGAACAAGGATTTCTACTGGAGTCATTGCACAATAACACGTGAAATCATTTTTGTTTCGTGAAACATTTTTGTTAATTTTTAGGGTGCTTTATCATTGACAAACAGGTTTTTCCCCGTAGAAGTCTACTGCATAATGCGTATATGATCTATTGTAGAACTCTGCAACTTCCCAGAATTCAGGGCAAAATGCAGGGAAATTCCAGCAAACCTGATCTGCAGACTGCATGGTTACCAGTATGAGACAACTCACAAAGGATATGTCTGGCATTGGGATACACTAGGCTCCAATCACTGACTGATCCACATGGGTTTCAGCCAGCCAGATATGGCTGATGCTCATGTAAGCTGGTCATCACCCACACCCAATCCCCTCCACCAGCAATAATCTCATATGGGGGGGGCGTGAGCACAGGATATATATACCAATTTGTGCACACAAGATGCATTTCCTGTGCAAACCACCCTGAATCCATGTGCTACTGAGGCTGATGTACTATGTAAACATATGTAGTTCTGGAGTAAACCAGTAGTGCCACAGGGAAAAAAAATACAAAAGTCCCAAATTCTTATTGATTCAGATGTGGCTTTTAATTCCTTGAATGCTAAAGAGGTTTTTACCTTAACAATGCAATGCACACTTTTCAGTTCCTAATCTGGGTTATGTATTTCCATGCACTCTGCCTGTTTCAGTCTGAAGAAAGAAAAAATAATAATAATAATCATGTCAGTCTCCATAGACATGACATCCTGGACTGCATGCAGATGTTCCGTAGAACAAAGGAGCTAGGGCAATTTCATAGGGGCCATAAGAAGGTTCTGACCATAGTAAGGCACGTGGGAGGGCTATTATTCTGAGATGTTACTTCTCCTTTAATGCACTACACCACACTGCAAGGAAGCATATAAGACGGAATCTCTAAGCTCCCCAAATTACTAACCAATAACTACAATTGTAATAGATCACACTGTGAGTATAAGGTAACTAAGGGGCAGAAGTGAGTGATAAGTGGCTCTCCAGCTCTTGTTGGTACTACAACTACCATTCTAAGTGATTTAAGTTGTAGTCCCAACAATTGCTGTAAACTAGTCACCGGTGGCCCGCACTCTGATACTAACTGCTGTTGAGGCGCTGCGTACACTGTGTGGCGCTATATAAATAAAGATATACATACATAAGATGTAAACAGTAAGCGGCACATGGCAGCAAATCAGGAAAGGTAAGAAACAGAGACCTACTCCTTATTTATATAAATCCCTAGTATAATTCATTCACTCGGACTTCATTTATATATACATGAAGTTAGCAAAGCAATTAAAAGACTGCAACGCAAAATAAAAAAAAAATTAAGCGCTCTAGACTTACTGCTATTCCTCCTAACGCTTCCCTCCACTGAGTTCAGGCAGAGCACATCATGGTCCGTTCCCAGTAATGCACTGGGGCATCGTGACTTCACACTAGTGGGCGGGGAAGCTCAGTGACAGCTGTGGGATGGGATTGTATTAAAGAGACAGATACCTAAATCTGGAAAAAAATAGAAATGAAAAAGGTTCAAACGCTTTGGAATTTTATTCATTGTGCATCAGCCTCAGAGCGCAGAGCACTCCTTTATTCTTCGAGTGCCAAAATGATGCTTTGATTTAGAAAGGACAGTTCTTCACTGAGACCCAGATCTCTCTGTCACTCTTTCCCACCCTGGTGTCCCTGTGTTTAGGAGATCAGACTGTGTGGTGTGTATAGAAGTGTATCACCCTGGCGTCCCTGTGTTTAGGAGATCAGACTGTGTGGTGTGTATAGAAGTGTATCACCCTGGCGTCCCTGTGTTTAGGAGATCAGATTGTGTGATGTGTATATAAGTGTATCACCCTGGTGTCCCTGTGTTTAGGAGATCAGACTATGTGGTGTGTATAGAAGTTTATCACCCTGGCGTCCCTGTGTTTAGGTGATCAGACTGTGTGGTGTGTATATAAGTGTATCACCCTGGCGTCCCTGTGTTTAGGTGATCAGACTGTGTGGTGTGTATATAAGTGTATCACCCTGGCGTCCCTGTGTTTAGGTGATCAGACTGTGTGGTGTGTATATAAGTGTATCACCCTGGCGTCCCTGTGTTTAGGAGATCAGACTGTGTGGTGTGTATAGAAGTGTATCACCCTGGCGTCCCTGTGTTTAGGAGATCAGACTGTGTGGTGTGTATAGAAGTGTATCACCCTGGCGTCCCTGTGTTTAGGAGATCAGACTGTGTGGTGTGTATTGAAGTGTATCACCCTGGCGTCCCTGTGTTTAGGAGATCAGACTGTGGGGTGTGTATAGAAGTGTATCACCCTGGCGTCCCTGTGTTTAGGAGATCAGACTATGTGGTGTGTATAGAAGTTTATCACCCTGGCGTCCCTGTGTTTAGGTGATCAGACTGTGTGGTATGTATATAAGTGTATCACCCTGGTGTCCCTGTGTTTTGGAGATCAGACTGTGTGGTGTGTATATAAGTGTATCACCCTGGCGTCCCTGTGTTTAGGAGATCAGACTGTGTGGTGTGTATATAAGTGTATCACCCTGGCGTCCCTGTGTTTAGGAGATCAGACTGTGTGGTGTGTATAGAAGTGTATCACCCTGGCGTCCCTGTGTTTTGGGGATCAGACTGTGTGGTGTGTATAGAAGTGTATCACCCTGGTGTCCCTGTGCTTAGGTGATCAGACTATGTGGTGTGTATAGAAGTGTATCACCCTGGTGTCCCTGTGTGTAGGAGATCAGACTGTGTGGTGTGTATATAAGTGTATCACCCTGGTGTCCCTGTGTGGAGGAGATCAGACTGTGTGGTGTGTATATAAGTGTATCACCCTGGTGTCCCTGTGTTTAGGAGATCAGACTGTGTGGTGTGTATATAAGTGTATCACCCTGGTGTCCCTGTGTTTAGGAGATCAGACTGCGTTGTGTGTGTATAAGTGTATCACATTGCTCTACAGCAATAAAACTAATTAATCTTTGTGTAAACATCAGTGTATGTGTTTATAATTTAGTCTATGTAAATAAAATACTTTGTTTTTGCTCTAAATCATTTACACAAAGGTGTTAGTAGGTAATGAAGGCCAGGCACAATAAAAGTTTTTCTTTGATTTAACCCTTTCAAGTCCTGTGAATGCCTGGAACCTTCTATTTTATATATATATAGCCACTGGATATGTGAGTGCCATTCCAACATCATTTTGTGTTGTGTGATCAGATTAAAGAGCCATTGTCTATGATGGCAACTCGAATACTTACAGTAACTATTACTATACATGTTTTTAAAATGAGTCCAGCTAATCGCTCTGTTTTTATTGCCATGTTAAACAACATCCAAAAACATGATTTTAGGTTTGCTGCTGTTATATGTATATCTGATATCCCACAGGTTGTTGTTAAGATAACATGTACTGTAACATATGGTATCAATGTCCCCTTTCCGGACCCCGAACACGCACTGTATGAAGCATCAACATCTCTGCACTGTATGAGCTACTAAGTCTCAAAAGATGATACCCTAACTGCCCCATAAATAAGCTTGCATAACTAGGAGCAAACCTGGTACTCAAAGTAGCTCCCTTGACCGGTTGGTAAAAAATACCTTTGTGGTCACCCCATGGATCCTATATCACCAGCAGCCCCTGTACTGTTGTCCCTTTCCCTGCTAATTCTGCTGCGGTGAGTGGGACCCATGTCTTCACCAGCGACCCCTTTGTTGCCCCTACATATGATGCCCTCAGCGGACTGAAGCAATACAATGCTGCTGACCCTGTTAACCCTGAACTGGTGAGTGGGAGTGCCCTCCTCCCCAGCCCCTGAGAGCCCCCTGCACTGGTGAGTGGGACCACGGTCCTCATCAGTAGCGTTATGGTCCCTTCCCCTGCTAACCCTGCCATGGTGAATGGGACTCAGGTCCTCACCAGTGGTCCCGTTGTTGCCCCTGAATATGATGGCCTCAGCGGACTGAAGCAATACGGTGCTGCTGACCCTGTTGGCCCTGAACTGGTGAATGGGAGTGCGCTCCTCACCAGCCCCTGTGAGACCCCTGCCCTGGTGAGTGGGACCAAGGTCCTCACCAACAGCCCCTGTGATGTGGCCCCTTTCCTTGCTAACCCTGCCATGGTGAGTGGAACTCAGGTCCTCACCAGCGACATCTTTGTTGCCCCTGAATATGATGACCCCGGTCTGGTGAGTGGGACTCCGCTCCTCACCAGGGCAAGTGATGTGTTTCACCTTTCCCTGCTAACCTTGCTGCGGTGTGTGGGACTCAGGTCCTCACCAGCAGCCCCAGCGTTATTGCCCCTGGATTTGTTGACCTCAGCCTGGTGATTGAGACATCCTCTCTGCTGTACAGGTTGCCCCTTTCCCTGCTAACCCTACAGTGGTGAATAGGACTCAGGTCCTCACCAGCGGCCTCTTTGTTGCCCCTGCATATGTTGACCCCAGCCTGGTGAGTGGGAATCCACTCCTCACCAGGGCAAGTGCTGACACTGCAATAGGGAGTGGGACCGACGTCCTCCCTGTGAATTTTGTTGTTTCAACCTTGGGGAGTGGGACCAGTGTCCTCCCCTGTGTTCCTGTTCCCTCCGGACTGGTGAGTGGGAGTACGCTCCTCACCAGTCATGTTGATGCCCCTACTCTGGGAAGTAGGACCACCATCCTTCCCAGTGGCCCACTGAACCTTCCCCAGCTTTAGAGTGAGTGACCCTTGTCCTCTCTAGGGGTCCCCCTGACCATGCCTCAGAGAGGGGGACCACCGTTTTCTCTAGGGGTTCTGTCGCCCCAGCGCAGAAGAGTGGTAGCAACATCCTCTCCGTCAACTGTGTGGTACCTGCCATAGAAAAATGGGGAGATTCCTCCATCTACCCACAGTATGATCCTAAACTGGACCCCTGGCATATGAAGAAGGGCTGCCAGAACCCGCATTTTCCCAGCCCAGTTACCTTGGTGGAAACCCCTTTGCCCCATGGAACTCCACCTCATGGACTGGCCCTGGATCCAGAACCAATGGCCCCAGACCCCAGGGAACCTGACCCAAGCTCTGCCTGGATCACAGACCGGTAGAGACCCCCAACATGCTGCTAGCCCAGGACAGAAGCTACCACTGTTTCCTGGCCCAGGACAAGGGGCTAACCATTTGTTTCCTGGCCCAGGACAAGGGGCTAACCATTTGTTTCCTGGCCCAGGACAAGGGGCTAACCATTTGTTTCCTGGCCTAGGACAAGGGGCTAAGGATTTGTTTCCTGGCCCAGGACAAGGGGCTCACAATTTGTTTCCTGGCCCAGGACAAGGGGTTTCTGCCTTGTTTCTTAGCCCAGGACAAAGGGCTACCCATTCATTGCTCAGCCTAGGACCAAGGGCTGACCATTTGCTTCATAACCCAGGACAAGGGGCTAATGTTTTATTCCTGGCCCAGGACAAGGGGCTATCCGCATGGACCTCCCAGAGTCCCAAGCCAGTGTTCGACCAAGCTGCCACTGGCTTGGTACTAAAAAGGGGGAGAAATGTAATGGACCAGAGTCTGTTACTGGAAGCCCTCTCCGGGCATATGGATTTGCAGCCCATTATCACAGGCTATGGAGAACTTTGAGACATTATAACAGAGGACAGCTCTGCCAAAAATACTAAAATCAAAGACTGGCTTGCTCTAAAGGGACTGGGTAATACACTGTCCTGTGTTACTTCTGGGCCTGAAATCCTGCCTGGGCAGTTAGGGGTTACTTATTTGTGTTTGTGCCATGCTACTTCAAAGGTGTGTGGTATCACTGTCTGTGTGATGGGATTAGTCTGGGGTTCTGACTGCATGTAACACCTGGTTCCATTGTACTGTGGTGGTGATTATATCCATCACACTGCCTGTCACAGACTCTGTATTGTCCCTTTGTTCAAGTGTGTACAGTAACTGCAGGGGGTCCCATGTTATTGCAAGCCCCTCCATCGTACCCCATTGTGTGAGGTCTCCACCATTTGCTGTGTCCCATTGTATCTGTGTGTTTGTATTATGTGGCCATTTGCTGCCATGTTAGGTTAACACCATTTACTGTCCCCTATTGTATGTATGTGATTGTATTATGTGACTATTTGTTGTTATGTTGAGAAATTCCCAGAACCCTGTATAAAAACCCCTGGGTTATGGAATACAGAGTTAGTCATTTGAAACTAAGAAAGAGTACAGGGTCCTTATTCTGAATGATTTAAAGGCACCATTTTTCTCCCAATTCAGGAAGTGGATGTATCCAGCTTTCCAGCTTATGTTCCAGCCTTCCAGTGTTCCAACATTCCAGCATACCAGCCAGCTGCAGTGACCCAGCACTTTGGAGTACAGTTACCAGCTTGCTTTCTCCAGCTACCCCCCTTGTAGCTGACAGTAGGAGCCCAGCAGTTTCCAATTGATGATGCATTTCCAGAGATTCAGCCAGTTATCCTGTCTCACCGAACAGGCTACCCACTTGTAGCCGCATCTAGGAGGGAGAGACCCAGAACAACTGTCTAAGTCAGCCCAAGGACTTAGGCTCCCATTACACTTACCTATTAACCCTTTGAGTACCAGATGGGTAGGAAACACATTGCTAAGCAATGCCTTCCTATATCTCTCGGGTACTCAAAGGGTTAAGTGTCGAATGAAGGACAGGTTCTGTCGAATATATGGCAGTTCCAGTCGAATGAAGAGGTGAAAGTCGAATGGAGTTAGTATGTCGAATAAATGCAATATATGTCGACATACTAAGGGGGGATATGTTGAAGGGGGGAACATTGTGTAGTGCTTGGTGTATTAGTTATGTTTATTTTAACCCTTTGAGTGCCACAGGGGTGAGCAATGCACATCCCTATGGCATTCAATGCTGTCCATGGTGCTGAAAGCCTTCTCTCTGTTCCCCTACTGGCTGGGTAGGGAAGCACAGAGAATGCTGTTCAGAATTGTCGTAGTGTTGGTGATGTGTGAGGGGAGGAGATCCTTTCCATATCAACAGCACTTCGAAAATCCTGTCTGCTAATAGGGACCTTCTCCAACCCTTCCCTACCATCCAACAATTTTGGTGAATGTTGATATGTACGCAGATCGAATTGTCAGAGTAATTTTAGAGGATTTTAGACTTTTAGAAGATCTGATTATTCCAGGCTTTTGGAGCTCTGAAGGAGAAGGCAGATCATCTGGTTTCTTTTCTATATTGTGGTATACTTAGTGAGTTGTTAGCAGTGAAGCGGAGGTATAGTTAGTATGGAGGGCTGGAGTGATTATACTGCTCAGGTAGAGTGGAAAAGTCAGTGAGTTGTTAGTAGTGGAGGTTATAGTTAGTATGGAGATCTGGAGTGATTATACTGCTCAGGTAGTGTGGAATAGTCAGTGAGTTGTTAGCAGTGGAGTGGAGGTTATAGTTAGTATGGAGGGTTGGAGTGATCATACTGCTCAGGTAGTGTGGAATAGTCAGTGAGTTGTTAGCAGTGGAGGTTATAGTTAGTATAGAGATCTGTATTGATCATACTGCTCAGGTAGTGTGGAATAGTCAGTGAGTTGTTAGCAGTGGAGTGGAGGTTATAGTTAGTATGGAGATCTGGAGTGATCATACTGCTCAGGTAGTCTGGTAGTTTTCCAGAGAAGTGAAGTGGTTGTGTACTAAGCAAGAAAGGTGAAGGGCAAGTCTATATTTGAGTGTTAAACAATTTAGCTCTTTAAGCATTTCACAGTGACGGGTAGTGTAATTACATTGGAGCATAAAGTGGCATAATGAATTATATAGAGTGTCAAGTTTACTAAGATGGATTTGTGGAGCGGGAGCATATACTACATCACCATAGTCTATGACTGGCAACAACATCTGTTGTACAATACGTTTTCTTACCAGGCGACTTAAACAGGATTTGTTTCTAAACAGAGAACTTATTTTAGGATAAAATTTGCATGTTAATTTATCAATATGAAAACCAAAAGTGTGGATGGGATCAAGCCACATACTAAGATATTTGTAGGAATCCACTGCCACCAAGTTACGATTAGACTCTGTTACAATGGATAGGTGGGTATTGCAGAGATTAAGCAGTTTGTGCTTTGTTCCAAATACCATTGTGACCATTCTGTCTGTGTTTAAACCTTTGAGTGTCAGAGGAGTATGCAATGCATTGCAGAGCAGTGTTTTGCATACACTTCTGGCACTCAAAAGATTAAGAACAGTTTGTCCTTGTTGTAAACACCTAAATGCTATAGGATCCCCCCTTAACACCTCATAAGAACCACAACATTTTCACAATTTGCTGTATAGTAAAATACCAGCCAACAGTACAAACACAAGGCAAAATATAGTAATGTGCTGGTGTTTCACAAGTCCCATTTAAGATACTTTGAAAGATAATGTACTTTCACATTTTAGCCACTAGATGGCAGTAGCAGAATTCTCCAGATTGAGATGAAGAATAGTGGTAAATTGGGATAATATCATTCAGTAGTGAAAGATTACTTTCAATTTAAACAAGAGCAAGTAATCTGAATTGTCATAAAAATGCCATGTTGAAGATTGAAGATCATTTTAAAAACAGATAACTGCCATTAAAGAGCAAACTTGGAAATGTTATTTGCCTTTTAAATGTCTGAAGCATTTAGAACACTGAACTAATTCTGGCGCAGGCCATCAGCATCATAAGGGGAAAAAACGTTTCCATTGATTTAAACGGGGCTTTTAACCCCCTTAAATGCTAGCAAGGTCTCCAATACCTTGCTTCGCAACGGCGAACGTTGGAGGCCTCTCTAGCACTCCAGAGGTAAAAAATCCGAATTAAATCAAGGAGTGTTTTGGTTTAACCCAGAATGAGTCCAGGTTTCTTCTGAATATAGATTCCTATAGTACATTATGGAATTAGAGAGAGTGCAGAGGAGGGCTACAAAACTAATAAAGGGAATGGAAAGTTTTAGTTATGAAGAAAGGCTAGAAAAGTTAAACTTGTACACACTAGAGAAAAGGTATCTTAGAGGGGATATGATAACATTATATAAATATGTTCAGGGCCCATACAAAGGGCTCTCCAAAGACCTGTTCATTAACAGAACAGTACAAAGGACAAGGGGCCACCCACTTAAACTTGAGGAAAGGAGATTTCATCTACAACAGCGGAAGGGTTTCTTTACAGTAAGGACAATAAAGGTACGGAATTCACTGCCTGAGGAGGTGGAGCTATCAAATACATTAGATGCCTTTAAAAAGGGCCTGGATACTTATTTAAAAGAGCAGAACATAGAGGGCTATGTACGTTAGTATTGGGATTACTATTAGTTAGTGCTTGTTGATCCAAGGAGAAATCTCATTGCAATTTGGAATCAAGAAGGAATTTTTTCCCCCCATTCAAGGCAGAATTTTAAATTTCTGTATTGAGGGGTTTTTTTTGCCTTCTTTTGGATCAATGATGGTAAGCCGGAATAGGAAAAGGGTTGAACTAGATGGACGCAAGTCTTTTTTCAACCTAAATTACTATGTTACTATGTTACTTTTGTGGCTCATTCTGAATATAATATTTCAGGGCTGTGCTGCACCTATTATTTAAAAGCAAGTCATCATCAGAATTTATACTGATGTTCCACGTTCCATGGACATTTTAAAGGGGAAGTAACACATCACTTACAATACTATAGCCAGAAAATCCTAATAGCCCCTTGAAATTTGTATTTGCTTTTTTATTCAAGAGATAATATCTTCAATCGGCCGTGGATGTCACATCTATGCAGGCGACCATAACAGTTGCTGGTAGTTTTTGTTTTTTTTAACTTCAAACGGAGGCAGGTAGAGTGCATGATACTTCATGATCTTTTAACCTTTTGAGTGCCAGAGGGGTATGGAATGCATTGCAAGGCATTGCATATCACTCTGGTCTACCATATGCAGTGAGTGGAGTTTGTGTTCTGTGGTCCTGCTAACAACAGTCATGGCTGCCTCCATGCAGGATTGATTGAAGATGTGACCTCTTGAATTAACCGCTTAATGACAGTGGTCCTGGGGAGTGGGTTGATCTCATATGGCAAGCTGGCACGCATGACTGATCACATGTGTTGGCTCGGCAAACAAGGGTCTGATACTGACCACTCTTGTCTTGGCGCAGTCAGTTTCAGACTCTGGTAGGAGAACTGTGAGCAAACAACCCATAACTTGCCAGGACCTTCATCAGTCCTTAAGTCAAATTCACAGATGATGTTCCTGGCACACCATTGTTCATTAAGGGGTTAAGGAACAAAGAGACAATTCAGAGGGGCCATTAGGATTTTTTTTTTAGCTACTGTAAAATAAGTGGGTTATTATTATGAGGTATGAGGTGTTACTTGTCCTTTAATGGGTATACCCAGGGTTTGCTAGGGGACTCCAGGTTAAGGGTGCCTCACTTTTAGGGTTACCATATGCCTGGATTTCCCAGACATGTCCTGTTTTGGAGGATTGACTTAATTCCTCCTGGAATTGTGAAGTATGCTGGAAATGTCCTGTGTTTCCTGGCAAGAGACATCTGGGGGACTTTATTTCACCTCTCATCTGTTATGTGTTCTGTGGAGAATGTGGGATGATTCCCCATACTCACCACAACTTACAGTGATATTTCTACTGCTGCAGGAGCGTGTGAGTCCAGTAACTGAGGGCTCGATTCAAATGTTAGCATTAAAACCAACGTGAAGAAAAAAAACTGCCTTCGTGCGTTAAGCAAGTCCGGGTAACGTGAGATTCAAATCTTCCTTACCCAGAAAGGCTAACGAGCGATAACCAACAAAATACACGTTAACCTTAAACCTGTGTGGCATAGAAAATCGTACCTAAAAACACACGATAAAAATGTTACCTAGCACCACAGCCAATCACAGCACTCCATAGTAGAAAGTTCAGTCAGAAAATCCAAAATCCACATGGACAGTTCTGAACAGCTGTCTCTGTGCTTCCCTACCCAGCCACTAGGGGAACACAGAGTTGGCTTTCAGCACCATGGACAGCTTTGAATGCCATAGGGATGTGCACTGCTCACCCCTGAGGCATTCAAAGGGTTACAATCAATGAATCTAGTACACCAAGCACTACACAATGCCCCCTTCCACATCCCCCCCCCCTTAGTATGTCACATATATTGCATATATGTGACATACTAACCCCATCCACATCCACCTCATGGACTTCCATGTAGTGGACAAATCTGTCTTTTATTCCACAATTAACCCTTTGAGTACCAGAGAGGTAGGAAAGCATTGCTTAGCGTGTTTCCTAGCCCTCTGGTACCCAAAGGGTTAACAGGCAAGGTATGGACTACATACCTTGCCTCTATATATGTGTGTGTGTGTGTGTGTTTAAAACTTTTTTTTATTAAAATAACATTATTACACGTTTAAATTAGATCTCAGTCATTTTTAATGCCCTACCTCCTGTGTCCCATTGCTATTAGTACTTTTGCTCCACTCTCCTCTCTGGTACTCAAAGGGTTAATTGTGGAATAAAAGACAGATTTGTCCACTACATGGAAGTCCATGAGGTGGATGTGGATGGGGTTAGTATGTCACATATATGCAATATATGTGACATAATTGTGCGTATTATACACAAGATTTTATGGTATTATAAAATCTTTTTTATACACAAATTGTGCGTATTATACACAAGATTTTATGGTATTATGGACTTACAGAATATGTTGTTGAGAAGGAAACTGTCACTTTAAGGACTAGAGTGGTGGACACGTTGCATTGTGGGGGTTTTTTAAGTGTGGTTAGTGTTCTCATTGCATTGCAGTGCCCTGGATATGTCTCTGGCACTCAGTGGGTTAACAGGATAAGTAGAAAGCTGATCAATGGAACAGGAAGGGAAGTGGTGAAAAGAGGATACTGATAATGAGATCATCATATTCTACTTACTAGTATGTGTGTGTGTGTGTTTATGTGTAGTCATCTCCATTGAGGGGAATGACCTTTCCTAATCATGAGAGGTGCAGAGACATTAGCTCACCAGACTCTATACAATCACAGTAAATGAGATCTATTATTCCTCTAGCCTTTATAGCCTGACATCAGCAGCGGCTAGCAATTATGGGACAGTGGGACCCATCCAGCCACTGAAATCCCCTTTTCCCAATAGTTCCATAGCTGAAGCCACAGGGAAGCAGTGAAATACCGGTGGGGGTGCACTAAGTGGCAATGTTATGGCGATATGTGTCTGGCAATGTATGACGAGCACATCGCTTTGTCAGTGGAGACACATATCATCATATGCACTAAGAATTAGGTATGCAAGGGGAGGGAGAATTTACTCATTAACCGGTAGGGTGGCCAAACTGTTGGCGACGTATAAGTGATTCCATCCCTTACATCACCGATATTATGACAACCCTTAGCGCATCCTCTCTGCTCCTTCTCTTGTCCACTGTGGGGGAGCGGAGAAAATCAGCTCAGACTTCAGCACCACAAACAGCACTGCTTCCTTAACCATTTTTTGTGCTATAGGGATTGTGCATTGCATACCCCTGTGGTACTGGAAGGGTTAAGGAAAGGGCAGCTACTGTCTCTGCTCTCCAATGTAGAGACAGCAAACTGTCATCTGGCTCCACTGAGAGCTTCTGGGAGATCCCAACATCTCCAAAATCTTTCGAAATAAAGAGGCCACTTCCCGCTTCTTTTTATGAGGCTGTTAAAAATCTGATATCGTCATAAACATAGATAATTGTTTTGCGATTAGAACCCACACAGTTCACTGAAACTCTTATCTCCTATTTGTTTGTTAACCTCAAATCATGCAGTACATTGCCCTTATCACTAGTATGAACAAAGAAGGGTCAAATGTCACCTCCAGATGTATGAATGTTATTCATTTTTAGATTATAATTTTCCTTTAACCCTTTGAATTCCATAAAGGTATCCAATGCGTTGCGCTGCAATGCATTATTATTGTTATTTATTTATATAGCGCCAACTAATTCCGCATCGCTGTACAATTGGGAATACACATACAGAGATATTAAATCATACAATCAAATGTGGAAAACTGAAGGATCAGAGGGCCCTGCTCTTGACAGCTTACAGTCTAGAGTAGATACGTCTCTGACACTCAAAGGGTTGAGATGTAGCACCAACTTGTGGGAGATGCACTAAGGGTCGATGTAATGGAGAAGTGTGCCTGCCGCTGTGTGGAGATCTCTTCAACATGGATAAGACAACACACATCACCATATGAACACCAAGAACAGTGCCATGGGAATGAGCAGTGCATGTAAACATATCACAGTACTGTTATTTCTTGTCAGTCGACATTACTACTTCCTGTCGGTGCCTGCTGCCCTTTATTGGACTCTGGGCTTTGCTCCGCCCAGCAATCGCCTATTTAAACCCTGTTCTCGCTATCTTGGGTGCCCTTTCATGGTGTTCCTGACCAGATGTTTGTTGCTGTGTATCCTGTTCCATGTATGATCCGGCTTTGTCTGACCTTTCTCCTGTCTCCGCTGCCTGTTCCGTTACAACCCAGTTTGCCTTACTACGATTCCTGTGTCCAATTCCGTTTGACTACCGCTCGCTGTGTACCAATTCTGCCTTTGGCTGACTACCGCTCTCTGTGTACCGATCCAGGCTTTGGCTGACTACCGCTCTCTGCGTACCGACCCAGGCTTTGGCTGACTACCGCGCTCAATGTACCGACCCAGGCTTTGGCTGACTACCACTCTCTGTGTACCGATCCAGGATTTGGCTGACTACCGCTCTCAGTGTACCGATCCAGGCTTGAGCTATCTCGCTCTCTGTGCACTGATTCAAGCATTGGCTATTACTCCTAGCATTCGCTATTCCGCTTGTGCCCTCTGTTGTCTCCGGTCTCGTGTTATATAGCCTTTGCTCTTACGGTTGCCCCGGTTGCGCTACTATACAGCCTGTGCCTTACGGCTGCCTCCGGTTACACTACTATACATCCTGTGTCTTACCGTTGCCTCGGTTGCACTGCTATACAGCCTGTGCCTTACGATTTCCTCTGGTTGTGCTACTATACAGCCTGTGCCTTACGGTTGCCTCGGTTGCACTACTATACAGCCTGTGTCTTACCGTTGCCTCGGTTGCACTGCTATACAGCCTGTGTCTTACCGTTGCCTCGGTTGCACTGCTATACAGCCTGTGCCTTACGATTGCCTCTGGTTGCGCTACTATACAGCCTGTTCCTGCTCCAGTTGCCTCAGGGCATAACCTCCAAGTACGTGTGTCTGTGCCAGTCATGTGGGCTGCCTATTCCTTACATATATTACCTGTGCCTGTTCCGGTTACCTCTGGGCATAACCTCCGAGTACGTGTGTCTGTGCCTGTCATGTGGGCTGCCTATTCCTTACATATATTACCTGTGCCTGCTCCGGTTACCTCTGGGCATAACCTCCGTGTACGTGTGTCTGAGCCTGTCACTTAGGCTGCCTATACCTGGTCTTCTGGGCAAGTCCGGTGGCCTCACCTGTTTCTCCTGTTTCATTGGGGATTTTGCCCTGCAGTACTTACCATCGCATAGGGCGCCTCCTTGCTGGTGCTGTTGAGGTTTTCTTCCAGTTCCTGTTCCAGATTCTACACTCTGCCTTACAATTATTGTATATACCTGTTTCTGTTTGTACCCTGACCTGTGTCAGATCCAGAAGAGCTTATTCCCTGTCTGGTTCTGGACCTGTTGAAGGGCATTTCTGTTCTTTAGTTTTTATCTAATAAAGCTGTATTTTTTTTAACCTTAACCAAATTGTCTGAGTGTTCATTAAAACCGTGACGAAACACCCAGAAGGCAGTCTGTATGCCTTGAGGAGTACCTTACGTGTTTCTTGTTTACATATCTCTGCTGATTGGCGGACTTGGACCCTATAATCAACTGTTTCATGAACAGACAGATAAGCTGTTACATGAAACAGATGCTTTGCTGGTTATCTGTGTTTCTGAATGAACTGTGAAGTGGGTCAGGGGATATTTAAAGCAGAACTACCACCCCTTACAAACAAGGCTCCAAATAATTACCCATCTGGCGACAAGCTGCTCAGTAGCACTAGTCAAAAGAATTATTACCGCGTTAATGAGAATTATACACTGCTCCCTGACTGACAGGCAGGAAACAGTGCAGACATCTTTCCATAGTGATGTCTGTGCACCTGTGCTGTCAGTCCCAGCCGGCTCTAGGAAGCGTTGCTAGGAGCTGTTCGGCTCCAAAAGGGACTGACAGCACAGGCGTGCAGGTATCACTATGGAAAGATGTCTGCGCTGTTTCCTGCCTGTCAGTCCTGGAACGGTGGATAATTCTCATTAATGTGGTAATAATTCTGACGACTAGCACTACTGAGCAGCTAGTCGCCAGATAGGTAATTATTTGGGGTCATGTTTGTAAGGGGTGGTAGTTCCACTTTAATGTTATAAACGTTTCAGTGTCACAGGGGTGTGCAATGCACATCCGTAAGTCACTCAAAGGGTTAAGGGAAGGAAGCTGCTGTTTCTAGTCTCTTTAGAGAGGAAACTCTCATCCCCTCATGTGTGGAATCTGGTCACTTGAACGGACAGGTCGCAGCAAGGGACAATCTTCTTACTATGAACATAAGGAAAACCCTGCTCCCTTTCGACAGGTTTTTCCTTATGCTCACTGAAGATTGTCCCTCTCTGTGATCCATACAGTCTTGCTGCTCTGAGGTGATCAGTGTTACATCCATAAAAGGGGTGGGAGGGGGATACTTTATCATTCAATTACTCTTGAACTACAACTCTAACAGTTTTGAAATAATGCTCTCCATGGCCCAAATACCATGAAGATTGGAGCTGTTCTTATTGTGAAACATTACTATCCCTTTAAAATAGTGCATTGTGTCTTTTCAAATACTTGAGTCAATCAATGAGCAGAGTAATATAAGAATCAGAGCACTGTCCACCACTGAATGAAATCAAATCCAAGGAGCACTGTATAGACTGGCCACTGTCTATTCCAGCACATTTCGTATCTGTCTCGATATTTCTTCAGGGAATACAAAAAAAAAAATACTGACTTGTTGGTGTTGGTTCAAATAACACGCCAAGCATTCAGTCCACTATTTTATTTCATAACTTATTATGAAGTTCTACATTTATTTTAATAGTGATTTATTGTAAATAACACCTTCCAAGGCCCAAATACTATGAAGATTAATTAGAGCTGCTTTTATTTTGAAACATTACTATCCCTTCAACATATGAACACGTACACAGCAATAAGACAATGGCTGATCTGCATTTCAGTATGCAAATGAACTACTGGCAAAGTAGTCATTGCAAAATCATAAACCTGGAATATGGAAGCGTGGTGATGTTGGAGTATTTGTGATATTTAAACAGGGATATGATGGCAAAGACATGTTAGTGCATATGACAACATGAAATTGGTGCAGACACACAGTAATCTCCCCAACCTGGCCCCACATCAATCCTTAGTGCCTTTCCCCCCCTAGTATCCAAAAGGCAGATATATTTTATAGTGCACTCTATGAGAGTGTATGGCTCTCCATCCTATCTCATAGGAGCAGCACAACCTGGTGACCAGAATAGGAAACTGCAATTGAAATTGTTTTAAAAAACAAAACACAAAAGGCATACATGTTTGAGATGGTCACTGTTTTTTTCTATCTGTCTATCTATCTATCTATCTATCTATCTATCTAATTATATAATGGCCCCCATTGATTCAATGTTGTGTACAGTTTCCCCCAAATTAATATTAATTCGTTTGGAGAAGTACATGATTCTTAGTTGTCAGACTCCGGAAACCCATACTCCTCCCACTTAACTGTTCTTAGTAAGGTAGGGAGAGGGAAGAATTTGCAGTTCAGGATCTCCAGTACTAATGAGATAATGAGAATTATTATTATTATTCTTTATTTATATAGCGCCAACTAATTCCGCAGGTATTAACTAATACAGTCAAATGTGGAGAACAAAATAATCAGAGGGCCCTGTTCATGAGGGCTTACAGTCTAGAGGAAGGTGGGTTTGACACAGAAGGAGCAAGTACTATTGGGTGTAAGTGCCTCCTGCCACATGAACAGCCAGTCAGTAGGTGGGAGTGAGAAGTGCTGTTCAGTGTAGTGGTCCAGGCAAGGGGTGGTTCTTGATGATAATGTTTATGGAGGCAGTTGATAGGCTTCCCTGAAGAGGTGAGTTTTCAGGGAGTGTCTGAAGATCTGAAGGCTGGGGAAAAGCCTGATGGAACGGGGGAGGGAATTCCAGACCTCGGGTGCAGTATGGGAGAAGTCCTGTAGGGGGGAGTGGGAGAAGTCCTGTAGGCGGGAGTGGGAGGATGTGATAAGAAATGTGGAGAGCAGAAGGTTGTGTGCAGAGAGAAGATGGCGAGTGGGAGTGTATTTGGAAATGAGAGATGAAATATAGGGGGGTGCGGTGTTAGTGAGGGCTCTATATGGTAGCACCAGAATTTTGAATTTAATTCTGTATGCTAATGGGAGCCAGTGCAGGGGTTGGCAGAGGGGACTGGTGTTGATTCATAGCCTGCATTAAGATTTTCTACTGTGATTAAGGTAAGGGGGGGGGGAGAGTTATTACGAGTTGTTAATGTTCCTTTAAATAAGTGACTGCCAGTTTCATGGAGAAAGTAACTGCTTACCATGCAATTAATAACACTGCCATAAACCCATTTATCTCATGGTAATAAAACTCCTCCTCTATAACCTGTTTGACCAGCAGTAACTGGGTCGGATTTTGTTGACATAGGGCTAGATTCTATTGCAGGAGATAAATGTTAACACCGTTTTATCAAACATTTTCCTATTGAAGTCTATGGGGAAAACCGGAGATAAAAGCAGTGATAAAAATAGCACCTGTAATAGAATCTAGCCCATAATGAGCCAGAAGTAATTTCAGGACAAACCAAGTGCACCAAAGAGGAGAAATAAAGATCCCCCAAACATCCTTTGTTTTAAATGGGGCTTTTAACTCCTTGAATGCTAGAGAGGCCTCTAACGCATTTAAGGCATTAAAAGCCTCATATAATCAATTTGTGGGGTTTTTCGTCAACCTTTTTTTTTTAGATTTCCTATAGAAGAAGTGGTCTGAGAGACCATGAAACATGTTGACATGTTTATTAGTTTTTATACAATAAAATATATGCTTTTACATTTCTTGGTCTGTCGGATATCTTCATTGTGAAGGTTGTTCCTACAACAGTAGATGCACACAGGTAGGGTTCCTTTGCGAGGAGAACCTTCCTCAGTGTTCCCTGCTGGTGTTTAGACTGGTACTCACAATCATAGACCAGTCTCAGGATTTTCCTGTGAGTATTGCTGACAACATTAGCTTTGATCCATTGTTATCTTTATATTGTCATTGGACCACTCTTTAGGAGATATTAGGGGTACATACCTCCCAAACATCCAACTTACGATAGTAAAGGATTAGTAATAGCTTTAAATAATAAAAAGTAGTATTGTAGATAAGGAAAATAGAAATCCATCGGTGCAAGTTCAATCTCAAAAAACCTTTATGGTTTGAAAGATAGAACATTTTAAAGTTCTCCTCTCTCTCCCCTTTCCCTGACGTCAATGTCTAACTGACATCAGGAGATCCTGGACCGGGGACGTAGGGTGGCTCTTCAGCAGAGCCAAGATACCAAAATCTAAAAAGAACTACTTCATTGGAACGGTCTACAAAGTGTGCCTGCAAACCAGGCATGCTTTGTAGACTGTTCCAATGAAGTAGTTCTTTTTAGATTTTGGTATCACGGATCTGCTGAAGAGCCACTTCGAGTCGGCCGACTCAATTCTCCTGCTGTCAGCTTTACAGTTGACAGCAGGGAGATGGGAACTTTAAAACATTCTATCTCTCAAACCATAAAGGTTTGAGAGATAGGACTTGCACCAATGGATGTCTTTTTTCATTAGCTACAACACTACTTGTTGTTAGTTTAAAGCATTGCTATCCCTTTAAGGATATATACCTCCCAAGTGTCCCTCTTTAGGAGCTATTAGGGATGCATACCTCCCAAGTGTCCCTCTTTAGAAGATATTACGGATCCAAACCTCCCTAGTATCCCTATTTAGGAAACAGTAGGGGTCCATACCTCCTAAGTGTCCCACTTTAGGAGATAGTAGGGATCCACACCTCCCAAGTGTTTCTCTTTCGGAGATATTAGGGGTCCATGCCTCCCAAGTGTCCCTATTTAGGAAACAGTTGGGGTCCTACCTCCCAAGTGTCCCTCCTTGAGACCCAAATCCCTCTGTCCCTCTTTTCCACCCTGGTGTCCCTGTGTTTAGGAGAGCAGACTGTGTGGTGTGTATATAAGTGTATCACCCTGGTGTCCCTGTGTTTAGGAGATCAGACTGTGTGGTGTGTATATAAGTGTATCACCCTGGTGTTCCTGTGTTTAGGAGATCACACTGTGTGGTGTGTATAGAAGTGTATCACCATGGTGTCCCTGTGTTTAGGAGATCAGACTGTGTGGTGTATATATAAGTGTATCACCCTGATGTCCCTGTGTGTAGGAAATCACACTGAGTGGTGTATGTAGAAGTGCATCACCCTGGTGTCCCTGTGTTTAGGAGATCAGACTGTGTGTTGTGTATAGAAGTGTATCACCCTGGTGTCCCTGTGTGGAGGAGATCAGTCTGTGTGGTGTGTATATAAGTATATCACCCTGGCGTCCCTGTGTTTAGGAGATCAGACTGTGTGGTGTGTATATAAGTGTATCACCCTGGTGTCCCTGTGTTTAGGAGATCAGACTGTGTGGTGTGTATATAAGTGTATCACCCTGGTGTTCCTGTGTTTAGGAGATCACACTGTGTGGTGTGTATAGAAGTGTATCACCATGGTGTCCCTGTGTTTAGGAGATCAGACTGTGTGGTGTATATATAAGTGTATCACCCTGATGTCCCTGTGTGTAGGAAATCACACTGAGTGGTGTATGTAGAAGTGCATCACCCTGGTGTCCCTGTGTTTAGGAGATCAGACTGTGTGTTGTGTATAGAAGTGTATCACCCTGGTGTCCCTGTGTGGAGGAGATCAGTCTGTGTGGTGTGTATATAAGTATATCACCCTGGTGTCCCTGTGTTTAGGAGATCAGACTGTGTGGTGTGTATAGAAGTGTATCACCCTGGTGTCCCTGTGTTTAGGAGATCACACTGTGTGGTGTGTATATAAGTGTATCACCCCGGTGTCCCTGTGTTTAGGAGATTACACTGAGTCGTGTATATAGAAGTGCATCACCCTGGTGTCCCTGTGTTTAGGAGATCAGACTGTGTGGTGTGTATAGAAGTGTATCACTCTGATGTCCCTGTGTTTAGGAGATCAGACTGTGTGGTGTGTATAGAAGTGTATCACCCTGGTGTCCCTGTGTTTAGGAGATCAGACTGTGTGGTGTATATATAAGTGTATCACCCTGGTGTCCCTGTGTTTAGGAGATCAGACTGTGTGGTGTGTATATAAGTGTATCACCCCGGTGTCCCTGTGTTTAGGAGATCACACTGAGTGGTGTGTGTATATAAGTGTATCACCCCGGTGTCCCTGTGTTTAGGAGATCAGACTGTGTGGTGTGTGTATAAGTGTATCACCCTGGTGTCCCTGTGTTTAGGAGATCAGACTGTGTGGTGTATATAGAAGTGCATCAACCTGGTGTCCCTGTGTTTAGGAGATCAGACTGTGTGTTGTGTATATAAGTGTATCACCCTGGTGTCCCTGTGTTAAGGAGATCACACTGTGTGGTGTGTATAGAAGTGTATCACCCTGGTGTCCCTGTGTTTAGGAGATCAGACTGTGTGTTGTGTATAGAAGTGTATCACATTGCTCCACAGTAATAAAACTCACATTAATGTTTGTTTAAATGTCAAATGTGTTTATACATTAGTCTGTGTAAATAAAATATTTTGATTTTGTTCTACATCATTTTCTCAGTAACATAAAGAGGTGTCAGTAGGTCATGAAGTAACCTAAACATTCTCTAATACCTGTCCCACCAGCCAAAACCCTCAGCAACACAACAAAAGAAAAGTGTCCTTCTTTGGCCATTTTACATTAACTGGAATTTTGACTTTGTTCCATATGGTGCAGGTGATTTACCCCAGAACTGGGCCTCTCTAATCCCTATGTTATACTATGGAGCCTATGTACGAAGATCTCTCAAACTTAAGGGATCTTAGTGCATAGGTTCCATAGAATAACACAGAAACTGGAGAGTTTTTCACCCCGGAGAAAGTCCTCTACTCTTTATCACACCTTAGTACATCTCCCCCTGTAGTCTATAACTAAATCTCTTCCATAGAATAACATAGGAACTGGAAAGTTTATCTCACTGCAGAAGTTATCTCCTCTTTCTCACACCTTAGTACATCTCCCCTGTAGTCTATAACTAAAGCTTTCCCATAGAATAACATAGGAACTGGAGAGTTTATCTCACTGGAGAAGTTATCTCCTCTTTATCACACCTTAATACATGTCCCCCTTATAACAACATAGGGACTGGAGAGTTTATCACACCGGAGAAGTTATCTCCTCTTTATTACACCTTAGTACATCTCCCCCTGTAGTCTGTAAGTAAAGATCTCCCATAGAATAACACAGGAAATGAAGAGTTCATCGCACGGATAAGTTATCTCCTCTTTATCACACCTTAGTACATCTCCCCTTGTAGTCTATAACTAAAGATCTCCCTTATAACAACATAGGAACTGGAGAGTTTATCTCACTGGAGAAGTTATCTCCTCTTTATCACACCTTAGTACATCTCCCCTGTAGTCTATAACTAAACCTCTCCTATAGAATAACATAGAAACTGGAGAGTTTATCTCCTCTTTATCACACCTTAGTACATCTCCCCCTGGAGTAATTCTGGGATAAACCAACTGTACCATGAGGTATAAGTTAAAATTCCAATTTATTTAAAAGGGGTTTTTAAGCCCCTGAATGAACAAAAGAGGAGCAATTCTGGATCAAACCAAATGAATAATAGGGGCAAACTAATGCACCCCATTGATTTAAATAGTTTTAACCCTTTTGATACTAGACACATCGCCAATGCATTGTGAAACAATGCACTGAAGACCTCTCTAGAACACATGGGGTTAAAATCTTCATTTCAGTCAATGGGAGATTTTTATTTCTTCTTTATGGTTCAGTTGATTTGTGCGAATATTGCTCTAAATATTACATCAGTCTCCATGTGTTGGATGGTTGTCTGGAAAACAAGAGGTTAACAAATCAAAGAAAACTACCTATTATCATATGTCTGATGAAACAGTTATATTCCTAAGGTTGAGTTTTGTCCCTTTGATGTTCTCGGGGGAGAAGGTCCTCTCTGAATGGCTGTGAATGATGTCATTCTTTGCCCCGCAGAAGAGAAGAGAGAGATGGAATCTTGTGTCTCGTCTGCTCCTTCATTAGAGATGCATTGAATCTGTCCGGTCACATGGCGAGATTTCCTATTATCTCATTCCCTTCATCCTCTGGGGATGTTTTCTATTTAAACGTCTTTATGGCCTTCAGTTACCAGTGATGTCATTCTATCCGGGGATATTTCATTCACTAAGAAATTCCTGGAGCAATAAATATTGGCGCCTACTGTAATGATTGCATCTTAGTGGCTTGAATGATTCTTGCCACATTTTCAATGGATTAGCTGTTCCATTGCTATAACCATACCTGGGGAACTTTCAGAATGAGCTGACCCTGAGATCTTTTAAATATTAACCCATACCTCCCAAGTAAACATTTGAAATGGACAAAGAGGGACACTTTTGTTTTAAGTGGGTTTGCTGGGAACGTGACTCATGGACAGGGCATTATCGATAATTTTTCGGTTATTTCATGTATTATTGACACCTCTTTGTGTAACTGAAGAAATTATTTAGAGTAAGAACAAAGTATTTCATTTACACAGATACATTTCTAAACAAACATTTTGCTGGGGGGGTAGAGCATTGATGCCCCTCTTCCTAAGTGCCCCTCTTTTAAAGTGCCAGGAAGAGTTTAACAACTGAGTTATTGGGTGATGCATATCTCTTCTCATCCACAGGTATGAAAAATCTGAACAGTCTATCTGCCTAGTTTTAACCCTTGCGTGTCTGGTGCATTCGGAGCAATTAATCTGGGTAAGCATAGATATTAACATCTTGTGTATCTAATTTATCAACATTGCTAACTCATAGACCAGTGGTTCTCAACTCCTGCCCTCAGGACCCACTAACAGGCCAGGACTTAGGGATTTCTCTGCTAGAGGACAGGTGTGGTGATCAGAGGCTCATTCACATTGATTAACTCACCTGTGCTCTAACAAGGAAATCATGTGATCAGAGGCTCATTCACATTGATTAACTCACCTGTGCACTAACAAGGAAATCATCAAATCCTTGCCTGTTAGTGGGTCCTGAGGACAGGACTTGAGAACCACTGTCATAGACTGTGTGACTGCATTCCCCTGCAGAGGAGTTAGTTCCCTCTCACACCTTCCATTTCCCTTCAGCCTTATGCTCAGTCCTTTGATATGTTGATAGTTTGATTGCTAATCACTATTTTGGGGCCTATATATCTGGACACATTCTGGGGGAGAGCATTTACTGTCGGGTAGAGCATTGATACCCCTCTTCCTATGTTCCAGGAAGAGTTTAACAACTGAGTTAAACAACGAGGGCAACACACAAGGCACCAGAACTCCTTCATTACCTGTAAAGAGCAGCTGTAGGAAGATAATCAGCAAAGACATTTTCCTCTGGCACCAGGAACCAATTTACCATGTTCACATTTGCTATTTACTGTAAAATCTCAGGTATAATACGCACCTGTGTATAATACGCAGGTGTATATTATACCCAAGATTTTAGGGGAAAACAAGAGTGCCTATGTATAATACGCACCCTTGTTTTCCCCTCTTATGAAAAAAAAAATTAAGCCGGCCAGAACCATTCCCTCCCTCCCCCGCCGCTATCCGATTCTAAAATGCCACTTACTTTCTTCAAAAGACAAGTCCCCGCATTTTCAACATTATCATGAAACATGTAAACAATGTGAATCTTCCGCCCGCTTCCTTCCAGCTATGGTACTGCCCTGTGAGGACCTTCAGATTCTCACAGGGCATTACCATTGGCTGGAGCCAGTAGGTCCTGAAAGCCAATTGAAGGAATCTAACGGCGAATGGAAGCGTGCCGCCCGCAGGAGAAGATTCACATCGTTTACATGTTTCCTGATAATGTCAAAAATGCAGGGACTTGTCTTTTTAAGAAAGTAAGTGGCATTTTAGAATCGAATAGCGCTGGGGGAGGGAGGGAATGGTTCTGGCCAGCTTAATTTTTTTTTTAAATAAAAAGCTCCTGAGTATAATACGCACCCCCCACTTCACATAAGGTGAAGTGGGGTAAAATTGTGCGTATTATACCCGAGATTTTACGGTACCTTGTTGTTATATGTTCAGTGCTCCCCAGGATTCTTATCAGCTTCAACTCTCCCTCTGACTTTCCAAACTACATCCATATCTCCCCCTCTCTCCTCCCTATCACACCTGTCTGCTCTTACACACTTCTCCAGATTTTAACCCCTTCTCCCTCTGCTTTCCCTATTCCAAAACAACAATACAAGTCCCACTCCCATATTTTTTCTCTTTGTCTTATCCTTCTGCTTGCTGCAGGTGATATTGATTCCAATCCAGGCCCAAATCCCATACCTACCTGTTATCAACCACGGTTTACCATGTCCTCCCACCGCTATCTCAAGGGTTCTATCCCCTCAAATCTCATAAACATACCTTGTCTTTCAGCTTCCTTTCTCCCCTTCTCCTGTGCTCTGCTGAACACCAGCTCCATAGTTAACAAGACAACCCCCATTCATGACTGTTTCTGTGAGCAATCACTGCAGTTGTTTGCTTTCACAGAAACTTGGTTGTCTGCACAGGACACAGTGGTGGAGGCTGCACTCTCTTACGGTGGGTTCTGCTTCTCACACACCCCTCGCTCTACTGGTCGGGGTGGGGGGATGTAGGTCGCCTTCTCTCCTCCCACTGCCACTTCCAAACCCTGTCAATCTATCACGGTGCCCGTGATTTGCTGCAGTTCCTTGTCTGTCACCACTAGGGGGCTGCTATTGGCTGTCTGCAGATAGCCCGCCTCTTATTGCCTATTTAAACCTGGATTGGGCACCCTTTGAGTGCCCTTTCGTGTTGTTTCTGACCTTCTTGCTATCACTATGCTAGTGATAGCTGGGCCTCTGTTCCAGTGTTCCTGAGTTCCTGATCTCCTGTGTTCCTGAGTTCCTGATCTCTACTGTTCCAGTGTTTCCTGGATGCTGAGTTACTCCAGTCCTGGTTCCGGCCTAGTCTCTGGTGTTGCAGTTACTGCTAAACTTCTTCTCTGCTGTTTCCTGACCTGACTGATGGTTGCTGGTTCCTGTCATCTCATCACCTGTCTTCAGTATCCTGGCGACCTTCTGCCTGGTCGCGTTGGTGACATTGCTACAATTCCGTGTTGGTCCCAGCGTGCGGACGCTGGTTTGCTCCTAAGCCTTGCGGCTATACAAACTCGCTTGTTACACCAGTGTGCGGTCACTGGTTTGCTCCAAAGCCTATCAGCTATACAAATCTGTGTTGGTCCCAGCGTGCGGACGCTGGTTTGCTCCTAAGCCTTGCGGCTATACAAACTCGCTTGTTACACCAGTGTGCGGTCACTGGTTTGCTCCAAAGCCTATCAGCTATACAAATCTGTGTTGGTCCCAGCGTGCGGACGCTGGTTTGCTCCTAAGCCTTGCGGCTATACAAACTCGCTTGTTACACCAGTGTGCGGTCACTGGTTTGCTCCAAAGCCTATCAGCTATACAAATCTGTGTTGGTCCCAGCGTGCGGACGCTGGTTTGCTCCTAAGCCTTGCGGCTATACAAACTCACTTGTTACACCAGTGTGCGGTCACTGGTTTGCTCCAAAGCCTATCAGCTCTACAAATCTGTGTTGGTCCCAGCGTGCGGACGCTGGTTTGCTCCTAAGCCTTGCGGCCATACAAACTCACTTGTTACACCAGTGTGCGGTCACTGGTTTGCTCCAAAGCCTATCAGCTATACAAATCTGTGTTGGTCCCAGCGTGCGAACGCTGGTTTGCTCCTAAGCCTTGCGGCTATACAAGCTCGCTTGTTACACCAGTGTGCGGTCACTGGTTTGCTCCAAAGCCTATCATCTATACAGATCTGTGTTGGTCCCAGCGTGAGGACGCTGGTTTGCTCCTAGCCTTGCGGCTATACAAGCTCGCTTGTTACACCAGTGTGCGGTCACTGGTTTACTCCAAAGCCTATCATCTATACAAATCTGTGTTTGTCCCAGCGTGCGGACGCTGGTTTGCTCCTAGCCTTGCGGCTATACAAGCTTGCTTGTTACACCAGTGTGCGGTCACTGGTTTGCTCCAAAGCCTATCGGCTATACAATTCTGTGTTGGTCCCAGCGTGCGGACGCTGGTTTGCTCCTAAGCCTTGCGGCTATACTACTCACTTGTTACTCCAGTGTGCGGTCACTGGTTTGCTCGCAAAGCCTAACGGCTATACTATTCAGTGTTATTCCCAGCGTGCGGACGCTGGTTTGCTCCAAAGCCTTGCTGCTTAACGATTCTGCTAATTTGCCAGTTTCATCTGACTGCTGCTACTATCTCTGGGCTGCCCTGCCCGGTATTGGTAAGGCCGGTAGAACCTTTTGCCACATTCCATCTGAGGTTGCCTTACCCGGTATTGGCAGGGCCGGTAGAGCCTACATTGTGTATCTATTGAGGCTGCCTTGCCCGGTAATTTGGTAAGGCCGGTAGAACCTTTATGCCATTCCATCTGCAGTTTGCCTTACCCGGTATTGGCAAGGCCGGTAGAGCCTAAGACTGTCCTGTCCGGTATATTGACAGGACCGGTAGAGTCTGCCTTCTGTCTGTGCTATATTCTGTATATATATATATATGTATGTTATTGCCATCCTAAGTTATCAATTTATTTCAATAAAATAGATTTTTTACCTAAAACTTGTGTCTGAGAGTCATAATAAACCGTGACAGTACGAAAGGGCCATGACCTCAGACAGCAAATGTGAAGGTAACGCACAGAATATCCATTGGAGGATGGATTTGCACGAGCAACGTTTGGATCAGTTGGCAGTTGCAATTCAAACGATCCTTGAACGCACGGTACCTGCTGACCAATCTAGCTCTAGCCCGGTGGTCTCGCCAAGTCAGACACCGGAAAGTGATACCAGACCCCTAGGGGGTACTGTTAAAGGGTTAACGGCTTCTGCACCCTTGCCGATAAGATATGATGGTGACCCTAGTCTCTGCAGAGGGTTCATCAACCAACTCGAAATCTTTATGGAATTGACGGCACACGCATTTCCCAATGATCGTAGTAAAGTGGGGTTCACGATATCACTGCTCACTGGCAGAGCATTGGCTTGGGCTAACCCCTTGTGGGAGAATGCTAAACCTTGTACTAAGAACTTTAGTGAATTTGTGCGTTCCTTTCGAAGAGTGTTTGAGCCTCCTGGTAGAACCACCTCTGCTGCCAAACGCCTTATGGAGATACAACAGGGCAGGCGTACAGTGGGCGACTATGCCATCGAATTCCGCACATTGGCAGCAGAGGTAGGTTGGAATAACGAGGCATTATTGGCAGCCTTTTCTCAAGGCCTGAATGACCACATTAAAGACGAAATCGCTGCTAAAGATCTACCTATTGATCTAGATGATTACATTGAGTATGTTATGATAATTGACTCTAGAATACGTGAGAGATCAATTGCCAGAGATCGTAAGTTACGGTCAAAAAATAATGAGCCTAGTAGCATGTTTTGCCCACCCATCCCTCCCTTGGCATTGAAGTCTAGTGAACCAGTACGGGAAACAAGTGAACCTATGCAAATAGGCTTCACTAGACTAACCAAGGCAGAGAGACTATATCGCAAAAAACAAGGGTTATGTTTATACTGCGGTAAAAAAGGGCACTTGCTAAATTCCTGTCCGGTACGTCCGGGAAACGCACGCACCTAGGGTACCTTGGGGGACAGGCCCTAGGTGGTGTACAATCGTCCCCAGTGTCGGGCATAATGAAACCCACCATACAGGTGGTATTGTCTTGGGCACAACGCTCTGTGGAGGTTTTGGCCTTGGTTGACTCTGGTGCAGCAGGGTATTTTATGGATAATACCTTTGCTGAATTGCACGGAGTTCCACGCATTGAAAGAGAAAACCCCTTGACTATTGAAGCGATTGATGGTAGACCCTTAGAACCGCCTCAGGTTATATTTGAAACTATGCCATTGTCTATGACTATTGGGACACTTCACAGAGAAGAGCAGCAGTTTCAACTGATTAATTCTCCGCACCATGCGGTAATATTGGGATTTCCGTGGTTACAGTTACATAACCCACAATTCGATTGGAAAAAGTGTGAAATTGCTGCTTGGTCCCAGTTTTGTATGGACAAGTGCGTCATCCAGCCTATTAAGGTCATGTGCACCTCCTCTGTTATACCGGATGTGTACCAACAGTTTGGCGATGTTTTTAGCAAAGGAGAGGCTAGTATGCTACCCCAGCATAGACCTTATGATTGTTGCATTGAATTGCAGCCTGGTGCAGTACCTCCAAAAGGACGCACTTATCCATTATCTTGTGATGAAAATAAGGCTATGGAGGATTACATTTCTGATGCCCTTGCTAGAGGGATCATACGAAAATCTACCTCTCCAGCTGGGGCTGGGTTCTTTTTCGTAAAAAAGAAAAATGGCGAATTAAGACCATGCATTGACTACCGGGGCTTGAATAAACTAATGGCAAAAAACGCATACCCAATACCACTCATCACCGAGCTTTTTGACAGGCTTAAGGGCGCTTCGATATTTACCAAATTGGACCTACGGGCCGCTTACAATCTGGTTCGCATTCGAGCAGGTGATGAGTGGAAAACTGCCTTTAATACTCGAGCTGGGCACTACGAGTATCTAGTAATGCCTTTTGGGCTGTGTAATGCACCCGCAGTTTTCCAGGAACTGATAAACGATGTTCTGAGAGATATGTTACAGACATGTGTTGTGGTGTACCTCGACGATATACTGATTTACTCCCAAAACACGGCACAGCACATCAAAGATGTATCCGCAGTATTGGTACGACTCCGTGAGAACAAATTATTTTGTAAATTGGAAAAATATGAGTTTCATAGAACCAGTGTGCCATTCTTGGGGTTCATAATTGGCAATGATGGCATTGCCATGGACAAAGAAAAGTTGTCAGCTGTCCTACAATGGCCAAAACCCAAGGGTCTTAAAGCCATACAGCATTTCCTGGGTTTCGCTAATTATTATAGGAGGTTTATTAAGAACTTTTCTTCCATTGTCAAACCTCTGTCCGATCTTACGCACAAGGGTGCTAATCCTTCTTGTTGGCCGGTATCTGCTGAGAAAGCCTTTGAGAATTTGAAGCTGGCATTTGCTGCGGCTCCTGTGTTATCCCACCCCAATCCTCTACTTCCATTTACGTTAGAGGTTGATGCCTCAGATATTGGGGTCGGGGCAGTACTTTCGCAGCGACACGAGAAAGGTGGAACTCTCAGACCTTGTGGGTTTTTCTCTAAAAAGTTGACTGTCACTCAAAGCCACTATGAGATAGGTAACAGAGAATTATTGGCCATTATCCTCGCTCTTAAGGAATGGCGTCATTTTCTTGAAGGTACTAAGAATCCTGTCTTAATCCTAACAGATCATAAGAATCTGACCTATCTCTCGGAGGCCAAGAGATTGTCCTCTCGTCAGGCCAGGTGGGCACTGTTCCTGTCTCGATTTAATTTCATTGTATCATATTTACCAGGGTCAAAAAATATCAGGGCTGATGCACTGTCAAGACAATTTGAGGCCGACAGTGACAGAGTGGAAGCACCAGCACCTATCATCCAACCTGATAGAATACTGGCTACTATATACACGAGTATCACTTCTCCTCTAGGGGAGGAGATCCTAGCCTCTCAGGGGTCCGCTCCCCATGAAACCCCAGTGGGCAAATGTTTTGTCGCTGAATCATTTCGTACTAGGCTGCTCGAAACCTACCATTCCTCTAAGGCTGCGGGACATATTGGTAGAGACCAATTGTTATGGTCCCTTTCTCAGTTATTTTGGTGGCCTTCCATGAGAAACGATTGTGCCGAATTTACGAATGCCTGTGCCACCTGCGCCCGCGCTAAGACCCCGAGACATCTCCCAGTGGGCTTGCTTCAGCCGGTGCCTAATGGCGAACGCCCCTGGTCTCATGTTTCCATTGATTTTATGGGAGAATTGCCTATGTCTAAGGGGTATTCCTTTATATTCATGGTGGTGGACAGGTTTTCTAAAATGGCTCATTTCGTGCCCCTCCATGGCCTTCCTTCGGCTAAGGAATTGGCAATGGTGTTCGCCAGAGAAGTATTCCGGTTGCATGGAGTGCCTAGGGTACTGGTGTCTGACAGGGGGAGCCAGTTTGTGTCGAGATTTTGGAGGGCATTTTGCCAACAGATGGGCATACAGCTGTCCTTCTCCTCTGCCTACCATCCCCAGACCAATGGAGCCGCTGAACGAGCTAATCAGGGCTTGGAACAATTTCTCCGTTGTTTCGTTACTGACCATCATGATAATTGGTCCGACTTGTTGCCTTGGGCAGAGTTCGCCAGGAACTGTGCGGTCAATTCTTCATCTGGGAGCTCTCCGTTTCTGATTAATTATGGGTTTCAGCCCTGTTTGCTTCCAGATTCATTTCAGACGCAACAGATTCCAGCTCTGGATGAGCATATCGAGCAACTCCGTTCCACATGGGCACAAGTTCAGAGGGCACTTGGTCAGTCATTTCAGCGTCATCAGCGCCATGCTAATCGCAGAAGGCTTCCAGCGGTTTCCTTTCAGGTTGGGGATAGAGTATGGCTTTCCTCCAGAAATCTCAAGCTGCAGGTTCCGTCTAATAAGTTGGCTCCCCGGTTTATTGGTCCGTACAGAGTTATTCGTAAAATTAACCCTGTCTCCTATGCACTAGACCTACCTGCATCCATGCGTATCCATAATGTGTTCCATGTGTCCCTTCTTAAGCCTCTGGTTTGCAATCGCTATACTACCACACCTGTGGTGTCAGGACCTGTTGAGGTCGAGGGCCAGGAGGAGTACGAGGTTCAGAGCATTATTGATTCCCGTAGGCTTAGAGGAAAGGTACAGTACCTGGTACATTGGAAAGGGTACGGTCCTGAGGATCGATCATGGGTGGATAGTATGGACCTTCATGCACCTAGGCTAACTAGGGTCTTTCATGCCAATTACCCACAGAAACCTAAACCCTATTCTAGGAGAGGGGGTCTTTGAAAGGGGGGTACTATCACGGTGCCCGTGATTTGCTGCAGTTCCTTGTCTGTCACCACTAGGGGGCTGCTATTGGCTGTCTGCAGATAGCCTGCCTCTTATTGCCTATTTAAACCTGGATTGGGCACCCTTTGAGTGCCCTTTCGTGTTGTTTCTGACCTTCTTGCTATCACTATGCTAGTGATAGCTGGGCCTCTGTTCCAGTGTTCCTGAGTTCCTGATCTCCTGTGTTCCTGAGTTCCTGATCTCCTGTGTTCCTGAGTTCCTGATCTCTACTGTTCCAGTGTTTCCTGGATGCTGAGTTACTCCAGTCCTGGTTCCGGCCTAGTCTCTGGTGTTGCAGTTACTGCTAAACTTCTTCTCTGCTGTTTCCTGACCTGACTGATGGTTGCTGGTTCCTGTCATCTCATCACCTGTCTTCAGTATCCTGGCGACCTTCTGCCTGGTCGCGTTGGTGACATTGCTACAATTCCATGTTGGTCCCAGTGTGCGGACGCTGGTTTGCTCCTAAGCCTTGCGGCTATACAAACTCGCTTGTTACACCAGTGTGCGGTCACTGGTTTGCTCCAAAGCCTATCAGCTATACAAATCTGTGTTGGTCCCAGCGTGCGGACGCTGGTTTGCTCCTAAGCCTTGCGGCTATACAAACTCGCTTGTTACACCAGTGTGCGGTCACTGGTTTGCTCCAAAGCCTATCAGCTATACAAATCTGTGTTGGTCCCAGCGTGCGGACGCTGGTTTGCTCCTAAGCCTTGCGGCTATACAAACTCACTTGTTACACCAGTGTGCGGTCACTGGTTTGCTCCAAAGCCTATCATCTATACAGATCTGTGTTGGTCCCAGCGTGAGGACGCTGGTTTGCTCCTAGCCTTGCGGCTATACAAGCTCGCTTGTTACACCAGTGTGCGGTCACTGGTTTACTCCAAAGCCTATCATCTATACAAATCTGTGTTTGTCCCAGCGTGCGGACGCTGGTTTGCTCCTAGCCTTGCGGCTATACAAGCTCGCTTGTTACACCAGTGTGCGGTCACTGGTTTGCTCCAAAGCCTATCGGCTATACAATTCTGTGTTGGTCCCAGCGTGCGGACGCTGGTTTGCTCCTAAGCCTTGCGGCTATACTACTCACTTGTTACTCCAGTGTGCGGTCACTGGTTTGCTCGCAAAGCCTAACGGCTATACTATTCAGTGTTATTCCCAGCGTGCGGACGCTGGTTTGCTCCAAAGCCTTGCTGCTTAACGATTCTGCTAATTTGCCAGTTTCATCTGACTGCTGCTACTATCTCTGGGCTGCCCTGCCCGGTATTGGTAAGGCCGGTAGAACCTTTTGCCACATTCCATCTGAGGTTGCCTTACCCGGTATTGGCAGGGCCGGTAGAGCCTACATTGTGTATCTATTGAGGCTGCCTTGCCCGGTAATTTGGTAAGGCCGGTGGAACCTTTATGCCATTCCATCTGCAGGTTGCCTTACCCGGTATTGGCAAGGCCGGTAGAGCCTAAGACTGTCCTGACCGGTATATTGACAGGACCGGTAGAGTCTGCCTTCTGTCTGTGCTATATTCTGTATATATATATATATGTATGTTATTGCCATCCTAAGTTATCAATTTATTATTTCAATAAAATTGATTTTTTACCTAAAACTTGTGTCTGAGAGTCATAATAAACCGTGACACAATCCCACCATCTGTGCACTTTTCTTCATCTGAAATACATGTAATCCAGCTCTACTACCCTCTGTCAATGTGCATGGCTATAATATATAGGCACCTGCTAACGCCTCTTCTCCTTCAAACTTTCTCTCAGATTTCCAATCCTGGCTCTTCTTCTTTCTCTCCACTGACAATCCGGTCCTTATTCTGGGTGATTTTTACTGTCCACAATTAAGGACAGAACAATAGAGAGAAAAAGAATGAAAAATTGCGGATATTAATCCGCAACAGAGAGAGCAGTTCGATACTATTAAATTAGGGACCCTAATGTGTCCTCATTAAATTCCTAATCAAACGGCTAAAATGTATCTTTATTCCATATTATATTAAAAACAAAAAATACCCTGTTGTCTATTCAACAAACCAGGATCTAAAAAAACTCTACCTTTTGGGAGTTTAAGAAAAGAGTTTGTCTTTTATTGCGGGTCTTATATCATATATCTTTTCGTTATTACTAGCAGATAGAGTAACATTTTTCAATAGATTTACTCCAAAGAGTAGATTGAACCCAATGATTTTTTCGGATCAATCTATACTTCTGCTTTTATTTTGAGAGAAATAAATATAGGTACAATTATTTTAAGTATTCGATTGAGCTCCATTTAATCAGAACTAATCACAATGAATCCCTATATTCACTGCCCTTTCCTATCACACACAGAGAATTAAACACCTGCTATTTTCACCGTTCCTCTTTCTCAACATAGAGCAGGTAACTATCGTGTTTAATGTCCAGTGACAAACGCCTCTTTAACGCTCCTCATACTGATTTGGCATCTAACTACCTAAGTCGTGTTTCACTCTCTTAGCATGAATTGGATCATTATCCACATTCAAAACCGAGTGAAAGACAGACTGATAACAGAGCTATCTATCGTACTCCCTGATAAGAGCGTTGTGTGATCTACACATAACAAGTCACTATCGTATCACTGTAATGTAATAATTCTAAGACCCCCATACTCTCTCTTATTTATCTAAGCCCTACGCGTTTCGCTGGACATACCAGCTTCATCAGGGGCATATACATAATCGCCGCCGCCAACACACTAATATATATAGTACTCACAAGGGATATGATGTCACACCGCCCATTTTTCAAATTTGCCGAAGCTCTAATCTCATTGGCTCAGTTTTCCAATACTCATCACTTCACCAGTTTTAACTCTTTCCTATCTTTTGAGATATTGGCGAATATTACTTGTTACTGTGTTGTTTAGAACCCAGTATAACATTCAATCATAAGGTTCCACAAATATACAACATATACTTTTACATACAGTAATTCCAATGCCTTACATTTCATCCAATATCGGCCGTATTATATACTGAAACTAAGCCGATTGTAGCCACTATCCGTGGCTTACCAAGTATAAACCTTATTTCCTAATACATGTTTAGAGGCTTTTAGGATAGCGTAACTCAGATTGAATTTAACCACATATCTCCTGTACCTTATCACTTCAAAGCCAATTCTATATATGAATTGGTATTTAGAGGAGCTTGTTGGTAGATCACTTATTAACCCCTCTTCTCCCCTAACTATTGGATAATGTACATTTGTATTCACTGAGCCTATAATGGCCCTATGATTAATTCATGTTTCCATGAGACCCGATGGACTTTTTAAAGTAATACAATTATGGATCCATAACGAGAGACCTACTCAGAAGAGGATTGACATAAATGTATATTGAATCTCACATCCATATCATTCCTTCAACTGTCTATCATACTAGAGTGAAATCTATACTTCAATCTTTGATATCTTACTCAATAAAGGGCTTGTAGGTAAATCCCTCATTTAACCCATTGTTTCCCATAGCTTTTAAGCGATATATCCATCTTGCTTCTGCTTTTAATAACTGTCTATCCAAATCCCCTTTGCGTGGTGACGGGCTAACTTTTTGAATACCAATGAATGAAATGGATGTGACATCTGAATTATGATATATCGCTACATGTCTCGCTACAGGTGTATCCCGAGAATTTCGAATATCACCAATGTGTTCCAATATTCTCGTTCTAAATTGTCTTGAAGTTTTTCCAACATATATTTTCTTGCATATACATTCCATCAGGTAGACAATACCCATTGTTTTACAATTTATAAATTCTCTGATCTCATAAATATCTCCATTTGCTTTGAAGTTCAAACTCTTCTTAATGAACTTACATGCCATACAGTTATTGCAGGGATAACTTCCCACATATGATGATTTAAGCCAGGAGTTTTCAGATTTCCTTACAAAATGGCTATGAACTAGATGATCCTTTAGATTCCTTGCCCGACGATATGTAATTGATGGATTATAGCCAACCACTTCTCCTATATCTGGATCTAGTCTAAGAAAATGCCAATGCTTCTTTAAGATATCAAATATTTGAGAATTTTGATTATTAAAGGTTCCTATCAATCGTACTTTTTTATCTTTTTCAACTGCAGTTCTATCAGTTGATAGTAATATATTTCTATCCGCATTTAATGCTCTTTGGTATGCTATTTTTAAATTCTTCTTACTATATCCTCTTTGGAGAAACCTATATTGGAGATCCTTCGCCTGACTTTTAAAATCCTCCACTGATGTACATAGTCTCCTAATTCTCATATATTGCCCTACAGGTATTCCCTTTATTAGTGCCTGGGGATGTGCACTCTGGGCATGGAGTAAACTATTTGTAGCCGTACTTTTTCTGAATACACTTGTCTCTAACTCACCTCTTGTATTCTTTTCAATCATTATGTCCAAAAACGAAATTTTTTTATTGTTAATCTCTGATGTTACTTTTAGATTATGATTGTTATTGTTTAGTACTACTACAAATTCCTCAAATTTTTCCACCGTTCCTGACCAAGTTAGTACCACATCGTCAATAAATCTGAGCCAAATACCAATATACTGTGTATAGGCTATCATCTGTTCAGAAAAAACTTTTTGATCTTCCCACCAGCCTAAGTATAAATTAGCGTAAGACGGGGCACATGGACTCCCCATTGCTGTGCCCCTTAGCTGGTGGAAGTACTTTTGATCAAATAAGAAATAATTGTGTGTTAACACAAATCTCAGTAATGCCAATACTAATTTATTGTGATTCATATATTGTACACCTCTCGTTGTTAAGTACTTTTTGACAGCTCTTATTCCTACTTCGTGATCTATGCTTGTATATAGACCCTCTATATCTAGGGTCACCAAGAAATCTGTTTGTGCTACTGTGATACCTTCTAGTTTTTTTATTGCATCCTGAGAATCTCTTACATACGAAGGGAGGGACATGATAAAAGTTCTTAAAATCCTATCTACATATACACTTGCATGTTCTGATAGACAGTCATTTCCAGAGACAATCGGTCTCCCTGGAGGTGTTGTTAATCTTTTATGTACTTTTGGAGTACAATAAAACGTCGCTATAGTCTGGGATTTAGGAAGAAGATATTCAAACTCCTTTTTTGAGATCACATTCATCTCTAAGCCACATTCCAATATTTGTTTTAAAATTCCTTTAAACTTCTCTGTTGGATCATTATCAAGCTGTTCATAACAGTCCCTATCAGATAGTAATCTTTTACACTCTCTTACATAGTATTCTGTATCCATTATCACCAAATTCCCTCCTTTATCAGCTGATTTTATTGTTATGTCTGAATTTTTTGACAAATTTTTAAGAGCCTTCCTTTCCTTTTTGGTTAGATTATCTGTCTGATATCGATTACTCCTAATGTTCTTGAATAGAGACTCTAGATCCTTTGTAACAGCTTCTACAAAGACCATTACATGTGGTGAAGTGTTAGGTGGTGGAGTAAATTGGCGATTAAGGCTTAGATCCGTAAAAGGTCCCTTTTGTTGTTCCAAAGGGACCTCATTTTCTCTTAATAGGGATTCCAAATGACCTAATGCTGCTCTATCTCTTGTTGATATTTCTTTATCTCTCTCCGCATTCTTGAAGAACTTATGCAACATTAATTTACGTCCAAATAAATTGAGATCCTTCACCCAATCAAATAGATTAAAATTTACTGATGGGCAATAATTCAACCCTTTCTGTAATAAGGATACTTCCTCATCTTTTATTTGCACCTTTGATAAATTATGTACTTGTAACAAATCATCTCTATCTTTAAATACAGCATTATCTGTCACTTGTTGATCCCTAAATTCTCCTGCCTGTATAGAGGCTATTGCCATTGGAACTTGTATCCCCATACATTCCTGTCCCTCAATTGGGGTAACCCTTGTCTCGTATATCTCGGAAATCTTTGACCCCTCCCTAAAAAATGTGACTGATGCACTCTAGTACTTCTATCACGGCTTTTTGGTTGCCAATTAGATTGATGTCCTGCATCTGAATCCTGAGACTCATCACCAGATGTTTCAGATTGTGATTCCACATTTTCCTCCTTATTTGTGGGAACTTTAGCATTATGTAGATAAGCTTTATCATTGCCAAAATCATGCACATCTCTTTGAAATTTCTTATATTTTCTATTTTTCAAATCCCCTGCCAATTTATCTATCTTATTCTTAAGATCTTCTTCATTTTTCATGAAATCTACATGATCCTTATGAACTTGAATTTCTTTTAATTGTTTTTCTACTTCTACATTAATTTTCTCCAGCTGTTGTTTTTCCGCATCAATTATTAACTGAATCAACTCTAATGAACTATTCGTAAGTATATTATTCCATTTTTTAATAAAGTCTTTTTCAATTAAATGATTCGCTGGGGTTAGAGGACTTCTCAGTCCTCTCGGAACTATTTTATGTGTTACATAATTCTCCAAACCTGTAATTTCCCACCATTTCTTCGTCTGTTTAATCATCTGTTTGGTAAGTTCTTTAAAGGTGGAATGTAAATCCTCTATATTTGAAGATATTTTTTTATTTCCAAATATAGCTAAAGCCTCTGCCTGCCATTTAGAAAAATCCCTTGGGTTGGAAAGGAAACCTGCCATTTTCATATATTTAATCCACTCCAATATATCAAGTAGGAAATAAAATCCTTTAAGCTATAAGCAAATTATAAATATATATATTGGAAAGGAAGCTAACGTATCGCAGTTCTCAGGTATATATATACATCTCCACAATTAAGGACAGAACAATAGAGAGAAAAAGAATGAAAAATTGCGGATATTAATCCGCAACAGAGAGAGCAGTTCGATACTATTAAATTAGGGACCCTAATGTGTCCTCATTAAATTCCTAATCAAACGGCTAAAATGTATCTTTATTCCATATTATATTAAAAACAAAAAATACCCTGTTGTCTATTCAACAAACCAGGATCTAAAAAAACTCTACCTTTTGGGAGTTTAAGAAAAGAGTATGTCTTTTATTGCGGGTCTTATATCATATATCTTTTCGTTATTACTAGCAGATAGAGTAACATTTTTCAATAGATTTACTCCAAAGAGTAGATTGAACCCAATGATTTTTTCGGATCAATCTATACTTCTGCTTTTATTTTGAGAGAAATAAATATAGGTACAATTATTTTAAGTATTCGATTGAGCTCCATTTAATCAGAACTAATCACAATGAATCCCTATATTCACTGCCCTTTCCTATCACACACAGAGAATTAAACACCTGCTATTTTCACCGTTCCTCTTTCTCAACATAGAGCAGGTAACTATAGTGTTTAATGTCCAGTGACAAACGCCTCTTTAACGCTCCTCATACTCTCTCTATTGTTCTGTCCTTAATTGTGGAGATGTATATATATACCTGAGAACTGCGATACGTTAGCTTCCTTTCCAATATATATATTTATAATTTGCTTATAGCTTAAAGGATTTTATTTCCTACTTGATATATTGGAGTGGATTAAATATATGAAAATGGCAGGTTTCCTTTCCAACCCAAGGGATTTTTCTAAATGGCAGGCAGAGGCTTTAGCTATATTTGGAAATAAAAAAATATCTTCAAATATAGAGGATTTACATTCCACCTTTAAAGAACTTACCAAACAGATGATTAAACAGACGAAGAAATGGTGGGAAATTACAGGTTTGGAGAATTATGTAACACATAAAATAGTTCCGAGAGGACTGAGAAGTCCTCTAACCCCAGCGAATCATTTAATTGAAAAAGACTTTATTAAAAAATGGAATAATATACTTACGAATAGTTCATTAGAGTTGATTCAGTTAATAATTGATGCGGAAAAACAACAGCTGGAGAAAATTAATGTAGAAGTAGAAAAACAATTAAAAGAAATTCAAGTTCATAAGGATCATGTAGATTTCATGAAAAATGAAGAAGATCTTAAGAATAAGATAGATAAATTGGCAGGGGATTTGAAAAATAGAAAATATAAGAAATTTCAAAGAGATGTGCATGATTTTGGCAATGATAAAGCTTATCTACATAATGCTAAAGTTCCCACAAATAAGGAGGAAAATGTGGAATCACAATCTGAAACATCTGGTGATGAGTCTCAGGATTCAGATGCAGGACATCAATCTAATTGGCAACCAAAAAGCCGTGATAGAAGTACTAGAGTGCATCAGTCACATTTTTTAGGGAGGGGTCAAAGATTTCCGAGATATACGAGACAAGGGTTACCCCAATTGAGGGACAGGAATGTATGGGGATACAAGTTCCAATGGCAATAGCCTCTATACAGGCAGGAGAATTTAGGGATCAACAAGTGACAGATAATGCTGTATTTAAAGATAGAGATGATTTGTTACAAGTACATAATTTATCAAAGGTGCAAATAAAAGATGAGGAAGTATCCTTATTACAGAAAGGGTTGAATTATTGCCCATCAGTAAATTTTAATCTATTTGATTGGGTGAAGGATCTCAATTTATTTGGACGTAAATTAATGTTGCATAAGTTCTTCAAGAATGCGGAGAGAGATAAAGAAATATCAACAAGAGATAGAGCAGCATTAGGTCATTTGGAATCCCTATTAAGAGAAAATGAGGTCCCTTTGGAACAACAAAAGGGACCTTTTACGGATCTAAGCCTTAATCGCCAATTTACTCCACCACCTAACACTTCACCACATGTAATGGTCTTTGTAGAAGCTGTTACAAAGGATCTAGAGTCTCTATTCAAGAACATTAGGAGTAATCGATATCAGACAGATAATCTAACCAAAAAGGAAAGGAAGGCTCTTAAAAATTTGTCAAAAAATTCAGACATAACAATAAAATCAGCTGATAAAGGAGGGAATTTGGTGATAATGGATACAGAATACTATGTAAGAGAGTGTAAAAGATTACTATCTGATAGGGACTGTTATGAACAGCTTGATAATGATCCAACAGAGAAGTTTAAAGGAATTTTAAAACAAATATTGGAATGTGGCTTAGAGATGAATGTGATCTCAAAAAAGGAGTTTGAATATCTTCTTCCTAAATCCCCGACTATAGCGACGTTTTATTGTACTCCAAAAGTACATAAAAGATTAACAACACCTCCAGGGAGACCGATTGTCTCTGGAAATGACTGTCTATCAGAACATGCAAGTGTATATGTAGATAGGATTTTAAGAACTTTTATCATGTCCCTCCCTTCGTATGTAAGAGATTCTCAGGATGCAATAAAAAAACTAGAAGGTATCACAGTAGCACAAACAGATTTCTTGGTGACCCTAGATATAGAGGGTCTATATACAAGCATAGATCACGAAGTAGGAATAAGAGCTGTCAAAAAGTACTTAACAACGAGAGGTGTACAATATATGAATCACAATAAATTAGTATTGGCATTACTGAGATTTGTGTTAACACACAATTATTTCTTATTTGATCAAAAGTACTTCCACCAGCTAAGGGGCACAGCAATGGGGAGTCCATGTGCCCCGTCTTACGCTAATTTATACTTAGGCTGGTGGGAAGATCAAAAAGTTTTTTCTGAACAGATGATAGCCTATACACAGTATATTGGTATTTGGCTCAGATTTATTGACGATGTGGTACTAACTTGGTCAGGAACGGTGGAAAAATTTGAGGAATTTGTAGTAGTACTAAACAATAACAATCATAATCTAAAAGTAACATCAGAGATTAACAATAAAAAAATTTCGTTTTTGGACATAATGATTGAAAAGAATACAAGAGGTGAGTTAGAGACAAGTGTATTCAGAAAAAGTACGGCTACAAATAGTTTACTCCATGCCCAGAGTGCACATCCCCAGGCACTAATAAAGGGAATACCTGTAGGGCAATATATGAGAATTAGGAGACTATGTACATCAGTGGAGGATTTTAAAAGTCAGGCGAAGGATCTCCAATATAGGTTTCTCCAAAGAGGATATAGTAAGAAGAATTTAAAAATAGCATACCAAAGAGCATTAAATGCGGATAGAAATATATTACTATCAACTGATAGAACTGCAGTTGAAAAAGATAAAAAAGTACGATTGATAGGAACCTTTAATAATCAAAATTCTCAAATATTTGATATCTTAAAGAAGCATTGGCATTTTCTTAGACTAGATCCAGATATAGGAGAAGTGGTTGGCTATAATCCATCAATTACATATCGTCGGGCAAGGAATCTAAAGGATCATCTAGTTCATAGCCATTTTGTAAGGAAATCTGAAAACTCCTGGCTTAAATCATCATATGTGGGAAGTTATCCCTGCAATAACTGTATGGCATGTAAGTTCATTAAGAAGAGTTTGAACTTCAAAGCAAATGGAGATATTTATGAGATCAGAGAATTTATAAATTGTAAAACAATGGGTATTGTCTACCTGATGGAATGTATATGCAAGAAAATATATGTTGGAAAAACTTCAAGACAATTTAGAACGAGAATATTGGAACACATTGGTGATATTCGAAATTCTCGGGATACACCTGTAGCGAGACATGTAGCGATATATCATAATTCAGATGTCACATCCATTTCATTCATTGGTATTCAAAAAGTTAGCCCGTCACCACGCAAAGGGGATTTGGATAGACAGTTATTAAAAGCAGAAGCAAGATGGATATATCGCTTAAAAGCTATGGGAAACAATGGGTTAAATGAGGGATTTACCTACAAGCCCTTTATTGAGTAAGATATCAAAGATTGAAGTATAGATTTCACTCTAGTATGATAGACAGTTGAAGGAATGATATGGATGTGAGATTCAATATACATTTATGTCAATCCTCTTCTGAGTAGGTCTCTCGTTATGGATCCATAATTGTATTACTTTAAAAAGTCCATCGGGTCTCATGGAAACATGAATTAATCATAGGGCCATTATAGGCTCAGTGAATACAAATGTACATTATCCAATAGTTAGGGGAGAAGAGGGGTTAATAAGTGATCTACCAACAAGCTCCTCTAAATACCAATTCATATATAGAATTGGCTTTGAAGTGATAAGGTACAGGAGATATGTGGTTAAATTCAATCTGAGTTACGCTATCCTAAAAGCCTCTAAACATGTATTAGGAAATAAGGTTTATACTTGGTAAGCCACGGATAGTGGCTACAATCGGCTTAGTTTCAGTATATAATACGGCCGATATTGGATAAAATGTAAGGCATTGGAATTACTGTATGTAAAAGTATATGTTGTATATTTGTGGAACCTTATGATTGAATGTTATACTGGGTTCTAAACAACACAGTAACAAGTAATATTCGCCAATATCTCAAAAGATAGGAAAGAGTTAAAACTGGTGAAGTGATGAGTATTGGAAAACTGAGCCAATGAGATTAGAGCTTCGGCAAATTTGAAAAATGGGCGGTGTGACATCATATCCCTTGTGAGTACTATATATATTAGTGTGTTGGCGGCGGCGATTATGTATATGCCCCTGATGAAGCTGGTATGTCCAGCGAAACGCGTAGGGCTTAGATAAATAAGAGAGAGTATGGGGGTCTTAGAATTATTACATTACAGTGATACGATAGTGACTTGTTATGTGTAGATCACACAACGCTCTTATCAGGGAGTACGATAGATAGCTCTGTTATCAGTCTGTCTTTCACTCGGTTTTGAATGTGGATAATGATCCAATTCATGCTAAGAGAGTGAAACACGACTTAGGTAGTTAGATGCCAAATCAGTATGAGGAGCGTTAAAGAGGCGTTTGTCACTGGACATTAAACACGATAGTTACCTGCTCTATGTTGAGAAAGAGGAACGGTGAAAATAGCAGGTGTTTAATTCTCTGTGTGTGATAGGAAAGGGCAGTGAATATAGGGATTCATTGTGATTAGTTCTGATTAAATGGAGCTCAATCGAATACTTAAAATAATTGTACCTATATTTATTTCTCTCAAAATAAAAGCAGAAGTATAGATTGATCCGAAAAAATCATTGGGTTCAATCTACTCTTTGGAGTAAATCTATTGAAAAATGTTACTCTATCTGCTAGTAATAACGAAAAGATATATGATATAAGACCCGCAATAAAAGACATACTCTTTTCTTAAACTCCCAAAAGGTAGAGTTTTTTTAGATCCTGGTTTGTTGAATAGACAACAGGGTATTTTTTGTTTTTAATATAATATGGAATAAAGATACATTTTAGCCGTTTGATTAGGAATTTAATGAGGACACATTAGGGTCCCTAATTTAATAGTATCGAACTGCTCTCTCTGTTGCGGATTAATATCCGCAATTTTTCATTCTTTTTCTCTCTATTGTTCTGTCCTTAATTGTGGAGATGTATATATATACCTGAGAACTGCGATACGTTAGCTTCCTTTCCAATATATATATTTATAATTTGATTTTTACTGTCACATTGATAACCCCTCTGTCTCCTGGGCTTCCCGTCTTCTAGAACTAACCTCCTCACTTGATATCCGGCAGTGGACTGACTGTCCCACTCACAAAGCTGGTCACTGTCTCGATCTTGTCTTTACAAAGAGCCTGGATCTTTCCTCTTTCACAGTTTCCCCATTCCCTCTTTCAGACCACCAACTTAACTCTTTCTCTTTCTCCCACTCTATCCCCTTCCCCCATCCCTCCCCCCAACAGATATATAAGGGATCCCCGCTCACTTGATCTCTCTGGGATGAGCACCTCACTTAACTCCAACCTTTCCTCTATCGTGGCCATCTCTGACACAGACATTCTTGTTAACTCTTACAACTCAATCCTATCCTCTGCTATTGATTCCTTTGCCCCACTGAAACTACATCAGAGTTGCCCGAGTCAATCCACGACCCTGGCTCAAATCCCATACCTGATTCCTACATTCTTGCACTCGCTCTGCTGAACGCCTTTGGAGGAAATCACGCTCACATGCAGATTTCATCCACTTTAAATTTATGCTGTCCTGTCTACATTTTTCTTTATCTAAAGCTAAACAGGGATACTACACCACACTGATCCACAACAACAAATCTAATCCTCGCCGTCTCTTTGCAGTGTTTGATTCCTTGCTCCATCCTCCCACAGCTTCCTCTCACTCCATCCATTCACCTGAAGCTTTTGCAGAACACTTCAAACACAAGGTGGAATCTATTTAAAAACAGATTCCCACTATTTCATCTGTCTCCGAACTCTCTCTCCCCAAATCCCCTTCATCATACTTTGATAAATTTATACCTGTAACAGAAGAAGAAGCTTCTCAGCTTCTCCTATCTACCCACCTCACTACTTGCTCCTTGGACCCTTTGCCCTCCCACTTACTCAAACCACTTGCACCAGTCCTTACACCTATATTAAAGGGATAGTAATACTTCGTTTTATCTTTATTTTATTTTGTAGGCATTAAAAAACATGAAGAACGATATAAGTCTTGTCTCTCAAACCTTTATGGTTTAAGAGATATTCACAAGCAAAGTATCCCCCCCCCCGTTCAGCCAGATCAGAAGGGAGGTGCCCAGGTAGACTGCAGAGAGGGACAATCTTCAATTAAGATAAGGGAAAAAAGCTGAAAAACTTGTCAAGGGGGGCAGGGTTTCATTGTTCTCATAGGAAGAAGATTTTCCCCTGCTGTTATCTGTCTGGTCTATGGACTTGATTCCACATCTGAGAAGAGATGGCTTACACTAGGTAAAAGAATATCTCTTAAACCATAAAGGTTTGAGAGATAAGACTTATATCATTCTTCGTGTTTTTTTCATGCCTACAAAATAAAATAAAGTTAAAATGAAGTATTACTATCCCTTTAACACACATTTTCAACACCTCTTTCTCCTCAGGCACCTTCCCTTCTTCATTCAAACAGACACAAATTAACCCCTACTAAAGAAGACTAATCTGGACCCCTCCTGTCTCTCTATCGACCTGTCTCCCTTCTACCACTTACCTCAAAACTCTTAGAACGCCTTGTCTTCTCCCAAATAACCAAATTCCTCAGCTCTAACAATATTTTGGACCCTTTGCAGTCTGTCTTCCGGTGTGGTCACTCAACTGAGACAGCTCTCTGTAGAGTGGCTAACGATCTCCAGACTGCAAAAGGCAAAGGACAGTTTTCTATACTTATAGTACTTGACTTATCATCTGCCTTTGATACAGTTAACCATTCTCTTCTTTCTCTGATTCTCCACAATCTTGGTTTCCGAAATCAAGCTTCTGCATGGCTTTCCTCCTATCTCTCACAACGTTCCTTTTTTGTATCCTCTGCCAATAACACCTCTTCCACATTCCCTCTGTCTGTGGGGGTGCCTCAATGCTCTGTTCTGGGTCCGTTGCTTTTTTCACTGTACACCCTTTCATTGGGTGAACTTATTAATTCTTTTGGCTTCAAGTACCATCTATTTGCTAATGATACCCAAATTTACATCTCCACTCCTGATCTTTCATCTCAAATCCATCTACAAATTTCAGATTGCCTCTTGGCCACCTCCTCCTGGATGGCACACCATCAGCTGAAGATTAACATGTCCAAAACAGATCTGCTCATTTTCCCTCCAAAACCTTGCCCAACACCTAGCTTCACCATTACAGTTGATGGAATTGACATTGATCCGGTCAGCTCAGCACGCTGCCTTGGGGCCATATTTGATTCCTCTCTTTCCTTCTCCCCCCACTTTAACTCTGTTGCTGGAACATCTCTCTTCTTTCTCCGCAACATTGCTAAAATCCGCCCGTTCCTCTCCCAACAAACTACTAAAACTCTTGTACATGCCCTCATTCTGTCCCACTTAGACTATTGCAATATTCTACTAACTGGCCTCCCTGTTACTCATCTTTCATCTTTGCAATCTGTTTTAAACTACGCTGCATGAATAACCACACTCTCCCCAAAAACTGAACCTGCTCACATAATTGTTAGACATCTGTCATGGCTCCCTATTCATCAACGCATCAATTGCAAAGTCCTTCTTCTCACCTTTAATCCTTTCCACAATGCTACCCCTCCTTACATCTCTTCCCTCATCTCCTCTTATGTTCCTGGCCGCTTTCTTCGCTCAGCACACAACACCCTTCTTGTTACACCATTCACACCCTCTTTCCTATCCCATCTCAAACCTTTCTCACTTTCTGCTCCCTACCTGGAACTCTATACCTGTTTCCCTATGTCTAGAACAATCCCCCTCTGTCTTTAAGTCTACCCTGAAATCTTATCTTCTGGAGCACTAGGAAAATGCACTACCTTTTGCCAAAGCCAGCAATTGTAACTTCAGCACTTGACATCCTCTTACCCTGTTGTCTGTCTCCTATTACCCATTTAGACTGTAAGCTCCTTGGGGCAGGGACCTCTCTCCTAATGTTTCTATGAATGTGGCACTTATTTTATCCCCTCTTATTTAATGTAGCTTATTTCTATTGTAAGGCGCTGCGTACACTGTGTGGCGCCATATAAATAAAGATATACATACATATATACTGATATTTACACAAACATTAATGTGAGTTTTATTGCTGTGGAGCAATGTAATACACTTCTATACACACCACACAGTGTGATCTCCTAAACACAGCGACACCAGGGTGATACACTTATATACACACCACACAGTCTGATCTCCTAAACACAGGGACATCAGGGTGATACACTTCTATACACACCACACAGTCTGATCTCCTAAACACAGGAACATCAGGGTGATACACTTCTATACACACCACACAGTCTGATCTCCTAAACACAGGGACATCAGGGTGATACACTTTTATACACACCACACAGTCTGATCTCCTAAACAAAGGGACACCAGGGTGATACACTTATATACACACCACACACTCTGATCTCCTAAACACAGAGACACCAGGGTGATACACTTATATACACACCACACAGTCTGATCTCCTAAACACAGGGACACCAGGGTGATACACTTATATACACACCACACAGTCTGATCTCCTAAACACAGGGACACCAGGGTGATACACTTCTATACACACACACACCACACAGTCTGATCTCCTAAACACAGGTACACCAGGGTGATACACTTATATACACAGCGCACAGTCAGATCTCCTAAACACAGGACACCAGGGTGATACACTGGAGAACAGCAGAGTAGGCAGAGTAAAAAAATCCACGTTGACAGTTCTGAACAGCATTCTCTGTGCTTTTCCCTACCCAGCCACTAGGGGAACACAGAGAAGGCTTTCAGCACCATGGACAGCTTTGAATGCCATATGAATGCCACACTGTCTGATATCCTAAACACATGGACTGCAGGGTAGGAAAGAGAGACAGAGGGATTTGGTTCTCAAAGAGGGACTGTCCCTCCTAAAGAGGGACACTTGGTAGTTATGTTAACCCTCAAAGTTCTGCATAACATAGATTCTCTAGGTGATATGTCTCTCCTTGCATTATACATGCTCCAGCCAGTCCTCAATTAACCTTTAACATGCTACAGTTCAGAGATATCACTGTTTCAACCCTGTGAGTGAAAGAGGGGACAATACATTGCTAAGCAATGTGTTGCATATCCCTCTAGCACTCAAAGGGTTATAGTGATAGCAAATTGCCTAAAAATGTTATTATTATTTTTACAATTAACCTATTTTTTACACTTTAACACTTTGGGTGCCAGAAAGGTATGAAACGCATTGCTTTGCAATGCATTGCATACCCCTCTGGCACTCAAAGGGTTATACCTACTCTAACGACACTACTAGGCCTCTCCCTCGAAATAATGTTACTAGCTAGTCATTTTGCACACATATTAGAATACCGATAGATAGAGAGATCTAGGGCTAGATTCTATTACAGGAGATAAATGTTAACACCCGTTTTATCAAACATTTTCCTGTTGAAGTCTATGGGGAAACCTGGAGATAAACACAGAGATTAAGGGCTCGATTCAAATGTTGGCATCGGCAGAAAAAACTGGCGACGCTGGTTTTAACGTCAACTGAGCAATGCAAATGTTCCACTAGTAAGAAGGGACGCCAGTTCTGAAACACACCTCGCCCTTCGCCAGAACAGCAAGATCTCACCCACAGAGGATAATGTACAAGCAACGCCAAAAGCTATTCAAATGTTGAAGTTAGGGCTAACGCAAGTTAAATTACACACCACAAGTCTGATCTCCTAAACAAAGAGACACCAGGGTGATACACTTATATACACACCACACACTCTGATCTCCTAAACACAGAGACACCAGGGTGATACACTTATATACACATCACACAGTCTGATCTCCTAAACACAGGGACACCAGGGTGATACACTTATATACACACCACACAGTCTGATCTCCTAAACACAGGGACACCAGGGTGATACACTTCTATACACACACACACCACACAGTCTGATCTCCTAAACATAGGGACACCAGGGTGATACACTTATATACACACCGCACAGTCAGATCTCCAAAACACAGGACACCAGGGTGATACACTGGAGAACAGCACAGTAGGCAGAGTAAAAAATCCACGTTGACAGTTCTGAACAGCATTCTCTGTGCTTTTCCCTACCCAGCCACTAGGGGAACACAGAGATGGCTTTCAGCACCATGGACAGCTTTGAATGCCATAGGGATGTGCACTGCTCACCCCTGTGGCATTCAAAGGGTTACAGTAAAGAAAATTAGTACACCAAGCACTACACAATGCCCCCTTCCACATCCTCCCCTTAGTATGTCACATATATTGCATATATGTGACATACTAACCCCATCCACCTCATGGACTTCCATGTAGTGGACAAATCTGTCTTTTATTCCACATTTAACCCTTTGAGTACCAGAGAGGTAGGAAAGCATTGCTTAGCATGTTTCCTACCCCTCTGGTACCCAAAGGGTTAATAGGCAAGGTATGGACCGTATACCTTGCCTGTATATATGTGGGTGTGTGTGGGTGTTTTTTAAACTTGTTTTATTAAAATACTATTATTACACATTAGTTTAAATTAGATCTCATTCATTTTTAATGCCCTACCTCCTGTGTCCCATTGCTATTAGTACTTTTGCTCCACTCGCCTTCAAACGGAGAGTGGAGCAAAAGTACTAATAGCAATGGGACAAAGGAGGTAGAACATTATAAATGGATGAGATCTAAGTTAACCCAACTGCTTCCCTTAATGGATAACAATTATCATTTAAATACATTTAGCAACTTATCCAACACAGAGGAACAACCACAAAAAAACTGAACTCAGGACTAAGTTAGGTTTTTACAGTCAGCAAAATATCCACAAATTTCCTCATCTGCCAATAGCTTTTGTTCCTTTGTTTGGAAGTCATATCTATCTACACTGCACAATTTAATACTTATTGCTTGATTTTTCAGTATTGGGTTGATCATTTGGTACCTGTATCTTCCCATTACTTCGGTCTTACTCTTAAAGGGACATTAATTTACCCAAAAATATATTTGCGTTTTGTAGAGTTTAAAATATTAATTAAATCGCTCCAAACCTTATCTCTCAGACCGCTATGGTTTGAAAGATATAGGGATTCAAAATCCCCCCTCCCTCCCCTTCTCCTGATGTCCCAGGAATATCTTTTCCCCGACCACTAGTGTGAAAATCACACCAACATGAATGGACCAGTATAGAGGAGATATGAATAACTCACCCTGTTGTGTGTGTGTCTCTCTCTCTCTCTCTCTCTCTCTCTCTCTCTCTCTCTCTCTATATATATATATATATATATATATATATATATATATATTACTGTTCCTTTAACCCTTTGAGTGCCAGAGGGGTATGAAACGCATACCGTACCCTTCTGGCACTCAAAGGGTTAAGGGTTTTTTTCACTGCATAGTGAATCTTATATATGTACTGTATATTTATATAGTTGACTGTTCCTTTAAGGGCTGCATGCTGTTTTCACTGCCTAATGAATCTTGGCCATGGTCAGCAGCACCTGTGTTGGGGCCACAACCAATCCACAGCCATTTCATGAACGTGTCATAATGCACATCTACCAACCAATCACAGTGCCACAATCAACGGAATGTTCATTCCACATCAATGGAATGTTCAACGTGTCATAATGCACATCAACCAACCAATCACAGTGCCACAATCAACGGAATGTTCATTCCACATCAATGGAATGTTCAACGTGTCATAATGCACATCAACCAACCAATAACAGTGCCACAATCAACGGAATGTTCGTTCCAGTTCAACGGAATGTTCAGCGTGTCATAGTAGCCACAGGGTATATAAGATGTGTCTTGGAACTCTCATGGCAGAGGTCACTCTGAATGACCAGGAGAAGGAGGAGGTGGCTTGTTCTCTGAGTGAGTACTAGTAAGAGAAAGTCATTGCACTTGATTCTTTCCTTTTTTTTTTATTTTTGTGCATATGCATTACAGGATGCCTTAACCCTTTGAGTGCCAGAGGGGTAAGCAATGCATGGCAAAGCAATGAGTTGGGTACCCTTCTGGCACTCAAAGGGTTAAATATCATGATGCCATAAAGACAATATATATATATATTACTGTTCCTTTAACCCTTTGAGTGCCAGAGGGGTATGAAACGCGTTCCGTACCCTTCTGGCACTCAAAGGGTTAAGGGCTTTTTTCACTGCATAGTGAATCTTATATATGTACTGTATATTTATATAGTTGACTGTTCCTTTAAGGGCTGCATGCTGTTTTCACTGCCTAATGAATCTTGGCCATGGTCTGCAGCACCTGTGTTGGGGCCACAACCAATCCACAGCCATTTCATGAACGTGTCATAATGCACATCTACCAACCAATCACAGTGCCAGAATCAACGGAATGTTCATTCCACATCAATGGAATGTTCAACGTGTCATAATGCACATCAACCAACCAATCACAGTGCCACAATCAACGGAATGTTCATTCCAGTTCAACGGAATGTTCAGCGTGTCATAGTAGCCACAGGGTATATAAGATGTGTCTTGGAACTCTCATGGCAGAGGTCACTCTGAATGACCAGGAGAAGGAGGAGGTGAGTACTAGTAAGAGAAAGTCATTGCACTTGGTTCTTTCCTTTTATTATTTTATTTTTATGCATATACATTACAGGATGCCTTAACCCTTTGAGTGCCAGAGGGGTAAGCAATGCACGGCAAAGCAATGAGTTGGGTACCCTTCTGGCACTCAAAGGGTTAAATATCATGATGCCATAAAGACAATGGGGGTTATGCACTGAGGACTGATAAAGAGGTGATAAAGTGGAGATAACTTCTCCAGTGATATCACTTCTCCAGTTCCTATGTTATTCTATATAACTAATGCACTAACATCTCCAAAGCTGGAGAAATCTTAGTTCACAGGCTTCATAGAATAACATAGGACTTAGAGAAGTGATATCACTGGAGAAGTTATCTCCTCTTTATCTCATCTTTATCACTCCTTCATGCTTCTCCCCTAAAGACACAGTAAAGACACTGGACCATATTTATAAAGACTGGGGTTATTCTGGAGTAAACCAGCTGCAACATTTGGGGACAAATAGACATTTCTAGTAAATTTACTTTTAACCCCTTGAATGCTATAGAGGTCTATAATGCAATGTGATCCAATTCAGTGGAGATGTCTGTGCCACTCAGAAGTGTAACAAGATCAGGTAAATACAGGGGAATTTAGGAATGTGTATTTGTCCCCTATGGAGCAGTTTGTTTAGTTTAGGACATTGTTCCATAAATACCAGTATGTCACATAGATAATAACGTATATGTATATATGTGTGTGTGTATATATTTACTTATATATATAGGTCTTTGCTTGTGTATACATATATATATATATATATATATATATATATATATATATATATTTATGTTTGTGTGTCCACCCCAGCCCAGGGAGATGTGGGAGAGGAGATTGTCCACATGCAATGAATCAAAGGAGATGAATTTCCCAGCTCTGGACAGGTGCCTAAACCCCGCCCAGTCCTGTGAAATTCTCTGCAGCAGGACTAACCACTGCACTAGTGAACCAGGTCCCGGATGTGCACAGTGTGCCCAATAGCACTGAAATCTCCATTCACCATTCGCAGGTATATATCTATATATATAATGACACTTAAAGGGATGAATGAATTAATATGTTTATTCATATAGCGCCACAAGTGTACACAGCGCTTTACAATTTCAGGGTTTAAACAATATAGGGTTACAGGTGCTTTGTAGCGTGAAACATTGGGTGCGAGGTCCTTACCCGAAAGCTTACAGTCTAAAGTGGTAATGGGAGATATACAGAGTACATTAGGGTCAAGAGCTGAATACAGTGCTAGTTCTGATGATGACCATGGCAGAGGTCACTCTGAATGACCAGGAGAAGGAGGAGGTGAGTATTAGTAAGAGAAAGTCATTGCACTTGGTTCTTTCCTTTACTTATTTTATTTTTGTGCATATGCATTACAGGATGTCTTAACCCTTTGAGTGCCAGAGGGGTAAGCAATGCATGGCAAAGCAATGAGTTGGGTACCCTTCTGGCACTGAAAGGGTTAAAGATCATGATGCCATAAAGACAATGGGGGTTATGCACTAAGGAGTGATAAAGAGGTGATAAAGTGGAGATAACTTCTCCAGTGATATCACTTCTCCAGTTCCTATGTTACTCTATATAACTAACGTACTAAGGGCTGGATCCAAATGTTGGCATCGGCAGAAAAAACTAGCAACGGTGGTTTTGTACGTCAAGTAAGCAATGCAAATGTTCCCACTAGTAAGAAATAACGGCAGTTCTGAAACGCACATCGCCCGTCTCCAAAACATCAAAATCTCATCCATAGAGGATAATGTATAAGCGAAGCAAAGAGCCATTCAAATGTTGGAGTTAGGGCTAAAGCGAGTTAAATTGCAACATTTCACTCCAGAAATCTAACGCCTATTTTTTTTGGAGAACATCACACAACTCAGAGTAGAAAACCACCGTTGCCAGTTCTGAACAGCATTCTCTGTGCTTCCCAACCCAGCCAGTAGGGGAACACAGAGATGGCTTTCAGCACCATGGACAGCTTTGAATGCCATAGGGATGTGCACTGCTCACCCCTGTGGCATTCAAAGGGTTACAATAAAGAAAACTAGTACACCAAGCACTACACAATGCCCCCCTTTGACACCCCCACCTTAGTATGTCATATATATTGCATATATCCACATCCACTTCAGGGACTGCCATTTAGTCCACAAATCTGTCTGATATACAACACTTAACTCTTTGAGTACCAGAGAGGTAGGAAAACATTGCTTAGCATGTTTCCTACCCCTCTGGTACCCAAAGGGTTAATAGGCAAGGTATGGACTACATACCGTGCCTGTATATATGTGTGTGTGTGTATGGGTTTGTGTTTTAAACATTTTATTATTAAAATACAATTATTAAACATATATTTACTTAGATTCATTCATTTTTAATGCCTTACCTCCTGTGTCCCATTGCTATTAGTACTTTTGCTCCACTCTTCTTCAAACGGAGAGTGGAGCAAAATTAATAATAGCTATGGGACACAGAGGGTAGGACATTATGAATGAATGAATCTAATACAGAAACTCATGAGGAAGCAGCCCTCCGCAGCCCTTCCTTCGAAGGGGCGAAGTTGTAGAATGTGCGTGGCCAGGCAGGGGACAATGCCGACACGTGAGGAGGGGAGAGAGGTATCGGAGGAAGCAGGCAGCAGATACAAGCTTGCCACCCACTTCCTCCAATGTCTTCCTTCCCTCCACCCGCTTCCTCCAATGCCTCTGATACTCTTCAATGTCCCCAGCCATCAATACGGGATATTAATGATGTATATGAAGGGAGCGCTGCGGAGGGCTGCTTCCTCAAGAGTTTTTCTATTAGATTCATTCATTCATAGTGTCCTACCCTCTGTGTCCCATTGCTATTAGTACTTTTGCTCCACTCTCCGTTTGAAGGAGAGTGGAGAAAAAGTACTAATAGCAATGGGACATAAGAGGTAAGGCATTACAAATGAATGAATCTAAGTAAATATGTTTAATAATAGTATTTTTAATAATAAAATGTTTAAAACACAAACCCCCCACACACATATATATAAGCAAGGTATGTAGTCCATACCTTGACTATTAACCCTTTGGGTACCAGAGGGGTAGGAAACATGCTGAGCAATGTTTTCCTACCTCTCTGGTACTCAAAGAGTTAAGTGTTGTATATCAGACAGATTTGTGGACGAAATCACAGTCCCTGAGGTGGATGTGGATGGGGTTAGTATGTTGCATATATGCAATACATGTGACATAATAATGGGGGGGGGTGTCAAAGAGGGGCATTGTGTAGTGCTTGGTGTACTAGTATTCTTTATTGTAACCCTTTGAATGCCACAGGGGTGAGCATTACACATCCCTATGGCATTCAAAGCTGTCCATGGTGCTGAAAGCCATCTCTGTGTTCCCCTACTGGCTGGCTAGGGAAGCACAGAGAATGCTGTTCAGAACTGGCGACGGTGGTTTTGGGTTTTCTGACTGAACTTTCTACTATGGAGTGCTGTGATTGACTGTAGTGCTAGTTAACATTTTTATTGTGTGTTTTTAGGTACGATTTTCTATGCGACGCAGGTTTAAGGTTAACGTGTATTTTGTTGGTCATCGCTCGTTAACCTTTCTGGGTAAGGAAGATTTGAATCTCACGTTACCTGGTCTTGCTTAACGAGCGAAGGCAGTTTTTTTTCTTCACGTTGGTTTTAACGCCAACATTTGGATCGAGCCCTAACATCTCCAAAGCTGGAGAAATCTTAGTTCACAGGCTCCATAGAATAACATAGGACTTAGAGAAGTGATATCACTGGAGAAGTTATCTCCTCTTTATCTCATCTTTATCACTCCTTCATGCTTCTCCCCTAAGGACACAGTAAAGACACTAGACCATATTTATAAAGACAAACTGTGGTTATTCTGGGGTAAACCAGCTGCACCATTTGGAGACAAATAGACATTTCTAGTAAATTTACTTTTAACCCCTTGCATGCTATAGAGGTCTATAATGCAATATGATACAATACAGTGGAGACGTCTGTCCATTCAGAAGTGTAACAAGATCAGGTAAATACAGGGGAATCTAGGAATGTGTATTTGTCCCCTTCAGAGCAGTTTGTTTAGCTTAGGACATTGTTCCATAAATTTAATTAAGAGTCAGTCGATCAATAAGCTGCCTGCTGAGTATATCAGCAAGCAAAGTGTTTGTATTGCCTAGAAAACATGGCCCGCCAATAGTCCTTGTGTATATGGTTTGGGCATTCCTATACTATGACATTTTGGACACTGCTATCCCAACTGCTTCCCTTAACGGATAACAATTATCCTTTAAAGGAGCAGTAAACTTTTTTTATGAAAACACATATTTTACAGAGCATTTCCTGCTGAATAAAACAATGTTACTCCCACTGCTGTCAGGTGTTTTATTCAAAATTTATAGCAGTTCAAATAATCAGGAAGTGAATTTACTATGTTTACTTCCTGATAGTTCTAACTGACAGGAAGTGACAGGCAGTTTCTATTACATTCTATGGAGAACTGTATGTCTCTGACTTTCTTGACTTTCCTCTCCATTAGAATCTAACAGGAAATCTAATTAGAATTTGACCACTAGAGGGCACTGCTGATGTAAAAAAAAAATGGGTTTAAACTGTAATAACTTTAAAAATATAAATCTCTCGGCAGTGGGAGTACACTTATTTTACTCAATAGGAAAATCCCTACAATATATATTTTTTCATAAAAAAAGTTTACTGCTCCTTTAAATACATTTAGTAACTTATCCAACACAGAGGAACAACCACAAAAAAAACTGAACTCAGGACTAAGTTAGGTTTTTACAGTCAGCAAAATATCCACAACTTTCCTCATCTGCCAATAGCTTTTGTTCCTTTGTTTGGAAGTCATATCTATCTACACTGCATAATTTAATGCTCATTGCTTGATTTTTCAGTATTGGGTTGATCATTTGGTACCTGTATCTTCCCATTACTTGGGTCTTACTCTTAAAGGGACATTAATTTACCCAAAAATATATTTGCGTTTTGTAGAGTTTAAAATATTAATTAAATCGCTCCAAACCTTATCTCTCAAACCGCTATGGTTTGAAAGATATAGGGATTCAAAATCCCCCCCTCCCTCCCCTTCTCCTTATGTCCCAGGAATATCTTTTCCCCGGCCACTAGTGTGAAAATCACACCAACATGAATGGACCAGTATAGAGGAGATTTGAATAACTTATCCTGATGAGTCTCTCTCTCTCTCTCTCTCTCTCTCTCTCTCTCTCTCTCTCTATATATATATATATATATATATATATATATATATATATATATATATATATATATATATATTACCCCTCTGGCACTCAAAGGGTTAAGGGCTTTTTTCACTGCATAGTGAATCTGATAGATGTACTGTATATTTATATAGTTTACTGTTCCTTTAAGGGCTGCGTGCTGTTTTCACTGCCTAGTGAATCTTGGCCATGGTCAGCAGCGCCTGTGTTGGGGCCACAACCAATCCACAGCCATTTCATGAACGTGTCATAATGCACATCTACCAACCAATCACAGTGCCACAATCAACAGAATGTTCATTCAAGTTCAACGGAATGTTCAGCGTGTCATAGTAGCCACAGGGTATATAAGATGTGTCTTGGAACTCTCATGGCAGAGGTCACTCTGAATGACCAGGAGAAGGAGGAGGTGGCTTGTTCTCTGAGTGAGTACTAGTAAGAGAAAGTCATTGCACTTGGTTCTTTCCTTTTATTATTTTATTTTTACGCATATGCATTACAGGATGCCTTAACCCTTTGAGTGCCAGAGGGGTAAGCAATGCACGGCAAAGCAATGAGTTGGGTACCTTTCTGGCACTCAAAGGGTTAAATATCATGATGCCATAAAGACAATGGGGGTTATGCACTGAGGACTGATAAAGAGGTGATAAAGTGGAGATAACTTCTCCAGTGATATCACTTCTCCAGTTCCTATGTTATTCTATATAACTAATGCACTAACATCTCCAAAGCTGGAGAAATCTTAGTTCACAGGCTCCATAGAATAACATAGGACTTAGAGACGTGATGTCACTGGAGAAGTTATCTCCTCTTTATCTCATCTTTATCACTCCTTCATGCTTCTCCCCTAAAGACACAGTAAAGACACTGGACCATATTTATAAAGACTGGGGTTATTCTGGAGTAAACAGCTGCAACATTTGGGGACAAATAGACATTTCTAGTAAATTTACTTTTAACCCCTTGAATGCTATAGAGGTCTATAATGCAATGTGATACAATACAGTGGAGATGTCTGTGCCACTCAGAAGTGTAACAAGATCAGGTAAATACAGGGGAATTTAGGAATGTGTATTTGTCCCCTACAGAGCAGTTTGTTTAGTTTAGGACATTGTTCCATAAATACCAGTATGTCACATAGATAATAACGTATATGTATATATGTGTGTGTATATATTTACTTATATATATAGGTCTTTGCTTGTATATATATATATATATATATATATATATATATATATATATATGTACATATTTATGTTTGTGTGTCCACCCCAGCCCAGGGTGATGTGGGAGTGGAGATTGTCCACATGCAATGAATCAAAGGAGATGAATTTCCCAGCGCTGGACAGGTGCCTAAACCCCGCCCAGTCCTGTGAAATTCTCTGCAGCAGGACTAACCACTGCACTAGTGAACCAGGTCCCGGATGTGCACAGTGTACCCAATAGCATGGAAAACTCCATTCACCATTCGCAAGTATATATCTATATATATAATGACACTTAAAGGGATGAATGAATGAATATGTTTATTTATATAGCGCCACAAGTGTACACATCGCTTTACAATTTCAGGGTTTAAACAATACAGGGTTACAGGTGCTTTATAGTGTGAAACATTGGGTGTGAGGTCCCTGCCCGAAAGCTTACAATCTAAAGTGGTAATGGGAGACATACAGAGTACATTAGGGTCAAGAGCTGATTACACTGCTAGTTCTGATGATGACCATGGCAGAGGTCACTCTGAATGACCAGGAGAAGGAGGAGGTGGCTTGTTCTCTGAGTGAGTACTAGTAAGAGAAAGTCATTGCACTTGGTTCTTTCCTTTACTTATTTTATTTTTGTGCACATGCATTACAGGATGTCTTAACCCTTTGAGTGCCAGAGGGGTAAGCAATGCATGGCAAAGCAATGAGTTGGGTACCCTTCTGGCACTGAAAGGGTTAAAGATCATGATGCCATAAAGACAATGGGGGTTATGCACTGAGGACTGATAAAGAGGTGATAAAGTGGAGATAACTTCTCCAGTGATATCACTTCTCCAGTTCCTATGTTATTCTATATAACTAACGTACTAAGGGCTCGATCCAAATGTTGGCATCGGCAGAAAAAACTAGCAACGGTGGTTTTGTACGTCAAGTAAGCAATGCAAATGTTCCCACTAGTAAGAAATAACGGCAGTTCTGAAACGCACATCGCCCGTCTCCAAAACATCAAAATCTCATCCATAGAGGATAATGTATAAGCGAAGCCAAGAGCCATTCAAATGTTGGAGTTAGGGCTAAAGCGAGTTAAATTGCAACATTTCACTCCAGAAATCTAACGCCTATTATTTTTGGAGAACCACCATTGTCAGTTCTGAACAGCATTCTCTGTGCTTCCCTACCCAGCCAGTAGGGGAACACAGAGATGGCTTTCAGCACCATGGACAGCTTTGAATGCCATAGGGATGTGCACTGCTCACCCCTGTGGCATTCAAAGCGTTACAATAAAGAAAACTAGTACACCAAGCACTACACAAAGCCCCCCTTTGACACCCCCACCTTAGTATGTCATATATATTGCATATATCCACATCCACTTCAGGGACTGCCATTTAGTCCACAAATCTGTCTGATATACAACACTTAACTCTTTGAGTACCAGAGAGGTAGGAAAACATTGCTTAGCATGTTTCCTACCCCTCTGGTACCCAAAGGGTTAATAGGCAAGGTATGGACTACATACCTTGCCTGTATATATGTGTGTGTGTGTGGGTTTGTGTTTTAAACATTTTATTATTAAAATACAATTATTAAACATATATTTACTTAGATTCATTCATTTTTAATGCCTTACCTCCTGTGTCCCTTTGCTATTAGTACTTTTGCTCCACTCTTCTTCAAACGGAGAGTGGAGCAAAATTACTAATAGCTATGGGACACAGAGGGTAGGACACTATGAATGAATGAATCTAATACAGAAACTCATGAGGAAGCAGCCCTCCGCAGCCCTTCCTTCGAAGGGACGAAGTTGTAGAATGTGCGTGGCCAGGCAGGGGGCAATGCCGATGCGTGAGGAGGGGAGAAAGGTATCGGAGGAAGCAGGCAGCAGATACAAGCTTGCCACCCGCTTCCTCCGATGTCTCCCTTCCCTCCACCCGCTTCCTCCAATGCCTCTGATCCTCTTAAATGTCCCCAGCCATCAATACGGGATATTAATGATGTATATGAAGGGAGCGCTGCGGAGGGCTGCTTCCTCAAGAGTTTTTCTATTAGATTCATTCATTCATAGTGTCCTACCCTCTGTGTTCCATTGCTGTTAGTACTTTTGCTCCACTCTCCGTTTGAAGGAGAGTGGAGAAAAAGTACTAATAGCAATGGGACATAAGAGGTAAGGCATTACAAATGAATGAATCTAAGTAAATATGTTTAATAATAGTATTTTAATAATAAAATGTTTAAAACACAACCCCCCCCCCACACACACATATATACAAGCAAGGTATGTAGTCCATACCTTGACTATTAACCCTTTGGGTACCAGAGGGGTAGGAAACATGCTGAGCAATGTTTTCCTACCTCTCTGGTACTCAAAGAGTTAAGTGTTGTATATCAGACAGATTTGTGGACGAAATCACAGTCCCTGAGGTGGATGTGGATGGGGTTAGTATGTTGCATATATGCAATATATGTGACATAATAATGGGGGGGGGGGGGTGTCAAAGAGGGGCATTGTGTAGTGCTTGGTGTACTAGTATTCTTTATTGTAACCCTTTGAATGCCACAGGGGTGAGCATTACACATCCCTATGGCATTCAAAGCTGTCCATGGAGCTGAAAGCCATCTCTGTGTTCCCCTACTGGCTGGCTAGGGAAGCACAGAGAATGCTGTTCAGAACTGGCGACGGTGGTTTTGGGTTTTCTGACTGAACTTTCTACTATGGAGTGCTGTGATTGGCTGTGGTGCTAGGTAACATTTTTATTGTGTGTTTTTAGGTACGATTTTCTATGCGACGCAGGTTTAAGGTTAACGTGTATTTTGTTGGTCATCGCTCGTTAACCTTTCTGGGTAAGGAAGATTTGAATCTCACGTTACCTGGTCTTGCTTAACTCGCGAAGGCAGTTTTTTTTCTTCACGTTGGTTTTAACGCCAACATTTGGATCGAGCCCTAACATCTCCAAAGCTGGAGAAATCTTAGTTCACAGGCTCCATAGAATAACATAGGACTTAGAGAAGTGATATCACTGGAGAAGTTATCACCTCTTTATCTCCTCTTTATCACTCCTTCATGCTTCTCCCCTAAGGACACAGTAAAGACACTGGACCATATTTATAAAGACAAACTGTGGTTATTCTGGGGTAAACCAGCTGCACCATTTGGAGACAAATAGACATTTCTAGTAAATTTACTTTTAACCCCTTGCATGCTATAGAGGTCTATAATGCAATATGATACAATACAGTGGAGACGTCTGTCCATTCAGAAGTGTAACAAGATCAGATAAATACAGGGGAATCTAGGAATGTGTATTTGTCCCCTTCAGAGCAGTTTGTTTAGCTTAGGACATTGTTCCATAAATTTAATTAAGAGTCAGTCGATCAATAAGCTGCCTGCTGAGTATATCAGCAAGCAAAGTGTTTGTATTGCCTAGAAAACATGGCCCGCCAATAGTCCTTGTGTATATGGTTTGGGCATTCCTATACTATGACATTTTGGACACTGCTATCCCAACTGCTTCCCTTAACGGATAACAATTATCCTTTAAAGGAGCAGTAAACTTTTTTTATGAAAACACATATTTTACAGAGCATTTCCTGCTGAATAAAACAAGGTCACTCCCACTGCTGTCAGGTGTTTTATTCAAAATTTATAGCAGTTCAAATAATCAGGAAGTGAATTTACTATGTTTACTTCCCGATAGTTCTAACTGACAGGAAGTGACAGGCAGTTTCTATCACATTCTATGGAGAACTGTATGTCTCTGACTTTTCTGACTTTCCTCTCCATTAGAATCTAACAGGAAATCTAATTAGAATTTGACCACTAGAGGACACTGCTAATGTAAAAAACCATGGGTTTAAACTGTAATAACTTTAAAAATATAAATCTCTCGGCAGTGGGAGTACACTTATTTTACTCAATAGGAAAATCCCTACAATATATATTTTTTCATAAAAAAAGTTTACTGCTCCTTTAAATACATTTAGTAACTTATCCAACACAGAGGAACAACCACAAAAAAAACTGAACTCAGGACTAAGTTAGGTTTTTACAGTCAGCAAAATATCCACAACTTTCCTCATCTGCCAATAGCTTTTGTTCCTTTGTTTGGAAGTCATATCTATCTACACTGCACAATTTAATACTTATTGCTTGATTTTTCAGTACTGGGTTGATCATTTGGTACCTGTATCTTCCCATTACTTGGGTCTTACTCTTAAAGGGACATTAATTTACCCAAAAATATATTTGCGTTTTGTAGAGTTTAAAATATTAATTAAATCGCTCCAAACCTTATCTCTCAAACCGCTATGGTTTGAAAGATATAGGGATTCAAAATCCCCCCTCCCTCCCCTTCTCCTGATGTCACAGGAATATCTTTTCCCCGGCCACTAGTGTGAAAATCACACCAACATGAATGGACCAGTATAGAGGAGATTTGAATAACTCACCCTGTTGTGTGTGTCTCTCTCTCTCTCTCTCTCTCTCTCTATATATATATATATATATATTACTGTTCCTTTAACCCTTTGAGTGCCAGAGGGGTACGAAACGCATTGCTTTGCAATGCGTTCCGTACCCCTCTGGCACTCAAAGTGTTAAGGACTTTTTTCACTGCATAGTGAATCTTATACATGTACTGTATATTTATATAATTTACTATTCCTTTAAGGGCTGCATGCTGTTTTCACTGCCTAATGAATCTTGGCCATGGTCAGCAGCACCTGTGTTGGGGCCACAACCAATCCACAGCCATTTCATGAACGTGTCATAATGCACATCTACCAACCAATCACAGTGCCACTATCAACAGAATGTTCATTCAAGATCAATGGAATGTTCAGCGTGTCATAATGCACATCAACCAACCAATAACAGTGCCACAATCAACGGAATGTTCATTCCAGTTCAACGGAATGTTCAGCGTGTCATAGTAGCCACAGGGTATATAACATGTGTCTTGGAACTCTCATGGCAGAGGTCACTCTGAATGACCAGGAGAAGGAGGAGGTGAGTACTAGTAAGAGAAAGTCATTGAACTTGGTTCTTTCCTTTTATTATTTTATTTTTATGCATATACATTACAGGATGCCTTAACCCTTTGAGTGCCAGAGGGGTAAGCAATGCATGGCAAAGCAATGAGTTGGGTACCCTTCTGGCACTCAAAGGGTTAAAGATCATGATGCCATAAAGACAATGGGGGTTATGCACTAAGGACTGATAAAGAGGTGATAAAGTGGAGATAACTTCTCCAGTGATATCACTTCTCCAGTTCCTATGTTATTCTATATAACTAATGCACTAACATCTCCAAAGCTGGAGAAATCTTAGTTCACAGGCTCCATAGAGTAACATAGGACTTAGAGAAGTGATATCACTGGAGAAGTTATCTCCTCTTTATCTCCTCTTTATCACTCCTTCATGCTTCTCCCCTAAGGACACAGTAAAGACACTGGACCATATTTATAAAGACTGGGGTTATTCTGGAGTAAACCAGCTGCAACATTTGGGGACAAATAGACATTTCTAGTAAATTTACTTTTAACCCCTTGAATGCTATAGAGGTCTATAATGCAATGTGATCCAATACAGTGGAAATGTCTGTGCCACTCAGAAGTGTAACAAGATCAGGTAAATAATACAGGGGAATTCAGGAATGTGTATTTGTCTCCTACGGAGCAGTTTGTTTAGTTTAGGACATTGTTCCTTAAATACCAGTCACATAGATAATAACGTATATGTATATATGTGTGTGTATATATTTATTTATATATATAGATCTTTGCTTGTGTATATATATATATATATATATATATATATATATATATATATATATATATAAATAACGAAATAATGTATATATATATATATATATATATATATATATATACATATTTATGTTTGTGTGTCCACCCCAGCACAGGGTGATGTGGGAGTGGAGATTGTCCACATGCAATGAATCAAAGGAAATGAATTTCCCACCGCTGGACAGGTGCCTAAACCCCGCCCAGTCCTGTGAAATTCTCTGCAGCAGGACTAACCACTGCACTAGTGAACCAGGTCCCGGATGTGCACAGTGTGCCCAATAGCACGGATATCTCCATTCACCATTCGCAGGTATAGATCTATATATATAATGACACGTAAAGGGATGAATGAATTAATATGTTTATTCATATAGCGCCACAAGTGTACACAGCACTTTACAATTTCAGGGTTTAAACAATACAGAGTTACAGGTGCTTTGTAGCGTGAAACATTGGGTGCGAGGTCCCTACCCGAAAGCTTAGAATCTAAAGTGGTAATGGGAGACATACAGAGTACATCTGGATTAAGTGCTGAGTACAGTGCTAGTTCTGATGATGATAGAGGACATCAGTAATGTAAATAGTTTATAAGAGCGTTCATTGTACAACATCAGTGCCTTCTAGCATGTGGAGATTTTATCCAGGAGATGCATTTTCAAGCGCGATTTGAAGGTTATCAGAGAGGTGCAGTGGCGCAGGTTGGATGGCAGAGCATTCCATAGATATGGAGCAATGAGAGAAAAAGGTTTGATACATGACAGAGCTGTAGAGACAAAGTGGAAATGTAAGAAGGAGTAGAGGAGTAATTCTCTCTCTCTTTCTCTCTATATATATATCACTGTATCTTTATCTCTCTATCTCTCTATAAATATCTATATCTGTATCTCTACATCTCTATATCTCTCTCTATCTCTGTATCTCTCTGTCTACATCTCTATCTCTATATCGCTATATGATGGTGTAGTGAAAAGCAGGTCATGCAACCTGCTTCAGGGCTGATACCTCCCACAGCCAAACCATTATGTGGGGACAGAGCGGGAGTAGAGTGAGCACTCACTACACATGCAGAGGACGAGCAGAAGAATTCCGCTGGTCTGGATAAATCCCAGAGAGAAAGAGAATGTTACGGTTTTCAGACACTCAGACACGTTAGGTTTAGTAAAACACAATTTTATTAAACTGGATGTAACCTCGCCATTCCCACACCCCCTCTCTATATACATTCCCTTCTAGTAATGTGAACTGAATCTCAGTGATAATAGTGAAATCTCTGTACTTGTGAGTGCAGTAGGGTTTTCTAATTGTCCTTAAGGACCACTCGGGCTACCAAACGTGGGTTTCTTTAATTAAGAGTCAGTCGATCAATAAGCTGCCTGCTGAGTATATCAGCAAGCAAAGTGTTTGTCTGTATTGCCTTGAAAACATGGCCCGCCAATAGTCCTTGTGTGTATGGTTAGGGCATTCCTATACTATGACATTTTGGACACTGCTATCCCAACTGCTTCCCTTAATGGATAACAATTATCATTTAAATATATTTAGTAACTTATCCAACACAGAGGAACAACCACAAAAAAACTGAACCCAGGACTAAGTTAGGTTTTTACAGTCAGCAAAATATCCACAACTTTCCTCATCTGACAATAGCTTTTGTTCCTTTGTTTGGAAGTCATATCTATCTACACTGCATAATTTAATGCTCATTGCTTGATTTTTCAGTATTGGGTTGATCGTTTGGTACCTGTATCTTCCCATTACTTCGGTCTTACTCTTAAAGGGACATTAATTTACCCAAAAATATATTTGCGTTTTGTAGAGTTTAAAATATTAATGAAATCTCTCCAAACCTTATCTCTCAAACCGCTATGGTTTGAAAGATATAGGGATTCAAAATCCCCCCTCCCTCCCCTTCTCCTGATGTCACAGGAATATCTTTTCCCCGGCCACTAGTGTGAAAATCACACCAACATGAATGGACCAGTATAGAGGAGATTTGAATAACTCATCCTGATGTGTGTGTCTCTCTCTATATCTATATATATATATATATATATATATACATATATATATATATATATATATATATTACTGTTCATTTAAGGGCTTTTTTCACTCTATAGAGAATCTTATGTATGTACTGTATATTTATATAGTTTACTGTTCCTTTTAGGGCTCATTGAGGACAAGGACTCTAAAGAACATGACTTCATGAGAACAAGGACACTCTAGAGACCAGAACTCCTTGGGAACAAGAACTCCATGAGGACAAGGACACTCTAAAACCAGGAATTGATGAGGACAAGAACTGAATGAGGACTAGGACACTCTAAACACCATAATTCCATGAGGGCAAGTACTCTCGAAAGACTAGGTTTCCATGAGGAGAAAGACTTCATAAGGACAAGGACACTCTAAATACCAGGACTCCTTGAGGACAAGGACTCCATGAGAACAAGGACACTCTAAAGGCCAGGACTCTATGAGGACAAGGACTCCATGAGGACATAGACAGTCTAAAGACCAGCGCTCCGTTAGGACAAGAACTCCAGGAGGACAAGGGCACTCTAAAGACCAGGAGTCAATGAGAACAAGGACACTCTAAAGATCAGCACTTCAAGAGGACAAGGTGTCACGGTTTGTTATGACTCTCAGACACAGAGTAAGATAAAAATCAAGCTTTATTGAAAAGTTTAATGGGAACCCTCACGGTTCTAATGCATACACGTATGTGAATTACACAAACTGGGTGCAAACAGTAGTAGCAAGATACAGCAGTATAGGCTCTACCGGCCTTGCCAATATGCCGGGCAAGGCAGCCAGTAAGATGGTACAACAGAATGTAAATAGGCTCTACCGGCCTTGCTAATATACCAGGCAAGGCAGCCAGTAAAATGGATCAACAGAATGTAAATAGGCTCTACCGGCCTTGCCAATATACCGGGCAGCCAGTAAGATGGTACAACAGAAGGTAAATAGGCTCTACCGGCCCTGCCAATATACCGGGCAAGGCAGCCAGTAAGATGGTACAACAGAATGTAAACCAGCTCTACCGACCTTGCCAATATACCGGGCAAGGCAGCCGGAAGGGTAAACAATCACTGAAAGAGGCTCTACCGGCCTTGCCAATCCACCGGGCAAAGCAGTCTGTAGGAATATGAGGACAGCTCCACTAATGCTGAGATGGTAAGGCAGCAGCAAAGAGAGGAGAGTGAAGCAAACCAGTACTAATGTAGAAATGTGAAATAGCCCAACTGGTTCTATACAGCAGAATCAGCAACCAGTGTTTGGATTAAACCAGTACCACGTACTGGAACAATGGAATGCCCAACCGGTTCTATACAACGGGTCAGCAACTGGAATGTGGAGTAAACCAGCACCGCGTACTGGAGCAAAGGGAAGCCCAACCGGTTCTGTGCAACGGACTCAGCAACCGGTTGATGGAGTAAACCAGTGCAGTGTACTGGAACAATGAAATGCCCAACCGGTTTTATACAACGGGGTCAGCAACCGGTATATGTAGTAAACCAGTACCACATACTGGAGCAAATGGAATGCCCCACCGGTTCTTTGCAACGGGATCGGCAACCGGTATATGGAGTAAACCAGTACCGCGTACTGGAGCAAATGGAACACCCAACCGGTTCTATGCAACGGGATCAGCAACCGGTATATGGAGTAAACCAGTACCACGTACTGGAGCAATGGAACGCCCAACCATGAGAACAAGGACTCCATGAGGACAGGGACACTTTAAAGACCATGACTCCATAATGTCAAGGACACTTCAGAAACCAGGACTCCATGAGGATAAGGACTCTCTAAAGTCCAGGTCTACATAAGAACAAGGACTCTATGAGGACAAAGACTCTCTAAAGACCATGACTCCATGAGGGCAAGCACACTTTAAAGACCAGGACTCCATGAGGACAAGGACTACATACGATAAGGACTCCATGAGGACAACTGCTTTCTAAATATCATGACTCCATGAGGACAAAGAAAATCTAGAGACCAGGACTCCATGAGGACAAGTACACGCTATACACCATGACTCCATGAAGACAAGGGCACTATATAGTACAAGACTCCATGAGGACAAGTGTTCCATTAGTACAAGGACACTCTAAAGACCAGGAATCAATAATCCCAAAGACTCCATGAGGACAAGGGCACTATAAAGACCAGGACTCCTTTACGACAAGTACAATCTTAAGACCAGGACTCCATGAGGACAAGGACTCCATGAGGAAAAGGAAACTCTAAAGACCCGGACTCCATGAGGACAAGGACTCCAAGGGGACAAGGACATTCTAAAGGACAGGACTCCATAATGAGAAGGACTCCATGAGGTCAAGGACACTCTAAAGTCCAGGAATCCAAGATGATGTGGACACTCTGAAGACCAGGTCACCCTGAGGACAAGTACACTATGAGGCAAGGACACTCTAAAGTCTAGGATTCCATAAGGACAAGGACACTCTAAAGACCATGACTCCATGAGGACAATGACTCCATAGGACAAAGCCTCGATGAGGACAAGGACTCCAAGAGGACATAGATACTCTAAAGATCAGAACTGCATGAGGACTAGGACACACTGAAGACCAGAACTCCATGAGGACAATTACTACATGAAGACAAGGATACTCGGAAGACAAGGATTTAATGAGGGCAAGGAATCCATAGGATAAGTACTCCATGAGGACAAGGACTCCATGATGACAGGGACACTCTAAAGGTTAGGACTCTATGAGAAAAAGGACACTATAAAGACCAGGGCACCATGAGGACAAGGACTCCAAATGATAAAGAATCCATGAGGACAAGCACTCAATGAGGACAAGTACACTCTAAACATCATGACTCCATGAGGACAAGGAAACTCTAGAGACCAGTACTCCATTAAGACAAGGACACTCAAAAGACCAGGGCTCCATGAGGACAAGGACTCAATGAGTACAAGGACACTCTATAGACCAGGACTTCATGAGGACAAGTACTCTATGAGGAAAAAGACACTCTAAAGAACAGGATTCCACAAGGACAAGGACACACTGAAGACAAGGACTCCATGAGAACAAGGACACTCTATAGACCATGACTACATGAGGATAAGGAAACTCTAAAGACTAGAACTCAATGAGGACAAGGACTCCATGAGTACAAGGACACTGTAAAGGACAGACTCTATGAGGACAAGGATTCCATGAGGACAAGGACACTCAAAAGACCAGGACTCAAAGTGTACAAGAACTCCATGAGGATAAGTACACTCTAAAGTCCAGGACTCCATGAGAAGAAGGACTCCATGAGGACAACAACACTCTAAATGCCAGGACTCCATGAGGACAAGAACATTCTAAAGAGCAGTACTCCATGAGGACAAGGACTCCAGGAGGACAAGTACTCTATGAGGAAAAAGACACTCTAAAGACCAGGACACAACAAGGATAAGGACATACTGAAGACAAGGACTCGATGAAGACAAGGACTCCTGGAGGACAAGTACTCCGTGAATACAAGGACTCCATGAGGACAAGGACACTCTAAAGACCAGAACTCCATGAGGACAAGGACACACTGAAGACAAGGACTCCATGAAGACAATGACCCAAGGAGGAAAACAACTCCATCAGTACAAGGACACTCTAAAGATGATTACCCCATGAGGACAAGGACTACAGGAGGAGAAGAACACTCTAAAGACCATGACTCCGTGAGGACAAGGACACTCTAAGGACCAGGACTCTATGAGAACAAGGACACTCTAGAGACCAGGACTACAAGAGGACAATAACTCCATGAGGATAAGGACACTCTAGAGACCAGGGCTCCATGAGGACAAGGACACATGAAAGACAGGACTCCATGAGAATAAGGACACTCTAGAGATAAGGACTCCATGAGTACAAGAACTCCATGAGGATAAGTACACTCTAAAGACCAGGACTCCATGAGGACAAGGACACTAAACGGCATGATTTCATGAGGACAAGGACTCCATGAGGACAAGTATACTAAATAACATGACTTCATGAGGACAAGGACACATGAAAGACAGGACTCCATGAGTACCAGGACACTCTAGAGATAAGGACTCAATGAGTACAAGAACTCCATGAGGATAAGTACACTCTAAAGACCAGGACTCCATGAGGAGAAGGACTCCATGAGGACAAGAACACTCTAAAAAGCAGGACTCCATGAGGACAAGGACTCCAGGAGGACAAAGACATTCTAAAGACCAGGTCTCCATGAGGACCAGGACTCCATGAGGACAAGTACTCTATGAGGAAAAAGACACTCTAAAGACCAGGACTCAACAAGGACAAGGACATACTGAAGACAAGAACCCCATGAGGACAAGGATTCCAGTAGCACAAGTACTCCAAGGACACTCTAAAGATGAGTACTCCATGAGGACAAGGACTCCATGATGAGAAGCACCCTCTAAAGACCAGGACTCCACAAGGACAAGGACACATTGAAGACAAGGACTCCATGAGGACAAGGACTCAAGGAGGACAAGTACTCCATGAGTACAAGGACACTCTAAAGACGAGTACTCCATGAGGACAAGGACTACATGAGGACAAGGACACTCTAAAGGCCATGACTCCATGAGCACAAGGACACTCTAATGACCAGGACTCCATGAGAGCAAGGACACTTTAGAGACCAGGACTACAAGAGGACAATGTCTCAATGAGGACAAGGAAACTCTAGAGACCTGGACTCCATGAGGACAAAGGCTCCATAAGTACAAGGACACTAAAGACCATGACTTCCTGAGGACAAGGACACTCAAAAGACCAGGACTCTATGAGATCAAGGACACTCTAGTGACCAGGACTCCTTGAGGACAAGAACTCTATGAGGACAAGGACACTCTAAAATCAGGACTTCATGGGGACATGGACTCAGTGAGGACTAGGACACTCTAAAGACCATGCCTCTATAAGGATAAGTATACTCGAAAGACTAGGTCTCCACGAGGAGAAGGACTCTATGAGGACTAAGACACTGTAAAGACCATAACTCCATGAGGATAAGTATACTCAATAGACTAGGACTCCATGAGAAGGACTCCATGAGGACATGGACACTGTAAATACCAGGACTCCTTAAGGACAAGGATTCCCTGAGAACAAGGACACTCTAAAGGCCAGGACACTATGAGGACAAGGACTCCATGAGGACATAGACACTCTAAAGAACAGTACTCCATGAGGACATGGACTCCATGAGGACAAGGACACTAAAAAGACCAGGACTCCCAGAGTACAATAACTCTGTCAGGACAAGGACACTCAATGGACCAGAACTCCTTGAGGACAAGCACTTCATGAGTACCATGACAGTCCAAAGACTAGGACTCCATGAGGACAAGAACACTTTAAAGACCAGGACTCTATGAGGACAATGACTCCATGAGGATAAGGAGATTCTAAAAACCAGTTTGCCATGAGTACCAGGACTCTGTGAGGACAAGTACACTATGAGAAAAAAGACACTCTTAAGACCATTACTTCATGTGGACAACAACACACTGAAGATCAGGACTCCATCAGGACAAGGACTCCAGGAGCACAAAGACTCCACGAGGACAAAGACACTCTAAATACCAGGATTCTATGAGGTCACGAACACTCTAAAGACCAGGACTCCATGAGGGCAAGGGCTTCAGGAGGACAAGTACTCTATGAGGAAAAAGACACTCTAAAGACCAGGACTCCACAAGGATGAGGACACACTGAAGACAAGAACTAAAAAGACCAGGACACCTTGAGTAAAAGGAAACTCAAAAGATGAATATTCCATGAGGACAAGGACTCTATGAGGAGAAGGACACTCAAAAGTCAGGACTCCATGACGACAAGGACTCCTTTCGATAAAGACTCCATGAGGACAAGTACTCCATAAGGACAGGTACAGTCTTAAGACCATAACTCCATGAGGACAAGGAGACTCTAGAGACCATTACTCCATGAGGAGAAGGGCACTCCTAAGACCTGGACTACATGAGGACAAGGACAACATGAGAACAAGAACACCCTAAAGACCATGACTTTATGAGGACAAGAACACTTTAATGTCCAGGACTTCATGAGGACAAGGACACTCTAAGGACCAGGACTCCATGAAATCAAGGACACTCTAGAGACCAGGACTACAAGACAAAATTACTCCATGAGGACAAGGACACTCTAGAGACCTGAGCTCCATGAGGACAATGACTCCATACAGACAAGGACACTAAAGAACATGACTTCATGACACAATGACACTCGAAAGACAAGGACTCCATGAGAACAAGGACACTCTAAAACCAGGACTTCATGAGGACAAGAACTGAATGAGGAATAGGACACTCTAAAGACCATGCATCCAAGAATACTCTAAAGAGCAGGACTCCATGAGGACATGGACATACTGAAGACAAGGACTCCATGAGGACAAGGTCTCCAGGAGGAGAAGTATTCCATGAGAACAAGGACACTCCAGAACCAAGACTTTATGGGGACAAAGACTCAATGAGGACTAGGACACTCTAAAGACAATGACTCCAAGAACAGGACTTCATGAGGAGAAGGACATTTTAAAGACCAGGTCTCCATGAGGACCAGGACTCCATAAGGACAAGTACTCTATAAGGAAAAAGACACTCTAAAGACCAGGACTGCACAAGGACAAGGACACACTGAAGACAAGGACTCCATGAGGACAAAGGAGTCCATGTGGACAAGGACACTCTATAGACCATGACTACATGAGGACAAGGAAACTCTAAAGACTAGCACTCAATCAGGACAACGACTCCATGAGTACAAGGACACTGTAAAGGACATACCCTATGAGCACAACGACTCCATGAGTACAAGGACACTGTAAAGGACATACCCTATGAGGACAAGGACTCCATGAATACAAGAACTCCATGAGGATAAGTACACTTTAAAGATCAGGACTACATGAGGACAATGACACTCTAAAAACTATGACTCCATGAGCACAAGGACTCCATGAGAACAAGGACACTCTGTAGACCATGACTACATGAGGACAATTAAACTCTAAAGACTAGAACTCAATGAGGACAAGGACTCCATGAGTACAAGGACACTGTAAAGGACATAGTCTATGAGGACAAGGACTCGATTAGTACAAGAACTCCATGAGGACAAGGACACACTGAAGACAAGGACTCCATGAGGACAAGGACTCAAGGAGGACAAGTACTCCATGAGGACAAGGACACTCTAAAGACCATGACTCCATGAGGAGAAGGACACTCTAAGGACCAGGACTCCATGAGAACAAGGACACTTTATAGACCAGGGATCCATGAGGAGAAGGACTTCATGAGGACAAGGACACTTAAGACCATGACTTAATGAGGACAAGGACACTTGAAAGACAGGATTCCATGAGAACAAGGACACTCTAGAGAGAAGGACTCCTTGAGGACAAGAACTCAATGAGAACAATGACACTCTAAAAACAGGGTTTTATGTGGAAAAGGACTCAGTGAGGACTAGGACACTCTAAAGACCATAACTCCATGAGGATAAGTATACTCGATAGACTACGTCTCCATGAGGAGAAGGGCTACATGAGGACAAGGACACTTGAAAGACAGGACTCCATGAGAACAAAGACCAGATCTCCATAAAAATCAGAACTCTCTGAGGACAAGTATTGTATGAGGATTAAGACACTCTTAAGACCAGTACTCCACGAGGAGTACTGGTCTTAAGGACTCCATGAGTACAAGGACACTCTAAAGACCAAGACTCCATGAGGACAAGAACACTTTAAAGACCAGTAGTCCATGATGACAAGGACTCCATTAGGACTAGGACACACTAAACACCAGGACTCCATGAGGAGAAGGACACTATAAAGACCAGTACTCCATGAGAAAAGGACTCCATGAGGACAAGAACACTTTAAAGACCAGGACTCCATGAGTACATGGACTCCATGAGGACAAGGATAGTCTAAAGTCCATGAGGACAAGGACTCAATAATAAGAAGGACACTCTAAAGACCAGGACTCCATGAGGACTATGACTCCATGAGGACAAGCACACTCTAAATACCAGCACTTCATGAGTACAAGGAAATTCTAGACACAAGGACGCTATGAGGACTATGACTCCATGACAACAAGGATACTCTAAGGACCAAGACTTCATGAGTACAAGGATTCCATGAGGACAAGGACAAGCTAAAGACCAGGAATTCCTGAGGAACATTACTCCATGAGAACAAGGACTCCATGAAGACACAGACACTGTAAAGAACAAGACTCCATGAAGACAAGGACAATGTGAAGACCAGGACTCCATGAGGACAAGAAACTCTAAGAGGACAAAGACACACTAAAGACCAGGACTACATGAGGACAAGGACTTCTTAGGATAAGGACTCCATGATGACAAGTACTCAAGGAGGACAGGGACACTCTAAACACCAGGACTCCATGAGGACAATTACTCCATGAGATCAAGGACACTCTAAAGACCATGGTTCCATGAGGAGAAGGACACTATAAAGACCAGGTCTCCAACAATACAAGGAATCCATGAGAACAAGGACTCTCTAAAGACCAGGACTCCATGAGAACAAGGACTCCATGAGGACAAGGACACTCTAAAGACAATGATACTGTAAAAATGAAGACTCCATGAGGAGTCCAGTAGTCCATGAGGACAAGCACACTGTAAAGACCAGGACTTCTTGAAGACAGGGACACGCTAAGGACCAGGACTCCATGAGATCAAGGAGACTCTAGACACCAGTACTACAAGAGGACAATGACTCCATGAGTTCAAGAACATTCTAGAGACCTGGGCTCCATGAGTACAAGGACTCCATAAGGAAAAGGACACTAAAGAACATGACTTCCTGAGGACAAGGACACTTGAAAGACCAGGACTCCAAGAGAAAAAGGACAATCTAGAGACCAGGAATCCTTAAGGACAAGAACTCCATGAGGACAAGGACAATCAAAAACCAGACATTTATGAGGACTAGGATACTCTAAAGACATGAATCCATGAGGACAAGTACACTTGAAAGACTAGGTCTCCATGAGGAGAAAGACTGCATAAGGATAAGGACACTAAAAAAACAGGACTCCTGGACTCCTTGAGGACAAGGACTCCATGAGAACAAGGACAATCTAAAGACCAGGACTCCATGAGGACTAGGACACTAAAAAGACCAGGACTCCTTGAGTACAAGAACCCCGTCAGGACATGGACACTGTAAGGACCAGGACTCCATGAGAACAAGTACAATCTAAAGACCAGGACTCCATGAGGACAAGAACTCCATGAGGGCAAGGACACTAAAAAGACCAGGACTCCATGAGTACAAGAACTCCATCAGGACATGGACACTGTAAGGACCAGGACTCCATGAGGACAAACACTTCCATGAGGACTATGACACTCTGAAGACCTGGACTCCATGAGGACAAGAACACTCTAAAGACCAGGACTCCATGAGGACAAGGACTACATGAGGACAAGGACATTCTAAGGACCAGGACTCCATGAGATCAAAAACACTCTAGACACCAGGACTACAAGAGGACAATGACTCCATGAGGACAAGAACACTCTAGAGACCTGGGCTCCATGAGAACAAGGACTCCATATGGACAAGGACACTAAAGAACATGACTTCCTGAGGACAAGGACACTCGAAAGACCAGGATTCCATGAGAAAAAGGACACTCTAAAGACCATGACTCCTTAAGGACGAGAACTCCATGATGACAAATACACTAAAAAACCAGACATTCATGAGGACAAGAACTGTATGAGGACTAGGACACTCTAAAGACCATGACTCCATGAGGACAAGTACACACAAAAGACTAGGTCTCCATAAGGAGAAGGACTCCATGAGGATAAGAACACTCTAAATACCAGGACTCCTTGAGGACAATGACTCCAAGAGATCAAGGACACTCTAAAGGCCAGGACTCCATGAGAATAAGGACTCCATGAGGACAAGAACACTCTAAATAAAATGACTCCATGAGGACAGAAACTCCCTAAAGACCATGACTCCATGAGGACAAGTACACTCAAAAGACTAGGTCTCCATGAGGAGAAGGACTCCATTCGATTAAGACTCCATGTGGACAAGCACTACATAAGGACAGGTATACTCTAAAGACCATGACTCCATGAGGACAAGGAGACTCTAGAGACTATTACTCCATGAGGAGAAGGACACTCCAAAGACCTGGACTACATGAGGACAAGGATACTCTAAAGACCATGAATCCATGAGGGACAAGAACACTTTAAAGACCAGGTCTCCACAATGACAAGGACACACTGAAGACAAGGACTCCAAGAGGACAAGGACTCAAGGAGGACAAGTACTCCATGAATACAAGAACACTCTAAAGACAAGTACTCCTTGAGGAAAATTACTATATGAGGAGAAGTACACTCTAAAGATCATGACTTCATGAGGACAATAACACTTTAAAGACCAGTTCTTCATTAGGACAAGGACACTATAGGGACCATGACTCTATGAGAACAAGGATGCCATTCGATAAAGACTTCATGAGGACATGCACTCCTTAAGACAGGTACAGTCTAAAGACCAGGACTCCATGAGGACAAGGAGACTCTAGAGACCATTACTCCATGAGGAGAAGGACACTCCAAAGACCTGGACTACATGAGGATAAGGACTACATGAGGACAAGGACACTCTAAAGACCATTACTACATGAGGACAAGAACACCTTAAAGACCAGGACTCCATACCATAAAGACTCCATGAGGACAATCACTCCATGAGGACAGGAACAGTCTAAAGACCATGACTCCATGAGAATAAGGAGACTTTAGAGACCAGGACTCCATGAGGACAAGGACACTCCAAAGAACCAGACTAAATGAGGACACGGACTACATGAGGAGAAAGATACTTTAACTACCAGGACTTCATGAGGACAAGGACACTCTGAGGACCAGGACTTCATGAGATCAAGGACACTCTAGACACCAGAACTACTAGAGGACAATAACTTCATGATGTAAAGGACACTCTAGAGACTTGGGCTCCATGAGGACAAGGACTCCATAAGGACAAGGACACTAAAGAACATGACTTCCTGAGAACAAGGACACTCGAAAGACCAGGACTCCATGAGGAAAAGGACACTGTAGAGACCAGGACTCCTTGAGGACAAGAACTCCATGAGGACAAGGACACTCAAAAACCAGACATTTATGAGGACAAGAACTGAATGAGGACTAGGACACTCTAAAGGCCATGAATTCATGAGGACAAGTATACTCGAAAGACTAGGTCTCCATGAGGAGAAAGACTCCATAAGGACAAGGACACTAAAAAGACCAGGACTCCTGGACTCCTTGAAGACAAGGACGCTTTGAGAACAAGGACAATCTAAAGACCAGGAGTCCATGAGGACAAGAACTTAATGAGGACAAGTACACTAAAAAGACCAGGACTCCTTGAGTACAAGAACTCCGTCAGGACAAGGACACTGTAATAACCAGGACTCCATGAAGACAAGCACTCCATGAGGTCTATGACACTCTAAATTCCTGGACTCCATGAGGACAAGAACACTATAAAGACCAGGACTCCATGAGGACAAGGAGATTCTAAAGGCAGGTGTCCATGAGGACCAGGATTCCATGAGGACAAGTACTGTATGAGGAAAAATACACTCTTAATACCAGTAATCCATGAGGACAAAAACACACTGAAGACCAGGACTCCATGAAGACAATGAATCCAGGAGCACAAGGACTCCATGAGTACAAGGACACTTCAAAGACCAGGACTCCATGAGGACAAGTATTCAATGAAGACAAGGACACCCTAAAGATGTGTACACCATGAGGACAAGGACTCCATGAGGGCAAGGACACTCTAAAGCCCAGGACTCCACGAGGATAAGTACTGAATGAGGACAAGGACACTTTAAAGACCATGACTCCATGATAACATGGACTCCATGAGGACAAGGAATACATGAGAACAAGGACACTCTAAAGACCAGGACTCAATGAGGACAAGGACACTCTAAAGACCAGCACTCTATGAGAACAAGGACTACATGAGGACAAGGACACTCTAAAGCCCAGGACGCTGTTAGAACAAGTACTCAATGAGGACCTGGGCACTTTAAAGTACAGGACTCCATGAGGACAAAGACAGTCTGAAGGCCAGTAGTCCATGACGACAAGGACCCCATTAGGACAAGGACTCTTTAAAGACCATGACTCCATCTGGACAAGGGCACTCTAAGGACAACGACTCCATGAGGACAAATAATCCATGAGGGCAAGGACACTAAAGACTCCATGAGGACAAGGAATCTAAAGACAAGGACAAGACTCCATGAGTACAAGGACATTAAAGACAAGGACTCAATGAGGACAAGGACCCTCTAAAGACCATGACTTCATGAGAAGAAGGGCACTCTAAGGACCAGGACTCCTTGAGGAGAATGTCTCCATGAGACCAAGGAAACTCTAATGACCAGGACTCCATGATGACAAGGAATCCATGAGAACAAGGGTACTCTAAAGACCAGGGATCCATGAGCATAAGGTATCCATGAGTAGAAGGATACTCTAAAGACAAGAAATCCATGAGGACATAGACTCCATGAGGACAAAGACACTCTAAAGACCAGGACTCCATGATGACATGGTGTCCTTGAGGACATAGACAGTCTAAAGACCAGGACTCCATAAGGACAGTGACTCCATGAGGACAATTGAACTCTAAAGACCAGGAGTCCATGAGGACAAGGACACTCTAAAGACCAGCACTTCAGGAGGACAAGGACTCCATGAGGACATAGACAGTCTAAAGACCAGGACTCAATAAGGACAAGGCTCCAGGAGGACACTCTAAAAGACCAGGAGTCAATGAGGACAAGGAAACTCTAAAGACCAGCACTTCATGAGGACAAGGACACGCTATAGACCAGGACTCCATGAGAACAAGGACTTCATATGATAATGACTCGATGAGGACAACCACTCCATGAGGACAAGTACACTCTAAAGATCATGACTCCATGAGGACAAGGAAACTCTAGAGAGAATGGATTCTATGAGGACAAGGTCTGCATGGGGACAAGGACACTCTAAAGAACAGGACCCATGAGGACAAGACAACATGAGGACAATGACATTCTATAGATCATGACTACATGAGGACAAGGACACTCTAAAGCCTAGAACTCAATGACAACAAGGACTCCATAAGTACAAGGACACTCTAAAGACTAGACCTCAATGTGGATAAGGACTCCATGAGTACAAGAACACTCTAAAGGACAGACTCTATGAGGACAAGGACTTCATCAGGATATTGACATTTAAAAGACCAGATCTCCATGAGTACAAGAACTCCATAAGGATAAGGACACTCTTAAGACCATGACTCCATGCGGACAAGGACACTCTAACGATCATGACTCTATGAGGACATGGAAACTCTAGAGAGAAGGGACTCTATGAGGACCAGGTCTCCATGGGGACAAGTACACTCTATAGATCATGACTACATGAGGACAAGGAAACTCTAAAGACTAGAACTCTATGAGGACAAGGACTCCACGAGGACAAGGGCACTCAAAAGACCAGTACTCCATGAGTACAAGAACTCCATTAGGATAAGTACACTTGAAAGACTAGTACTCCATGAGGAGAAGGACTCCATAAGGACAACAACACTTTAAATGCCAGTACTCCATGAGGACAAGGACCTAAGGATGACAAACACATTCTAAAGACCAGGTCTCCAAGAGGACCAGGACTCCATGAGGACAAGTACTCTGAGGAAAAAGACTCTCTAAAGACCAGGACTCCACAAGGACAAGGACACACTGAAGACAAGGACTCCATGAGGACAAAGACACTCTAAACACCAGGACTCCACAAGTAGAAGAACTCCATGAGGACAAGACACTCTAAAGACCAGGATTCCATGAGGACAAGGAATCCATAGGATAAGGACTCTGTGTGGACAAGGACTCCATGAGGACAGGAACACTCTAAAGAACAAAAGTAAATGAGAACGAGGACATTCTAAAGACCAGGAATCCATGAGGACAAGGACTCCATGAGGACATATACAGTCTAAAGACCAGGACTCCATAAGGACAATGACTCCATGAGGACAATTGAACTCTAAAGACCAGGAGTCCATGAGGACAAGGAAACACTAGAGACCAGGACTCAATGAGGACAAGGACACTCTAAAGACCAGGAGGTCTTTAGGAGGAGAATGTCTCCTTGAGACCAAGGAAACTCTAAGGACCAGGACTCCATGAGGACAAGGACTCAATGAGAACAAGGATGCCATAAGGACAAGGACTCCATGAGGACAATTGAACTCTAAAGACAGGAGTCCATGAGGAAAAGGACACTCTAAAGACCAGCACTTCATGTGAACAATGAAACTCTAGAGATCCAGACTCTATGAGGACAAGGACTCCATGGGGACAAGGACAATCTAAAGACCAGGAGTCCATGACGACAAGGACTCAATGAGAACAAGGACACTCTAAAGACTAGAAGTCAATGAGGACAAGTACACTCTAAGGACCAGGACTACAAGAGGACAAGGACACTCTGAAGACCAGGTCTCCATGAGGACATGGACTCCATGAGGACAAGTACAATCTAAAGACTAGGATTTCATGAGGACAAAGGAATTATAAAAATGAAATAGAAGCAAATTCCATTTGCACTATTTGTCTTTCTTACACATGTGTTTGTGAAGACCATCCTAAATTGTGAGTGCCCGATCTGTATTGGGTCTAATAATTGAAATTGCAATGCATTCTTCTCTGTGAGGCTCCCCTTCTTGTCTTTCTCTTTCACCTGTTTATCCTCATGAAGTCCTAATCTTTATAATATCCTTGTCCTCATGTAGTCATGGTCTTTAGAGTGTCCTTGTCCTCATGAGTCCTTGTCCTCATGATGTCCTGGTCTTTAGAGTATCCCTTTCCTCATAGAGTCTAGGACTTTAGGGTGTCCTTGTTCTCATGGAGTCCTAATCCTCATGGAATCCTGGTATTTAGAGTGTCCTTGTCCTCATATAGTCTTTCTCCTCATGGAGTCCAGGTCTTTAGAGTATCCTTTTTATCATGGAGTCCTTGTCACCATGGAGTCCTGGTCTTTAGAGTGTCCTTGTCGTCATGTAGTACTGATGTTTAGAGTGTCCTTATCCTCATGAAGTCCTTGTCTTTAGAGTGTCTTTGTCCTCATGTAGTCCTTGTCCTTATGGAGTCCTGTTTGTCTTTATGGAGTCTTTGTCCTCATGAAGTCCTGGTACTTAGACTGTCCTTGTCCTCATGGAGTCCTGGTCTTTATAGTGTCCTTGTACTCATGGAATCCTTGTCTTTAGAGTGTCCTTCCCATCATGGGGTTCAGTATCCTTCTACTTATGGAGTCCTTGTTCCCATGACGTCCTGGTCTTTAGAGTGTCCTTGTCCTCATGGAGTTCCAGTCCTCATGATGTCCTGGTCTTCAGAGTGTCCTTGTCCTCATGGAGTTCTGGTCTTTTGAATGTCCTTGTCCTCATGGAGTCCTGGTCTTTAGAGTGTCATTGTTTTCATGAAGCCCTTGACCTCATGGAGTACTGGTCTTTAGAGTGTCTTTGTCCTTATGGTAAAAAGAAACAAAGTACCAGTACAGTTCTTACTGGAGATACAGCTCTTGAATCAGCAACACATTGAAAACATTAATTCACACAGTTTGTAACACCGGTGTATAGTCCACACTTATGTCTTATTCTTTTTCCTGTTTGTCCTCATGGAGTCTTGGTCTTTAGAGTGTCTTTCTCCACATGGAGTCCTGTTTTTTACAGTGTCCTTATGCTCATGAAGTCCTTGACCTCATTGAGTCCTAGTCTTTAGAATGTCTCTGTCCTCATGGGGTCCTTCTCCTAATGGAGTCCTGGTCGTTAGTGTGTACTGTCTTCATTGAGTACCGGTCTTTACAGTGTAATTGTCCTCATGGAATACTGGTACTTAGAGTGTCCTTGTCCTCATGGAGTCCTGGACTTTATAGTGTCCTTGTCCTCATGGAATCATGGTCTTAGAGTGTCCTTTTTCCTTATGGGGTCCAGGTCTCTTGAGTATCCTTCTCCTCATGGAGTCCTTGTTCTCATGGTGTCCTGGTCTTTAGAGTGTCCTTGTCCTCATGGAGTCATTGTACTCATGGTGCCCTTGTCGTCAGATTGGCCTTGTCCACATGGTGTTCTGGTCTTTAGATTGTCCTTGTCCTCATGAAATTATGATCTTTAGAATGTCCTTGTCCTCATTGAGTACCCGTCTTTAGAGTGTAATTGTCCTCATGGAATCCTGGTAATTAGAGTGTCCTTGTCCTCATGGAGTACTGGACTTTATAGTGTCCTTGTCCTCATGGAATCATGGTCTTAGAGTGTCCTTTTTCCTCATGGGGTCCAGGTCTCTTGAGTATCCTTCTCCTCATGGAGTACTTGTTCTCATGGAGTCCTGGTCTTTAGAGTGTCCTTGTCCTCATGAAGTTATTGTACTTATGGTGCCCTTGTCTTCAGAGTGGCCTTGTCCTCATGGTGTTCTGGTCTTTAGAGTGTCCTTGTCCTCAAGATGTCCTTGTACTCATGGAGTCCTGGTCTTTATAGTGTCCTTGTCCTCATGAAATCATGATCTTTAGAATGTCCTTGTCCTCAATGAGTACCCGTCTTTAGAGTGTAATTGTCCTCATGGAATCCTGGTACTTAAAGTGTCCTTGTCCTCATGGAGTCCTGGTCTTTATAGTTTTCTTGTCCTCATGGAATCATAGTCTTAGAGTGTCCTTTTTCCTCATGGGGTCCAGGTCTCTTGAGTATCCTTCTCCTCATGGAGTCCTTGTTCTCATGGAGTCTTGGTCTTTGAGTGCCCCATTTTAGAGGTGTGTATTTGGTCTAATAATTGAAATTGCAATACATTCTGCTCTATGAGGTACCCCTTCTTGTCTTTTTCTTTCCCCTGTTTGTCCTCATAGAGTCTTGGTCTTTAGAGTGTCCTTGTCCTCATGGAGTCTTTGTGTTCATGGAGTCATAGAGTCGTTGTCCATATTGAGTCCTTGTCTTTAGTGTCCTTGTCCTCATGGAAACTTGGTCTTTAGAGTGTCCTTGTCCTCATGGATTCCTTGTCCTCATGGAGTCCAGGTCTTTAGAGTTTCCTTGGTCTTATGTAGACATTCTCCTCAAAGAGTCCTGGTCCTTAGAGTGCCCTTATCATCATTAAGTCATGGTCTTTAGAGAGTCCTTGTCCTCATGGAGTCTTTGTGTTCATGGAGTCATGGAGTCCTTGTCCATATTGAGTCCTTATCTTTAGTGTCCTTGTCCTCATGGAGTGTTGATCTTTAGATTATCCTTGCGCTCATGGATTATTTCTCTTCAGGGAGTCCTTGTCTTTAGAGTGTCCTTGTCCGCATGGAGTCATGGTCTTTAGAGAGTGCTTGCCCTAATGGAGTCCTTGTCATCATGGACTCTTGGCCTTCAGACTGTCCTTGTCCTCATGGAGTTCTTGGCCTCATGGTGTCCTGGTCTTTAGAGTGTCCTTGTTCTCATGGAGTCCTATTCTTTAGAGTGTCCTTGTCCTCGTGTGGTCCTTGTAACCATGAAGTCATGTTCTTAAGAGTGTACTTGTCCTCATTGAGTCCTGGTCTTTAGAGTGTCCTAGTCCTCATGTTGTTCTTGTACTCATGGAAACCTTGTCTTTAGAGTGTCCTTGTTCTCGTGGAGTACCAGGCTTTAGCGTGTCCTTGTCCTCATGTGGTCCTTGTCCTCATGGAGTCCTGTTCGTAAGAATGTCCTTGTCCTCATGGTGTCCCGGACTTTAGATTGTCCTAGTTCTCATGGAGAACTTGTTCTCATGGAGTTTTGGTCTTTAGAGTTTCCTAGTCCTCATAGTGTCCCGGTCTTTAGAGTATCCTTGTCCTCATGTGGTTTTGTCCTCATGGACTCCTGTTCTTTAGACTGTCCTTGATCTCATACAGTGTCCTTGTCTTCAATGAGTCATTGTCCTCATGGTGTCCTGGACTTTAAGTGCCCTTGTCCTCATGGGGTCCCTTGTCCTCATGGAGTCCTGGTCTTTAGAGTGTCCTTGTCCTTATGGAGTCCTTGTCCTCATGGACCTCATCTTTAGAGTGTCCTTGTCCTCATGGATTCATGGTCATTAGAGAGTCCGTGTCCTCATGGAGTCATGGTCTTTAGAGTGTATTTGTCATCATGGAGTCCTGATCTTTAGAGTATCCTTCTTCTCATAGAGTCCAGGACTTTTAGACTGTCCTTGTCCTCATGGAGTCCTTATCCTCATGGAATCCTGTTATTTAGAGTGTCCTTGTCCTCATATAGTCCTTGTCCTCATGGAGTCCAGGTCTTTAGAGTATCCTTCTCATCATGGAGTCCTTGTCTTCATGGAGTCCTGGTCTTTAGAGAGTCCTTGTTGTCATGGAGTACTAATGTTTAGAGTGTCCTTGTCCTCATGGAGATATTGTCCTCATGGAGTCCTGGTAATTAGAGAGTCCTTGTCCTCTTGGACTTCTAGTCTTTAGCGTGTCCTTGTCCTCATGAAATCCTTGTCCTCAAGGATTCCTGGTCTGTAGAGTGTCCGTGTCCTCATGGAGTCTTTGTCCTTCTGGAGTCCTTGTCCTCATGGAGTCCTTGTCCTCATGGAGTCCTTGTACTCATGAAGTGCTGGTAATTAGTGCATCCTTGTCTTTATGGAGTCTGGGTCTTTACAGTGTCCTTGTCCTCTTGGAGTCCTGGTCTTTAGAGTATCCTTGTCCTCATGGAGTTCTCGTACTCATGGAATCCTGGTCTTTAGAGTGTCCTTGTTCTCATGGAGTCCCAGTCTATAGAGTGTTCTTGTACTTGTGTGGTCCTTGTCCTCCTGGAGTCCTGTTCATAATAGCGTCCTTGTCCTCATGGTATTTAGAGTGCCCTAGTCCTCATGGAGTCCTTGTCCACATTGAGTCCTGGTCTTTAGAGTGTCCATGTCCTCATGGAATCCTTGTCCTCATGTAGTCCTTGTATTTTGAGAGTCCTTGTCCTCATGTAGTTCTTATCCTATGGATTCCCTGTCCTCATGGAGTCCTTGTCATCATGGAGTCCTTGTCCTCATGTAGATATTATGCTATGGATTCCCTGTCCTCATGGAGCCCTTGTCCTCATTTAGTCCTTATCCTATGGAGTCCTTGTCCTCATGGAGTCCTGACTGTTAGATTGTCTTTGTCCTCACGGAGTCCTTGTCCTTATGGAGTCCTGGTCTTTATTGTCCTTGTCCTCATGCAGTCCTTGTCCTTTTGGAATTCTGGTCCTTAGAGTGTCCTTTTCTTCATGGAGTCCTTGTCCTCATGGAGAACTGGTCTTTAGAGTATCCTTGTCCTCATGGAGTCCTTTTTATCATAGAGTACTGGTCTTTAGAAAATCCTTATCCTCATGGAGTCCTGGTCTTTAGAGTTTCATTGTCATCATGGTGTCCTTCGCGTCATGAAGTCCTTGTCCTCACGAAGCCCTGGTCTTTAGAGTGTCCTTGTCCTCATGGATTCCTTGTCCTCATGGAGTCCTGGTCTATAAAGTGTCCTTGTCATCATGAATTGCTGGTCATGGAATTTTGGTCTTTAGAGTGTCCTTGTCCTCATGTTATACTCGTCTTTAGAGTCTCCTTGTCCTCATGGAGTCTTGGATTTTTTGGTGTCATGGTCTTTAGAGCGTCCTTGTCTTCATGGGTTCATTATCATTACGTTGTCCTTCCTTATCCTAATGGAGTCCTGGTCTTTAGATTGTACTTGTCATCATGGAGTCCTGGTCTTTAGAGTATCCTTCTCCTCATAGAGTCCAGGACTTTAGACTGTCCTTGTCCTCATGGAGTCCTTATCCTCATGTAATCATGGTATTTAGAATGTCCTTGTCCTGATATAGTCCTTGTCCTCATGGAGTCCAGGTCTTTAGAGTATCCTTATCCTCATTGAGTCCTTGTCATCATGGAGTCCTGGTCTTTAGAGTGTCCTTGTCGTCATGGAGAACTGATGTTTAGAGTGTCCTTTTCCTCATAGAGACCTTGTCCTCATGGAATCGTGGTATGTAAAGTGTCCTTGTTCTCATGAAGTCCTTCTCCTCATGCATTCCTAGTCTTTAGAATGTCTGTGTCCTCATGCAGTCCTTGCTTCTTATGGAGTCCTGGTTGTCTTTATTGAGTCCTTGTACTCATGGAGTGCTGGTAATTAGTGTGTCCTTGTCTTTATTGAGTCCGGGTCTTTAGCGTGTCCTTGTCCTCATGGAGTCCTTGTCATCTTGGAGTCCTGGTCTTTAGTGTATTCTTGTCCTCATAGAGTCCTTGTCCTCTTAGAGTCCTGGTCTTTTGAGTTCCCTAATCCTCATTGAGTCATTGTCCTCATTGAGTCCTGGTCTTTAGAATGTCCTTGTCCTCCTGGTCATTTTCATAATAGCATCCTTGTCTTTAGAGAGTCCTTGTCCACATGTAGTTCTTGTCCTATGGATTCCCTGTCCTCATGGAGTCATTGTCCTCATTTAGTCCTTATCCTACGGAGTCCTTGTCCTTGTGGAGTCCTGGTCTTTAGATTGTCTTTGTCCTCATGGAGTCCTTGTTCTTATGGAGTCCTGGTCTTTAGTGTCCTTGTCCTTATGCAGTCTTTGTACTCTTGGAATTTTGGTCCTTAGAGTGTCCTTATCCTCATGGAGTCTTTTTTCTTACGGATCACTGGTCTTTAGAGTATCCTTGTCATCATGAAGTCCTTGTTCTCATGGAGTACTGCTGTTTAGAGTGTCCTTGTCACCATGGAGTCCTTGTCCTCATGGTTTCAAGATTTTTACAGTGTCCTTGTCTTCATGGAGTCCTTATCCTATGGAGTCCTTGTCATCCTGGTGTCCTGGTCTTTAGATTTTCTTTGCCCTCTTGGACTCCTTGTCCTCATGGAGTCCTGGTCTTTAGTGTACTTGTCCTCATACAGTCCTTGTCCTCTTGGAGTTCTGGTCCTTAGAGTGTCCTTGTCCTTGTGGAGTCCTTTTCCTCATGGAGAACTGTTCTTTAGAGTTCCCTTGTCCTCATGGAGTCCTTGTCCTTATGGAGTCCTGCTCTTTAGATTGTCTTTGTCCTCTTGCAGTCCTTGTCATCATGGAGTCCTGGTCTTTAGTGTCCTTGTCCTCATATAGTCCTTGTCCTCTTGGAATTCTGGTCCTTAGAGTGTCCTTATCCTCATGAAGTCATTGTCCTCATGGAGAACTGTTCTTTAGAGTTTGCTTGTCCTCATGGAGTCCTTGTCCTTATGGAGTACTGGTCTTTAGAGTACCTTTGTCCTCATGGAGTCCTGCTCTTTAGATTGTCTTTGTCCTCTTGCTGTCCTTGTCATCATGGAGTCCTGGTCTTTAGTGTCCTTGTCCTCATACAGTCCTTGTCCTCTTGGAATTCTGGTCCTTAGAGTGTCCTTGTCCTCATGGAGTCATTGTCCTCTTGGAGAACTGTTCTTTAGAGTTTCCTTGTCCTCATGGAGTCCTTGTCCTTATGGAGTACTGGTCTTTAGAGTATCTTTGTCCTCATGGAGTCCTGGTCTTTAGATTGTCTTTGTCATCTTGGAGTCCTTGTCCATATGGAGTCCTGGTATTTAGTGTCCTTGTCCTCATGCAGTCCTTGTCCTCTTGGAATTAAGGTCCTTAGAATGTTGTTGTCTTCATGGATAACTGGTTCGTAGAGTATCCTTGTCCTCAAGGAGTCCTTGTTGTCATGGAGTACTGGTCTTTAGAGTATCCATGTCCTCATGGAGTCCTGGTCTTTAGAGTTTCCTTGGTCTCATGTACACATTATCCTCAAGGAGTCCTGGTCCTTAGAGTGCCCTTATCCTCATGAAGTCATGGTCTTTAGAGAGTCCTTGTCCTCGTGGAGTCTTTGTGTTCATGGAGTCCTGGACTCTAGAGTGTCCTTGTCCATACTGAGTCCTTGTGTTTAGTGTCCTTGTCCTCATGGAGTCTCGGTCTTTAGAGTGTCCTTGCCCTCTTGGATTATTTGTCCTCATGGAGTGCTTGTCTTTAGAGTGTCCTGGTCTGCATGGAGTCACGGTCTTTAGATAGTCCTTGTCCTAATGGAGTCCTTGTCGTCATGGACTCCCAGCCTTCAGACTGTCCTTGTCCTCATGGAGTTCTTGTCCTCATGGAGTCCTGGTCTTTAGAGTGTCCTTGTTCTCATGGAGTCCTATTCTTTAGAGTGTCCTTGTCCTCTTCTGGTCCTTGTAATCATGAAGTCATGTTCTTAAGAGTGTACTTGTCCTCATTGAGTCCTGGTCTTTAGAGTGTCCTAGTCCTCATGTTGTTCTTGTACTCATGGAAACCTTGTCTTTAGAGTGTCCTTGTTCTCGTGGAGTACCAGGATTTAGCGTGTCCTTGTCCTCATGTGGTCCTTGTCCTCATGGAGTCCTGTTCGTAAGAATGTCCTTGTCCTCATGGTGTCCCAGTCTTTAGAGTGTCCTAGTCCTCATGGACAACTTGTCCTCATGGAGTCTTGGTCTTTAGAGTGTCCTAGTCCTCATAGTGTCCCAATCTTTAGAGTATCCTTGTCCTCATGTGGTTTTGTCCCCATGGACTCCTGGTCTTTAGACTGTCCTTGATCTCACACAGTGTCCTTGTCTTCAAAGAGTCCTTGTCCTTGTGGTGTCTTGGTCTTTAGAGTGTCCTTGTCCTAATGAAGTCCTGGTCTTTAGAGTGCCCTTGTGCTCAAGAAGTCCTTATCCGATGGAGTCCTTGTCCTCAGGGAGTTCTGGTCTTTCGAGTTTCCTTGTCCTAATTTAGTCCTTGTCCTCATGGACCTCATCTTTAGAGTGTCCTTGTTCTCATAGATTAATGGTAATTAGAGAGTCCTTGTTCATGGAGTCCTGGTCTTTAAAGTGTAATTCTCATCAAGGAGTCCTGGTCTTTAGAGTATCCTTCTCCTCATAGAGTCCAGGACTTTAGAGTGTCCTTGTCCTCATAGAGTCCTTATCCTCATAGAATCATGGTACTTTGAGTGTCCTTGTCCTGATATAGTCCTTGTCCTCATAGTGCCCAGGACTCTAGAGTATCCTTCTCCTCATGGAGTCCTTGTCATCATGGAGTCCTGGTCTTTAGAGTGTAATTGTCGTCATGGAGTACTGTTGTTTAGAGTGTCCTTATCCTCATAGAGATCTTGTACTCATGGAGTCATTGTCTCTAGAGTGTCCATATCCTCATGGAGTCCTGTCTTTCATGTGTCCTTGTCCTCATGAAGTCATGCTCTTTAGTGTCCTTGTCCTCATGGAGCCCTAGTCTCTAGAGTGTCCTTGTCCTCATGGAGTCATTTTCCTCTTGTAGTCCTGGTCTCTAGAGTTTCCTTGATTTCATGGAGTCCTTGTCCTCAGAGTGTGCTTCTCCTTATGAAATCCTGGTCTTTAAAGTGTTCTTGTCCTCATAGAGCCATGGTCTTTAGAGTGTCCATGTTCTCATGTAGTCATTGTCCTCATGTAGTCCAGGTCTTTGGAGTGTCCTTCTCCTCATGGAGTAATGGTCTCTAGAGTCTGCTTGTCCTCATGGAGTCCTGGTCTTTTGACTGTACCTGTCCTTATGGGTTGCTTCTCCTCATGGAGTCTTTATCGAATGGAGTCCTGGTGTTTAAAGTGTCCTTGTCATCATGGAGTCCTTGTTCTCATGGATTCAAGGTTTTTACAGTGTCCTTGTCTTCATGGAGTCCTTATCCTATGGAGTTCTTCTCCTCATGGAGTCCTGGTCTGTAGTGTCCTTGTCCTCATGCAGTCCTTGTCCTCATGGAGAACTGGTCTTTAGAGTATCCTTGTCCTCATGGAATCCTGGTCTTTAGAGTTTCCTTCTCCTCATGTAGTCCTGGTTTTTATTGTCCTTGTCCTCATGCAGACCTTGTCTTCTTGGAATTCTGGTCCGTAGTGTGTCCTTGTCCTCTTGGAGTCCTTTTTCTTATGGAAAACTGGCCTCATGGAGTCCTTGTCGTCATAGTGAACTGGTCTTTATAGTGTCCTTGTCCTCATGGAGTTCTTGTACCCATGGAGTCATGGTCGTTTGAATGTCCTTGTCCTCATGGAGTCCATGTCACTATAGAATTTGTCTTTTAGAGTGTCTTTGTTCTCATGGAGTCCCTCTCATGAAGGAGTCCTGTTATTTAGAGTGTCCTCATACATATGGTGTCCTTCTCCTCATAGAGACCTAGTCTTTAGAGTGTACTTGTCCTCATGGAGTCATGGTCTTTAGAGTGTCCTAGTCTTCATTGAATCCTTTTCCTCATGAAGTCCTGGTTTTAGAGTGACCTTGACCTCATGTAGACACTCTAAAGACCAGGACTCCATATGGACAAGGACTCCATATGATAAAGACTCCATGAGGACAAGCACTCCATGAGGACAGCTACAGTCTAAATACCATGACTCCATGAGGACAAGGGCACTCCAAAGACCTGGACTACACGAGGACAAGGACACTCTAAAGACCCTGACTCTATGAGGACAATAACACTTTAAAGACCAGGACTCCATACGATAAAGACTCCATAAGGACAAACACTCCATGACAGGTACAGTTAAAGAACATGACTCCATGAGGACAAGGAGAGTTTAGAGACCTGGACTCAATGAGGACAAGGACACTGAAAGACCAGGACTTCATGAGGACATGGACACTCTAAGGACAAGGACTCCATGAGAACAAGGACACTCTAGAGAACAGGACTACAAGAGGACAATGACTCCATGAGAACCAGGACACTCTAGAGATAAGAACTCCATGAGTACAAGAACTCCATGAGGATAAGTACACTCTAAAGACCAGGACTCCATGAGGAGAAGGACTCCATGAGGACAACAACACTCTAAATGCCAGGACTCCATAAGGACAAGAACACTCTAAAGAGCAGCACTCCATGAGGACAAGGACATTCTAATGACCAGGTCTCCATGAGGACCAGGAATCCATGAGGACAAGTACTCTATGATGAAAAAGACACTCTAAAGACCAGGACTCAACAAGGACAAGGACATACTGAAGACAGGGACTCCAGAGGACAAGGACTCCAGTAGGACAAGTACTCTATGAGTACAAGAATTCCGTCAGGACAAGGACACTCACAGTACCAGGACTCCATGAGGACAAGCACTCTATGAGGACTATGACACTCTAAAGACTAGTACTTCAGGAGGACAAGAACACTCTAAAGACCAGCACTCCATGGGGACAAGGACTCCATGAGGACAAAGAGACTATAAAGACCAGGTCTCCATAAAAACCAGGACTCTATGAGGACAAGTAGTCTACGAGGAGTAAGACACTCTTAAGACCAGTACTCCACGAGGACAAGAACACACTGAAGACCAAGACTCCTTTATGACAAGGACTCCTGGAGCACAAGGACCCCATGAGTACAAGGACACTCTAAAGACCAGGACTCCATGAGGACAAGAACTTCATGAGGACGAGGATTTTAAAAAGACCAGGACTCCATGAGTACATGAACTCCATCAGGACAAGGACACTGTAAGGACCAGGAATCCATGAGGACTATGATGCTCTAAAGACCTGGACTCCATGAGGACAAGAACACTCTAAAGACCAGGACTTCATGATGACAAGGACTCCATAAGGAAAAGGAGATTCTAAAGGCCAGGTCTCCATGAGGACCAGGACTCCAAGAGGACAAGTACTCTATGAGGAACAAGACACTCTTAACACCAGTACTTCACAAGGACAAGAACACACTGAAGACCAGGACTCCATGAAGGCAATGAATCCAGGAGCACAAGGACTCCATGAGTACAAGGATAATTCAAAGACCAGGACTCCATGAGGACAAGTATTCCATGAAGACAAGGAAACTCTAAAGACAAGTACTACACGAGGACAAGGATTACATGAGGACAAGGACATTCTAATGCCCAGGACTCCTTTAGGACAAGTACTCAATGAGGACAAGGACACTTTAAAGACCATGACTCCATGAGGACAAGTATACTCTAAAGACCTGGACTCCATGAGGAGAAGGACTCCATCAGGACAACAACACTCTAAATACCAGGATTCTATGAGGTCAAGATCACACTAAAGACCAGGACTCCATGAGGACAAGGACTCTAGGAGGACAAGGACACTCTAAAGACCAGGACTCCATGAGTACAAGGACTTCATGAGGACAAGGACAGTTTAAAGGCCATGAGTTCATGATGACAAGGACTCCATTAAGACAGGAGGACTCTCTAAAGACCATGATTCCATGCAGGTAAGGACACTCTAAAGACAAGAACTCCATGAGGACAAATAATCCATGAGGGCAAGGAAAGTCTAAAGACCAAGACTCCATGAGGACAAGGACACTCTAAAGACCAGGACTCCATGAGGACAAGGACTCCATGAGTACAAGGACAATTTAAAGACCAGGACTCCATGAGTACAAGGACTCCATAAGGACAAGGACAGTCTAAAGGCCAGGAGTCCATGACGACAAGGACTCCATTAAGACAAGAAGACTCTCTAAAGACCATGACTCAATGCGGACAAGAACACTCTAAAGACAAGGACTCCATGAGGACAAATAATCCATGAGGACAAGGAATGTCTAAAGACCAAGACTCTATGATGTCAAGGACACTAAAGACAAGGACTCAAGGGGGACAAGGACACTCTAGAGTCCAGAACTCCATGAACACAAAGACTTCATGAACACAAGGACTCCTAAAGACCAGGACTCCATGAGGACAAGGACACACTAAAGATAAAGACTCAATGAGGAAAAGGACTGCAGGACGACAAGAACTCCAGGAATACAAGGACACTCTAAAGATGAGTGCTCCATGAGGACAAGAACACTCTAAAGACCAGGACTCCACAATAACAAGGACATACTGAAGACAAGGACTCCAAGAGGACAAGGACTCAAGGAGGACAAGTACTCCATGAATACAAGAACACTCTAAAGACAAGTACTCCATGAGGAAAAGGACTATATGAGGAGAAGTACACTCTAATGATCATGACTTCATGAGGACAATAACACTTTAAAGACCAGTCTTCATTAGGACAAGGACACTATAGGGACCATGACTCTATGAGAACAAGGACACCATTCGATAAAGACTTCATGAGGACATGCACTTCTTAAGGACAGGTACAGTCTAAAGACCATGACTCCATGAGGACAAGGAGACTCTAGAGACCATTACTCCATGAGGAGAAGGACACTCCAAAGACCTGGACTACATGAGGACAAGGACACCCTAAAGACCATTACTACATGAGGACAAGAACACCTTAAAGACCAGGGCTCCATACCATAAAGACTCCATTAGGGCAATCACTCCATGAGGACAGGAACAGTCTAAAGACCATGACTCCATGAGAATAAGGAGACTTTAGAGACCAGGACTCCATGAGGACAAGGACACTCCAAAGAACCAGACTAAATGAGGACACGGACTACATGAGGACAAGGATACTTTAACTACCAGGACTTCATGAGGACAAGGACACTCTAAGGACAAGGACTTCATGAGATCAAGGACATTCTAGACACCAGAACTACTAGAGGACAATAACTCCATGATGAAAAGGACACTCTAGAGGCCTGGGCTCCATGAGGACAAGGACTCAATAAAGACAAGGACACTAAAGAAAATGACTTCCTGAGAACAAGGACACTCGAAAGACCAGGACTCCATGAGGAAAAGGACACTTTAAAGACCAGGACTTCTTGAGGACAAGGACACGCTAAGGACCAGGACTCCATGAGATCAAGGAGACTCTAGACACCAGTACTACAAGAGGACAATGACAGCATGAGTTCAAGGACAATCTAAAGACCAGGACTCCATGAGGACAAAAACTCCATGAGGACAAGTACGCTAAAAAGATCAGGACTCCAGGAGTACAAGATCTCCATCAGGACAAGGACACTGTAATAACCAGGACTCCATGAAGACAAGCACTCCATTTGACACTCTAAAATCCTGGACTCCATGAGGACAAGAACACTATAAAGACCAGAACTCCATGAGGACAAGGAGATTCTAAAGACCAGGTCTCCATGAGGACCAGGATTCCATGAGGACAAGTACTCTATGAGGAAAAATACACTCTTAATACCAGTAGTCCATGAGGACAAGAACACACTGAAGAATGGGACTCTATGAAGACAATGAATCCAGGAGCACAAGGACTCCATGAGTAGTAGGACACTTCAAAGACCAGGACTCCATGAGGACATGTATTCAATGAATACAGGGACACCCTAAAAATGAGTACACCATGAGGACAAGGACTCCATGAGGGCAAGGACACTCTAAAGCCCAGGATTCCACGAGGATAAGTACTCAATGAGGATAAGGACACTTTAAAGACCATGACTCCATGATAACAAGTATACTCTAAAGACCAGGACTCCATAAGGAGAAGGACTCCATCAGGACAATGACACTCTAAATACCATGATGCTTTGAGGTCAAGAACACTCTAAAGACCAAGACCAAGACAAGGACTCCAGGAAGACAAGTACTCAATGAGGAAAAAGACACCTAAAGACCAGGACTCCACGAGGACAAGGACACTCTGAAGACAAGGACTCCATGAGGACAAGGACTCCATGAGGACAAGGACTGCAGGAGGACAAGTACTCCAGGAGTACAAGGACACTCTAAAGATGAGTTCTCCATGAGGACAAGGACACTCTAAAGACCAGGACTCCACAATGACAAGGACACATTTAAGACAAGGACTCCAAGAGGATAAGGATTCAAGGAGGAAAAGTACTCCATGAGTACAAGAACACTCTAATGAAAAGTACTGCATGAGTAAAAGGACTGTATGAGAAGTACACTCTAAAGATCATGATTTCATGAAGGCAATAACACTTTAAAGACCAGGACTTCATGAGGACAAGGACACTTTAAGGACCAGGACTCTATGAGAACAAGGATACTCTAGAGACCAGGAATAAAATGACTCCATGAGGAGAAGGCCATTGTAGAGACAAGGGCTCAACGAGGAAAAGACCTCCATGAGGACAAGCACACTAAAGACCATGTCTCCATGAGGACAAGGAAACTCTAGAGACCAGGGTTCCATGATGACAAGGACTCCATAAGGACAAGGACACTAAAGAACATGACTTCATGAGGACAAGATCACGCGAAAGACCATGACTCCATGAGAATAAGGAGACTTTAGAGACCAGGACTCCATAAGGACAAGGACACTTTAAAGACCAGGACTTCTTGAGGACAAGGACACGCTAAGGACCAGGACTCCATGAGATCAAGGAGACTCTAGACACCAGTACTACAAGAGGACAATGACTCCATGAGTTCAAGGACTCCATAAGGAAAAAACACTAAAGAACATGACTTCCTGAGGACAAGGACACTTGAAAGACCAGGACTCCAAGAGAAAAAAGACAATCTAGAGACCTGGAATCCTTAAGACAAGAACTCCATGAGGACAAGGACACTCAAAAACCAGACATTTATGAGGACAAGAACTCAATGAGGACTAGGACACTCTAAAGACATGAATCCATGAGGACAAGTACACTTGAAAGACTAGGTCTCCATGAGGAGAAAGACTCCATAAGGATAAGGACATTAAAAAAACAGGACTCCTGGACTCCTTGAGGACAAGGACTCCATGAGAACAAGGACAATCTAAAGACCAGGACTCCATGAGGACAAGAACTCCATGAGGGCAAGGACACTAAAAAGACCAGGACTCCAAGAGTACAAAAACCCCGTCAGGATATGGACACTGTAAGGACTAGGACTCCATGAGGATAAGCACTTCCATGAGGACTATGACACTCTGAAGACCTGGACTCCATGAGGACAAGAACACTCTAAAGACCAGGACTCCATGAGGACAAGGAGATTCTAAAGACCAGGTCTCTATGAGGACCAGGACTCCATGAGGACAAGAACTCTATGAGGAAAAAGACACTCTTAACTCCAGTACTCCACAAGGACAAGAACACAATGAAGACCAGGACTAAATGAAGACAATGAGTCAAGGAGCACAAGGACTCCATGAGTATGAGGAAACTTCAAAGACCAGGACTCCATGAGGACAAGTATTAAATGAAGACAAGGACACTCTAAAGATCAGTACTCCATGAGGGCAAGAACTCAATGAGGGCAAAAACACTCTAAAGCCCAGGACTCCATCAGGACAAATACTCAATGAGGACAAGGACACTTTAAAGACCATGACTCCATAAGGACAAGTATACTCTAAAGACAAGGACTCCATCAGGACAACGGCACTGTAAATACCACGATTGTATGAGGTCAAGAACACTCTAAAGTCCAGACTCCATGAGGATAAGGACACTCTAGAGACCAGGAATACAAGAGAACAATTATTCCATGAGGAGAAGGATACTGTAGAGACCAGGGCTCCAGGTGGGCAAGACCTCCATGAGGACAAGCACACTAAAGACCATGACTCCATGAGGACAAGGACACTCTAGAAACCAGGGTTGCATGAGGACAAACACACTAAAGACCATAACTCCATGAGGACAAGAACACTTTAAAGACCAGGACTCCATACAATAAAGACTCCATGAGGACAATCACTCCATGAGGACAGGAACAGTCTAAACACCATGACTCAATGATAATAAGGAGAAATTAGAGACCAGGTCTCCATGGGGACAAGAACACTCCAAAGAACCAGACTAAATGAGGACAAGGACTACATGAGGACAAGGACACTCTAAGGACCAGGACTCCATGAGATCAAAAACACTCTAGACACCAGGACTACAAGAGGACAATTACTCCATAGGACAAGAACACTCTAGAGACCTGGGCTCCATGAGAACAAGGACTCCATATGGACAAGGACACTAAAGAACATGACTTCCTGAGGACAAGGACACTCGAAAGACCAGGATTCCATGAGAAAAAGGACACTCTAAAGACCATGACTCCTTAAGGACGAGAACTCCATGAGGACAAAGACACTCAAAAACCAGACATTCATGAGGAAAAGAACTGAATGAGGACTAGGACACTCTAAAGACCATGACTCCATGAGGACAAGTACACTCAAAAGACTAGGTCTCCATAAGAAGAAGGACTCCATGAGGATAAGGACACTCTAAATACCAGGACTCCTTTAGGACAAGGACTCCAAGACAACAAGAACACTCTAAATGCCAGGACTCTTTGAGGACATAGACACTCTAAATACCAAGTCTCCGTGAGGACAGACACACTCAAAAGACCAGGACTCCATGAGAACAAGGACACTCTAGAGACCAGGACTCCTTGAGGACAAAAACTCCATGAGGACAAGGACACTCTAAAACCAGGACTTCATGAAGACAAGGACTGAATGAGGACTAGGACACTCTAAAGACCATGACTCCATGAGGACAAGTACACTCAAAAGACTAGGTCTCCATAAGGAGAAGGACTCCATGAGGATAAGAACACTCTAAATACCAGGACTCCTTGAGGACAATGACTCCAAGAGATCAAGGACATTCTAAAGGCCAGGACTCCATGAGAATAAGGACTCCATGAGGACAAGAACGCTCTAAATAAAATGACTCCATGAGGACAGAAACACCCTAAAGACCATGACTCCATAAGGACAAGTACACTCAAAAGACTAGGTCTCCATGAGGATCAGGACTCCATGAGGACATGGACACTCTAAATACCAGGACTCCTTGAGGACAAGGACTCCATGAGGGCAAGGACTCCATTTGATTAAGACTCCATGTGGACAAGCACTCCATAAGGACAGGTATACTCTAAAGACCATGACTCCATGAGGACAAGGAGACTCTAAAGACCATGACTCCATGAGGACAAGAACACTTTTAAGACCAGGATTCCATGAGGACAAGGACACTCTGAAGACCAGGACTCCACAGTGAAAGGAGACACTGAAGACAAGGATGCCAAGAGGACAAGGACTCAAGGAGGACAAGTACTCCATGAATACAAGAACACTCTAAAGACAAGTACTTCTTGAGGAAAAGGACTATATGAGGAGAAGTACACTCTAAAGATCATAACTTCATGAGGACAATAACACTTTAAAACCAGGTCTTCATTAGGACAAGGACACTATAGTGACCATGACTCTATGAAACAAGGACGCCATTCGATAAAGACTTCATGAGAACATGCACTCCTTAAGACAGGTATAGTCTAAAGACAATGACTCCATGAGGACAAGGAGACTCTAGAGACCATTACTCCATGAGGAGAAGGACACTCCAAAGACCTGGACTACATGAGGATAAGGACTACATGAGGACAAGGACACTCTAAAGACCATTACCACATGAGGACAAGAACACTTTAAAGAACAGGACTCCATACCATAAAGACTCCATGAGGGCAATCACTCCATGAGGACAGGAACAGTCTAAAGACCATGACTCCATGAGAATAAGGAGACTTTAGAGACCAGGACTCCATGAGGACAAGGACACTCCAAAGAACCAGACTAAATGAGGACACGGACTACATGAGGACAAGGATACTTTAACTACCAGGACTTCATGAGGACAAGTACACTCTGAGGACCAGGACTTCATGAGATCAAGGACACTCTAGACACCAGAACTACTAGAGGACAATAACTTCATGATGAAAAGGACACTCTAGAGGCTTGGGCTCCATGAGGACAAGGACTCCATAAGGATAAGAACACTAAAGAACATGACTTCCTGAGAACAAGGACACTTGAAAGACCAGAATTCCATGAGGAAAAGGACACTGTAGAGACCAGGACTCCTTGAGGACAAGAACTCCAAGGACACTCAAAATCCAGACATTTATGAGGAGAAGAACTGAATGAGGACTAGGACACTCTAGAGACCATGAATCCATGAAGACAAGTATACTCGAAAGACTAGGTCTCCATAAAGAGAAAGACTACATAAGGACAAGGACACTAAAAAGACCAGGACTCCTGGACTCCTTGAGGACAAGGACTCTATGAGAACAAAGACAATCAAAAGACCAGGACTCCATGAGGACAAGAACTCCATGAGGACAAGTACACTAAAAAGATCAGGACTCCATGAGTACAAGATCTCCGTCAGGACAAGGACACTGTAATAACCAGGACTCCATGAAAACAAGCACTCCATGAGGACTATGACACTCTAAATTCCTGGACTCCATGAGGACAAGAACACTATAAAGACCAGGACTCCATGAGGACAAGGATATTCTAAAGACCAGGTCTCCATGAGTACCAGGATTCAATGAGGACAAGTACTCTATGAGGAAAAATACACTCTTAATACCAGTAGTCCATGAGGACAAGAACACACTGAAGACCATGACTCTATGAAGACAATGAATCCAGGCGCACAAGGACTCCATGAGTACGAGGACACTTCAAAGACCAGGACTCCATGAGGACATGAATTCAATGAAGACAGGGTCACCCTAAAGATGAGTACACCATGAGGACAAGGACTTCATGAGGGCAAGAACACTCTAAAGCCCAGGATTCCACGAGGATAAGTACTCAATGAGGATAAGGAGATTTTAAAGACCAGGACTCCATGATTACAAGTATACTCTAAAGACCAGGACTCCATAAGGAGAAGGACTCCATCAGGACAATGACACTCTAAATACCATGATTCTATGAGGTCAAGAACACTCTAAAGACCAAGACTCCATTAGGACAAGGACTCCAGGAGGACAAGTACTCTATGAGGAAAAAGACACCTAAAGACCAGGACTCCACGAGGACAAGGACACACTGAAGACAAGGACGCCATGAGGACAAGGACTGCAGGAGTACAAGGACACTCTAAAGATGAGTGCTCCATGAGGACAAGGACTCCATGAGAACAAGGACACGCTAAAGACCAGGACTTCACAATGACAAGGACACATTTAAGACAAGGACTCCAAGAGGACAAGGATTCAAGGAGGAAAAGTACTCCATGAGTACAAGAACACTCTAAAGAAAAGTACTCCATGAGTAAAAGGACTGTATGAGAAGTACACTCTAAAGATCATGATTTCATAGGGCAATAACACTTTAAATACCAGGACTTCATGAGGACAAGGACACTGTAAGTACCAGGACTCTATGAGAACAAGGATACTCTAGAGACCAAGAATAAAATGACTCCATGAGGAGAAGGACACTGTAGAGACAAGGGCTCAACGAGGAAAAGACCTCCATGAGGACAAGCACACTAAAGACCATGTCTCCATGAGGACAAGGACACTCTAGAGACCAGGGTTCCATGATGACAAGGACTCCATAAGGACAAGGACACTAAAGAACATGACTTCATGAGGACAAGATCACGCGAAAGACCATGACTCCATGAGAATAAGGAGACTTTAGAGACCAGGACTCCATAAGGACAAGGACACTTTAAAGACCAGGACTTCTTGAGGACAAGGACACGCTAAGGACCAGGACTCCATGAGATCAAGGAGACTCTAGACACCAGTACTACAAGAGGACAATGACTCCATGAGTTCAAGGACACTCTAGAGACCTGGGCTCCATGAGTACAAGGACTCCATAAGGAAAAGGACACTAAAGAACATGACTTCCTGAGGACAAGGACACTTGAAAGACCAGGACTCCAAGAGACAAAGGACAATCTAGAGACCAGGAATCCTTAAGGACAAGAACTCCATGAGGACAAGGACACTCAAAAACCAGACATTTATGAGGACAAGAACTCAATGAGGACTAGGACACTCTAAAGACATGAATCCATGAGGGCAAGTACACTTGAAAGACTAGGTCTCCATGAGGAGAAAGACTTCATAAGGATAAGGACACTGAAAAAACAGGACTCCTGGACTCCTTGAGGACAAGGACTCCATGAGAACAAGGACAATCTAAAGACCAGGACTCCATGAGGGCAAGGACACTAAAAAGACCAGGACTCCATGAGTACAAGAACTCCATCAGGACATGGACACTGTAAGGACCAGGACTCCATGAGGACAAGCACTTCCATGAGGACTATGACACTCTGAAGCCCTGGACTCCATGAGGAGAAGAACACTCTAAAGACCAGGACTCCATGAGGACAAGAACCCCGTCAGGACATGGACACTGTAAGGACCAGGACTCCATGAGAACAAAGACAATCTAAAAACCAGGACTCCATGAGGACAAGAACTCCATGAGGGCAAGGACACTAAAAAGACCAGGACTCCATGAGTACAAGAACTCCGTCAGGACATGGACACTGTAAGGACCAGGACTCCATGAGGACAAGCACTTCCATGAGGACTATGACACTCTGAAGACCTGGACTCCATGGGGACAAGAACACTCTAAAGACCAGGACTCCATGAGGACAAGGACTCCATGAGGACAAGGAGATTCTAAAGACCAGGTCTCTATGAGGACCAGGACTCCATGAGGACAAGAACTCTATGAGGAAAAAGACACTCTTAACTCCAGTACTCCACAAGGACAAAAACACAATGAAGACCAGGACTAAATGAAGACGAGTCAAGGAGCACAAGGACACCATGAGTATGAGGACACTTCAAAGACTAGGACTCCATGAGGACAAGTATCCAATGAAGACAAGGACACTCTAAAGATCAGTACTCCATGAGGGCAAGAACTCAATGAGGGCAAAAACACTCTAAAGACCAGGGCTCCATCAGGACAAGTATACTCTAAAGACCAGGACTCCATCAGGACAACGGCACTCTAAATACCAGGATTCTATATGGTCAAGAACACTCTAAAGACCAGACTCCATGAGGATAAGGACACTCTAGAGACCAGGAATACAAGAGATCAATTATTCCATGAGGAGAAGGATACTGTAGAGACCAGGGCTCCAGGTGGGCAAGACCTCCATGAGGACAAGCACACTAAAGACCATGACTCCATGAGGACAAGGACACTCTAGAGACCAGGGTTCCATGAGGACAAACACACTAAAGACCATAACTCCATGAGGACAAGGACACTTTAAAGACCAGGACTCCATACCATAAAGACTCCATGAGGACAATCACTCCATGAGAACAGGAACAGTCTAAACACCATAACTCAATGATAATAAGGAGAAATTAGAGACCAGGTCTCCATGGGGACAAGAACACTCCAAAGAACCAGACTAAATGAGGACAAGGACTACATGAAGACAAGGACAATCTAAGGACCAGGACTCCATGAGATCAAAAACACTCTAGACACAAGGACTACAAGAGGACAATGACTCCATGAGGACAAGAACACTCTAGAGACCTGGGCTCCATGAGAACAAGGACTCCATATGGACAAGGACACTAAAGACCAGGATTCCATGAGAAAAAGGACACTCTAAAGACCTTGACTCCTTAAGGACGAGAACTCCATGAGGACAAATACACTCAAAAACCAGACATTCATGAGGACAAGAACTGAATGAGGACTAGTACACTCTAAAGACCATGACTCCATGAGGACAAGTACACTCAAAAGACTAGGTCTCCATAAGAAGGACTCCATGAGGATAAGGACACTCTTAACACCAGGACTCCTTTAGGACAAGGACTCCAAGACAACAAGGACACTCTAAAGGCCAGGACTCTTTGAGGACATAGACACTCTAAATACCAGGTCTCCGTGAGGACAGATACATTCTAAAGACCAGGACTTCATGAGAACAAGGACACTCTAGAGACCAGGACTCCTTGAGGACAAAAACTCCATGAGGACAAAGACACTCTAAAACCAGGACTTCATGAAGACAAGGACTGAATGAGGACTTGAACACTCTAAAGACCATGACTCCATGAGGACAAGTACACTCAAAAGACTGGGTCTCCATAAGGAGAAGGACTCCATGAGGATAAGAACACTCTAAATACCAGGACTCTTTGAGGACAAGGACTCCAAGAGAACAAGGACACTCTAAAGGCCAGGACTCCATTAGAATAAGGACTCCATGAGGACATAAATACTCTAAATAAAATGACTCCATGAGGACAGAAACTCCCTAAAGACCATGACTCTATGAGGACAAGTACACTCAAAAGACTAGGTCTCCATGAGGATAAGGACTCCATGAGGACAAGGACACTCTAAATACCAGGACTCCTTGAGGACAAGGACTCCATGAGGGCAAGAGACTCCATTCGATTAAGACTCCATGTGGACAAGCATTCCATAAGGACAGGAATACTCTAAAGACCATGACTCCATGAGGACAAGGAGACTCTAGAGACTATTACTTCAGAGGAGAAGGACACTCCAAGGACCTGGACTACATGAGGACAAGGATACTCTAAAGACCATGAATCCATGAGGGACAAGAACACTTTAAAGACCAGGACTCCACAATGACAAGGACACACTGAAGACAAGGACTCCAAGAGGACAAGGACTCAAGGAGGACAAGTATTCCATGAATACAAGAACAATCTAAAGACAAGTACTCCTTGAGGAAAAGGACTATATGAGGAGAAGTACACTCTAAAGATCATGACTTCATGAGGACAATAACACTTTAAAGACCAGTTCTTCATTAGGACAAGGACACTATAGGGACCATGACTCTATGAGAACAAGGACGCCATTCGATAAAGACTTCATGAGGACATGCACTCCTTAAGACAGGTACAGTCTAAAGACCATGACTCCATGAGGACAAGGATGCTTTAACTACCAGGACTTCATGAGGACAAGGACACTCTGAGGACCAGGACTTCATGAGATCAAGGACACTTTAGACACCAGAACTACTAGAGGAAAAAAACTTCATGATGAAAAGGACACTCTAGAGGCTTGGGCTCCATGAGGACAAGGACTCCATAAGGACAAGGACACTAAAGAACATGACTTCCTGAGAACAAGGACGTTCGAAAGACCAGGACTCCATGAGGAAAAGGACACTGTAGAGACCAGGACTCCTTGAGGAGAAGAACTCCATGAGGACAAGGACACTCAAAAACCAGACATTTATGAGGACAAGAACTGAATGAGGACTAGGACACTCTAAAGTCCATGAATCCATGAGGACAAGTATACTCGAAAGACTAGGTCTCCATGAGGAGAAAGACTCCTTAAGGAGAAGGGCACTAAAAAGACCAGGACTCCTGGACTCCTTGAGGACAAGGACGCTTTGAGAACAAGGACAATCTAAAGACCAGGAGTCCATGAGGACAAGAACTTAATGAGGACAAGTACACTAAAAAGACCAGGACTCCTTGAATACAAGAACTCCGTCAGGACAAGGACACTGTAAAAACCAGGACTCCATGAAGACAAGCACTCCATGAGGACTATGACACTCTAAATTCCTGGACTTCATGAAGACAAGAACACTATAAAGACCAGGACTCCATGAGGACAAGGACTCCATGAGGACAAGGAGATTCTAAAGACCAGGTGTCCATGAGGATCAGGATTCCATGAGGAAAAATACACTCTTAATACCAGTAATCCAAGAGGACAAGAACACACTGAAGACCAGGACTCCATGAAGACAATGAATCCAGGAGCACAAGGACTCCATGAGTACGAGGACACTATAAAAGACCAGGACTCCATGAGGACAAGTATTCAATGAAGACAAGGACACCCTAAAGATGAGTAAACCATGAGGACAAGGACTCCATGAGGCAAGGACACTCTAAAGCCCAGGACTCCACGAGAATAAGTACTGAATGAGGACAAGGACACTTTAAAGACCATGACTCCATGATAACATGGACTCCATGAGGACAAGGAATCCATGAGAACAAGGACACTCTAAAGACCAGGACTCCATGAGGACAAGGACACTCTAAAGACCAGCAGTCTATGAGAACAAGGACTACATGAATACAAGGACACTTTAAACCCAGGACGCCATTAGGACAAGTACTCAATGAGGACCTGGGCACTTTAAAGTACAGGACTCCATGAGGACAAAGACAGTCTGAAGACCAGTAGTCCATGACGACAAGGACCCCATTAGGACAAGGACTCTTTAAAGACAATGACTCCATCTGGACAAGGGCACTGTAAGGACAACGACTCCATGAGGACAAATAATCCATGAGGGCAAGAACACTAAAGACTCCATGAGGACAAGGACTCTAAAGACAAGGACAATACTCCATGAGGACAAGGACACTAAAGACAAGGACTCAGTGAGGACAAGGACCCTCTAAAGACCATGACTTCATGAGAAGAAGGACACTCTAAGGACCAGGACTCCTTGAGGAGAATATCTCCATGAGACCAAGGAAACTCTAAAGACACGAAATCCATGAGGACATAGACTCCATGAGGACAAAGGCACTCTAAAGACCAGGACTCCATGGTGACATGGCGTCCTTGAGGACATAGACAGTCTAAAGACCAGGACTCCATAAGGACAGTGACTACATGAGGACAATTGAACTCTAAAGACCAGGAGTCCATGAGGACAAGGACACTCTAAAGACCAGCACTTCAGGAGGACAAGGACTCCATGAGGACAAGGACTCAAGGATGACAAACAGAACAGGTCTCCAAGAGGACCAGGACTCCATGAGGACAAGTACTCTATGAGGAAAAAGACACTCTAAATACCAGGACTAAACAAGGACAAGGACACACTGAAGACAAGGATTCCATGAGGACAAAGAAACTCTAAACACCAGGACTCCACAAGTAGAAGAACTCCATGAGGACAAAGAAACTCTAAACACCAGGACTCCACAAGTAGAAGAACTCCATGAGGACAAGACACTCTAAAGACCAGGATTCCATGAGGACAAGGAATCCATAGGATAAGGACTCTGTGTGGACAAGGACTCCATGAGGACAGGAACACTCTAAAGAACAAAAGTAAATGAGAACGAGGACATTCTAAAGACCAGGAATCCATGAGGACAAGGACTCCATGAGGACATAGACAGTCTAAAGACCAGGACTCCATAAGGACAATGACTCCATGAGGACAATTGAACTCTAAAGACCAGGAGTCCATGAGGACAAGGAAACTCTAGAGAACAGGACTCAATGAGGACAAGGACTCAATGAGAACAAGGACGCCATAAGGACAAGGACTCCATGAGTACAATTGAACTCTAAAGGCAGGAGTCCATGAGGAAAAGGACACTCTAAAGACCAGCACTTCATGTGGAAAATGAAACTCTAGAGATCCAGACTCTATGAGGACAAGGACTCCATGGGGACAAGGACAACGTAAAGACCAGGAGTCCATGACGACAAGGACTCAATGAGAACAAAGACACTCTAAAGACTAGAAGTCAATGAGGACAAGGACACTCTGAAGACCAGGTCTCCCTGAGGACATGGACTCCATGAGGACAAGTACAATCTAAAGACTAGGATTTCATGAGGACAAAGGAATTATAAAAATGAAATAGAAGCAAATTCCATTTGCACTATTTGTCTTTCTTACACATGTGTTTGTGAAGACCATCCTAAATTGTGAGTGCCCCATCTGTATTGGGTCTAATAATTGAAATTGCAATGCATTCTGCTCTGTAAGGCTCCCCTTCTTGTCTTTCTCTTTCACCTGTTTATCCTCATGAAGTCCTGATCTTTATAGTATCCTTGTCCTCATGTACTCATGGTCTTTAGAGTGTCCTTGTCCTCATGAGTCCTTGTCCTCATGATGTCCTGGTCTTTAGAGTATCCCTTTCCTCATAGAGTCTAGGACTTTAGGGTGTCCTTGTTCTCATGGAGTCCTAATCCTCATGGAATCCTGGTATTTAGAGTGTCCTTGTCCTCATATAGTCTTTTACCTCATGGAGTCCAGGTCTTTAGAGTTTCCTTCTTATCATGGAGTCCTTGTCACCATGGAGTCCTGGTCTTTAGAGTGTCCTTGTCGTCATGGAGTACTGATGTTTAGAGTGTCCTTGTCCTCATGAAGTCCTTGTCCTCATGAAGTCCTTGTCTTTAGAGTGTCTTTGTCCTCATGTAGTCTTTGTCCTTATGGAGTCCTGTTTGTCTTTATGGAGTCTTTGTCCTCATGGAGTCCTGGTACTTAGACTGTCCTTGTCCTCATGGAGTCCTGGTCTTTATAGTGTCCTTGTACTCATGGAATCCTGGTCTTTAGAGTGTTCTTCCCGTCATGGGGTCCAGGTCTCTAGAGTATCCTACTTATGGAGTCCTTGTTCCCATGAAGTCCTGGTCTTTAGATTGTCCTTGTCCTCATGGAGTCCCAGTCCTCATGATGTCCTTGTCTTCAGAGTGTCCTTGTCCTCATGGAGTTCTGGTTTTTTGAGTGTCCTTGTCCTCATGGAGTCCTGGTCTTTAGAGTGTCATTGTTTTCATGAAGCCCTTGACCTCATGGAGTACTGGTCTTTAGAGTGTCTTTGTCCTTATGGTAAAAAGAAACAAAGTACCAGTACAGTTCTCACTGGAGATACAGCTCTTGAATCAGCAACACATTGAAAACATTAATTCTTTGTACTCACACAGTTTGTAACACCGGTGTATAGTCCACACTTATGTCTTATTCTTTCTCCTGTTTGTCCTCATGGAGTCTTGATCTTTAGAGTGTCTTTCTCCACATGGAGTCCTGGTTTTTACAGTGTCCTTATGGTCATGAAGTCCTTGACCTCATTGAGTCCTAGTCTTTAGAATGTCTCTGTCCTCATGGGGTCCTTCTCCTAATGGAGTCCTGGTCTTTAGTGTGTCCTGTCTTCATTGAGTACCGGTCTTTAGAGTGTAATTGTCCTCATGGAATCCTGGTACTTAGAGTGTCCTTGTCCTCATGGAGTCCTGGACTTTATAGTGTCCTTGTCCTGATGGAATCATGGTCTTAGAGTGTCCTTTTTCCTCATGGGGTCCAGGTCTCTTGAGTATCCTTCTCCTCATGGAGTCCTTGTTCTCATGGAGTCCTGGTCTTTAGAGTGTCCTTGTCCTCATGGAGTCATTGTACTCATGGTGCCCTTGTCTTCAGACTGGCCTTGTCCTCATGGTGTTCTGGTCTTTAGAGTGTCCTTGTCCTCATTGAGTCCTTGTACTCATGGAGTCCTGGTCTTTAGAGTGTCCTTGTCCTCATGAAATCATGATCTTTAGTATGTCCTTGTCCTCATTGAGTACCGGTCTTTAGAGTGTAATTGTTCTCATGGAATCCTGGTACTTAGAGTGTCCTTGTCCTCATGGAGTCCTGCACTTTATACTGTCCTTGTCCTCATGGAATCATGGTCTTAGAGTGCCCTTTTTCCTCATGGGGTCCAGGTCTCTTGAGTATCCTTCTCCTCATGGAGTCCTTGTTCTCATGGAGTCCTGGTCTTTAGTGTGTCCTTGTCCTCATGGAGTCATTGTACTCGTGGTGCCCTTGTCTTCAGAGTGGCCTTGGTGTTCTGTTCTTTAGAATGTCCTTGTCCTCATTGAGTCCTTGTCCTCATGGAGTCCTGATCACTATGGTGTGCTTTCTTATCCTCATACAGCCCTGGTTTTTAGAGTGTCCTTATCGTCATGATGTCCTGCTCTTCATAGTGTCCTTGTCCTCATGATGTTCTGGTCTTTTAAGTGTCCTTGTCCTCATGGAGTCCTGGTCTTTAGAGTGTCATTGTTTTCATGAAGCCCTTGACCTCATGGAGTATTGGTCTTTAGAGTGTCTTTGTCCTTATGGTAAAAAGAAACAAAGTACCAGTACAGTTCTTACTGGAATACAGCTCTTGAATCAGCAACACATTGAAAACATTAATTCTTTGTACTCACACAGTTTGTAACACCGGTGTATAGTCCACACTTATGTCTTATTCTTTCTCCTGTTTGTCCTCATGGAGTCTTGGTCTTTAGAGTGTCTTTCTCCACATGGAGTCCTGGTTTTTACAGTGTCCTTATGCTCATGAAGTCCTTGACCTCATTGAGTCCTAGTCTTTAGAATGTCTCTGTCCTCATGGGGTCCTTCTCCTAATGGAGTCCTGGTCTTTAGAGTGTCCTGTCCTCATTGAGTACCGGTCTTTAGAGTGTCCTTGTCCTCATGGAATCATGGTCTTAGAGTGTCCTTTTTCCTCATGGGGTCCAGGTCTCTTGAGTATCCTTCTCCTCATGGAGTCCTTGTTCTCTTGGAGTCCTGGTCTTAAGAGTGTCCTTGTCCTCATGAAGTCATTGTGCTCATGGTGCCCTTGTCTTCAGAGTGGCCTTGTCCTCATGGTGTTCTGGTCTTTAGAATGTCCTTGTCCTCATGGAGTCCTTGTACTCATGGAGTCCTGGTCTTTAGAGTGTCATTGTCCTCATGAAATCACGATCTTTAGAATGTCCTTGTCCTCAATGAGTACCCGTCTTTAGAGTGTAATTGTCCTCATGGAATCCTGGTACTTAAAGTGTCCTTGTCCTCATGGAGTCCTGGTCTTTATAGTTTTCTTGTCCTCATGGAATCATGGTCTTAGAGTGTCCTTTTTCCTCATGGGGTCCAGGTCTCTTGAGTATCCTTCTCCTCATGGAGTCCTTGTTCTCATGGAGTCTTGGTCTTTGAGTGCCCCATTTTAGAGGTGTGTATTGGGTCAAATAATTGAAATTGCAATACATTCTGCTCCATGAGGTACCCCTTCTTGTGTTTTTCTTTCCCCTGTTTGTCCTCATAGAGTCTTGGTCTTTAGAGTGTCCTTGTCCTCAAGAATTGTTTGTGTTCATGGAGTCATGGAGTCGTTGTCCATATTGAGTCCTTGTCTGTAGTGTCCTTGTCCTCATAGAAACTTGGTCTTTAGAGTGTCCTTGTCCTCATGGATTCCTTGTCCTCATGGAGTACAGGTCTTTAGAGTTTCCTTGGTCTTATGTAGACATTCTCCTCAAAGAGTCCTGGTCCTTAGAGTGCCCTTATCATCATTAAGTCATGGTCTTTAGAGAGTCCTTGTCCTCATGGAGTCTTTGTGTTCATGGAGTCATGGAGTCCTTGTCCGTATTGAGTCCTTGTCTTTAGTGTCCTTGTCCTCATGGAGTGTGGATCTTTAGATTGTCCTTACGCTCATGGATTATTTGTCTTCAGGGAGTCCTTGTCTTTAGAGTGTCCTTGTCCGCATGGAGTCATGGTCTTTAGAGAGTGCTTGCCCTAATGGAGTCCTGGTCATCATGGACTCTTGGCCTTCAGACTGTCCTTGTCCTCATGGAGTTCTTGGCCTCATGGAGTCCTGGTCTTTAGAGTGTCCTTGTTCTCATGGAGTCCTATTCTTTAGAGTGTCCTTGTCCTCGTGTGGTCCTTGTAACCATGAAGTCATGTTCTTAAGAGTGTACTTGTCCTCATTGAGTCCTGGTCTTTAGAGTGTCCTAGTCCTCATGTTGTTCTTGTACTCATGGAAACCTTGTCTTTAGTGTGTCCTTGTTCTCGTGGAGTACCAGGCTTTAGCGTGTCCTTGTCCTCATGTGGTCCTTGTCCTCATGGAGTCCTGTTCATAAGAATGTCCGTGTCCTCATGGTGTCCCGGTCTTTAGATTGTCCTAGTCCTCATGGACAACTTGTCCTCATGGAGTCTTGGTCTTTAGAGTGTCCTAGTCCTCATAGTGTTCCAGTCTTTAGAGTATCCTTGTCCTCATGTGGTTTTGTCCCCATGGACTCCTGGTCTTTAGACTTGATCTCACACAGTGTCCTTGTCTTCAAAGAGTCCTTGTCCTTGTGGTGTCTTGGTCTTTAGAGTGTCCTTGTCCTAATGAAGTCCTGGTCTTTAGAGTGCCCTTGTGCTCAAGAAGTTCTTATCCTATGGAGTCCTTGTCCTCAGGGAGTTCTGGTCTTTAGAGTTTCCTTGTCCTAATTTAGTCCTTGTCCTCATGGATTCATGGTAATTAGAGAGTCCTTGTCCTCATGGAGTCCTGGTCTTTAAAGTGTAATTGTCATCAACGAGTCCTGGTCTTTAGAGTATCCTTCTCCTCATGGAGTCCTTGTCATCATGGAGTCCTGGTCTTTAGAGAGTAATTGTCTTCATGGAGTACTGATGTTTAGAGTGTCCTTGTCCGCATAAATATCTTGTACTCATGGAGTCCTTGTCTCTAGAGTGTCCATATCCTCATGGAGTCCTGTCTTTCATGTGTCCTTGTCCTCATGAAGTCATGCTCTTTAGTGTCCTTGTCCTCCTGGAGCCCTAGTCTCTAGAGTGTCCTTGACCTCATGGAGTCATTTTCCTCATGTAGTTCTTGTCTCCAGAGTTTCCTTGATTTCATGGAGTCCTTGTCCTTAGAGTGTGCTTGTCCTAATGAAATCCTGGTCTTTAAAGTGTTCTTGTCCTCATTGAGCCATGGTCTTAAGAGTGTCAATGTTCTCATGTAGTCATTGTCCTCATGTAGTCCAGGTCTTTGGAGTGTCCTTCTCTTCATGGAGTAATGGTCTCTAGAGTCTCCTTGGCCTCATGTAGTCCTGGTCTTTAGACTATACCTGTCCTTATGGGTTGCTTCTTCTCATGGAGTCTTTATCGAATGGAGTCCTGGTGTTTAAAGTGTCCTTGTCATCATGGAGTCCTTGTCCTCATGGATTCAAGGTTTTTACAGTGTCCTTGTCTTCATGGAGTCCTTATCCTATGGAGTCCTTCTCCTCATGGAGGTCTGGTCTTTAGATTGTCTTTGTCCGCTTGGACTCCTTGTCCTCATGTAGTCCTTGTCTTTAATGTACTTGTCCTCATACAGTCCTTGTCCTCTTAGAGTCCTGTTCATAATAGCATCCTTGTCGTCATGGAGTCCTGGTATTTAGAGTGCCCTAGTCCTCATGGAGTCCTTGTCCTCATGGAGAACTGTTCTTTAGAGTTTCCTTGTCCTCATGCAGTCCTTGTCCTCTTGGAATTCTGGTCTTTAGAGTGTCCTTGTTCTCATGGAGTTCCAGTCTTTAGAGTGTTCTTGTCCTTGTGTGGTCCTTGTCCTCCTTGAGTCCTGTTCATAATAGCGTCCTTGTCCTCATGGAGTCCTGGTATTTAGAGTGCCCTAGTCCTTATGGAGTCCTTGTCCTCATGGAGAACTGTTCTTTAGAGTTTCCTTGTCCTCATGCAATCCTTGTCCTCTTGGAATTCTGGTCCTTAGAGTGTCCTTGTCCTCATGGAGTCATTGTCCTCATGTAGAACTGCTCTTTAGAGTTTCCTTGTCCTCATGGAGTCCTTGTCCTTATGGAGTACTGGTCTTTAGAGTACCTTTGTCCTCTTGGAGTCCTGATCTTTAGATTGTCTTTGTCATCTTGGAGTCCTTGTCTATATGGAATCCTGGTCTTTAGTGTCCTTGTCCTCATGCAGTCCTTGTCCTCTTGTAATTCTGGTCCTTAGAGTGTCCTTGTCTTCATAGAGTCCTTGTCCTCATGGATAACTGATTCTTAGAGTATCCTTGTTCTCATGAAGTCCTTGTTGTCATGGAGTACTGGTCTTTAGAGTGTCCTTGTCCATACTGAGTCCTTGTGTTTAGTGTCCTTGTCCGCATGGAGTCACGGTCTTTAGATAGTCTTTGTCCTAATGGAGTCCTTGTCATCATGGACTCCCAGCATTCAGACTGTCCTTGTCCTCATGGAGTTCTTGTCCTCATGGAGTCCTGGTCTTTAGAGTGTCCTTGTTCTCATGGAGTCCTATTCTTTAGAGTGTCCTTGTCCTGTGTGGTCCTTGTAATCATGAAGTCATGTTCTTAAGAGTGTATTTGTCCTCATTGAGTCCTGGTCTTTAGAGTGTCCTAGTCCTCATATTGTTCTTGTACTCATGGAAACTTTGTCTTTAGAGTGTCCTTGTTCTTGTGGAGTACCAGGCTTTAGCGTGTCCTTGTCCTCATGTGGTCCTTGACCTCATGGAGTCCTTTTCTTAAAAATGTTCTTGTCCTCATGGTGTCTCGGTCTTTAGAGTGTTCTAGTCCTCATAGTGTCCCAGTCTTTAAAGTATCCTTGTCCTCATGTGGTTTTGTCCCCATGGACTCCTGGTCTTTAGACTGTCCTTGATCTCATACAGTGTCCTTGTCTTCAAAGTGTCCTTGTCGTGGTGTCTTGGTCTTAAGTGTGTCCTTGTCCTAATGAAGTCCTGGTCTTTAGAGTTTCCTTGTCCTAATTTAGTGCTTGTCCTCATGGACCTCATCTTTAGAGTGTCCTTGTCCTCATGTATTCATGATAATTAGAGAGTCCTTGTCATCATGGAGTCCTGGTCTTTAAAGTGTAATTCTCATCATGGAGTCCTGGTCCTTAGAGTATCCTTCTCCTTAAAGAGTCCTGGACTTTAGAGTGTCCTTGTCCTCATGGAGTCCTTATCCTCATAGAATCATGGTACTTTGAGTGTCCTTGTCCTGATATAGTCCTTGTCCTCATAGTGCCCAGAACTTTAGAGTATCCTTCTCCTCATGGAGTCCTTGTCATCATGGAGTCCTGGTCTTTAGAGTGTAATTGTCGTCATGGAGTACTGTTGTTTAGAGTGTCCTTATGCTCATAGAGATCTTGTACTCATGGAGTCCTTGTCTCTAGAGTGTCCATATCCTCATGGAGTCCTGTCTTTCATGTGTCCTTGTCCTCATGAAGTCATGTTCTTTAACTGTACCTGTCATGGAGTGTTTGTCCTTATGGAGTCTTTATCGTATGGAGTCCTGGTCTTTAAAGTGTTCTTGTCCTCATAGAGCCATGGTCTTTAGAGTGTCCATGTTCTCATGTAGTCATTGTCCTCATGTAGTCCAGGTCTTTGGAGTGTCCTTCTCCTCATGGAGTAATGGTCTCTAGAGTTCCTTGTCCTCATGGAGTCCTGGTCCTTAGACTGTACCTGTCCTTATGGGTTGCTTCTCCTCCTGGAGTCTTTATCGAATGGACTCCTGGTGTTTAAAGTGTACTTGTCATCATGGAGTCCTTGTCCTCATGGATTCAAGGTTTTTACAGTGTCCTTGTCTTCATGGAGTCCTTATCCTATGGAGTTCTTCTCCTCATGGAGTCCTGGTCTGTAGTGTCCTTGTCCTCATGCAGTCCTTGTCCTCATGGAGAACTGGTCTTTAAAGTATCCTTGTCCTCATGGAATCCTGGTCTTTAGAGTTTCCTTCTCCTCATGTAGTCCTGGTCTTTATTGTCCTTGTCCTCATGCAGACCTTGTCTTCTTGGAATTCTGGTCCGTAGTGTGTCCTTGTCCTCTTGGAGTCCTTTTTCTTATGGAAAACTGGTTTCATGGAGTCCTTGTCGTCATAGTGAACTGGTCTTTATAGTGTCCTTGTCTTCATGGAGTCCTTATCCTATGGAGTTCTTCTCCTCATGGAGTACTGGTCTGTAGTGTCCTTGTCCTCATGCAGTCCTTGTCCTCTTGGAATTCTGGTCCTTAGAGTGTCCTTGTCCTCATGGGGTCTTTTCCTAATGGAGAGCTATTCTTTAGAGTATCCTTGTCCTCATGGAATCCTGGTCTTTAGAATTCCCTTGTCCTCATGGAGTCCTGGTCTTTAGTGTCCTAGTCCTCATGCAGACCTTGTCCTCTTTGAATTCTGGTCCGTAAAGTGTCCTTGTCCTCATGGAGTCTTTTTCTTATGGAGAACTGGCCTTTAGAGTATCCTTGTCCTCATGGAGTCCTTGTCGTCATGGTGAACTGGTCTTTATAGTGTCCTTGTCCTCATGGACTTCTTGTACCCATGGAGTTATGGTCATTTGAATGTCCTTGTCCTCATGGAGTCCTTGTCACTATAGAATTTGTCGTTTTAAGTGCCTTTGTTCTCATGGAGTCCTTCTCCTGAAGAAGTCCTGTTATTTAGAGTATCCTCATACTCATGGTGTCCTTCTCCTCATAGAGACCTAGTCTTTAGAGTGTACTTGTCCTCATGGAGTCATTGTCTTTAGAGTGTCCTAGTCCTCATTGAATCCTTTTCCTCATGAAGTCCTGGTTTTAGAGTGACCTTGTCCTCATGCAGACACTCTAAAGACCAGGACTCCATATGGACAAGGTCTCCATATGATAAAGACTCTATGAGGACAAGCACTCCATGAGGACAGCTACAGTCTAAATACCATGACTCCATGAGGACAAGGGCACTCCAAAGACCTGGACTACATGAGGACAAGGACGCTCTAAAGACCCTGACTCTATGAGGACAATAACACTTTAAAGACCAGGACTCCATACGATAAAGACTCCATAAGGACAAACACTCCATGATGACAGGTACAGTTAAAGAACATGTCTCCATGAAGACAAGGAGAGTTTAGAGACCAGGACTCAATGAGGACAAGGACACTGAAAGACCAGGACTTCATGAGGACAAGGACACTCTAAGGACCAGGACTCCATGAGAACAAGGACACTCTAGAGAACAGGACTACAAGAGGACAATGACTCCATGAGAACCAGGACACTCTAGAGATAAGAACTCCATGAGTACAAGAACTTCATGAGGATAAGTACACTCTAAAAACCAGGACTCCATGAGGAGAAGGACTCCATGAGGACAACAACACTCTAAATGCCAGGACTCCATAAGGAAAAGAACACTCTAAAGAGCAGCACTCCATGAGTACAAGGACATTCTAATGACCAGGTCTCCATGAGGTCCAGGACTCCATGAGGAAAAGTACTCTATGAGGAAAAAGACACTCTAAAGACCAGGACTCAACAAGGACAAGGACATACTGAAGACAGGGACTCCAGAGGACAAGGACTCCAGTAGGACAAGTACTCCATGAGTGCAAGAATTCCATTAGGACAAGGACTCTCACAGTACCAGGACTCCATGAGGACAAGCACTCCATGAGGACTATGACACTCTAAAGACTAGTACTTCAGGAGGACAAGAACACTCTAAAGACCAGCACTCCATGGGGACAAGGACTCCATGAGGACAAAGAGACTATAAAGGCCAGGTCTCCATAAAAACCAGGACTCTATGAGGACAAGTAGTCTACGAGGAGTAAGACACTCTTAAGACCAGTACTCCACAAGGACAAGAATACACTGAAGACCAGGACTCCATTATGACAAGGACTCCTGGAGCACAAGGACCCCATGAGTACAAGGACACTCTAAAACCAGGACTCCATGAGGACAAGAACTCCATCAGGACATGGACACTGTAAGGACCAGGAATCCATGAGGACTATGATGCTCTAAAGACCTGAACTCCATGAGGACAAGAACACTGTTAGATCAGAATTGCTTCACTATATCTTTAAATTATCAGTAGATAACAGATAAGTATAGAATGAGATCACCTTGCTCTTAAAGTTAAGTTAAATTTAGCTGCCACTCCTCCTAGCATTAGCCTATCCTAGCATACTAGTGACTTCATAGTTATCATCTGTGCAAGTCAATCAAATGTATATATATGCATTACACATGGTTAATTAATATTCATTACAAGACTCACAGTACTTCCATGTTTGAACATATGAAGTGGATTATAGCTGATGACCATGTGCTTTTTAGACTATATAAGTGTCAGCCTTAAAAGAAAGAATAAGAAAGAAGGGCAGAAAACAGCTGTAACATCATGCTGCTGCCATACCAAGATAACATCATTAACCCCTGAAATGCTGAACCATCTTGAAACATCTTGTAACCTGTTATTTTGTCAAATCTTTGGCAAATAAAAGAACTTCTACTTCTAAATTTCTCTGGCTGTGGTCCTTTAAGAGGTAAAGAGACTTTAACCCTTCAGTTGCTGTCTGTATACTGAATGAAAGAATTAACCCTTGAAAAGGAGAGAACGAAATATAACATTGGCGAGCCAGCCCACGACAACAGACTACTGTAAGGTATCTGCCTGTAAAGAATCTAAGGTGTCCTCAGCCTTGTTCAAGGGGGGATATGTGAATGTTCCTGTGGATTGGAAAAAGTCTGAGTCCACTATACAGACAAAGGGTTAACTCAGGGTTGAGGAGAGAAGACCCACAGTATATGTGAGTGACAAAAACAGCTGCTGAGAAGTTTTTCAATCCAATGCAAGAAGATTGACAAAGACAGCTGCAACCCAGAACACAGCCATGAGCCATGAGGTCTGAATACAAGAAACGCCATTTTGCCTCTGACCTACAGGATGAAGCAGGACAGCTCCAGGTCCTCTTCCCATTTTCCTTTGAATAGAGGAAAGAACACAGCCCTCCATCCAGACAAGACTTCTCCAGACACCAGGAAAGAATCAAAGATATTTATTTGGTAAATATGTTTTATTCTAATTTCCAAGTCACTGTAATTTGGTTGATAACTGATATTTCTAAAAGATATAATGTACTGTATAGATACAGGCATAAAAAGAGTTAACTTACTGAAAATAATGCCTGGCTTTTAGTATAATGCCTTCTAAAGAGACCATTGATTAAGTAAATGTTTAATTGGGTTTAAGATATCAAAATATTAGGAATAAGCAGAAATTGTCTTAATAAGTCTCAACTTATAGATTCTGTATGGTTAACAGTTTATGTGTAAAAGATATCTATAATACTCCTTGCTTTTGTACTAGAGAATGAGCTATCACACAAGTTGGTGTAGAAGAAATATATATACTGCAGTACAAGGTTTACATCCTTGGTATTATTTTCTGAGAGTGTTAAAAGATCTAGCTGTTATATTCATTTCCTAAAAAAATGCTAGTCACATGTGTTGAAGATAGCCGATGTACAGATTCCTTAGATAGAGAAGTAATTCTAAGGTCAAAGTGCAGGGAATTTTGAATATATTTTGTTTATATTTATACATTTCCTAAACAAGGGTTTTAGAGAAATTATTCGCTTCATTAAGAGAGAATGAAGGATTAAAAAATATAAATGAGTGAGTGAAAGCAGATCTTTGCAGTATTTTAGAAACATTGTGCGATAGTGTTTTAATTGGAGTATAGATGAACACTGATACACTGTATAACTATTATTATAGTTTAAATAACATGGTTAAAAGATATGTTACATCTGTAACTGAGACTTATTAAAAAGTTTGAAATAAGAGTGTAATTTCACAACTCCACCTGTAGGAGGAGATGTTTTAAATATACATATAAAAGCTAAGCATTAGAAGATATACATTAAGAAGGTGAAAATTGATTCTATTTTTAAAAAAATAAAAGTTATCTCAATTTTTTATTTTTTGTTCCTAAAGAATATTGGGTTATAAATCCATAGAGAGGTTTTGTTGATTGCAAATTTCTTTATGAATTTGTTTTGGGGTCATATTAAATATCTGGATATGAAAAAGTATATATTTATATATTTTTTATATATGACCTATTTTTCAAAAAAGCATATTTGCTCCCAAGTTTAAATCAGAGATATTTGTTATATCTATGATTATAAAGGAACATAAAAATATATTGAAGTCTAGATATTGATGGTATGGTTATTATTTGAGAAAAGATTCTAGATAGATATAATTCTTATGCTATTGACTTGTATAAATCTAATTAGAAGTCTATGGTATAAGAATGATTATCTTCTCAAATAATAAAGTTTAGTGTATGATAATAAGACATCTTCATACATATAATATTTGTTTTATGTTGGTTAAAAGTCAAAATATGTGTGTTGCAAACTGAAATACATTTTGGCATTCAAAGAGTTAAATGACAGCAGGCACAGATTTGTTGAACACCAGAGGTCATAGAGGTCATAGAGTGAATGTGTACTATTTGCACTCTGGGTAAATAAGAAAATGCATCTGTTTATAAATAAATCTGCACAGCGATGCAATGTTAATTTCCAGATTCCTCCTAATTTAACAAATTCGGAGTTATGGCAAACTTTATGGGAACAATGTCAGATAGAGAATAATCAAATTGACAAGAAATTTATATCTATTGGTAAAGAAAAAAAGAAACTTAGGAATGTGATGAAAATGGTAAAAGTATACAATGAAATGATTTTACAAGATGAACATGTTTGTTCTAACCTAAGTAACAATATAACTAAATGTTCCAATTGTAATATTTTAAGTCAGCGTATAATTGCGTTAGAAAATCAGGTGGACATACATGGTGTTGACACTCAAGAGGTTAAACATGTGTGTGCAGGCAAAAGTACCAGGGAAACATCAATCATTCCTAACCCATATACCAATATATATGATGATAATGAGGAAGAAACAGAAACAGAGATCTTAAGAAGTACATTGAATCTGAAAATCCATGCTTATCTACTGAAATTGGTCAAGGAGATTCCTGTCTATAATCTCAGTCTTGATGCCTTTCATAATGCTGATGTTTTTGAATCAATAACAGATAAATTTGATTTAACAAATCATCAGAAAAATTGTATTTTTAAATTTTGGCTACCTATAGATTTTTCTAGGAGGTTAACGCCACCTATCAGTAGGCCATACACAGATAATGGTGCAACAATACATGGAAATGAAATTGATCGCTTGCTACAGTTAATTAAACTCTCAACAGGTGAGACAGAGCTAACAGTAGAATTCTTACAGAGTCTAAACCCTACTATGACTGACGACCCACATGTATTCATGGTGAAGTTTGAAAAAGCATACAGGTTAATTATGAGGATTACAGAAGAACAAATGCCAGAAGCCATGGTAAAGGCCTTTGTTAGGAAATTTAAATATTTAGATCCAACAGCTATTGTTGTAGCTTCAGAGAAAAATAATTTGACTGATGCAGCTACTTTTATTGATAAGATCAGACGACAGTTACAGAAAAACATTCCTAAAGCTACAGTGTCAGCTATGTTCTATGGTACTCATAGAGTTAATGGCACCAGCAGGAATCATATTCCTACAACTAAAAATCCCAGAGATTGTAATTACTTTCCAAAGGAATGTCTTCAAGAATGTTTCCTATGTCATAAAATGGGACATTTAATGCAGGATTGTAATACATATTCACAGAATATACAATCTGAAAATCAGAATGAGTATATCCAATCCTCAACTCCAACTAAACCTCCCCAAGTCAGGGATTCTAACACTGACACACTGACACAGGAATGTGCATGTCACAAAAATAGACCATGTGAGGCATCCAGTTCCTTTAAGTTTTTAACTCCATTATACCTGGATGGGACTGGCAGACCTTTTATCAAATGTCTCCTAGGGGGCCACGAAACAGAATTTCTCATTGATACAGGTGCCCAGCTTTCTGTAACAAACCACAAGTTACAACTATCACCAAATTCACAGGTTTGTTCCATTGTAGGATTTGATGGACAGGGAGAGACAAAGGTAAAACTGATAAGTGATGTAACATTAGAAATTCCAGGACAATTACATGAGAACATTGACATCTGGTACAGTGAGACTGTTGAAAATAATATCTTGGGTATTAATTTAATACAGACAGCTGGACTAATCATTGATATTAAGAACAAAGCTATTTGGCGAAATAGTTGCTCTAAGGTATCAACAGATCAGGAAGAAAGTTTTACTAGAGGTAAAATTGTAACTGATTCCTTGGATAAGGAATTCACTGTAATAAGTGACTCTAGTGTATCTATGGTATCTGTTAGACAGACAGACACACAGATGGACACCGAGACATACACTCTTGACCAAGATAAGAAGTGTTCTGTGACACCTAAAGAGTTAAATATCAAATTTAACCAATGCAGTACCAAGAGTAAAAAGTTTTCTAATAAACAGTACAGGCAATGTAAACAAATGACAGATGAATATGTCACATGTCACAAGAAAATAATGGTACCTCCAAATTTTTCAAAGTTTCATAAAAGAGATAAAATACTAATTAAGACTTACAGAAAATCAAATGATTTTGAAGTTAGCTGGGAAGGTCCATACAACATTGTTGACATTAAAGGTAAAACAGTGTTTAAAGTACAAAGGCCACAGAGTTATGCCCAAAATAAACGTAGACAGAAATGTTTCTGGGTTCATTTGGACCACTGTAAATTATATGTGTCCAAATAGTGATGCTGATACTACATTTGTTTATAACGGATGCATGATATCTGTAGGAATGCCATAATGTATTTGGAATAAGTTATATGTAATTATAATATATGAAATGGTGTAAAGTTAAATATGTCAATATACTTTAGTCTATATACATACAATGTATGGTATTGTATTACAATGCTATGTAATTAGCAATAAAGAGTCTTAGTTGTATTGAATCTTAATGTAATATATCTCTGTTATGGAAAGAGAGTTATCTTTTCCAAGACAATTTATAATTTTGATATATTATATGACAGATTACAAGTCTATATTATGTTCTATGAATTTTAAGGTTACTCTGTCATATAATGATAAAAATATCTAGTTTTCAGATTTAGGGTAACATGAGGTTTACAAGATATTATGTAAAACTTGAAATAAATATTTGTTAATAATACATAATATTTGTAAATGTGTATATGAAAAATCTGATACTGCACTTGTTCTTGTTACAGGTGATATCATTATGTGGAAAAGAAAAGTACAACAAGTTTGTTTTTGTTTAATCACAAAAGTGATAAACATGGGACTCTTAAAAGACAATGGACATTGAATATTGGACTTCAAAGACTTATTATTGACTATATACATGGACACAGTGTATTGGTATAGAGAAATATTGTAACAAATGTTATTAATGTTGTGACATTATTGTTATTATTGTTGGTATTTGTTTTAATGTAAATTGGTACTTGATGTAAATCCTCTTGTGCAACAGAGACCGACCTTTTGCGAGGATTCTGATCTATGTTGAGGAAGGATAGATTTTTATTAAGTACTAAATTGAGATATATTTTCAGTACTATAGGAGAAAAATACAAAAGGAATTATATGCAAACTCAATATATGGTATCTATATAATTGGTAAATATAGCATAATTTCCACAATTGGTGTAATATTAATTTTGGATATTATGGAAGATAGTTAATATATAGATATTCTATGGAAGAATTGTTTCTAAGTTGCTAAGATAAGAGGGAAGCTGTGGAATTTATAAAGTAGTATAGTTTTAGTAAAAACATAATCTTCCTGTGATTTCTGAATGAATGTGATACAAATGATGTGTAACTCAAGAGCACTTGGAATGTATGAGTGACATCATAGGAATAGTTATGTTTAGCTACTCCCTCTCATGATTCAAAGAAACATGTGATACCATATATATATATATATATATATGCTGAAGGCCTAAGCTAATGTGTATTAGCTGACATGTGTATTTATATACTTTAGACTAGCTGATTATCTAAGTCACACTTGTCTATGGAAAACTATTATAACATGGCAAATGTCAAAGATAAGTTTGCTAACTAAAAGGGACTAAATTTCTTTAATAGTACTGGAAATTAATTAATCAATTATTTGTAGATTGACATTACCACAGTTGATTTTGAACAAGTAAAAATTATACTTGTTTGTTTAAGTTTTGGAATTTCACACACCAATCTAGACTATTGTTTTGATATAGAATGGTTATTATTGTATCACTCCTGTAGAGAAAAGGAAATGTATGTGTACAAGAATTGATAATTTTATATTATGTACACATTCTATGATGTCTGTGTTATATTGAGGAAATATACTTTCATGAGTCTCAAATCATTTTTTATGGATTCCTTGCAAGGTGGAATTACCTTTCCTCTATAGTTCATAGAATACCTCATATATATATATTTATATTGCTTTCCTTTGGAGGAGTGAATTAAAAGTTATATAGTAAGATATATAAGTAATTCTTGGTGTGTAGAATTGGAAAACTATGTAAGATTGTTTGGTAGAACTCACTGTTGGTAATTTCTTTGTTAAAGTTTTCTAGATAAACAATGAGTAGAAAGATAATCAAAGATCAACTTAGTTAAGAGATTATAAACAATGTCTCAGATATAAGATTAAATATACCACAGATAAATAGTGACAGAGTTACATTTATGGCTTGAACACCATAAAAAGGGGGGCATGTTAGATCAGAATTGCTTCACTATATCTTTAAATTATCAGTAGATAACAGATAAGTATAGAATGAGATCACCTTGCTCTTAAAGTTAAGTTAAATTTAGCTGCCACTCCTCCTAGCATTAGCCTATCCTAGCATACTAGTGACTTCATAGTTATCATCTGTGCAAGTCAATCAAATGTATATATATGCATTACACATGGTTAATTAATATTCATTACAAGACTCACAGTACTTCCATGTTTGAACATATGAAGTGGATTATAGCTGATGACCATGTGCTTTTTAGACTATATAAGTGTCAGCCTTAAAAGAAAGAATAAGAAAGAAGGGCAGAAAACAGCTGTAACATCATGCTGCTGCCATACCAAGATAACATCATTAACCCCTGAAATGCTGAACCATCTTGAAACATCTTGTAACCTGTTATTTTGTCAAATCTTTGGCAAATAAAAGAACTTCTACTTCTAAATTTCTCTGGCTGTGGTCCTTTAAGAGGTAAAGAGACTTTAACCCTTCAGTTGCTGTCTGTATACTGAATGAAAGAATTAACCCTTGAAAAGGAGAGAACGAAATATAACAAACACTCTAAAGACCAGAACTCCATGATGACAAGGACTCCATAAGGAATAGGAGATTCTAAAGGCCAAGTCTCCATGAGGACCAGGACCCCACGAGGACAAGTACTCTATGAGGAACAAGACACTCAAGACCAATACTTCACGAGGACAAGAACACACTGAAGACCAGGACTCCATGAAGACAATGAATGCAGGAGCACAAAGACTCCATGAGTACGAGGACACTTCAAAGACCAGGACTCCATGAGGACAAGTATTCCATGAAGACAAGGAAACTTTAGAAACAAGTACTCCATGAGGACAAGGATTACATGAGGACAAGGACATTCTAATGCCCAGGACTCCATTAGGACAAGTACTCAATGACGACAAGGACACTTTAAAGACCATGACTCCATGAGGACAAGTATACTCTAAAGACCTGGGCACCATGAGGAGAAGGACTCCATCAGGACAACGACACTCTACGTACCAGGATTCTATGAGGTCAAGATCACACTAAAGACCAGGACTCCATGAGGACAAGGACTCTAGGAGGACAAGGACACTCTAAAGACCAGGACTCCATGAGTACAAGGACTCCATGAGGACAAGGACAATCTAAAGGCCAGGAGTTCATGACGACAAGGACTCCATTAAGACAGGAAGACTCTCTAAAGACCATGATTTCATGCGGGCAAGGACACTCTAAAGACAAGAACTCCATGACAAATAATCCATGAGGGCAAGGAAAGTCTAAAGACCAAGACTCCATGAGGACAAGGACACTCTAAAGACCAGGACTCCATGAGTACAAGGACTCCATAAGGACAAGGACAGTCTAAAGGCCAGGAGTCTATGACGACAAGGACTCCATTAAGACAAGAAGACTCTCTAAAGACCATGACTCAATGCGGACAAGGACACGCTAAAGACAAGGACTCCATGAGGACGAATAATCCATGAGGACAAGGAATGTCTAAAGACCAAGACTCTATGATGACAAGGACACTAAAGACAAGGACACAAGGGGGACAAGGACACTCTACAGTGCAGAACTCCATGAACACAAAGACTCCATGAACACAAGGACTCCAGAAGGACAAGTACTCTATGAGAAAAAAGACACCTAAAGACAAGGACTCCATGAGGACAAGGACACACTAAAGATAAGGACTCCATGAGGACAAGGACTGCAGGAGGACAAGAACTCCAGGAGTACAAGGACACTCTAAAGATGAGTGCTCCATGAGGACAAGAACACTCTAAAGACCAAGACTCCACAATAACAAGGACACACTGAAGACAAGGACTCCAAGAGGACAAAGACTCAAGGAGGACAAGTACTCCATGAATACAAGAACACTCTAAAGACAAGTACTCCATGAGGAAAAGAACTATATGAGGAGAAGTACACTCTAAAGATCATGACTTCATGAGGACAATAACACTTCAAAGACCAGTCTTCATTAGGACAAGGACACTATAGGGACCATGACTCTATGAGAACAAGGACACCATTCGATAAAGACTTCATGAGGACATGCACTTCTTAAGGACAGGTACAGTCTAAAGACCATGACTCCATGAGGACAAAGAGACTCTAGAGACCATTACTCCATGAGGAGAAGGACACTCCAAAGACCTGGACTACATGAGGACAAGGACACTCTAAAGACCATTACTACATGAGGACAAGAACACCTTAAAGACCAGGACTCCATACCATAAAGACTCCATGAGGGCAATCAGTCCATGAGGACAGGAACAGTCTAAACACCATGACTCCATGAGAATAAGGAGACTTTAGAGACCAGGACTCCATGAGGACAAGGACACTCCAAAGAACCAGAGTAAATGAGGACACGGACTACATGAGGACAAGGATACTTTAACTACCAGGACTTCATGAGGACAAGGACACTCTAAGGACCAAGAATTCATGAGATCAAGGACATTCTAGACACCAGAACTTTTAGAATACAATAACTCCATGATGAAAAGGACACTCTAGAGGCCTGGGCTCCATGAGGACAAGGACTCAATAAGGACAAGGACACTAAAGAAAATGACTTCCTGAGAACAAGGACACTCAAAAGACCAGGACTCCATGAGGACAAGGACACTAAAGAACATGACTTCCTGAGGACAAGGACACGCGAAAGACCAGGATTCCATGAGAAAAAGGACACTCTAAAGACCATGACTCCTTAAGGACGAGAACTCCATGAGGACAAAGACACTAAAAAACCAGACATTCATGAGGACAAGAACTGAATGAGGACTAGGACACTCTAAAGACCATGACTCCATGATACCAAGTACACTCAAAAGACTAGGTCTCCATAAGGAGAAGGACTCCATGAGGATAAGGACACTCTAAATACCAGGACTCCTTTAGGACTAGGACTCCAAGACAACAAGGACACTCTAAAGGCCAGGACTCTTTTAGGACATAGACACTCTAAATACCAGGTCTCCATGAGGACAGAGACAGTCTAAAGACCAGGACTCCATGAGAAAAAGGACACGCTAGAGACCAGGACTCCTTGAGTACAAAAACTCCATGAGGACAAGGACACTCTAAAACCAGGACTTCATGAAGACAAGGACTGAATGAGGACTAGGACACTCTAAAGACCATGACTCCATGAGGACAAGTACACTCAAAAGACTAGGTCTCCATAAGGAGAAGGACTCCATGAGGATAAGAACACTCTAAATACCAGGACTCCTTGAGGACAATGACTCCAAGAGATCAAGGACACTCTAAAGGCCAGGACTCCATGAGAATAAGGACTCCATGAGGACAAGAACACTCTAAATAAAATGACTCCATGAGGACAGAAACACCCTAAAGACCATGACTCCATGAGGACAAGTACACTCAAAAGACTAGGTCTCCATGAGGAGAAGGACTCCATGAGGACAAGGACACTCTAAATACCAGGACTCCTTGAGGACAAGGACTCCATGAGGGCAAGGACTCCATTCGATTAAGACTCCATGTGGACAAGCACTCCATATGGACAGGTATACTCTAAAGACCATGACTCCATGAGGACAACGAGACTCTAGAAACTATTACTCCATGAGGAGAAGGACACTCCAAAGACCTGGACTACATGAGGACAAGCATACTCTAAAGACCATGAATCCATGAGGGACAAGAACACTTTAAAGACCAGGACTCCACAATGACAAGGACACACTGAAGACAAGGACTCCAAGAGGACAAGGACTCAAGGAGGACAAGTACTCCATGAATACAAGAACACTCTAAAGACAAGTACTCCTTGAGGAAAAGGACTATATGAGGAGAAGTACACTCTAAAGATCATGACTTCATGAGGACAATAACACTTTAAAGACCATTTCTTCATTAGGACAAGGACACTATAGGGACCATGACTCTATGAGAACAAGGATGCCATTCGATAAAGACTTCATGAGGACATGCACTCCTTAAGACAGGTACAGTCTAAAGACCATGACTCCATGAGGACAAGGAGACTCTAGAGACCATTACTCCATGAGGAGAAGGACACTCCAAATACCTGGACTACATGAGGATAAGGACTACATGAGGACAAGGACACTCTAAAGACCATTACTACATGAGGACAAGAACACATTAAAGACCAGGACTCCATACCATAAAGACTACATGAGGGCAATCACTCCATGAGGACAGGAACGGTCTAAAGACCATGACTCCATGAGAATAAGGAGACTTTAGAGACCAGGACTCCATGAGGACAAGGACACTCCAAAGAACCAGACTAAATGAGGACACGAACTACATGAGGACAAGGATACTTTAACTACCAGGACTTCATGAGTACAAGGACACTCTGAGGACCAGGACTTCATGAGATCAAGGACACTCTAGACACCAGAACTACTAGAGGACAATAACTTCATGATGAAAAGGACACTCTAGAGGCTTGGGCTCCATGAAGACAAGGACTCCATAAGGACAAGGACAATAAAGAACATGACTTCCTGAGAACAAGGACACTCGAAAGACCAGGACTCCATGAGGAAAAGGACACTGTAGAGACCAGGACTCCTTGAGGACAAGAACTCCATGAGGACAAGGACACTCAAAAACCAGACATTTATGAGGACAAGAACTGAATGAGGACTAGGACACTCTAAAGACCATGAATGCATGAGGACAAGTATACTCGAAAGACTTGGTCTCCATGAGGAGAAAGACTCCATAAGGACAAGGACACTAAAAAGACCAGAACTCCTGGACTCCTTGAGGACAAGGACGCTTTGAGAACAAGGACAATCTAAAGACCAGGTGTCCATGAGGACAAGAACTTATTGAGGACAAGTACACTAAAAGACCAGGACTCATTGAGTACAAGAACTCCGTCAGGACAAGGACACTGTAAGAACCAGGACTCCATGAAGACAAGCACTCCATGAGGACTATGACACTCTAAATTCCTGGACTCCATGAGGACAAGGAGATTCTAAAGACCAGGTGTCCATGAGGACCAGGATTCCATGAGGACAAGTACTCTATGAGGAAAAATACACTCTTAATACCAGTAATCCATGAGGACAAGAACACACTGAAGACCAGGACTCCATGAAGACAATGAATCCAGGAGCACAAGGACTCCATGAGTACGAGGACACTTCAAAGACCAGGACTCCATGAGGACAAGTATTCAATGAAGACAAGGACACCCTAAAGATGAGTACACCATGAGGACAAGGACTCCATGAGGGCAAGGACACTCTAAAGCCCAGGACTCCACGAGGATAAGTACTGAATGAGGACAAGGACACTTTAAAGACCATGACTCCATGATAACATGGACTCCATGAGGACAAGGAATCCATGAGAACAAGGACACTCTAAAGACCAGGACTCCATGAGGACAAGGACACTCTAAAGATCAGCACTCTATGAGAACAACGACTACATGAGGACAAGGACACTCTAAAGCCCAGGACGTCATTAGAACAAGTACTCAATGAGGACCTGGGCACTTTAAAGTACAGGAATCCATGAGGACAAAGACAGTCTGAAGGCCAGTAGTCCATGACGACAAGGACCCCATTAGGACAAGGACTCTTTAAAGACCATGACTCCATCTGGACAAGGGCACTCTAAGGACAACGACTCCATGAGGTCAAATAATCCATGAGGGCAAGGACACTAAAGACTCCATGAGGACAAAGACTCTAAAGACAAGGACAAGACTCCATGAGGACAAGGACACTAAAGACAAGGACTCAATGAGGGCAAGGACCCTCTAAAGACCATGACTTCATGAGAAAAAGGGCACTCTAAGGACCAGGACTCCTTGAGGACAATGTCTCCTTGAGACCAAGGAAACTCTAAAGACCAGAACTCCATGATGACAAGGAATCCATGAGAACAAGAATACTCTAAAGACCAGGGATCCATGAGCACAAGGTATCCATGAGTATAAGGATACTCTAAAGACAAGAAATCCATGAGGACATAGTATCCATGAGGACAAAGACACTCTAAAGACCAGGACTCCATGATGACATGGCGTCCTTGAGGACATAGACAGTCTAAAGACCAGGACTCCATAAGGACAGTGACTCTATGAGGACAATTGAACGCTAAAGACCAGGAGTCCATGAGGACAAGGACACTCTAAAGACCAGCACTTCAGGAGGACAAGGACTCCATCAGGACATAGACAGGCTAAAGACCAGTACTCGATAAGGACAAGGACTCCAGGAGGACAAAGGCACTCTAAAAGACCAGTAGTCAATGAGGACAAGGAAACTCTAAAGACCAGCACTTCATGAGGACAAGGACACGCTATAGACCAGGACTCCATGAGAACAAGGACTTCATATGATAAGGACTCGATGAGGACAACCACTCCATGAGGACAAGTACACTCTAAAGTTCATGACTCCATGAGGACAAGGAAACTCTAGAGAGAATGGATTCTATGAGGACAAGGTCTGCATGGGGACTAGGACACTCTAAAGAACAGGACCCATGAGGACAAGACTACATGAGGACAAGGATATTCTACAGCCTAGAACTCAATGACAACAAGGACTCCATAAGTACAAGGACACTCTAAAGACTAGACCTCAATGTGAACAAGGACTCCATGAGTACAAGAACACTCTAAAGGACAGACTCTATGAGGACAAGGACTTCATCAGGATATTGACATTCAAAAGACCAGATCTCCATGAGTACAAGAACTCCATTAAGGATAAGAACACTCTTAAGACCATGACTCCATGCGGACAAGGACACTCTAAAGATCATGACTCCATGAGGACATGGAAACTCTAGAGAGACGGGATTCTATGAGGACCAGGTCTCCATGGGGACAAGGACACTCTATAGACCATGACTACATGAGGACAAGGAAACTCTAAAGACTAGAACTCTATGAGGACAAGGACTCCACGAGGACATGGGCACTCAAAAGACCAGTACTCCATGAGTACAAGAACTCCATTAGGATAAGTACACTTGAAAGACCAGTACTCCATGAGGAGAAGGACTCCATGAGGACAACAACTCTCTAAATGCCAGGACTCCATGAGGACAAGGACTCAAGGATGACAAACACATTCTAAAGACCAGGTCTCCAAAAGGACCAGGACTCCATGAGGACAAGTACTCTATGTGGAAAAAGACACTCTAAAGAACAGGACTCCACAAGGACAAGGACACACTGAAGACAAGGACTCCATGAGGACAAAGACACTCTAAACACCAGGACTCCACAAGTAGAAGAACTCCATGAGGACAAGACACTCTAAAGACCAGGATTCCATGAGGACAAGGAATCCATAGGATAAGGACTCTGTGTGGACAAGGACTCCATGAGGACAGTGACACTCTAGAGAACAAAAGTAAATGAGAACGAGGACATTCTAAGGACCAGGAATCCATGAGGACAAGGACTCCATGAGGACATAGACATTCTAAAGACCAGGACTCCATAAGGACAATGGCTCCATGAGGACAATTGATCTCTAAAGACCAGGAGTCCATGAGGACAAGGAAACTCTAGAGACCAGGACTCAATGAGGACAAGGACACTCTAAAGACCAGGAGGTCTTTAGGAGGAGAATGTCTCCTTGAGACCAAGGAAACTCTAAGGACCAGGACTCCATGAGGATAAGGACTCAATGAGAACAAGGACGCCATAAGGACAAGGACTCCATGAGGACAATTGAACTCTAAAGACAGGAGTCCATGAGGAAAAGGACACTCTAAAGACCAGCACTTCATGTGGACAATGAAACTCTAGAGATCCAGACTCTATGAGGACAAGGACTCCATGGGGACAAGGACAATCTAAAGACCAGGAGTCCATGACGACAAGGACTCAATGAGAACAAGGACACTCTAAAGACTAGAAGTCAATGAGGACAAGGACACTCTAAGGACCAGGACTACAAGAGGACAAGGACACTCTGAAGACCAGGTCTCCCTGAGAACATGGACTCCATGAGGACAAGTACAATCTAAAGACTAGGATTTCATGAGGACAAAGGAATTATAAAAATGAAATAGAAGCAAATTCCATTTGCACTATTTGTCTTTCTTACACATGTGTTTGTGAAGACCATCCTAAATTGTGAGTGCCCCATCTGTATTGGGTCTAATAATTGAAATTGCAATGCATTCTTCTCTGTGAGGCTCCCCTTCTTGTCTTTCTCTTTCACCTGTTTATCCTCATGAAGTCTTAATCTTTATAGTATCCTTGTCCTCATGTAGTCATGGTCTTTAGAGTGTCCTTGTCCTCTTGAGTCCTTGTCCTCATGATGTCCTGGTCTTTAGAGTATCCCTTTCCTCATAGAGTCTAGGACTTTAGGATGTCCTTGTTCTCATGGAGTCCTAATCCTCATGGAATCCTGGTATTTAGAGTGTCCTTGTCCTCATATAGTCTTTCTCCTCATGGAGTCCAGGTCTTTAGAGTATCCTTCTTATCATGGAGTCCTTGTCACCATGGAATCCTGGTCTTTAGAGTGTCCTTGTCGTCATGTAGTACTGATGTTTAGAGTGTCCTTGTCCTCATGAAGTCCTTGTCTTTAGAGTGTCTTTGTCCTCATGTAGTACTTGTCCTTATGGAGTCCTGTTTGTCTTTATGGAGTCTTTGTCCTCATGGAGTCCTGGTACTTAGACTGTCCTTGTCCTCATGGAGTCCTGGTCTTTATAGTGTCCTTGTACTCATGGAATCCTTGTCTTTAAAGTGTCCTTCCCGTCATGGGGTCCAGTATCCTTCTACTTATGGAGTCCTTGTTCCCATGAAGTCCTGGTCTTTAGAGTGTCCTTGTCCTCATGGAGTCCCAGTCCTCATGATGTCCTGGTCTTCAGAGTGTCCTTGTCCTCATGGAGTTCTGGTCTTTTGAATGTCCTTGTCCTCATGGAGTCCTGGTCTTTAGAGTGTCATTGTTTTCATGAAGCCCTTGACCTCATGGAGTACTGGTCTTTAGAGTGTCTTTGTCCTTATTGGTAAAAAGAAACAAAGTACCAGTACAGTTCTTACTGGAGATACAGCTCTTGAATCAGCAACACATTGAAAACATTAATTCACACAGTTTGTAACACCGGTGTATAGTCCACACTTATGTCTTATTCTTTCTCCTGTTTGTCCTCATGGAGTCTTGGTCTTTAGAGTGTCTTTCTCCACATGGAGTCCTGTTTTTTACAGTGTCCTTATTCTCATGAAGTCCTTGACCTCATTGAGTTCTAGTCTTTAGAATGTCTCTGTCCTCATGGGGTCCTTCTCCTAATGGAGTCCTGGTCGTTAGTGTGTACTGTCTTCATTGAGTACCGGTCTTTACAGTGTAATTGTCCTCATGGAATCCTGGTACTTAGAGTGTCCTTGTCCTCATGGAGTCCTGGACTTTATAGTGTCCTTGTCCTCATGGAATCATGGTCTTAGAGTGTCCTTTTTCCTCATGGGGTCCAGGTCTCTTGAGTATCCTTCTCCTCATGGAGTCCTTGTTCTCATGGAGTCCTGGTCTTTAGAGTGTCCTTGTCCTCATGAAGTCATTGTACTCATGGTGCCCTTGTCATCAGACTGGCCTTGTCCTCATGGTGTTCTGGTCTTTAGAGTGTCCTTGTCCTCATTGAGTCCTTGTACTCATGGAGTCCTGGTCTTTAGAGTGTCCTTGTCCTCATGAAATCATGATCTTTAGAATGTCCTTCTCCTCATTGAGTACCGGTCTTTAGAGTGTAATTGTTCTCATGGAATCCTGGTACTTAGAGTGTCCTTGTCCTCATGGAGTCCTGGACTTTATACTGTCCTTGTCCTCATGGAATCATGGTCTTAGAGTGCCCTTTTTCCTCATGGGGTCCAGGTCTCTTGAGTATCCTTCTCCTCATGGAGTCCTTGTTCTCATGGAGTCCTGGTCTTTAGAGTGTCCTTGTTCTCATGGAGTCATTGTACTCATGGTGCCCTTGTCTTCAGACTGGCCTTGTCCTCATGGTGTTCTGGTCTTTAGAGTGTCCTTGTCCTCATTGAGTCCTTGTACTCATGGAGTCCTGGTCTTTAGAGTGTCCTTGTCCTCATGAAATCATGATCTTTAGAATGTCCTTGTCCTCAATGAGTACCGGTCTTTAGAGTGTAATTGTTCTCATGGTATCCTGGTACTTAGACTGGCCTTGTCCTCATGGAGTCCTGGTCTTTATAGTGTCATTGTACTCATGGAATCCTGGTCTTTAGAGTGTCCTTCACGTCATGGGGTCCAGGTCTCTAGAGTATCCTTTTACTTATGGAGTCCTTGTTCCCATGAAGTCCTGGTCTTCAGAGTGTCCTTGTCCTCATGGAGTTCTGGTCTTTTGAGTGTCCTTGACCTCATGGAGTCCTGGTATTTAGAGTGTCATTGTTCTCATGAAGTCCTTGTCCTTATGGGGTCCTGGTCTTTAGAGTGTCTTTGTTCTTATGATAAAAAGAAACAAAGTACCAGTACAGTTCTTACTGGAGATACAGCTCTTGAATCAGCAACACACGGAAAACATTGATTAATTCTCTATACTCACACAGTTTGTAATACCGGTGTATAGTCCACACTGGTGTTCTTAATCGCTTGCAGGGAGATTCAAATGGCTTGTCCCTACTCAAGTTCCAATGGTATTGATTTTCCTCACGATTCTGGACAGTTCTGGATGTTATAGGTAGGATGTATACATATCACCAATACCTATGGAAGAAATCATTCAGGAATTGGGTATATGACAATATATACAAATTTATAGCTGTTGAATAGCCGAGAATATACTCAAGTGGAAGTGGGAAATAGAAGTAAATTCCAATTGCACTATTTGTATTTCTTACACATTTGTGTTTGTGAAGACCATCCTAAATTCTGAGTACCCCATTTTAGAGGTGTGTATTGGGTCTAATAATTGAAATTGCTATACATTCTGCTGTCTGAGGCACCTCTTCTTCTCTTTCTCTTTCCCCTGTTTGTCCTCAACGAGTCCTAGTCTTTAGAGTGTCCTTGTCCTCATGTAGTCATGATCTTTATAGTGTCCTTGTCCTCATGGAGTCCTGGTCTTTAGAGTGTCCTTGTCCTCATGGAGTCCTGATCACTATGGTGTCCTTTCTTATCCTCATACAGTCCTGGTTTTCAGAGTGTCCTTATCGTCATGATGTCCTGCTCTTCATAGTATCCTTGTCCTCATGATGTTCTGGTCTTTTAAGTGTCCTTGTCCTCATGGAGTCCTGGTCTTTAGAGTGTCATTGTTTTCATGAAGCCCTTGACCTCATGGAGTACTGGTCTTTAGAGTGTCTTTGTCCTTATGGTAAAAAGAAACAAAGTACCAGTACAGTTCTTACTGGAGATACAGCACTTGAATCAGCAACACATTGAAAACATTAATTCTTTGTACTCACACAGTTTGTAACACCGGTGTATAGTCTACACTTATGTCTTATTCTTTCTCCTGTTTGTCCTCATGGAGTCTTGGTCTTTAGAGTGTCTTTCTCCACATGGAGTCCTGGTTTTTACAGTGTCCTTATGCTCATGAAGTCCTTGACCTCATTCAGTCCTAGTCTTTAGAATGTCTCTGTCCTCATGGGGTCCTTCTCCTAATGGAGTCCTGGTCTTTAGTGTGTCCTGTCTTCATTGAGTACCGGTCTTTAGAGTGTAATTGTCCTCATGGAATCCTGGTACTTAGAGTGTCCTTGTCCTCATGGAGTCCTGGACTTTATAGTGTCCTTGTCCTCATGGAATCATGGTCTTAGAGTGTCCTTTTTCCTCATGGGGTCCAGGTCTCTTGAGTATCCTTCTCCTCATGGAGTCCTTGTTCTCATGGAGTCCTGGTCTTAAGAGTGTCCTTGTCCTCATGAAGTCATTGTGCTCATGGTGCCTTTGTCTTCAGAGTGACCTTGTCCTCACGGTGTTCTGGTCTTTAGAATGTCCTTGTCCTCATGGAGTCCTTGTACTCATGGAGTCCTGGTTTTTAGAGTGTCCTTGTCCTCATGAAATCATGATCTTTAGAATGTCCTTGTCCTCAATGAGTACCCGTCTTTAGAGTGTAATTGTCCTCATGGAATCCTGGTACTTAAAGTGTCCTTGTTTTCATGGAGTCCTGGTCTTTATAGTTTTCTTGTCCTCATGGAATCATGGTCTTAGAGTGTCCTTTTTCCTCATGGGGTCCAGGTCTCTTGAGTATTCTTCTCCTCATGGAGTCCTTGTTCTCATGGAGTCTTGGTCTTTGAGTGCCCCATTTTAGAGGTGTGTATTGGGTCAAATAATTGAAATTGCAATACATTCTGCTCTATGAGGTACCCCTTCTTGTGTTTTTCTTTCCCCTGTTTGTCCTCATAGAGTCTTGGTCTTTAGAGTGTCCTTGTCCTCAAGAATTGTTTGTGTTCATGGAGTCATGGAGTCCTTGTCCATATTGAGTCCTTGTCTTTAGTGTCCTTGTCCTCATGGAAACTTGGTCTTTAGAGTGTCCTTGTCCTCATGGATTCCTTGTCCTCATGGAATCCAGGTCTTTAGAGTTTCCTTGGTCTTATGTAGACATTCTCCTCAAAGAGTCCTGGTCCTTAGAGTGCCCATATCATCATTAAGTCATGGTCTTTAGAGAGTCCTTGTCCTCATGGAGTCTTTGTGTTCATGGAATCATGGAGTTCTGGTCCATAATGAGTCCTTGTCTTTAGTGTCCTTGTCCTCATGGAGTGTTGATCTTTACATTGTCCTTGCGCTCATGGATTATTTGTCTTCAGGGAGTCCTTGTCTTTAGAGTGTCCTTGTCCGCATGGAGTCATGGTTTTTAGAGAGTGCTTGCCCTAATGGAGTCCTTGTCATCATGGAGTTCTTGGCCTCATGGAGTCCTGGTCTTTAGAGTGTCCTTGTTCTCATGAAGTACTATTCTTTAGAGTGTCCTTGTCCTCGTGTGGTCCTTGTAACCATGAAGTCATGTTCTTAAGAGTGTACTTGTCCTCATTGAGTCCTAGTCTTTAGAATGTCCTAGTCCTCATGTTGTTCTTGTACTCATGGAAACCTTGTCTTTAGAGTGTCCTTGTTCTCGTGTAGTACCAGGCTTTACCGTGTCCTTGTCCTCATGTGGTCCTTGTCCTCATGGAGTCCTGTTTGTAAGAATGACCGTGTCCTCATGGTGTCCCGGTCTTTAGATTGTCCTAGTCCTCATGGAGAACTTGTCCTCATGGAGTCTTGGTATTTAGAGTGTCGTAGTCCTCATAGTGTCCCGGTCTTTAGAGTATCCTTGTCCTCATGTGGTTTTGTCCTCATGGACTCCTGGTCTTTAGACTGTCCTTGATCTCATACAGTGTCCTTGTCTTCAATGAGTCCTTGTCCTCATGGTGTCCTGGTCTTTAAGTGCCCTTGTCCTCATGGAGTCCCTTGTCCTAATGGAGTCCTGGTCTTTAGAGTGTCCTTGTCCTTATGGAGTCCTTGTCCTCATGGAGTCCTGGTCTTTAGAGTTTCTTTGTCCTAATGGAGTCCTTGTCCTCATGGACCTCATCTTTAGAGTGTCCTTCTCCTCATGGATTCATGGTCATTAGAGAGTCCGTGTCCTCATGGAGTCATGGTCTTTAGAGTGTACTTGTCATCATGGAGTCCTGATCTTTAGAGTATCCTTCTTCTCATAGAGTCCAGGACTTAAACTGTCCTTGTCCTCATGGAGTCCTTATCCTCATGGAATCCTGTTATTTAGAGTATCCTTGTCCTCATATAGTCCTTGTCCTCATGGAGTCCATGTCTTTAGAGTATCCATCTCATCATGGAGTCCTTGTCTTCATGGAGTCCTGGTCTTTAGAGAGTCCTTGTTGTCATGGAGTACTAATGTTTAGAGTGTCCTTGTCCTCATGGAGATATTTTCCTCATGGAATCTTGGTATTTAGAGAGTCCTTGTCCTCATGGACTACTAGTCTTTAGCGTGTCCTTGTCCTCATGAAATCCTTGTCCTCATGGATTCCTGGTCTGTAGAGTGTCCGTGTCCTCATGAAGTCCTTGTCCTTCTGGAGTCCTGGTTGTCTTTATGGAGTCCTTGTCCTCATGGAGTCCTTGTACTCATGGAGTGCCGGTAATTAGTGTGTCCTTGTCTATATGGAGTCTGGGTCTTTACAGTGTCCTTGTCCTCTTGGAGTCCTGGTCTTTAGAGTATCCTTTTCCTCATGGAGTTCTCGTACTCATGGAATCCTGGTCTTTAGAGTGTCCTGGTTCTCATGGAGTCCCAGTCTTTAGAGTGTCCTTGTCCTTGTGTGGTCCTTGTCCTCCTGGAGTTCATTATCATTACGGTGTCCTTCCTTATCCTAATGGAGTCCTGGTCTTTAGATTGTACTTGTCATCATGGAGTGCTGGTCTTTAGAGTATCCTTCTCCTCATAGAGTCCAGGACTTTACCTGTCCTTGTCCTCATGGAGTCCTTATCCTCATGTAATCATGGTATTTAGAATGTAATTGTCCTGATATAGTCCTTGTCCTCATGGAGTCCAGGTCTTTAGAGTATCCTTCTCCTCATGGAGTCCTTGTCATCATGGAGTCCTGGTCTTTAGAGTGTCCTTGTCGTCATGGAGAACTGATGTTTAGAGTGTCCTTTTCCTCATGGAGTCCTTGTCCTCATGGAATCGTGGTATGTAAAGAGTCCTTGTCCTCATGGAGTCCTAGTCTTTAGAGTGTCATTGTTCTCATTAAGTCCTTCTCCTCATGCATTCCTGGTCTTTAGAGTGTCTGTGTCCTCATGCAGTCCTTGTTCTTATGGAGTCCTGGTTGTCTTTATGGAGTCCTTGTACTCATGGAGTGCTGGTAATTAGTGTGTCCTTGTCTTTATTGAGTCTGGGTCTTTAGTGTGTCCTTGTCCTCATGGAGTCCTTGTCCTTTTGGAGTCCTGGTCTTTAGAGTATTCTTGTCCTCATAGAGTCCTTGTCCTCTTCGAGTCCTGCTCTTTTGAGTGCCCTAATCCTCATTGATTCATTGTCCTCATTGAGTCCTTGTCTTTAGAATGTCCTTGTCCTCCTGGTCATTTTCATAATAGCATCCTTGTCTTTAGAGAGTCCTTGTCCACATGTAGTTCTTGTCCTCTGGATTCCCTGTCCTCATGGAGTCAATGTCCTCATTTAGTCCTTATCCTATGGAGTCCTTGTCCTTATGGAGTCCTAATCTTTAGATTGTCTTTGTTCTCATGGAGTCCTTATTCTTATGGAGTCCTGGTCTTTAGTGTCCTTGTCCTTATGCAGTCTTTGTACTCTTGGAATTTTGGTCCTTAGAATGTCCTTATCCTCATGGAGTCTTTTTTCTTACGGATCACTGTTCTTTAGAGTATCCTTGTTGTCATGAAGTCCTTGTCCTCATGGAGTACTGCTGTTTAGAGTGTCCTTGTCGCCATGGAGTCCTTGTCCTCATGGTTTCAAGATTTTTACAGTTTCCTTGTCTTCATGGAGTCCTTATCCTATGGAGTCCTTGTCCTCCTGGAGTCCTGGTCTTTAGATTGTCTTTGCCCTTTTGGACTCCTTGTCCTCATGGAGTCCTGCTCTTTAGTGTACTTGTCCTCATACAGTCCTTCTCCTCTTGGAATTCTGGTCCTTAGAGTGTCCTTGTCCTCGTGGAGTCATTTTCCTCATGGAGAACTGTTCTTTAGAGTTTCCTTGTCCTCATGGAGTCCTTGTCCTTATGGAGTATTGGTCTTTAGAGAATCTTTGTTCTCATGGAGTCCTGCTCTTTAGATTGTCTTTGTCCTCTTGCAGTCCTTGTCATCATGGAGTCCTGGTCTTTAGTGTCCTTGTCCTCATACAGTCCTTGTCCTCTTGGAATTCTGGTCCTTAGAGTGTCCTTGTCCTCATGGAGTCATTGTCCTCATGGAGAACTGTTCTTTAGAGTTTCCTTGTCCTCATGGAGTCCTTGTCCTTATGGAGTACTGATCTTTAGAGTACCTTTGTCCTCATGGAGTCCTGCTCTTTAGATTGTCCTTGTCCTCTTGCTGTCCTTGTCATCATGGAGTCCTGGTCTTTAGTGTCCTTGTCCTCATACAGTCCTTGTCCTCTTGGAATCCTGGTCCTTAGAGTGTCCTTCTCCTCATGGAGTCATTGTCCTCATGGAGAACTGTTCTTTAGAGTTTCCTTGTCCTCATGGAGTCCTTGTCCTTATGGAGTACTGGTCTTTAGAGTATCTTTGTCCTCATGGAGTCCTGGTGTTTAGATTGTCTTTGTCATCTTGGAGTCCTTGTCCATATGGAGTCCTGCTATTTAGTGTCCTTGTCCTCATGCAGTCCTTGTCCTGTTGGAATTAAGGTCCTTAGAGTGTCATTGTCTTCATAGAGTCCTTGTCCTCATGGATAACTGCTTCTTAGAGTATCATTATCCTCATGGAGTCCTTGTTGTCATGGAGTAGTGGTCTTTAGAGTATCCTTGTCCTCATGGAGTCCTGGTCTTTAGAGTTTCCTTGGTCTCATGTAGACATTCTCCTCAAGGAGTCCTGGTCCTTAGGGTGCCCTTATCCTCATGAAGTCATGGTCTTTAGAGAGTCCTTGTCCTCGTGTAGTCTTTGTGTTTATGGAGTCCTGGACTCTAGAGTGTCCTTGTCCATACTGAGTCCTTGTGTTTAGTGTCCTTGTCCTCATGGAGTTCCGGTCTTTAGAGTGTCCTTGCCCTCATGTATTATTTGTCCTCATGGAGTACTTGTCTTTAGAGTGTCCTTGTCCGCATGGAGTCACGGTCTTTAGATAGTCCTTGTCCTAATGGAGTCCTTGTCGTCAGGGACTCCCAGCCTTCGGACTGTCCTTGTCCTCATGGAGTTCTTGTCCTCATGGAGTCCTGGTCTTTAGAGTGTCCTTGTTCTCATGGAGTCCTATTATTTAGAGTGTCCTTGTCCTCGTGTGGTCTTTGTAATCATGAAGTCATGTTCTTAAGAGTGTACTTGTCCTCATTGAGTCCTGGTCTTTAGAGTGTCCTAGTCCTCATGTTGTTCTTGTACTCATGGAAACTTTGTCTTAAGAGTGTCCTTGTTCTCGTGGAGTACCAGGCTTTAGCGTGTCCTTGTCCTCATGTGGTCCTTGTCCTCATGGAGTCCTGTTCATAAGAATGTCCTTGTCCTCATGGTGTCCTGGTCTTTAGAGTGTCCTAGTCCTCATGGACAACTTGTCCTCATGGAGTCTTAGTCTTTAGAGTGTCCTAGTCCTCATAGTGTTCCAGTCTTGAGTATCCTTGTCCTCATGTGGTTTTGTCCCCATGGACTCCTGGTCTTTAGACTGTCCTTGATCTCACACAGTGTTCTTGTCTTCAAAGAGTCCTTGTCCTTGTGGTGTCTTGGTCTTTAGCGTGTCCTTGTCCTAATGAAGTCCTGGTCTTTAGAGTGCCTTTGTGCTCAAGAAGTCCTTATCCTATGGAGTCCTCAGGGAGTTCTGGTCTTTAGAGTTTCCTTGTCCTAATTTAGTCCTTGTCCTCATGGACCTCATCTTTAGAGTGTCCTTGTCCTCATGGATTCATGGTAATTAGAGAGTCATTGTCCTCATGGAGTCCTGGTCTTTAAAGTGTAATTGTCATCAAGGAGTTATGGTCTTTAGAGTATCCTTCTCCTCACAGAGGACAGGACTTTAGAGTGTCCTTGTCCTCATGGAGTCCTTATCCTCATAGAATCATGGTACTTTGAGTGTCCTTGTCCTGATATAGTCCTTGTCCTCATAGTGCCCAGAACTTTAGAGTATCCTTCTCCTCATGGAGTCCTTGTCATCATAGAGTCCTGGTCTTTAGAGTGTTCTTGTCGTCATGGAGTACCGATGTTTAGAGTGTCATGGAGACCTTGTCCTCATGGAGTCCTTGTATTTAGAGGGTCCTTGTCTTCATGGATTCCTGGTCTTTAGAGTTTCCTTGTCCTCATGGAGTCCTTGTCCTCATGGAGTCCTGGTCTTTAGAGTATCCTTGTCCTCATGGAGTTCTCGTACTCATTGAGTCCTGGTCTTTAGAGTGTCCTTGTTCTCATGGAGTCCCAGTCCTTGGAGTGTTCTTGTCCTTGTGTGGTCCTTGTCATCAAGGAGTCCTGGTCTTTAGAGTGTCCTTGTCATCATAGAGTAGTAATGTTTAGAGTGTCCTTGTTCTCATGGAGACCTTGTTCTCATGGAGTCCCAGTATGTTGAAAGTCCTTGTCCTCATGGAATCCTAGTCTTTAGAGTGTCCTTGTCCTCATGAAGTCCTTGTTCTCATGGATTCCTGGTAATTAGTGTGTTCTTGTCTTTATGCAGTCTGGGTCTTTAGAGTGTCCTTATCCTCATGGAGTCCTTGTTCTCATGGAGTCCTTGTCTTTAGAGAGTCATTGTCCCCATGGAGTCCTTGTACTTATGTAGTTCTTATCCTATGGATTCCCTGTCCTCATGGAGTCCTTGTCCTCATTTAGTCCTTATCGTATGGAGTCCTTGTCTTTAGATTGTCTTTGTCCTCATGGAGTCCCTGTCCTTATGGAGTCCTGGTCTTTATTGTGCTTGACTTAATGTAGTCCTTGTCCTCTTGGAATTCTGGTCCTTAGAGTGTCCTTGTCCTCATGGAGTCCTTGTCCTCACGAGAACAGGTCTTTAGAGTATCCTTCTCCTCATGGAGTCCTTGTCATCATAGAGTCCTGGTCTTTAGAGTGTCCTTGTCGTCATGGAGTACTGATGTTTAGACTGTCCTTGTCCTTATGGGGTCCTGGTATTTAGATAGTCCTTGTCCTCATGAAGACCTTGTCCTCATGGGGTCCTGGTATTCAGAGAGTCCTTGTCCTCATGGAGTCCTAGTCTTTCGAGTGTCCTTCTCCTCATGAAGTCCTTGTCCTCATCGATTCCTGGTCTTTAGAGTGTCCTTGTCCTCATTCATGGAGTCTTTGTCCTTATGGAGTTCTCATAATTATGGAGTCTTGGTCTTTAGAGTGTCCTTGTGCTCATGGAATCCTGGTCTTTAGAGTATCATTCTCCTCATAGAGTATAGGACTTTAGACTGTCATTGTTCTCTTGGTTGTCTTTATGGAGTCCTTGTCCTCATGAAGTTCTCATAATCATGGAGTCCTGGTCTTTAGAGTATCATTCTCCTCATAGAGTACAGGACTTTAGACTGTCATTGTTCTCTTGGAGTCTTTATCCTCATGGAATACTGGTCTTTAGCGTGTCCTTGTCCTCATGGAATCCTTGTCCTCGTGGAGTCTTTGTCTTTAGAGAGTCATTGTCCCCATGGAGTCCTTTTCCTCAATTAGTTCTTATCCTACGGATTCCATGTCCTCATGGAGTCCTTGTCATCATTTAGTCATTATCGTATGGAGTCCTTGTCTTTAGATTGTCTTTGTCCTTATGGAGTCCTTGTCCTTATGGAGTCCTGGTCTTTATTGGCCTTGTCCTCCTGCAGTCCTTGTCCTCTGGGAATTCTGATCCATAGAGTGTCCTTGTCCTCATGGAGTCCTGGACCTCATGGAGAACTGGTCTTTAGAGTATCCTTCTCCTCATGGAGTCCTTGTCATCATGGAGTCCTGGTCTTTAGAGTGTCATTGTCCTCATGGAGTCCTTATTCTCATGGAATCCTGGTATTTAGAGTGTCCTTGCCCTCATATAGTCCTTGTCCTCATGCAGTCAAGGTCTATAGAGTGTCCTTGTCGTCATAGAGTACAGATGTTTAGAGAATCCTTGTCCTCATGGAGTCCTAGTCTTTAGATTGTCTTTATCCTCATGGAGTCCTTGTCCTTATGGAGTCCTGGTATTTCAGTGTCCTTGTCCTCAGAGAGTCCAGGTCTTTAGAGTATCCATCTCCTAATTGGGTCCGCTTGGAGTCCTGATCTTAAGACAGTCCTTGTCCTCATAGAGTCCTTAAACGCATGGTTTCCTTGTCATCATGTAGTCCTTGTCCTCATGGAGTCCTGGTGTTTAGAGTGTCCTTGTCATCATGGAGTCCTTGTCATCATGGTTTCAAGGTTTTTACAGTGTCCGTATCTTCATGGAGTCCTTATTATATAGAGTCCTTGTCCTCATGGAGTCCTGGCCTTTAGATTGTCTTTGTCCTCTTGGAGTCCTTGTCCTCATGGAGTTCTGGTCTTTAGTGTGCTTGTCCTCATGCAGTCCTTGTCCTCTTGGAATTCTGGTCCTAAGAGTGTCCTTGTGCTCATGGAGTCCTTTTCCTCATGGAGAACTGGTCTTTAGAGTTTCCTAGTCCTCATGGAGTCCTTGTCCTTATGGAGTACTGGTCTAAGGGTATCCTTGTCCTCATGGAGTTCTGGTTTTTAGAGTTTCCTTGTCAGCATGGAATCCTTCTCCTCAATTAGTCCTTGTCCTCATGGAGTCCTTGTCTTCATGGAGTCCTGGTCTCTAGTGTCCTTGTCGTCATGCAGACCTTGTCCTCTTGGAATTCTGGTCCGTAGAGTGTCTTTGTCCTCATGGAGTCCTTGTCCTTACAGAAAACTGGTCTGTAAAGTGTCCTTGTCCTCATGGAGTTCTTGTTCTCATAGAATCTGTCCTTTAGAGTGTCTTTGTTCTCATGGAATCCTTCTCCTCAGGGAGTCCTATTATTTAGAATGTCCTTGTACTCATGGTGTCCTTCTTCTCAAAGAGACCTGTTATTTAGAGTGTACTTGTCCTCATTGAGATTTGGTATTTAGAGTGTCCTAGTCCTCATAGAGTCCTTGTCCTCATGAAGTCCTGGTTTTAGAGTGACCTTGTCCTCATGGAGACACTCTAAAGATAAGGACTCCATCAGGACAGCTATAGTCTAATGACAATGACTCCATTAGGAAAAGGAGACTCTAGAGACCAGGAATACATGAGGACAAGGACACTCCAAAGACCTGGACTACATGAGGACAAGGACTACATGAGTATAAGGACACTCTAAAGACCCTCACTCGATGATGACAATAACACTTTAAAGACCAGAACTCCATACGATAAAGACTCCATGAGGACAAGTACTTCATGAGGACAGGTACAGTCGACAGATCATGACTCAATGAGAACAAGGACACTAAAAGACCCGGATTACAATAGCACAAGGACACTCTAAAGACCATCACTCCATGAGGAAAGAACAATTTAAAGACCAGGACTTCATGAGGACAACGACACTCTAAGGACGAGGACTCCATGAGAACAAGGACATTCTAGAGACCAGGACTACAAGAGGACAATGACTCCATGAGGACAAGGACACTCTAGAGACCAGGATTCCATGAGGACATGGACTCCATGATGACAAGGACACTAAAGAACATTACTTCATGAGGACAAGGACACTCTAGAGACCAGGGCTCCATGAGGACAAGTACACACTAAAAACCAGGACTCCATTAGAACAAGGACACTCTAGAGGCCAGGACTCCTTGAGGACAAGAACTCCATGAGGACAAAGACACTCTAAAACAAGGACTTCATAAGGACAAGGACTGAATGAGGTCTAGGACACTCTAATGAATATTACTCCATGAGAACATGGAGTACAACTGAAAGTCTAGGTCTCTATGAGCAGATGATTCCATGACGACAAGTACATTCGAAGGACTAGGACTCCAAGAGGAGAAGGACTCCATGAGGACAATGACACTCTAAAGGCCAGGACTCCATGAGAACAAGGACACTCTAAACGCAAGGACTCTATGAGGACAAGGACTCAATGAGGACATAGACACTCTAAACACCAGGACTCCATGAGGACAAGGAGTCCAGGAGCACAAGGACACCATGAGTACTAGGACACTCAAAAGACCAGGACTCCATGAGGACAAGTACTCCATGAGGACAAGGACACTTCAAAGACCAGGACTCCATGAGGACAAGTATTCCATGAGAACAAGGACACTCTAAAGACCTGTACTCTATGAGGACAATGCCTACATATGGACAAGGACACTCTAAAGCCCAGGAATCCATTAGGAGAAGTACTTAATGAGGACAAGAACACTTTAAACACCAGGACTCCATGAAGACAAGGACAGTCTGAAGGCCATGAGTTTATGAGGACAAGGACTCCATGAGGACAAGGACACTCTAAAGGCCAGAACTCTATGAAAACAAGGACACTTTAAAGACCAAGACTCCATGAGGAAAAGGACACTCTAAAGACACTGACTCCATGAGAACAAACACACTCAAGAGACCAGGACTCCATTAGGACTAGGACTCCATAATGTTAAGGACACTCTAAAGACCAGAAGTCCATGTCAACCAGGACTCCATGAGGACAATGACTCTCTAAAGACCATGACTCTATAAGGAGAAGGACACTCTAAAGACAAGGACTACATGAGAACAAGGACATTATAAAGACCAGGACTACATGAGGATAAGGATTCCATGAAGACAGAGAAACTCTAAAGACCAGGACTCCATGAGGACAATGACTCTCTAAAGACCATGAATCTATGAGGAGAAGGACACTCTAAAGACAAGGACTACATGAGAACAAGGACATTATAAACACCAGGACTACATGAGGATAAGGATTCCATGAAGACAGAGAAACTCTAAAGACCAGGACTCCATGAGGACAAGGACTCCATGAGGATAAGGACACTCTAAAAACCAGGACTCCATGAGGACAAAGACTCCATGAGGACAAGGACACTCTAAAGGCCAGGACTCTATGAGGACAAGGAGTCAATGAGGACAAGGACTCTAAAAAGACCAGGATTCCATGAGTACAAGAACTCTGTCAGGACAAGGACACTGTAAGGAACAGGTCTCCATGAGAACAAGCACTCCATGAGGACTATAACACTCTAAAGACCTGTACTCCATGAGAACAAGAACACTCTAAAGACCAGGACTCCATGAGGACAAGGAGATTCTAAAGACCAGGTCTCCATGAGAACCAGGACTCCATGAGGACAATTACTCTATGAGGAAAAAGACACTCTTAACACCAGTACTCCACAAGGACAAGGAACACGACACACTGAAGACCCGACTCCATGAGGAGAAGTAGTCCAGGAGCACAAGGACTCCATGAGTACAAGGACACTCTAAAGACCAGGACTCCATGAGGACAAGTACTCCATGAGGACAAGGACACTCTAAAGACCAGGACTCCATGAGGACAAGTACTCCATGAGGACAAGGACACTCTAAAGACCAGGATTTTATGAGGACAAGGACACTCTAAGGACCATGACTTCAAGAGAACAAGGAGACTCTAGAGACCAGGAATATAAGAGGACAATGACTCCATGAGAAAAAGGACACTTTAGAGACCTGGGCTCCATGAAGACAAGGGCTCCATAAGGACAAAGACACAAAAGAACATGACTTCATGATGACAAGAACGCAAAAGACCAGGACTTAATGAAGACAAGGACACTCTTAAGACCAGCACTCCATGAGGACAAGGTCTCCATGTGAACAAGGATACTCTAAATACCAGGACTCCAGGAGGAGAAGAATTCCATGAGTACATAGACACTCTAAAGACCAGCACTATATGAGGACATGGACTCCATGAGGACAAGGACACTCTAAAGACCAGGACTCCATGAGGACAAGTACTCCATACAATAAGGGCTCCATGAGGAGAACTGCACTCTAAATATCATGACTCCCTGAAGACCATGAATCCATGAGGACAAGGACACTCAAAAGACAAGGTCTCCATGAGGACAAGTACTCCATACAATAAGGGCTCCATGAGGAGAACTGCACTCTAAATATCATGACTCCCTGAGGTCATAGAAAATATTGAAACCAGGACTCCATGAGGACAAGGACTCCAAAAGGAACACAACACTCTATAGATCATGACTCAATGAGAACAAGGGCACTATAAAGACCAGGACAAGGACAAGGTCTTCATTAGTATAAGGACACCCTAAAGACCAGGACATAATAAGGACAAGGACTCCATGAGGGCAAGGGCACTCTAAAGACCAATACTCCTTTAGGACAAGGACACTCTTAACACCAGTACTCCACGAGGACAATAACACACTGAAGACCAGGACTCCATGAGGAGAAGGAGTCCAGGAGCACAAGGACACCATGAGTACTAGGACACTCAAAAGACCAGGACTCCATGAGGACAAGTACTCCATGAGGACAAGGACACTCTAAAGACCAGGACTTCATGACGACAAGTACTACATGTGGACAAGGACACTCTAAAGACCAGGACTTCATGAGGACAAGGACACTCTAAGGACCTGGACTACATGAGAACAAGGAGACTCTAGAGACCAGGAATATAAGAGGACAATGACTCCATGAGGACAAGGACACTCTAGAGACAAGGACTCCATGAGTACAAGAACTCCATGAGGATAAGTACACTCTAAAGACCAGGACTCCATGAGGAGAAGCACTCCATGAAGACAAGCACACTCTAAAGAGCAGATCTCCATAAGGACAAGAACACTCTAAAGAGCAGGACTCCATGAGGACAAGGACTCCAAGAGGACAAGGACATTCTAAAGACCAGATCTCCATGAGGACCAAGACTCCATGAGGACAAGTACTCTATGAGGAAAAAGACACTCTAAAGACCAGGACTAAACAAGGACATACTGAAGACAAGAACTACATGAGGACAAGGACTCCAGGAGGACAAGTACTCCATGAGTACAAGGACACTCTAAAGACGAGTTCTCCATGAGGACAAGGATTCCATGAGGACAAGGACCCTCTAAAGACCAGGACTCCACAAGGACAAGGACACATTGAAGACAAGGACTCCATGAGGAGAATGACTCAAGGAGGAAAAGTACTCCATGAGTATAAAAAAAATCTAAAGACGAGTAGTCCATGAGGATAAGGACTACATGAGGACAAGGACACTCTAAAGACCATGACTCCATGAGGACAAGGACATTCTAAGGACCAGGACTCCATGAGATCAAGGACACTCTAGAGACCAGGAATATAAGAGGACAATGACTACATGAGGACAAGGACACTGTAGAGACCTGGGCTCCATGAAGACAAGGGCTCCATAAGGACAAGGACACTAAAGAACATGACTTCATGAGGACAAGGACACTCAAAAGACCAGGACTCAATGAGCACAAGGTCTCCATGTGAACAAGGATACTCCAAACACCAGGACTCCATGAGGAGAAGAACTCCATGAGTACATAGACACTCGAAAGACCAGAACTATATGAGGACATGGACTCCAAGAGGACAGTGACACTCTAAAGACCAGGACTCCATGAGGACAAGGACACTCTAAGGACCAGGACTCCATGAGAACAAGGACACTCTAAAGACCAGGAATATAATAGGACAATGAATCCATGAGGACAAGGACACTCTAGAGACCTGGGCTCCATGATGACAAGGGTTCCATAAGGACAAGGACACTACAGAGCATGACTTCGTGAGGACAAGGATATTTGAGAGACCAGGACTCCATGAGAACAAGGACAGTCTAGAGATCAGGACTCAAGACATCTATGAGGACAAGGACACTCTAAAACCAGGAATAATTGAGGTCAAGTCCTGAATGACGACTAGGACACTCTAAAGACCATGAATCCATGAGGACAAGGACACTCAAAAGACAAGGTCTCCATGAGGAGGAGGACTCCATAAGGACAAGGAAACTCTAAATACCAGGACTCCTTGTGGACAAGGACTCCATGAGAACAAGGACACTCTAAAGTCCACGACTGTATGAGGACAAGGAGTCAATGTGAACATAGACACTGTAAAGACCAGGACTCCATGAGGACAAGGACTCTATGAGGACAAGGACACTAAAAAGACCAGGAATCCAGGAGTAAAAGAACACCATCAGGACAAGAACACTGTAAGGACCAAGACTTCATGAGGACAAGCACTCCATGAGGACTATGACACTCGAAAGACCTGGACTCCATGAGGACAAAAATACTCTGAAGACCAGGACTCCATGAGGACAAGGACTCCATGAGGACAAGGAGATTCTAAAGACCAGGTCTCCATGAGGCCCGGGACTCCATGAGGACAAGTACTCTATGAGTAAAAAGACACTCTTAACACCAGTACTCCACGAGGACAAGAACACAATGAAGACCAGGACTCCATGAAGACAATGAGTCCAAAAGCACAAGAACCTCATGAGTACAAGGACACTTCAAAGACCAGGACTCCATGAGGAAAATTATTCCAGAAGACAAGGACACTCTAAAGACCAGCACTCCATGAATACAAGGACTACATGAGGACAAGGACACTCTAAATCCCAGGACTCCATAAGGACAAGTACTCAATGAGTAAAGACCAGGACTCCATGAGGAGAAGGACTCCATCAGGACAATGACACTCTAAATACCAGGATTCTATGAGATCAAGAACACTCAAAAGACCAAGACTCCATGAGGACAAGGACTCCAGGAGGACAAGTACTCTACGAGGAAAAAGAAACTCTAAAGACCAGGAATACATGAGGACAAGGACACACTGAAAACAAGGACTCCATGAGGACAAGGACTCCAGAAGGACAAGTACTCCATGAGTACAAGGATACTCTAAAGATGAGTACTCCATGAGGACAAGGACTCCATGAGGACAAGGACACTCTAAAGACCAGGATTTTATGAGGATTAGGACTCCATGAAGACAGAAACACTCTACAGACCAGGATTCCATGATGACAAGGACTCCATGAGGATAAGGACACTCTACAGACAAGGACTCCATGAGAACTAGGACTCAATGAGGACACGGGCACTTTAAAGACCAAGACTCCATGAGGACAAGGACTCCATGAGTATAAGGACACTCTAAAGACAAGGAATCCATGAGGACAAGGACACTCTAAAGACCATGACTCCATAAGGATAGGAACTCCATGAGGACAAGGACATTCTAAAGACCAGAACTTCATAATGACAAGGAGACTCTAAAGACCAGGATTCCAAGAGTACAAAGACACTCTAAAGACAAGGACTCCATGAGGACACAGACAGTCTAATGACAAGGACTCTATAAGGACAAGGTCTTCATGAGGACAAGAACACTCTAAAGACCAAGACTCCATGAGGACAAGGACAGTATAAAGACTTTGACTCCGTGAGGAAAAGGACTTCATGAGGACAGGGACACTCAAAAAACCAGTACTGCATAAGGACAAGAACTTCATGAGAACAAGGACTCCATGAGGACAAGGATTCTCTAAATACCAGGTCTGCATGAAGACAAGGACTCCATGAGGACAAGGACACTCTAAAGACCGTCCTTGTCCTCATGGATTCCATGTACTCATGGAGTTCTGGTCTTTAGAGTCTCCTTGTCCTTATGGAGTCATGGTCTTTAGAGTGTAAAGAACAAGACTACATAAAGGCATTGACAATGTGAAGACCAGGACCCATGAGGACAAGAAACTCTAAGAGGACCAGGACTCCATGATGGAGCAAATCAGTACCCGCGTAATGGACCAACTATGACACTGCCGGTGCTAAAAGGATATTGTGAGCAACCAGTGTATATGGAGCGAACCAGTACCCGCGTACTAGACTACACAAGACTCTACCGGTGCTGAATAGAATGCAGCAAGCAACTGGTTATACACGGAGCGAACCAGTACCCGCGTACTGGATTACACAAGACTCTACCAGTGCTGTATGGAACGCGGCAAGCAACAGTTATAAATGGAGTGAACCAGTACCCGCGTACTGAATTACACAAGACTCTACTGGTGCAGTATGGAACACAGCAAGCAACCGGTTATACATGAAGCGAACCATTACCCGAGTACTGGATACACAAGTCACTGAATGATAAGAATGTCGCCCAATGACAAGGAGGAGGCACTCTGCACGCGATCCAAGAGCAGGAACACAGCCAGGTCAGGACAGGAATCAGGAACAGTAACGGCAGCCAACCAGATCAGGAATGGCAGCAGGAACAGCAACCCAAACTGGATCAGGAATGGAGGCGGAACCAATACACCGAGGAAGCTGTCAGGCAGGTACACAGGCAATCTCAGGAGCGTAGTAGAATCAGTCACGGCCCAGGAAGCTAAGGAAACAGTGCAGGTGCTAGCGACATAGAGAGATCACGAATGGGCAACCAAAGGGTGCCCAAGCCCAGTCTAAATAGGCAATACAGGGCAGGCTGAAGACAGGCAGCCAATGGAGAGCCCGATCAGATAACTGACAGGAAAAGGCAGCAATCACGTGCACCATGGTAGAAACTCTAGAGACCAGGACTCCATTAAGACAAGGACACTCAAAAGATCAGGGCTCCATGAGGACAAGGACTCAGTGAGTACAAGGACACTCCATAGACCAGGACTCCATGAGGACAAGGACACTCTAAAGACCAGGACTCAATGAGGACAAGGACTCCATGAGTACAAGGACACTCTAAAGACCAGGACTCCATGAGGACAGAGACACTCTAAAGACCAGTACTCCATGAGGACAAGGACTCAAAGAGGATAAGGACACTCTAAAGACCAGGATCATGACACCTTAAAAACCAAGACTCCATGAGGACATGGACATTCTAAAGAGCAGTACTCCATGAGGACAAGGACACTATAAAGACCAGGACTCCATGAGGACAAGGACTCCATGAGTACAAGTACACTCTAAAGCCCAGGATGCAATGAGGACAAGGACTCTATGAGGACAAGGATTCTCTAAGGAACAGGACTCCATAAGGACAAGGACACTGTGAAGACCAGGACTCATGAGGATAAGGACACTCTAAAGACCAGAACTCCATGAGGACACGGACATTCAAAAGACCAGGACTCCATGAGGACAAGAAACTTCAGAAAGGACAAGGACACGCTAAACACCAGGACTCCATGAGCACAAGGACTCCATGAGATCAAATACACTGTGAAGATAGCACTTCAAGAGGACAAGGACTCCATGGGGACGATGACACTCTAAAGACCATGGCTCCAAGAGGACAAGGATACTTTAAATACCAGGACTACATGAGAAAAAGGACTCCATGAGGAGAAGGACACTCTAAACACTATGACTTCATGAGGACAAAGACACTCTAAAGACCAGGACTCCATGAGGACAAGGACACTCTAAAGACCAGGACTCCATGAGGACAAGGACGCTCTAAAGACCAAGTCCCCATGATGTCAAGGACACTCTAAACACCAGAACTCCATGATGAGAAGGACACAATAAAGACCAGGACTCCATGAGGACAAGGACTAAAAGAGGAAAGGACATTCTAAAGACCAGGTCTCTATGAGGACCAGGACTCCATGAGGAGAAGTACTCAATGAGGACAAAGACACTCTAAAGAACAGAACTTCATGAGGAAAAGGACATTGTGAAGACAAGGACTCCATGCACACAAGGACTCCATGAGGACAAGGACTACTCAAAAGACCAGAACTACATAAGGACAGGACTCCATGAGGACAAGGACACTCTGAAGACCAGGAATCCACGAGGATAAGGACTCCATGAGAACAAGGAGACTCTAAAGACCAGAACTCCATGAGTACAAGGAATCCATGAGGACAAGGATGCTCTAAAGACCAAGACCCAAGGTCTTCTGGTCTTTAGAGTGTCTGTCCTCATGGAGTCCTTGTCTTGATGCAGACCTGGTATTTATAAAATCCTTGTCCTCATGGAGTCCTTGTTCTCATGAAGTTCTTGTCCTTATGCAGTATTAGTTTTTTGAGTGTCCCTGTCCTCATGAAGTCCTTTTCCTCACGGAGTCAATGTCTTTATACTGTCCTTGTCCTCATGGAGTCTTGGTCTTTAGAGTGTTCTTGTCCTCATGGAGTACTTGTGCTCTTGAAGTCCTGTTCTTTAGTATGTCCTTGTCCTCACAATGTCATTGTCCTCATGGAGTCTTTGTCCTTATGGAGTCTTTGTCCTCATGGAGTCTGGTATTTAATGTGTCCTTGTCTTCCTGGAGTCCTGGTCTATAGAGTGTACTTGTCCTCATGAAGTCCTGATCATGAAGTCATGGTCTTTAAAAAGTCATTTTCCACATGGAGTCCTTGTCTCCACGGTGTCCTGGTGTTTAGAGTATCCTTGTCCTCGTGTAGTCATGGTCTTTATAGTGTCCTTGTCCTCATGGAGTCCTGATTTTTAGAGTATCTTTTTCCTCATGGTAAAAAGAAACAAAGTGCCAGTACAATTCTTACTGGAGATACAGATTTTGAATCAACAACACATTGAAAATATTGATTAATTCTCTGTACTCATACAGTTTGTAACACCGGTGTATAGTCCACACCAGTGTTCTTAATCGCTTGTAGGGAGATTCAAATCGCTTGTCCCGACTCAATCTCCTATGGTATTGATTTTCTTCACGATTCTGGACACTTGTGGACATAATAGGCAGGATATATACATATTGTCAATAATTATGGAAGTAATCATTCAAAGAAATTAGGTATATGAGAATATAAATAAATTTATAGCTGCACAATATCCTGGAAAATACACAAGTGGAATTGGGAAATAGAAGTAAATTCCAATTGCAATATTTGTCTTTCTTACACATTTGTGTTTATGAAGACCATGCTATATTGTGAGAACCCCATTTTAGAGGTCTGTATTGGGTCTAATAATTGAAATTGCAATACATTCTGCTCTATGTGGCACCTCTTCTTGTCTTTCTCTTTCCCCTGTTTGTCCTCATGGAGTCCTGATCTTTATAGTATCCTTGTCCTCATGTAGTCATGGTCTTTATAGTTTCCTTGTTCTCATGGAGTCCTGGTCTTTAGAGTGTCTCTGTACTCATGGCATCCTGGTCTTTAGAGTGTCCTTGCCCTCATTGAGTACCACTCTTTAGAGTGTACTTGTCCTCACGGAGTCCTGGTTTTTATTTTGTCATGGACTTTAGAGTGTCCTTGTCCTCATGGAGTCCTGGTGTTAAGAATATCCTTATCCTCATGGAAAAGTGCTCTTTAGAGTGTCCTTGTCCTCATGGAGTCCTGGTCTTTAGAGTTTCCTTGGTCTCATGGAGACATTCTCCTCAAGGAGTGTTGGTCCTTAGAGTGCCGTTGTCCATAAGAAGCCATGGTCTTTAGAGAGTCCTTGTCCTCATGGAGTCTTTGTGATCATGGAGTCATGGACTCTAGAATGTCCTTGTCCTCATTGAGTCCTTGTTTGTAGTGTCCTTGTCCTCATGGAGTCTTTGTCTTTAGAGTGTCCTTGCCCTCATGGATTATTTGTCCTCATGGAGTCCTTGTCTTTAGAGTGTCCTTGTCCACATGGAGTCAAGGTCTTTAGAGAGTCCTTGTCCTAATGGAGTCCTAGTCATCATGTACTCCTGGCCTTCAGACTGTCCTTGTCCTCATGGATTTCTTGTACTCATGGAGTCCCATGGAGTCATGGAGTCCTGGTCTTTAGAGTGTCCTTGTTCTCATGGAGTCCCAGTCTTTAGAGTGTCCTTGTCCTCGTGTGGAACTTGTCATCATGGAGTCCTGTTCTTAAGAGTGTCCTTGTCCTCATTGAGTCCCGGTCTTTAGAGTGTCATAGTCCTCATGTGGTCCTTGTCATCAAGGAGTTCTTGTACTCATGGAAACCTTGTCTTTAGAGTGTCCTTGTTCTCATGGAGTCCCAGTCTTTAGCGTGTCCTTGTCCTCATGCGGTCCTTGTCCTCATGGAGTCCTGTTCTTAAGAATGTCCTTGTCGTCATGGTGTCCCGGTCTTTAGAGTGTCCTACTACTCATGGAGTACTTGTCCTCATGGAGTCTTGGTCTTTAGAGTGTCCTAGTCCTCATGGTGTCCCAGTCTTTAGAGTATCCTTTTCCTCATGTGGTCCTTGTCCAAATGGAATCCTGGTCTTTAGTCTGTCCTTGATCACATACAGTGTTCTTGTCTTCAATGAGTCCTTGTCCTCATGGTGCCCTGTTCTTTAGAGTGTCCTTGTCTTAAGGGAGTCCCTTGTCCTAATGGAATCCTGGTCTTTAGAGTGTCCTTGTCCTCATGAAGTCCTTGTCATCATGGATTCCTGGTCTTTAGAGTGTCCTTATCCTCATGTAGTCCTTATCCTATGGAGCCCTTGTGCTCATGGAGTCCTTGTGCTCATGGAGTTTCCCTGTCCTAATGGAGACCTTGTCCTCATGGACCACATCTTTAGAGTGTCCTTGTTCTCATGTGTTCATGGTCATTAGAGAGTCCTTGTCCTCATGGAGTTCTGGTCTTTAGTGTGTATTTGTCATCATGGATTCCTGGTCTTTAGAGTATCCTTCTCCTCATTGAGTCCAGGAATTTAAAGTGTCCTTTTCCTCATGGGGTCCTTATCCTCATGGAATCCTGGTATTATCGTGTCCTTGAACTCATATAGTCCTTCTCCTCATGGAGTCCTTGTCATCATGTAGTCCTGGTCTTTAGAGTTTCCTTATCGTCATGGAGTACTAGTCTTTAGCGTGTCCTTGTCCTCATGAAGTCCTTGTCCTTATGGATTCCTGTTCTTTAGAGTGTCCTTGTACTCATAGAGTCCTTGTACTTATGGAGTCCTGATTATCTTTATGGAGTCCTTGTCCTCATGGAGTCCTTGTACTCATAAAATTCTAGTAATTAGTGTTTCCTTGTCTTTATGGAGTCTGGGTCTTTAGAGTGTTCTTGTCCTCGTGTGGTCCTTGTCCTCCTGGAGTCCTGTTCATAATAGGGTCCTTGTCCTCATGGAGTCCTGGTCTTTTGTGTGCCCTTGTCCTCATGGAGTCCTGGTCTTTATTGTCCTTGTACTCTTTGAATTCTGGTCCTAAGAGTGTCCTAAGAGTGTTATAGTCCTCACTGAGTCCTTGTCCTCATGACATTCTGGTTTTAGAGTGACCTTGACCTCATGCAGACACTCTAAAGACGAGGACTCCATGAGGACAAGGACTCCATACGATAAAGACTCCATCAGGACAAGCACTCCATGAGGACAGCTACAGTCTAAAGACCATGACTCCATGAGGACAAGGAGACTCTAGAGACCAGGACTCCATGAGGACAAGGACACTCCAAAGACCTGGACTACATGAGGACAAGGAGTACAAGGACACTTTAAAGACCCTCACTTGATTAGGACAATAAAACTTTAAAGACCAGGACCCCATACTATATAAACTCCATGAGGACAAGTACTTCATGAGAACAGGTACAGTCTAAAGATCATGACTCCATGAGGACAAGGAGACTTTAAAGACCAGGACTCTATGAGGACAAGGACACTAAAAGACCCGGATTACAATAGGACAAGGACACTGTAAAGACCATGACACCATGAGGAAAGAACAATTTAAAGACCAGGATTTAATGAAGACAAGGACACTCTAAGGACCAAGACTCCATGAGAACAAGGACACTCTAGAAACCAGGAATATAAGAGAACAATGACTCCATGAGGACAAGGACACTCTAGAGACCTGGGCTCCATGAGGACAAGGGCTCCAAAAGTACAAGGACACTAAAGACAATGGCTTCATAAGGACAAGGACACTCGAAAGACCAGTACTCCATGTGAACAAGGACACTCTAGAGACCAGGACTCTTGTGGATAAGAACTCCATGAGGACAAGGACACTCTAAAACCAGGACTTCAGAGGACAAGAACTGAATGAAGAATAAGACACGCTAAAGGCCATGAATCCAAGAATACTCTAAAGAGCAGTACTCCATGAGGACAAAGACATACTGAAGACAAGGACTCCATGAGGACAAGGACTCCAGGAGGACAAGTACTCCATGAGAACAAGGACACTCTAAAACCAGGACTTCATGGGGACAAAGATTCAATGAGGACTAGGACACTCCAAAGAACATGACTCCAAGAACACTTTAAAGAACAGAACTCCATGAGGACAAGGACTCCATGAAGATAAGTACAATCTAAAGACCAGGACTCCATGAGGACAAGGACACTCTAAGGACCAGGACTCCATGAGAACAAGGACACTCTATAGACCAGGAATATAAGAGGACAATGACTCCATGAGGACAAGGACACTCTAGAGACCTGGGCTCCATGAGGACAAGGGCTCCATAAGTACAAGGACACTAAAGACCATGACTTCATGAGGACAAGGACACTCAAAAGACCAGGACTCTATGAGAACAAGGATACTCTAGTGACCAGGACTCCTTAAGGACAAGAACTCTATGAGGACAAGGACACTCTAAAACTAGGACTTCATGGTCTAGATACCTGGGCTCATGAGGACAAGGACTCCATAAGGACAAGGACACTAAAGAACATGGCTTCATGAGACAATGATACTCGAAAGACAAGGACTCCATGAGAACAAGGGCACTCTAGAGACCAGGACTCCTAGAGGACAAGAACTCCATGATGACAAGGACACTCTAAAACCAAGACTTCATGAGGACAAGAACTGAATGAGGAATAAGACACTCTAAAGACCATGAATCCAAGAAAGAATTAATGAAAATCCAAGAAAGAATGAGGACAAGGACTCCAGGAGGACAAGTACATCATGAGAACAAGGACACTCTAAAACCAGGACTTCATGGGAACAAAGACTCAATCAGGACTAGGACACTCTAAAGACCATGACTCCAGGAACACTCTAAAGAACAGAACTCCATGAGGACAAGGACTCCATGAGGACAAGGACATTCTAAAGACCAGGTCTCTATGAGGAGCAGGACTCCATGAGGACAAATACTCTATAAGGAAAAAGACACTCTAAAGATCAGGACTACACAAGGACAACGACACACTGAAGACAAGGACTCCATGAGGACAAAGGAGTCCATGTGGACAAGGACACTCTATAGACCCTGACTACATGAGGATAAGGAAATTCTAAAGACTAGCACTCAATCAGGACAAGGACTCCGTGAGTACAAGGACAGTGTAAAGGACATACTCTATGAGGACAAGGACTGCATGAGTACAATAACTCCATGAGGATAAGTACACTCTAAAGATCAGGACTCTATGAGAACAAGGACTACATGAGGACAATGACACTCTAAAAACCATGACTCCATGAGGACAAGGACTACATGAGGACAATGACACTCTAAAAACCATGACTCCATGAGGACAAGGACTCCATGAGGACAAGGACACTCTGTCGACCATGACTACATGAGGAGAAGGACTACATGAGGACAAGGACACTCTAGAGACCAGGACTACAAGAGGACAATGACTCCATGAGGACAAGGACACTCTAGAGACCAGGACTTCATGAGTAGAAGAACTCCATGAGGATAAGTACACTCTAAACACCAGGACTCCATGAGGACAAGGACTCCATGAGGACAAGGACATTCTAAAGACCAGGTCTCCATGAGGACCAGGGCTCCATGAGGACAAGTACTCTATGAGGAAAAATACACTCTATAGACCAGGACTCAACAAGGACAAGGACACGTTGAAGAAAAGGACTCCATGAGGTCAAGTACTCCAGGAGGACAAGTACTCCATGAGTACAAGGACACTCTAAAGATGAGTACATCATGAGGACAAGAACTCCATGAGGACAGGGACCCTGTAAAGACCAGGACTCCACGAGAACAAGGATACACTGAAGACAAGAGCTCCATGAGGACAAGGACTCAAAGAGGACAAGTACTCCATGAATACAAGGACACTCTAAAGATGAGTACTCCATGAGGACAAGGACTACATGAGGACAAGGACACTCTAAAGACCATGACTCCATGAGGACAATGTCACTCTAAGGACCAGGACTACATGAGAACAAGGACACTCTAGAGACTAGGAATATAAGAGGACAATGACTCCATGAGGACAAGGACACTGTAGAGACCTGATCTCCATGAAGACAAGGGCTCCATAAGGACAAGGACACTAAAGAACATGACATAATGAGGACAAGGACACTTGAAAGAATAGGACTCCATGAAGACAAGGACACTCTAAAGACCAGCACTCCATGAGGACAAGGTATCCATGTGAACAAGGATACTCTAAACACCAGGACTCCATGAGGTGAAGAACTCCATGAGTACATAGACACTCTAAAGACCAGGACACTAAAGAACATGACTTCATGAGGACAAGGACACTCAAAAGACCAGGACTCCATAAGAACAAGGACTGTAGAGACCAGGACTCCTTGAGGACAAGACCTCTATGAGGAGAAGGACACTATAATACCAGAAATTCATGAGGACAAGAACTGAATGAGGACTAGGACACCCTAAAAACTTCATGTGGACTTCATGTGGACAAGGACTCAGTGAGGACTAGGACACTCTAAAGACCATCACTCCACGAGGACAAGTACATTCGAAAGATTAGGTCTCCATGAGGAGAAGGACTCCATGAGGACAAGGACACTCTACAGGCCAGGACTCTATGAGGACAAGGACTCCATAAGGACATAGACATCCTAAAGACCAGGACTCCATGAGGACAAGGACTCCATGAAGACAAGGACACTAAAATGACAAGGACTCCATGAATACAAGAACTCCATCAGGACAAGAACACTCAAAGCACCAGGACTCTATGAGGACAAGCACTCCATGAGGACTATGACACTCTAAAGACCAGGACTCCATGAGGTCAAGGACTCCATGAGGACATGGAGACTGTAAAGACCAGGACTCTATGAGGACAAGTACTCTCTTAAGACCAGTACTCCACTAGGTCAAGAACACACTGAAGACCAGGGCTCCATTTGGACAAGGACTCCATAAGCACAAGGACTCCATGAGTACAAGGACACTCTAAAGACCAGGATTCTATGAGGACAAGGACAGTCTAAAGGCGAGAAGTCCATGACGACAAGGACTCCATTAGTACAAGGCCTCTCTAAAGACCATGACTCTATGCAGACAAGCACACTCTAAAGATAAGGAATCCATGAGGACAAATAATCCATGAGGGCAATGAAAGTCTATAGACCAAGACTCCATGAGGACAAGGACACTAAAGACAAGGACTCAAGGGGGACAAGGACACTCTAAAGACCAGGACTCCATTAGCACAAGGACTCCATGAGGACTAGAACACTCTAAAGACCAAGAGTCCATGGAGACAAGGACACCATAAATACCAGCATTCCATGAGGACAAGGACATTCTAAAGACCAGGACTCCATGAGTACAAGGACACTCTTAAGACCAGGACTCAATGAGGATAAGGACTCCATGTGAACAAGGATACACAAAACACCAGGATTCCATGTGGAGAATAACTTCATGAGTACATAGACATTCTAAAGACCAGCACTATATAAGGAAATGGACTCCATGAGGACAAGGACTCCATACAATAAGGACTCCATGAGGACAAACACTCCATGCGGACAACTGCACTCTAAATTTCATGACTCCATGAGGACATAGACAATCTAGAGACCAGGACTCCATGAGGACAAGGACTCCAAAAGGAACACAACACTCTAAAGACCAGGACTCCATGAGGACAAGCATACTCTATAGACCATGACTCAATGAGGACAAGGGCACTATAAAGAGCAAGACTCCATGAGGACAAGTTCTTCATTAGTACATGGACTCTCTAAAGACCAGGACTTAATAAGGACAAGGACTCCATGAGGGCAAGGGCACTCTAAAGACCAATACTCCATTAGGACAAGGACACGCTATAGACCAGCACTCCATGTGGACATGGACTCTATGAGGACAATAACACTCTAAAGACCAGGACTCCATAATGACAAGGACTCCATGAGGACAAGAACACCATAAAGACCAGGACTACAAGAGGAAAAGGACACTCTGAAGACCAGGTTTCCTGAGAACATGTACTCTATGAGGTCAAGGACACTCTAAAGACTAGGATTTCATGAGGACAAGGGAACTATAAAGACGAGGACTCCATGAGGACAAAGACTCCATAGGACAAAGAATCGATGAGGACAAGGACTCAATGAGGATGAGGATATTCCAAAGAACAGCAATTCATGAGGACAAGGACTCCCTGAGGACAAAGACACTCTAAACACCAGGACTCCACGAGGACAAGGACTCCATGACGACAAGTTAACCATGAGGACAGAGACACTCTAAAGAGCAGGACTCCATGAGGAAAAAGACTCCATGAGGACAAGGACACTCTAAAGACTAGGACACCATGAGAACAAGGACTCCATGAGGACAAGGACACCATAAAAACCAAGACTCCATGAGTATATGGACATTCTATAAACCAGTACTCCATGATGACAAGGACACTCTAAAAAACATGACTCCATGACCAGGATGTGATAAGGACAATGACACTCTATAGACAAGGAGTCCATGAGGAGATGGACCCCATGAGGACAAGGGCACTCTATAGACCATGACTCCATCAGGATGAGGACACTCTATAGACCAGGACTCCATGAGGACAAGGACTCCATGAGGACAAGGACATTCTAAAGACCAGGAATCCATGAGGAATAGGACTCCATGAGAACAAGGACTCCATAAGGACATGTGAAGAACAAGACTCCATGAATACAAGGGCAATGTGAAGACCAGGACTCATGATGATAAGAAACTCTAAGAGGACAATGACACTCTAAAGACCAGGACTCCTTAGGATAAGGACTCCATGATGACAAGTACTCAATGAGGACACGCCCACTCTAAAGACAAGGTCTCCAAGAGGACAAGGACTCCATGAGAACAAGGACTCTCTAAAGACAAGGACTTCATGAGATCAAGGACTCCATGAGGACAGGGACACTATAAAGACCATGATTACATGATGTCAAGGACACTCTAGAAACCAGGACTCCATGAGGACAATGACTCCATGAGGACAAGGACTCTCTAAAGTCCAGGTCTACATGAGAACAAGGACTCTATGAGGACAAGGATACTTTAAGGACCATGACTCCATGAGAGCAAGTACACTCTAAAGATCAGGACTCTATGAGGACAAGGACTACAGATGATAAGGACTACATGAGGACAGGCACTCCATGAGGACAACTGCTCTCTAAATATCATGACTCCATGAGGACAAAGAAAATCTAGAGACCAGGACTCCATGAGGACTAGGACTCCATGAGGAGAAGTACACTCTATAGACCATGACTCCATGAGGAAAAGGGCACTATAAAGACCAAGACGACATGAGGACAAGGTCTCCATTAGTACAAGGACACTCTAAAAACCATGAATCAATAAGGACAAGGACTGTATGAGGACAAGGGTACTCTAAAGACCAGGACTCATTGAGGACAAGGACTCCATGCGGAAAAGGATACTCTAAAAAACAGGACTCCATAATGAGAGGGTCTCCATGAGGTCAAGGACACTCTAAAGTCTAGGAATCCAAGATGACGTGGACACTCTGAAGACCAGGTCACCCTGAGGACAAGTACACTATAAGGACAAGGACACTTCAAAGACTAGGATTCCATAAGGACAAGGACACTCTAAAGACCAGGACTCCATAAGGACAATGACTCCAAAAGACAAAGCCTCAATGAGGACAAGGACTCCAAGAGGACATGGACACTCTACAGATCAGGACTGCATGAGGACAAGGACACACTGAAGACCAGAACTCCATGAGGACAAGGATACTCTGAAGACAAGGATTTAATGAGGACAAGGACTCCCTGAGGACAAAGACACTCTAAAGACCAAGACTCCATGAGGATAAAGACTCCATGAGGACAAGACAATCTAAAGACCAAGACTCAATAGGATAAGGACTCCATGAGGACAAGGACTCCATGATGACAGGGACACTCTAAAGACCAGGACTCAATGAGGACAAGGACTCCATACAATAAGGAATCCATGAGGACAAGCACTCAGTGAGGACAAGTACACTCAAAAGATCATGACTCCATGAGGACAAAGAAACTCTAAAGACCAGGACTCCATTAGGACAACGACATTCAAAAGACCAGGGCTTCATGAGGACAAGGACTCAATGAGTACAAGGACACTGTATAGATCAGGACTCCATGAGGACAAGGACACTCTAAAGACCAGTATTCTATGAGGACAAAGACTCCATGAGTACAAGAACACTCTAAAGCCCAGGACTCAATGAGGACAAGGACTCCATGAGGACAAGGATACTCTAAGGACCAGGACTCCATGAGGACGAGGACACTCTAAAGACAGGACTCCATGAGAACAAGGACTCCATGAGTACAAGGACACTCTAAAGCCCAGGACTCATTGAGGACAAGGACTCCATGAGGACAAGGACATTCTAAAGACCAGGAATCCTTGAGGACCAGTACTCCATGAGAACAAGGACTCCATGAGGACAAGGACTCTCTAAAGAAAAGGACTCCATGATGAAAAGGACTACATGAGGCAAGAACGTTCCATAGACCAGGTCTCTATGAGGACCAGGACTCCATGAGGACAAGTACTCAATGAGGACAAAGACACTCTTAAAGAACGAAACTTCAAGAGGAAAAGGACATTCTGAAGGTCCATGCAGACAAATACTTCATGAGTACAAGGACTACTCAAAAGAACAGGACTCCATAAGGACAAGGACTCCATGAGGACAAGGATACTCTAAGGACCAGGACTCCATAAGGACGAGGACACTCTAAGGACAGGACTCCATGAGAACAAGGACTCCATGAGTACAAGGACACTCTAAAGCCCAGGACTCATTGAGGACAAGGACTCCATGAGGACAAGGACATTCTAAAGACCAGGAATCCTTGAGGACCAGTACTCCATGAGAACAAGGACTCCATGAGGACACGGACTCTCTAAAGAACAGGACTCCATGAAGAAAAGGACACTGTGAAGACCAGGACTCATGAGGACAAGGACACTCTAAAGACCAGAACTCCATGATGACAATGACTCAATGAGGACAGGGACACTCTAAAGACCAGGACTCCATGAGGACAAAGACTCCATGAGATCAAGGATGCTGTAAAGACTAGGACTTTAAGAGGACATAGACTCCATGAGGACAAAGACACTCTAAAGACCATGGCTCCATGAGGACAAGGGCACTTTAAAGACCAGAACTCCATGAGGACAAGAACACCATGAGAACAAGGATGATCTAAAGCACAGAACTCCATAAGGACAAGGACATTCTAAACACCAGGACTCCATGATGACAAGAAACTCCAAGAGGACAAGGATACTCTAAACACCAGGACTCCGTGAGCACAAGGACTCCATAGGTTAAGAACTCCATGATGACAAGGACTCAGTGAGGACAGGGACACTCTAAAGACCAGGACTCCATGAGAACAAGGGCACTCTAAAGACCAGGACTCCATGAGAACAAGGACTCCATGAGATCAAGGACACTGTAAAGACCAGGACATTAAGAGGACATAGACTCCATAAGGACAAAGACACTCTAAAGACCATGGCTCCATGAGGACAAGGGTACTTTAAAGACCAGAACCCCATGAGGACAAGGACTCCATGAAGACAAGTATTCTCTAAAGACCAGGTCTCCATGAGGACAAGAACACCATGAGAACAAGGATGCTCTAAAGCCCAGAACTCCATGAGGACAACACATTCTAAACTCCAGGACTCCATGATGACAAGAAACTCCAAGAGGACAAGGATACTCTAAACACCAGGACTCAATGAGCACAAGGACTCCATAATTTAAGGACTCCATGACGACAAGGACTCAATGAGGACAGGGACACTGTAAAGACCAGGACTTCATGAGGACAAGGACTCCATGAGATCAAAGACACTATAAAGACCAAGACTTTAAGAGGAGATAGACTCCATGAGGACAAAGACACTCTAAAGACCATGGCTCCATGATGACAAAGACACTTTAAAGAACAGGACTCCATGAGGACAAGGACTCCATGAAAACAAGAATACTCTAAAGACCAGGTCTCCATGAGGACAAGAACACCATGAGAACAAGGATGCTCTAAATACCAGGACTACATGAGAACAAGGACTTCATGAGGACAAGGACACTCTAAACATCATGATTCCATGAGTACAAGGACACGCTACAGACCAGGACTCCATGAGTACAAGGACTCCATGAGGACAAGGATGCTCTAAAGACCAAGTCTCCATGAGGTCAAGGGCACTATAAACACCAGGACTCCATGAGGAGAAGGACACTATAAAGGCCAGGACTCCATGATGAAAAGGACTACATGAGGCAAGAACATTCCATAGACCAGGTCTCTATGAGGACCAGGACTCCATGAGGACAAGTACTCAATGAGGACAAAGACACTCTTAAAGAACAAAACTTCAAGAGGAAAAGGACATTCTGAAGGTCCATGCAGACAAATACTTCATGAGTACAAGGACTACTCAAAAGAACAGGACTCCATAAGGACAAGGACTCCATGAGGACAAGGATACTCTAAGGACCAGGACTCCATAAGGACGAGGACACTCTAAAGACAGGACTCCATGAGAACAAGGACTCCATGAGTACAAGGACACTCTAAAGCCCAGGACTCATTAAGGACAAGGACTCCATGAGGACAAGGACATTCTAAAGACCAGGAATCCTTGAGGACCAGTACTCCATGAGAACAAGGACTCCATGAGGACACGGACTCTCTAAAGAACAGGACTCCATGAAGAAAAGGACACTGTGAAGACCAGGACTCATGAGGACAAGGACACTCTAAAGACCAGAACTCCATGATGACAATGACTCAATGAGGACAGGGACACTCTAAAGACCAGGACTCCATGAGGACAAAGACTCCATGAGATCAAGGATGCTGTAAAGACTAGGACTTTAAGAGGACATAGACTCCATGAGGACAAAGACACTCTAAAGACCATGGCTCCATGAGGACAAGGGCACTTTAAAGACCAGAACCCCATGAGGACAAGGACTCCATGAAGACAAGTATTCTCTAAAGACCAGGTCTCCATGAGGACAAGAACACCATGAGAACAAGGATGATCTAAAGCACAGAACTCCATAAGGACAAGGACATTCTAAACACCAGGACTCCATGATGACAAGAAACTCCAAGAGGACAAGGATACTCTAAACATCAGGACTCCATGAGCACAAGGACTCCATAGGTTAAGAACTCCATGACGACAAGGACTCAGTGAGGACAGGGACACTCTAAAGACCAGGACTCCATGAGAACAAGGGCACTCTAAAGACCAGGACTCCATGAGAACAAGGACTCCATGAGATCAAGGACACTGTAAAGACCAGGACATTAAGAGGACATAGACTCCATAAGGACAAAGACACTCTAAAGACCATGGCTCCATGAGGACAAGGGTACTTTAAAGACCAGAACCCCATGAGGACAAGGACTCCATGAAGACAAGTATTCTCTAAAGACCAGGTCTCCATGAGGACAAGAACACCATGAGAACAAGGATGCTCTAAAGCCCAGAACTCCATGAGGACAACACATTCTAAAATCCAGGACTCCATGATGACAAGAAACTCCAAGAGGACAAGGATACTCTAAACACCAGGACTCAATGAGCACAAGGACTCCATAATTTAAGGACTCCATGACGACAAGGACTCAATGAGGACAGGGACACTGTAAAGACCAGGACTGCATGAGGACAAGGACTCCATGAGATCAAAGACACTATAAAGACCAAGACTTTAAGAGGAGATAGACTCCATGAGGACAAAGACACTCTAAAGACCATGGCTCCATGATGACAAAGATACTAAAAAGAACAGGACTCCATGAGGACAAGGACTCCATGAAAACAAGAATACTCTAAAGACCAGGTCTCCATGAGGACAAGGACACCATGAGAACAAGGATGCTCTAAATACCAGGACTACATGAGAACAAGGACTTCATGAGGACAAGGACACTCTAAACATCATGATTCCATGAGTACAAGGACACTCTACAGACCAGGACTCCATGAGGACAAGGACTCCATGAGGACAAGGACGCTCTAAAGACCAAGTCTCCATGAGGTCAAGGGCACTATAAACACCAGGACTCCATGAGGAGAAGGACACTATAAAGGCCAGGACTCCATGAGGACAAGGACACTCTAAATACTAGGATTCCATGAGGACCAGGACTCCATGAGGACAAGGACACTCTAAATAGCAGGACTCCATGATGAAAAGGACTACATGAGGCAAGAACGTTCCATAGACCAGGTCTCTATGAGGACCAGGACTCCATGAGGACAAGTACTTAATGAGGACAAAGACACTCTTAAAGAACGAAACTTCAAGAGGAAAAGGACATTCTGAAGGTCCATGCAGACAAATACTTCATGAGTACAAGGACTACTCAAAAGAACAGGACTCCATAAGGACAAGGACTCCATGAGGACAAGGACACTCTAAAGCCCATGACTCAATGAGGACATGGACTCCATGAGGACAAGGATACTCTAAGGACCAGAACTCCATGAGGACAAGGACATTTTAAAGACCAGGAATCAATGAGGACCAGTACTCCATGAGAACAAGGACTCCATGAGGACATGGACTCTCTAAATAACAGGACTCCATGAAGAAAAGGACACTGTGAAGACCAGGACTCATGAGGACAAGGACACTCTAAAGACCAGTACTCCATGAGGACAAGGACACTCTAAAGCCCAGGAATCAATGAGGACATGGACTTCATGAGGAGAAGGATACTCTAAGGAACAGGACTCCATGGGGACAAGGACATTCTAAACACCAGGACTCCATGATGACAAGAAACTCCAAGAGGAAAAGGATACTCTAAACAACAGGACTCCATGAGCACAAGGACTCCATAGTTTAAGGACTCCATGACGACAAGGACTCAGTGAGAACAAGGACACGCTAAAGATCAGGATACCATGAGGACAAGGACTTTATGAGATCAAGGACACTCTAAAGACCAGGACTTTAAGAGGACATAGACTCCATGAGGACAAAGACACTCTCAAGACCATGGCTTCATGAGGACAAGGGCACATTAAAGACCAGGACTCCATGAGGACAAGGACTCCATGAAGACAAGTGTTCTCTAAAGACCAGGTCTCCATGAGGCAAAGGACACCATGAGAACAAGGATGCTCTACAGCCCAGAACTCCATGAGGACAAGGACATTCTAAACACCGGGACCCCATGAGGACAAGAAACTCCAAGAGGATAAGGATACTCTAAACACCAGGACTCCTTGAGCACAAGGACTCCATAGGTTAAGGACTTCATGACGACAAGGACTCAATGAGGAAAGGGACACTCTAAAGACCAGGAATCAATGAGGACAAGGACACTTTAAAGAGCAGGACTCCATGAGGACAAGGACTCCATGAAGACAAGTATACTCTAAAGTCAAGGTCTCCATGAGGACAAGGACACCATGAGAACAATGATGCTCTAAATACCAGGACTCCATGAGGAGAAGGACACTATAAAGACCAGGTCTCCATGAGGGCAAGGAGACTCTAAATACTATGATTCCATGAGGACCAGGACTCCATGAGATCAAGGACACTGTAAAGACCAATACTTTAAGAGGACATAGACTCTATGAGGACAAAGACACTCTAAAGACCATGGCTCCATGAGGACAAGGACACTTTAAAGAGCAGGACTCCATGAGGACAAGGACTCCATGAAGACAAGTATACTCTAAAGTCCAGGTCTCCATAAGGACAAGGACACCATGAGAACAAGAATGCTCTATATACCAGGACTACATGAGAACAAGGACTTCATGAGGACAAGGACACTCTAAACACCATGATTCCATGAGGACAAGGACACTCTACAGACGAGGACTCCATGAGGACAAGGACTCCATGAGGACAAGGATGCTCTAAAGACCAAGTCCCCATGAGGTCAAGGACACTCTAAACATCAGGACTCAATGAAGAGAAGGACAATATAAAGACCAGGACTCCATGAGTATAAGGACACTCTAAATACTAGGATTCCATGAGGACCAGGACTCCATCAGGATAAGGACTCCATGAGGACAAGGACACTCTAAATATCAGGACTCCATGATGAAAAGGACTACATGAGGCAAGGACTTTCTAAAGACCAGGTCTCTATGAGGACCAGGACTCAATGAGGACAAGTACTCAATGAGGACAAAGACACTCTAAAGAACAGAACTTCAAGAGGAAAAGGACATTCTGAAGACAATGACTCCATGCAGACAAGGACTCCATGAGTACAAGGACTACTCAAAAGACCAGGACTCCATAAGGACAAGGACTCCATGAGGACAAGGACACTCTGAAGATCAGGAATCCATGAGGACAAAGACTTTATGAGGACAAAGACACTCTAAAGACCATGACTCCATGATGTCAAGGACACTCTAGAAACAGGACTCCATGAGGACCAGGACTCCATGAGGACAAGTACTCAATGAGGACAAAGACACTCTAAAGAACAGAACTTCAAGAGGAAAAGGACATTCTGAAGACAATGACTCCTTGCAGACAAGGACTCCATGAGTACAAGGACTACTCAAAAGACCAGGACTCCATAAGGACAAGGAGTCCATGAGGACAAGGACACTCTGAAGATCAGGAATCCATGAGGACAAGGACTTTATGAGGACAAAGACACTCTAAAGACCATGACTCCATGATGTCAAGGACACTTTAGAAACAGGACTCCATGAGGACAAGGACTCCATGAGGAGACGGACACTCTAAATATCAGGACTATATGAGAACAAGGACTCTAGAAGGACAAGGATGCTCTAAAGACCATGACTCCATGAGGACAAGGACACTCTAAGGACAAGGACTCTATGAGGACAAGGACTCTATGAGGACAAGAATGCTTTGAAGACCAAGTCCCCAGGTCCCCTGGCCTGTAGAGTGTCCTTGTCCTCATGGATTCCTTGTCCTTATGCAGATCTGGTATTTAGAGAATCCTTGTCTTCATGGAGTACTTGTTCTCATGGAGTCCTTGTCCTCATGGAGTCATGGTCTTTAGAGTGTCCTTGACCTCATGGAGTACTTGTCAGTAGAGTGCCCTTGTTCTCATGAAGTTCTTGTCCTAATTGAGTACTGGTCTTTAGAGCATCCTTGTCCTCATGGAGTCTTTGTTCACATTGAGTCATTGTCCTCATGGAGTCCTGGTGTTTTGTGTGTCCTTGTCTTCACGGAGTCCTGGTCTTTAGAGTGTCCCTGTCCTCATGGAGTCCTTGTCTTCATGGAGTCCTGGTCTTTAGTGTGTCCTTGTCCTCATGGAGTCCTTGTCCTCATGGAGTCCTGTTTCTAAAGTATCCTTGACATCATGGAGTCATGGTCTTTAGAGTGTCTTTGTCCTCATAAAGTACTTGTCCTCATGGAGTCCTGTTCTTTAGAGTGTCCTTATCCTCACAAAGTCATTGTCCTCATGGAGTACTGGTCTTTGGAGTGTCCTTGTTCTCATGGAGTTCTTCTCCCCATGGAGTCCTTGTTTTTATAGTGTCCCTGTCCCCATGAAGTCCTTGCCCTCATGGAGTCAAAGTCTTTATAATGTCCTTATCCTCATGGATTCCTGGTCTTTAGAGTGTCCTTGTCTTCATGGAGTACTGTTCTTTAGAGTGTCCTTGTCCTCACAAAGTCATTTTCCTCATGGAGTACTGGATTTTGGAGTGTCCTTGTCCTAATGGAGTTCTTCTCCTCATGGAGTCCTTGTTTTTAGAGTGTCCCTGTCCTCATGAAATCCTTGCCCTCATGGAGTCAAAGTCTTTATACTTTTCTTGCCCTCATGGATTCCTGGTCTTTAGAGTGTCCTTGTCCTCATGGAGTCCTGGTCTTTAGAGTGTCATTGTTTTCATGAAGCCCTTGACCTCATGGAGTACTGGTCTTTAGAGTGTCTTTGTCCTTATGGTAAAAAGAAACAAAGTACCAGTACAGTTCTTACTGGAGATACAGCTCTTCAATCAGCAACACATTGAAAACATTAATTCTTTGTACTCACACAGTTTGTAACACCGGTGTATAGTCCACACTTATGTCTTATTCTTTCTCCTGTTTGTCCTCATGGAGTCTTGGTCTTTAGAGTGTCTTTCTCCACATGGAGTCCTGGTTTTTATAGTGTCCTTATGCTCATGAAGTCCTTGACCTCATTGAGTCCTAGTCTTTAGAATGTCTCTGTCCTCATGGGGTCCTTCTCCTAATGGAGTCCTGGTCTTTAGTGTGTCCTGTCTTCATTGAGTACCGGTCTTTAGAGTGTAATTGTCCTCATGGAATCCTGGTACTTAGAGTGTCCTTGTCCTCATGGAGTCCTGGACTTTATAGTGTCCTTGTCCTCATGGAATCATGGTCTTAGAGTGTCCTTTTTCCTCATGGGGTCCAGGTCTCTTGAGTATCCTTCTCCTCATGGAGTCCTTGTTCTCATGGAGTCCTGGTCTTTAGAGAGTCCCTGTCCTCATGGAGTCCTTGTACTCATGGAGTCCTGGTCTTTAGAGTGTCCTTGTCCTCATGAAATCATGATCTTTAGAATGTCCTTGTCCTCATTGAGTACCGGTCTTTAGAGTGTAATTGTCCTCATGGAATCCTGGTACTTAGAGTGTCCTTGTCCTCATTGAGTCCTGGACTTTATTGTGTCCTTGTCCTCATGGAATCATGGTCTTAGAGTGTCCTTTTTCCTCATGGGGTCCAGGTCTCTTGAGTATCCTTCTCCTCATGGAGTCCTTGTTCTCATGGAGTCTTGGTCTTTGAGTGCCCCATTTTAGAGGTGTGTATTGGGTCTAATAATTGAAATTGCAATACATTCTGCTCTCTGAGGTACCCCTTCTTGTCTTTTTCTTTCCCCTGTTTGTCCTCATAGAGTCTTGGTCTTTAGAGTGTACTTGTCCTCATGGAGTCTTTGTGTTCATGGAGTCATGGAGTCCTTGTCCATATTGAGTCCTTGTCTTTAGTGTCCTTGTCCTCATGGAAACTTGATCTTTAGAGTGTCCTTGTACTCATGGATTCCTTGTCCTCATGGAGTCCTGGTCTTTAGAGTTTCCTTGGTCTTATGTTGACATTCTCCTCAAAGAGTCCTGGTCCTTAGAGTGCCCATATCATCATTAAGTCATGGTCTTTAGAGAGTCCTTGTCCTCATGGAGTCTTTGTGTTCATGGAGTCATGGAGTCCTTGTCCATATTGAGTCCTTGTCTTTAGTGTCCTTGTCCTCATGGAGTGTTGATCTTTAGATTGTCCTTGCGCTCATGGATTTGTCTTCAGGGAGTCCTTGTCTTTAGAGTGTCCTTGTCCTCATGGAGTCCAGGTCTCTATTGTATCCTTCTCCTCATGGAGTCCTTGTTCTCATGGAGTCCTGGTCATTAAATTGACCTTGTCCTCATGGAGTCCTTGTCCTCATGGTGTCCTGGTCTTCAGAGTGTCCTTGTCCTCATGGAGTTCTGGTCTTTTGAGCGTCCTTGTCCTCATGGAGTCCTGGTCTTTAGAGTGTCATTGTTCTCATGAAGTCCTTGTCATCATAGAATCCTGGTCTTTACAGTGTTTTTCTCATCATTGTAAAAAGAATCAAAGTACTAGTCCAGTCATTACTGGAGATACAGCTCTTGATTCAGCAACACATTACAGTGTCCTTGTGTTCATGGGGTTCTTGTCTTCATGAATTCCTGGTGTTTAGAGTGTCCTTGTCCTCATGGAGACCTTGTCCTCATCGAGTGCTGGTCTTTAGAGTGTCCTTGTCTTCATAGAGTCCTTGTTCTCATGGAGACCTGGTCTTTTAAGTGTCCTTGTCATAATGGAGTCGTGGTCGTTAGAGTGTCCTTGTCCACATGTATTCCTGGTCTTTAAAGTGTTCTTGTCCTCATGGAGTCCTGGTCTTCAGAGTGTCCTTGTCTTCATTGAGTCCTTGTCCTCATGGAGTCCTGGTCTTTATAGTGTCCTTGTCCTCATGGAGTCCTTGTCCTCATGGTGTCCTGGTCTTTATAGTGTCCTTGTCCTCATGGCATCCTGGTCCTCAGAGTGTTCTTGTCCTCATGGAGTCATGGGCATTAGAGTGTCCTTGTCCTCAAGGAATCTGGGTACTTGATGTGCCCTTGTCTTCATGAAGTCCTGGTCTTTAGAGTGTCTTTGTCTTCATGGAGTCCTTGTCCTTATGGAGTCCTGGTCTTTAGAGTGTCCTTGTAATCATGGAGTCCTTCTCCTCATGGAGTCCTTGTCCTCATGATGTCCTGCTCATTAGAGTATCCTTGTCCTCTTTGGAGTCCTGATCTATAGAGTGTCCTCATCATAGAGTTCTGGACTTTAGCGTGTCCTTGTCCTCATGGAATCCATGTCCTCCTGGAAACCTGGTACTTAGAGCGTCCTTGTTCCCATGGAGTCCTAGTCTTTAGCATGTCCTTGTCCTCATGGAATCCTGGTCTTTAGAGTGTCCTTGTCCTCATGGAATCCTGGTCTTTAAAGTGTCCTTGTCCTCATGGTGTCCAGGTCTCTATAGTATCCTTCTCCTCATGGAGTCCTTGTTCTCATGGAGTCCTGGTCTTAAGTGTCCTTGTCCTCATGGAGTCCTTGTCCTCATGGTGTCCTGGTCTTCAGAGTGTCCTTGTCCTCATGGAGTTCTGGTCTTTTGAGCATCCTTGTCCTCATGGAGTCCGGGTCTTTAGAGTGTCATTGTTCTCATGAAGTCCTTGTCCTCATAGAATCCTGGTCTTTAGAGTGTCTTTCTCATCATGGTAAAAAGAATCAAAGTACTAGTCCAGTCATTACTGGAGATACAGCTCTTGAATCAGCAACACATTACAGTGTCTTTGTCCTCGTGGGGTTCTTGTCCTCATGAATTCCTGGTGTTTAGAGTGTCCTTTTCCTCATGGAGACCTTGTCCTCATTGAGTGTTGGTCTTTAGTGTGTCCTTGTCTTCATGGAGTCCTTGTTCTCATGGAGACCTGGTCTTTTAAGTGTCCTTGTCATAATGGAGTCGTGGTCGTTAGAGTGTCCTTGTCCACATGTATTCCTGATCTTTAAAGTGTTCTTGTCCTCATGGAGTCCTGGTCTTCAGAGTGTCCTTGTCTTCATGGAGTCCTTGTCCTCATGGAGTCCTGGTCTTTATAGTGTCCTTGTCCTCATGAAGTCCTTGTCCTCATGGTGTCCTGGTCTTCAGAGTGTCCTTGTCCTCATGGAGTTCTGGTCTTTTGAGTGTACTTGTCCTCATGGAGTCCTGGTCTTTAGAGTGTCATTGTTCTCATGAAGTCCTTATCCTCATAGAATCCTGGTCTTTAGAGTGTCTTTCTCATCATGGTAAAAAGAATCAAAGTACTAGTCCAGTCATTACTGGAGCTACAGGTCTTGAATCAGCAACACATTACAGTATCCTTGTCCTCATGGGGTTCTTGTCCTCATGAGTTCCTGGTCTTCAGAGTATCCTTGTCTTCATGGAGTCCTTGTCCTCATGGAGTCCTGTTCTTTATAGTGTCCCTGTCCTCATGGAGACCTTGTCCTCATGGATTCCTGGTCTATAGAGTGTCCTTGTCCTCAAGGAGTCCTAGTCCTCATTGAGTACTGGTCGTTAGAGTATCCTTGTCTTCAAGGAGTCTTTGTCCTCATGGAGTCCTGTTCTCTAGAGCATCCTTGTCCTCATGGAGTCCTGGTTGTTAGAGTGGCCTTATCCTCATGGAGTCCTTGTCCTCATGTTGTCCTTGCTGTCCTCATGGAGTCTTAGTCTTCAGAGTGTCCATGTACTCATGGAGTCCTGGTCTTCAGGGTGTCCTTGTCCTCCTGGAGTCCTTTTCCTCATGGAGTCCTGGTCTTTAAAGCATCTTTGTCTTCATGGAGTCTCTGTCCTCATGGAGTCTTGGTGTTTAGAGTGTCCTTGTCCTCATGGAGTCCTTGTTCTCATGGAGTCCTGGTCTTTAGAGTGTCTTTGTCCTCATGGAGTCCTTGTCCTCATGGAGACCTGGTCTTTAGAGTGCACTTGTCCTCATAGAGTCCTGGTCTTTAGAGTGTTCTTGTCCTCATGGAGTCCTTGTCCTCATGATGTCCTGCTCATTAGAGTATCCTTGTCCTTATGCAGACCTGGTCTTTAGAGAGTCCTTGTCCTCATGGAATCAAGGTCTTTAGAGTGTTCTTGTCCTCAAGAAGCCCTAGGTCTCGTGGAGTACTGGTCGTTAGAGTACCCTTGTCCTCATGGAGTTCTTGTCCTCATGTAGTCCTGGTCTTTAGAGTGTACTTGTCCTCATGGAGACCTTATCCTCAAAGAGTCCTAGTCTTCAGAATGTCATTGACCTCATGGATTCCTTATCCTCATAAAGTACAGGTTCTCATGGAGTCCTGGTCATTAGAGTGTCCTTGGCCTCCTGGTGTCCTTGTCATCATGGAGTCCTGGTCTTCAGAGTGTCCTTGTCTTCATGGATTCCTGCTCTTTTAAGTGTTCTTGTCCTCATGGAGTCCTGGTCTTTAGAGTGTCTTTGTCCTCATGGAGTCCTTGTCCTTATGGAGTCCTGGTCTCTAGAGAGTCTTTATCCTCATGGAGTCCTGGTCTTTAGAGTTTCCTTGTCCTCATGGAGTCCTTCTGATCATGATGTTCTTATCCTCATGGAGTCCTGGTATTTAGAATGTCCTTGTTCTCATTGAGTCCTGATCTTTACAGTCTCCTTGTCCACATGGAGTCCTGTTCTTTAGCGAGTCCTTGTCCTCATGGAGTTCTGGTCTATAGAGTATCATTGTCCTAATGGAGTCCTTGTCCTCATGGATTTCTGGTCTTTACAGTGTCCTTGTTTTCATGGAGTCCTTGTCTTAGTGGAATCCTGGTCTTAATGACAAGGATACTCTGAAGACCAGGACTCCATGTGGACAAGGAGATTAAAAAGACCAGGACTCCATGACGACAAGGACATTCTAAATACCAGGACTTCATGAGGACACAGAAGTCATGTGGAGAAGGACTCTATGAGGACAAGGACACTCTAAGGACAAGGACACCACGAGGGCAAGGACACCATGAGGTCAAGGACACTTTGAAGTCCAGAACTCCATGAGGACAAGGACTCCATGAGGACAAGAACACTCTAAAGACCAGGACTCCATGAGAACAAGGACTCTAAGAGGACAAGGACTCCGTGAGGACAAGGGCACTCCAAAGGCCAGGACTCCATGAGGACAAGGACACTATAAAAACCAGGACTTCATGAGGACAAGGACTCCAGGAGGATAAGGACACTCTAAAAACCAGGACTCCATGAGAACAAGGATTTTATGTGGACAAGGACACTGTAAAGACCAGGACTCCAGGAGGACAAGGATACTCTAAAGACAAGGTGTCAGGGGATCACTGAAGAAAGGTCTGGGTCTGAGTCTAGAGAGCGGTGCTAGGGAGCGATGCTTGGGAATGGTGATAGTTGCCTGTGCCTCCTTGCTGCAGCCATGGCCAGTTTAAAGGTGCTGGCCGTGAAGCCAGATGTCTGATCCCAGTTGAGCCGGGACCCTGACGTGGATGGAGGCACGGGGAGACTGTACAAAGACCTAGACCTTCAAGCAGATTGGATCCAAAAGGCGGAGTGAGACTGCGGTAGGGAACTCATGAAGATGGGACTGCAATGCAACGGGAGGCTCAGGAAGGGTAGATGAAACAGAAGCCCAGAAGGACAGAGGCCCAGCCCACGGACCGACTAGCGATAGTATCAGGCTCTGATAGAGGAACAATGGCCAACAAGCGGTGAAGCAGGACCACCAACTGTCACAGGAACAAAACCCCAACCAGAATTCTGCCACCCTCTAAACTCCCTCCAACAGGAGCCGAATAGAGGAGGAGCAAGGTACACTAGGAGACAGAAGGCGGCCAACCCTAAGTGGTGATCTCGCGGACACTGAAGAGAATACAAGGCAGGAGATGTGCCACCCAGACCCCAGAGGAGAGGCTAACCCCAACCAGGCAGCTACCCCTCACCAGGAATCGAATACAGCCAACAGATGCCAGCGGGCTAAGACCGCTACAATAGGAGGATCTCCAGCCACAGTCCAATCTGGGGAAGCACAAGCAAGGACCCCAAGTACAGGCACCACCAAAACAGAGAGCCAGGAACAGGGCAACAGGACGTCTCGGCCCACCTACTCTCCAGGGAGGCCAGGAACAACCCTCCTGAGGCTGCCCAGACCAGCAGCAAACCCAGAGAGGGAATCAAAAAGGGAAAAAAAGTGAACTCTCTACCGATGGGGAATAGCCTGCGGCAAGATGCGGCCTAGGCCACTGGAAGAGAGCTAATCCCCCGAAGGAGTCCCAGAGAGAGAGAGAGGGAAGGCAAACAAATCAAGGGCCGAGACAAGGCCGGAAGGCGGCCAACAAACGGGGCTACAGGCAGGGCGAACAGTGAGCAGAGGACTGACAGGAGGCGCAGACACACTCCGGGGAACAAGGCACCCAAAGCGAGTGAGAAGAAAGCTGTGGGGAAGAACAGGCTAGGCGCCGGAGCGCCAAGAGAAGTCAGACCAGCCGAAGTACCGGGGGCAACCTGCAATGTCGTCGAGAGAGAGAGAGAGAGAATCAACCACAAGAGAACAGGCCAAGTCACCAGGAGCGTACGGAGCAACGGAGGATGCACAGAGAATGGTCGAGGAAAGCCAATGTGTCAGGAAAACATCAGAAGCCAGAAGCACAATCGGAAGCCAAGTCAAACACAGCTGAGGTCAGGAACACAGGACTCACAGAATGCTCAGGAGAAACCACAAGCAAAGCATGAATAATCGAGCACCGAGGAAGGGGCAGACCAGACTATAAAGCCCTAAGCTCCAATCAACAAACTGGAACAAGCTCTAAGGTAAGGAAGCCTACCAGAATCAAAACCCCACAGAAGGAAAAACAAACCCTGACACAAGGACTCCATGAGGACAAGGACTCCATGAAGACAAGGACACTCTAAAGACCAGGACTCCATGAGTACATGGACACTCTAAAGACCAGGATTCCATGAGGACAAGGACTCCATGAGGACAATGACACTCTAAAGACCAGGACTCCATGAGGACAAGGATAATATAAGACCAGGATTCCATGGGGACAAGGACACTCTAAAGACCAGGTCTCCATGAATACAAGGACTCCATGAGGACAAGGACTCCATGAGGACAAGGATACTCTAAAGTCCAGAACTTCATGAGAACAAGGACTCCATGAGGACAAGGACACTCTAAAGACTAGTACTCTATGAGAACACGGACTCCATGAGGACAAGGACACTCTAAAAACCAGGTCTCCATGAAGAAAAGGACTACATGAGATGACTTCTCCAGTGATATCACTTCTCCAGTTTCTACGATATTCCATGGAGTCTATGCACTAAGATCTCTCCCACTTGAGAAATCTAAGTGCACAGACTTCATACAATAACATAGGAACTGGAGAAGTGATATCACTGGAGAAGTCGCCTCCACTTTATCACCTTTTTATCACTCCTTAGTGCATTTCAACCTTAGGACCCATAAAGATGAAGGAGGAGTGATGCTGAGGACATTGCAAGGCACTACACAAAGTAACTGTATCACTAGCCCTTTTTAAAACCCTTTATAATGTAATTCTGCAGTAACCTCTTAAAGCCCAGAGGGATGGGCAGTCCTTTAAGTCATGGTTCCCCAGTGGTTTCCTCACATGGGGGTTTTTTCCTCTCCTGAGTGCTGAAGGTTCACTCTCCTTGAGTCCAGGAGTATAGCTTTTGGCCTGATTTTGGTCTCATTGAGCAGACTCATTTAATGCCTGTGATAGTAGAGATGTAATCAAATCAAATTTAACATGCCAAAGAGTGAATAAAAAATATATATAGCAAATTTATGGTATTCTGAGTCTTTACTGCATCTTGTGCTCTCAAAAAAGAGACTGCCAGTTTAGAGAAGGTTTTGGTTATTGTAGACCAGCAACAACAGCTGGAGGGCCACAGATTGCTAAAATGTGGATTACACACTAGAAGATGCGATATGGATTGCTGGAAGTGAGGATGATATCCTATAACATGTAAATAGACAGGACTATACCAGTTATGAGAGGCCCAAGTTAGAAAGGTATAAGGGCCGTGGGATGTGTAGAGGGAACGCTTATCCACAGATAACACCTGTTTTTTTATTATGTAACTCTGACACCTGGGGACGATTTGTTCCCTTCAATCCCCACCCCCCGCTTCCTGCGCTCATGTCCAGTCACAGTCCTGTAATTACCACCTGTCTCATCTCTCAGTCCTGCTGCCATCACCTCCTCTCTCACTCACACTCCTCTGATCACCACCTCTCTCTCTAACATTTCCCTGACCGCCTCTTTTCTTACTCAGCCCTGTGATCATTTCCCTCTTGTTACGGTTATCAAGCATGACACGGAGTCAGACGGTATAGTTAAAATCACCTTTATTAGAATGGTAGGTATAATGCAATCATAAACAAGCAGAGGATAACTGAAGAGTCTAGAGACTCTATCAGGAATAGGAGCCTGCCAATGGGTCAACCACAACTGCTGGACACTAGGTCGGAGCCAATGGTAGTCTCATATGCCAAATAGGAAGTGCGTGGACCCAAACAATCTCCCCTAAGGATGGTAAATGGGGAGAAGACTCACGCCTGCAGTCAGTAAGGAGAAGGGCGTTTCCTGAAACGGAAGGCAACAAGGGGACTACTGACTCAAGCCTGCAATCAGTAAGGTTAGAGTCTACCAGAGCCCCAGGTCTGCACCAGGATGGATGTCTGTGGAAAACGGGGCAACACAGCGGATTGAACAGACAGAGCCACAGGTCAGCACCAGCTAGGATATTCAGACAAGCCAGGGTCATACACTGAGCGTTTAGTCAACCAGAGCCACAGGTCTGCACTAGACAGGATGTGCACTATGAGAAGGCAACACAGTGAGGATAACTGGGCAGAGCCCCAGGTCAGCACCAGATAGGATAGTCAGACAAGCCAGAGTCATACACGCAGCGGTTAGTCAGCCAGAGCCACAGGTCTGCACCAAATTGGATGTCTAATAGGCAAAGGAGCGCACAGAGAAAATGGTCAGATAGAGCCACAGGTCAGCACCAGAATGGATGGTCAGACAAGCTGGGTCATACACAGAATACAGGAACAACTGGAACTAGTACTGCACTGAACAACAATGTAAGGGTAACTGAATGAAGATCCAGTTCCGCTTTTAAAGGCAGCCGGGAAGTAGATGGGTGGAGCTATCTACCCCAACAGTATAAGACAGAGGCCTGCAACATACAGCAACCTCTCGCCCGAAAGTGACGCATGGGATCAAGATGCGTCAAACCTCCGACCCTTCAGCGCGTCATTCTAAGGATCAGACCCGTTTCACACAAGGACATGGACGGCCGCTGAAGATGCCAAGTGTGCCTAGACCCAGTCGCCGGAGTGACACATGGAATGATGCAGAGGCGACATTTCAGTCTTTAACTACCTGCGTCAACCCTCACTGCGTCTCTGGATATAAGATAACTGTGACAGTACCCCCCCTTTAAGGACCCCTCTATCACGGTGCCCGTGATTGATGCCTTTTTCTGTCAGTTACCTGAAGGAGCTCTCCATTGGCTGCCTGTCTTCAGCCCGTCCTGTATTGCCTATTTAAACTGAGCTTGGGCACCCTTTGGTTGCCCTTTCGTGTTGTCTCTATGCTGCCTGCGTCTGCATTGTGATCCTGAGCTTCCTGGGCCATTATCCTATCCTTGCTCTTCTGTGATTGCCTGAGTTCCTGTGGCCAGCTTCATTGGTTCCAGCGTCCGTTCCTGATCCGGTTGGGGTTGCTGTTCCTGCTGCTGTTTCCTTCTCCGGTTGACTGCCATTGAAGATCTGTTTCCTGTCCGTTCCCGGCTGGGTTTCCTGCTCCTGGATCACGTGCAGTGTGTCTCTCTCTCCCCGTCACTTTGGCGACATTTTCATTCACTCAAGTTGTGCTCTCCAGTACACGGGTACTGGTTCGCTCCATGTATAACCGGCTGCTTGCTGCACCGGTAGAGACTGGGTTACTCCAGTGCGCGGGCACTGGTTCGCTTCATGTATAACCGGTTGCTCATCGTGCTCTGACAGCACCGGTGGTGATTGGGTTTCTCCAGTGTGCGGGGACTGGTTCGCTCCATGCACACCGGCTGCTTGTTGCACCGGTAGAAGTTAGGTTACGCCAGTACGCGGGTACTGGTTCACTCCATGTATAACCTGCTGCTTGCTGCATCGGTAGAGATTGGGTTACTCCAGTACGCAGGTACTGGTTCGCTCCATGCATAAACGGTTGCTTGCTGCACCTGTAAAAGTTCTGTCACGCCAGTACACGGGTACTGGTTCGCTCCACGATTAGACGTGGTTGTCCCATCCTAGACAGCACTGGCAGAGTTTGGGTAACTCCAGTACGCGGGTACTGGTTCGCTCAATGTATAACCGGCTGCTTGCTGCACCGGTAGAGATTGTGTTACTCCAGTACGCGGGTACTGGTTCGCTCCACGTATAATCGGCTGCTTGCTGCATTTCTCTCAGCACCGGTAACCAAGCACACGTAGAAGACTGTTTCAATTAATCATTTTTCCTTCCATAACGAGATATCGGCTCTATTTAAGAGCCTCCGCCTGTCCCAGGACCGGATTCCCCTGCTGGCAGCAGAACGCTGACAGCAGGGGAGGGGAAACTTTGAAAGCGGCTATCTCTTAAACCATAAAGGTTTGAGAGATGCCGCTGGTGTCATTTAACTCAATTTATTAAGGGCTACAATATAAGGGATAGTAATTTTGAGGTAATACTACCCTTTAAGATTTCGGGATGACAGCCACGTCGTCTCCCCCACCTGGAAGGTTGGTGCTGGCAAACGCCTACGATAAGCCTGCCTCTTCTGCCGCTGCATTGAACCACGTAGGGTATGCTGTACCTGAACCCAAGAAGAACGGAGCGCCCTCAAATGCTCATTAAGAGCCAGAATCTCCTGTGCCTGAAAGACCTCAGGAAGGACAGAGGGTTGAAACCCACAATTAATCAAGAACGGAGAACTCTGTGAGGAAGAGTTCATGGCACAATTCCGGGCAAACTCTGCCCAAGGTAACAGGGTAGCCCAATTATCGTGGTGGTCAGAGATATAGCGACGGAGAAATTATTCTAGGGCCTGGTTAGATTGTTCGGCTGCACCGTTAGACTGTGGGTGGTAGGCGGAGGAGAATGCTAGCTGGATCCCCATCTGGGCACAAAAGCATCTCCAAAACCGGGACACGAACTGGTTACCTATGTCCGAGACAATCACCATGAGTATGTCATGGAGTTGAAAGACCTCTTTAGCGAACACCACCACCAGTTCCTGCGCGGGTGGTAGGCCTTTAAGAGGTACAAAGTGATCCATCTTAGAAAATATATCTACAATCATCAGGATGACCGTAAAGCCAGAGGATGCCAGTAGATTAACCATAAAATCTATAGACAGATGGGACCAAGGACGTTCTCCATTGGCCACAGGTTGAAGGAGACTGACAGGCAAATGTCGGGGTGATTTATTTTGGGCACAAGTAGTGCACACTGCGATAAAAGCAGAGCAATCGGATCGAAGGCTCGGCCACCAGAACAGTCTAGGCAAGGACCAAATCAATTGGTCTCGCCCAATGTGGCCAGCAATTTTGGAGGTATGGTAAGTCAGCCAGAGCCACAGGTCTGCACCAGATTGGATGTCTAATATACAAAGGAGCACTCAGAGAGAATGGTCAGACAGAGCCACAGGTCAGCACCAGAATGGATGGTCAGACAACAGTAACACCTGCCTCTCACTCACTTCTTTAGTCTACCAACCAAGGTAGTGTGTTAGTTGTCCCACAGGACACCATCACTATGCCCCTGAAGCCTGTAAGTTCTCTGACATCCTCCCCTCCAATGTTATCCACTCAGGAAGAGACTGATTGGGGGAAAGTGGTGTCACTGTAAGAGATATTTTCTAGAATTGGATTACAGGTAAGGAAGGCGGAAAAGTAAAAAAAAAATTCTGTGGGAATTCTCACAGAAAACCAACAATGTTCTTCTTTTTCTGTAGAAATTCCAACCTTTTCACCATCAACCAAAACTTTCCAATGGGAACATTTCCAGTTCCTGTGTGTGTGTGTGTGTGTGTTTGTTGGGGGGGGGTGAGATTCAACATATCAGTGCAATAGCAAACCAAGTAGCAAACCAATAACGCTATCTCAGCTCTGCTGAAGAGCTTCCGCTGGTCCAGGGACTGGATTCCCCTGAAGTCAGCTAGAATGCTGATGTCAGGGAAAGGAGAGGGAGGTGGGAACTTTATCTACTATTATATCTCAAACCATAAAGGTTTGAGAGATGGCGCTGGGGACATTTAGTTTAACTTTCTAATGCCTACAAGTTTCATTTTTGTAAATATTTGACATTACTATCCCTTTAACACGGTTCTTTATTCAGATGGATTGAAAGTATAGCCACAGTGTTTATTAAGAGTAAAATTAGCCTTTAAACATATGAGAATATATAAAATAATGTCCATAAAAAAATCTCAGCACTATAAAATTGGCACAGAAACCATACGCTCATTAATAAAATATTTTAATAGATTTAAGGAAAAAAGCATCATAATAATAGTATATAGTAAGATAACAATATTAACCATAACCCAAGTGGTTGGGTTCATCATACCATCACAAGGTAGATACTCTGTAGTTGGTTCAGTTAAAATCCACAAGTGTAGGCTTGTTACAGAAAGGATATGCAATGTAAATCTTTATACAATCCCCCAAAAGTCTAAACACAAAATTAGAATCACTGATACTGTTCACATAGCATACCAGTGGGTCAGGTCTGGTGAATAGGGATAGGCAAAAACTTTGCCTCAAACCAGAATCAGTGAATAATGGCACTTCCTGCTTGGCAAATAATTTCCCACGATAAGTGACATTTTTCTGCTTTTTTCGGCTAGCTCATTCCATTGAAATCAATGGAAAAATTGAATTTACGTACAACACATAGCAAATATTATTTTATTTACCAAAAGCATATTATAAAAGGGGCATGAGGGTACCTGTGTTGGTGGAGTGTGGGGAAAGAAGCAGTTGAACAGGGAATTTGTTTGGGGTGTTTTGTTGAATGGGATTGGGGGACAGTTAATAAAAGCATAAAAACTAAATACAATTAAAAAAACTAAAAGACATGGTATAAATTGGGTCTGATGAGGGTGCCTGTGTTGGTGGGTAGGGTCTGGGGAAAGAATCAGTTGAACAAGGAATTTGTTTTGGGGAGGGGTTTATTGACTGGTATTGGGGGGGCAGGTAATATCAAAATAAATAAAATAAAATAAGAAATTGATATGTAACATGACAGTGACAGGGACCTCCTGAAGAAAGTTTCAACTGGGGTAGACTGATACTTGACAGGATAGATTATTTTGTAGAGGAGGATTTATAGGACTTAGACTTGTGTTAGGCCTAAGCCCTGAGGAAACATTGATTTGTAGGACTTAGTCTTGTTTGGCCCAAGTCCTAAGGAACCATTGATTAGTAGGACTTAGACTTGTTTGGCACAAGCCCTAAGGAAACATTGATTTTTAAGACTTAGGCTTGTTAGAAACAAGCCCCTAAAATTTGTTTATTTTTTTTGTAAGCCTCTTGTTTTTTTTTGTTTTTGTTTTTTTCTTTTAAAAAGAACAAGCCCTGAGAAAAAAATGTGACAGAAGGTCATGTAGTGTTGGCCAGTGGCCACTGGCCATTGTTTAATGCCCTGATCTAATTGCGGAACTGGTGACTGCAGTTCTTACTGCTGCTGCTGAGTTGTTTAAACAGCAGGATGATTAGGCAGCTCAAAGGCAATGTGATCAACAACAGCAGTAACATGGATGATGGATGATGAAGGTTCCTCTTGCAACATCTAACCTCAGTTATGTGCCTGAGGAAGTAGCAGCACCATAACTATCCCCTGCCCCACCACTACAGGTATATGTGGAGAAAAGAAGAAGTTAGCCAATAATGACTCTCCACCTGCCCCTCCTCCAAAATCATGGGTTTATTGTTACTAGAATAGAAATTCCTTGAAAGCAGAAAGTGTGCCTCTCACATCAGCAACTGCAATGTACACAGTATAAATATGGGAAGGACTGGGGAAAATGGATACATCTGCACTCACATCAAACAGCTGGTACAACTTTGTCCTGTTATGAACCCCAGGAGGAAGTGGGACCTACACAGAGCCCCCTAACCAACCCGAGGAGTGAGGGAGGTCAGACTCCTCCAACAAGAGATAGAGGAGCAAGACGCTGGGGAGCGATGCTATACAAATGAGTCCCAGTGAAGAACTTACCCCCTAAAGTAGAGGAAGAAAGCGGAAGAGGCAAGGCTGGAGGTCCAGGACCGGCAACGCCGGCTGCGCATGCGCCCAGCAGAGAGATGACAGAACGGGACGTACTGCGCATGTGCAAGGGTAGCCGAACACAGGCTACTGCGCATGCGCCCGAAAGAGAAACAAGGATGACAAGTCAAGGCCGCGCCACGGACATAATAAGGGGAAGGACTGGAGCGAGAGGCTCACAATGGAGCCAGAAGTGGACAACCGCGAAAGGTATAACATATCCAAACACCATGACACTTTGGGTGCCCAGTGTAAAATCCCCCCAACAGAAACCAAGTACTGCTGCTGTCACTATGCCCCTTGTCCACTCCCCGCTAAGGGAACATGACAACTTGCAGACAGTTTAATAATAATGATGAACCCTCCCTGTCACCAGTTTAGAATAATCTGTGGAATGGAGTCTCCTCAGATGCCACTTTATGCCCTTGTTGCTATTATCCTCCACCACACTGCCATATGTGGTCAGTGCACCACACAGAGTGCAACGGGACATGAATTGCCACATCCTGACATCTAGTGAATTTCTATCACTTGGTGGGACAGGTATCGGTGAACGAGGTGAATTGGCAGAAGATGTAGTTACCCTACAGCAAGAAGGTGACGATGATGAGCCAGGTGTTTCGCTCATCATCGAACTTTCAGCCTGATGCCTGCCTGTTTGTCTCAGATTAAGCAGGATTTCTTATTAACGCTGAATTTATTCTGTAGAGTACTAGTATTTCTATGCTTATCTCTGTATCAAGAATTATTTGGGGGCACTTTATTTGGAGAGATAGTTCCACTTTAACTGTAGAGAGGATGTGATGCAACATATCCATGTCTATAATAGCTTTATGTGAAGTGATTCACTGACTCCTGCATAAACTCTAGAGATATGCAATACTCTCACCGCCACTGACTCAATAATTTCCTGCCACAAACAAACACAGAGGAGGATAATCAATAAGTCAGCTATGGGGAACCCGTGGCTGTGCTGCTGTTGATAGACTTCAACATATATCATCTTTAGGCAGCCATTGGCTGATTGAGCATAATGACCGCATATACCTTTCACTCTTTGAGAGCCAGAGGGGTATGCAACAAATTGCTGGCACTCAAAGCGTTAAATCAGGGACACTCAAAAATGTTATTCTGCTGGACTGCACAGGAATCAGCAGAAATTTGCAGGATGTGTTTTTTTCATAAGTGTGCCTGACTTAAAGTGATAGAAGGTGACCTTACAGCTGAGTGTGATGGGATTTGTAGTGTGGCAGCGGGGAAGGGGGGCACAGACTGCTTAACCTACTTATGAATGCCAGCATAATTTCTTTGCAAGAAATACAGGTGGCAGTTAAACGTAAAATATTATGTAAAATGTAAAACTGCAGCCATGCTGAATCTTTGAAACAGTTGTATGAAAAATGACAAGTGTTTTCATACAACGTCTGGTGAATGGAATAAAACTGTATGTGTGGGTCTCTGTAACTGCTGAAAAATGGAAAATGCTAGGGTGGCATATAGTGTTGTGCCCTGTGACTACCAGTGGAACAAGGCTGGGGTGTCAGAAAAAATAGGTGTGATTCTGTGATTACCAGAGAGACAGTGGAACAAGGCTGGGGTGTCATACATGTATGTGGTTCTTCGACTACCAGTGGACAATGGAACATGTTTGCAAATTCAACCACTGGGTGTACGTGTGGTTCTGTGACTACTAGTGAACAGTGGAACAAGGATGAATGAAGTATCAAACACTACATGTGTGGTTCTATGACTATTAGTGGATAGTGGGACAAGGCTGGAATGTCACACAGTGTATGTTTATTTCTGTCACTAACCATAGACAGTGGAATGAATTTGAGGTACTGTGGCTACCAGTGGGAAAGCAGTACAAGGCTGATATATCAGTGTAAGAGAGGTTTTATGATTACCATTGGTACAATGGAGCAAGTCTAAGGCGTGAGACAGTGTATGTGTAGCTCTGTGGCTACCAGCAGGGCAATAGAACAAGAGGTATGTCAGATAGTGCATGTGTGATTCTTTGATTACCAACAGGACAGTGGAACAAGACTTGGGTGTCAGTGTATGGCTTTGCAATGTGTTTCATACCCCTCTGGCACTCAAAGCATTAAATCAGGGACAGTCAAAAATATAATTCTGCTGGACTGCACAGGGATCAGTAGAAATCAGCAGGATGTGTTTTTTCATAAGTGCCCCTGAATTAAAGAGATAGGCAGCGACCTTACAGCTAAGTGAGGGAGATTTGTAGTGCAGCAGCGGGGAGTGGGGCACAGGTTGCTTAATCTTCTTATGAATGTCAGCATAATTTCTTTGCAAGAAATACAGGTGGCAGTTACAACGTAATACTGCAGCCATGCTGAATCTATGAAACAGTTGTATGAAAAATGACAAGTGTTTTCATACAACAATGTGTGGAGAGTGGCATAAGTTTAGTTTATGTGTGATTCTATGGTTACTAACAGGACATCGGAACAAGACTGGGGTGTTAATGTATGTTTGGTTCTATGGCTACCACTTGGACAGTGGAACAGGGCTGAGATTTTCTTTATGTGCGGTTCTGTGGATACCAGCAAGAAATTAGAACAACAGCTGGCATGTCAATTAATGTATGTGGGATTCTGTGGCTACCAATGGAACAAAACTGCAGTGTCAGATGGTGTATATGTGGTTCGGCGATACAGTGGGACAGTAGAACAAGGTTGAGGTGCCAGACAGTGTGGGTTTTGTGGCTACCAGTAGAACAGTGGACCAAGACTAGGGTGTCAGATATTAAATACGTGGATCTATGGCTACCAGTGGGATAGTGGAACAAGGCTGGGTTGTCACACAGTGTATGGTTTTGTTGCTACCAGTGAAATGTGGATCAAGGCTGAGTTGTTAGACAGTGAATTTGTGGCTACCACTGAGACAGTGGAAAAAGACTGGGGTGTCATGTGGTTCTATGCCTATGAATGTGACAGAGGAACAAAAGCTGGAGTGTCAGACAGTGTATGTGTGATTCTTTGGGTACCAGTGGACCGCTGAACAAAGCTGGGGTGGAAAATATATCTACAGACCAGAGCCATGCTAGACAATTATAAGTTATAGACATTTTCACAATGATTCATTGTAATACTCAGAAAATAACTATGCAGTGCCTTAATGTAAAATGAAAATGGGGAGGCATTTATTTAAAGGGATAGTAATACTTTGTTTTATCTTTATTTTATTTTGTAGGCATGAAAAAAACATGAAGAACGATATAAGTCTTATCTCTCAAACCTTTATGGTTTAAGAGATATTCACAAGCAAAGTTTCTCCCTCCCACCCCTTTTACCTAGTGTAAGACATCTCTTCTCAGGTGTGAATCTGGTTGTAAGACCAGACAGATAACAGCAGGGGACAATCTTCTTTCTATCAGAACAATGAAATCCCTGCCCCCCTTGACAAGTTTTTCAGGTTTTTCCCTTATCATAATTGAAGATTGTCCCTCTCTGCAGTCTACCTGGGCATCTCCCTTCTGATCTGGCTGAATGGGGGGGGATACTTTGTTAGTGAATATCTCTTAAACCATAAAGGTTTAAAAGATAAGACTTTTATCATTCTTCATGTTTTTTTTAATGCCTACAAAATAAAATAAAGATAAAACGAAGTATACCTATCCCTTTAACTTTCTAGCGCTCTTTCTTTACATGGGAGCTATTCCTATAGGAATAAGTGGCCTGTAATGTGTTGAACAAAAGAAGACTTCTACATAGGGGTCCTTTCTACAGTGATTATATAGTTCTACTTACATATTTTAAATTGAATCTGGATCTTACTTGTTCATTAGACTCGATTTTTATCAGACTATAAACTGAATGTAATTCATTACAACAGATTCCAAATGAAAATTATTCAATTTAGATATGCCCTACTGCAGGGCTTATAATTTTAAGTCCTTTGCTACTAGCCAGACCTGAAAAGTTACTCGCCACTGCAAGTCATAACATACCCACCAGGGCTGAATTTCTACTCGCCAGGGCTAAATTCTCACTTGCCATTGGCTAGTGGCGAGTGGAAATTTTGAGCCCTGCCCTACTGCTATATGAACAATACCTACCTAGGTTCTACTGATAAATTCACAGGTTTCAGGAATTATTCCTAGAATATTTCACCTGTTCACTTTTAAATTGGAACATAATACAACTTAAGTGATTCTGAAAATTGCCTATATTTTAGCCATTCTTTAGTTGCTGATTTATGTAAGTAGTACTAGTTGAAAAGCTCATTACACGAGCAACCGTGTCACAGCCAGCCGGTCGCGGGGCAGTCATGTGCAGTAGAGACTGCCCGCGCCACGGCTGATACAGAGCTGGACGGGCAGTCTCTACTGCGCATGACTGCAGCACGCGCAGAAGTCTCTACTGCGCATGATGTTGTCATTATACACGCTTTAGCGAATTATTATATAGGATGTGCTTGCATATTTCCCTCTTCCTCCCAAATGCCAACCGACCAGCAAGTATAAGAAAATTTACATAAACTAACAGAGTTAAATATCTTGAAAACTACATTTTAAGTAAAAATGACTAAGATAACATTAGGTGATTCTGAAACCTTCCAGGTCAAGGTTATTTCCATTTTACTTCTGGCTCTGCCATCAAGGCTTCTCTTCTTTCATTAGCCTGACCCCTTTGGTCTACTGGACACTTAGTAACAGTGCCATTTTTTCCATCTGGTCTTGCTGATGTTAGTATTTGTGAGCCACACGTGTGATGTCACTTGATGACAAGAGTTGGGATTAGCTTTTCTGGGTTTCTGGATGTCAGAGACAGATGATTTAGTCTAGAGAAAGAGGGAATCAAATTGGGCTTGCAGCTGCAAGGAAAGGAATGAGTCAGAGTACAGGTTGACTAAGGAATCCCGCTGACACTATGAAGTATGTCCTGAGCTGCTGGGCTTTTGGTTGTCCTCTGGTGAAGAAGGATTTTGACACAGTTGTTGCATAGGGTTAAAGCAGGATTACCTTTTCTTATGGTAATTAGTTTAATGGGTCTCTATTAAGAGTAGCAGGTACGCTGGAGGTAGAGGACAGTATTATGTCTCCTGAGGAGAAGGTATGATCTAGGGCTTTGTTAGTGTGGAAATAAGAGAAGGTTGTTGTGCCTACTAGGAAGTGATAATATCACCATTAGTGCTATAGTCATTGCTGAACCAAGCCAGGACAGAGCTAAAACTATGAGAGTTCTAAAGTGTACTTTGTCCCTGTGCATGTTTTCAGACTGTAGATAATCGCAATCTTCTTTTTCTGTATAAATGATGTAGGTTAGGAAAATGTATCCATGGGCTACATCACATATAGGAATGACACATCCTACATGATACCCATTGGTGCATCAGGAAGAGGTATCTGGGAAAAGTGGAGTGGAAACATGGAGTCTGTAATTATTTCTTCAGGGAGCTGTACTGCTGGGACTTGCAGGACTATTATAGACAGAATGAAGGGAAGTGGGTGGAGGTTCCTGGTATTTACACATTACTGAGTGCAATTCTGCAGTCATTACTGTTACTATCGTTACTTTGTTACTATTAACAGCTACAAATCTGTGGTTCCACATACACATTTGTGTTGTTCTTATCTATTTCCCTAAGTGTAGATCTCTGTACCAATAATTGCAGGTCCTTCTGAGTCTCACACTGAGGCTAATCTAATAGCGGAAAGACGTGCAATTCTGGGGGAAAAACCCACTGCACCATAGGGAACAAATACAAATTACCATTGATTTACATGTCGCTATAAACCTCTGGAATGCTAGAAATGTCTCCCAGGCATTGCTTCACAATCTGATGGACACTTCTCTAGCACTGATCAAGGGATTAAAAGTCCCCTCTAGATCTGTGGGGAGTAATGGGTGAGTTTATCTCCCCTGTGAATTCGTTGGATTAGCCTAAATTGCCCTACTTTTCCATCTCTTTAATATACTTTATTTTCTGTTGTCATACAACAAGGTGTGGCTACAAGTTTTCATGTCCTTGGTCTGTCTTGCTTGTCACAGCTGGGTAAACAATTTTCTTGAGCTGGAGATAATACTATTTACTTTACACCTGGTTAACTGTTAAGATGTTGACAGTACATAGCTGTTAGTTTTCTTGTGTGACTCACCACGGAAATGGAAAGAAAATGCTAGAAACAAACTTGTGACTACACTATGAGACTGATGTGCTAAGCAGAAGTGGAGTCATTTTGAAGGCAAATTAACTGCACCATAGTGGACAAATAAACATCCCCATTGGTTTAAATTGTCCGTATAAGGGTCAAAACACATTCATTCCAGGTGAAAGGATAGGCCTTGCTTGTCATTGCCATTGTCACAGTGTTTTTTTTTCTCAAGTAGAGTGACATCACAGATTGTTTTGGTGGTCATGGAATCAGTGATGTGTTTAGGCTTCCTGTTGCCCTAGGCCCAAGCCAATGCAAGTACCACCACTCCACATGCTTTGTCACACCCTCACATTATATGGCCCCTTTCACAGGCCACAACCCTTCCATTAGAGACACAGAAATATGAATATCAAATGGAACATTCGTCTCTTATAATAGTTTGGAAATGGTTAGTAGTAGTGGTGAGTACTAATGTATGTTATTCACATAAAACATGTTTCAAATTATGCAAATACATTTTGGGAAAAACTGGATTCCTTTAGCTTCCTGGTTTAACCAATCAGATAGCAGTTAAAGTGATCAGTGAAAAAAGCAAGTTCACATAATTTCAGATATCAGTCAAATAGGTTTCTACCTGTGTCACTCATCCAAACAAGGTAGAAGAGCTTCTTCAGTGGGTGCCCACTGCTTCGTAATGCTCCCACCACCTTTCTCCCAATGAACTGCACTAACTGCTCCTCCCTACCCTTGTTCCCCACTGCAGCCTCCTCTATCCCCAGGCTTCTCACTGCTGCCTCCTCTCCCCTCATGTTCCTCACTCCCAACTCATCATATGTGCTCTGTCCCCTTGTCTGTAGTGCCTACTGGCAACTTCTTTTTCTTCTTCCAACCCCTGTCCCTTTATTAAACTTTCACAACCTGTTGCTAGTAGTATTTTAACTGCAGGTGCTCTACTAACACAGAAAAACAGATAACTGTCGCTCCAGTGTGTAGTAGAGAGAGTGTAGTAGAGAGTACATAAATTAGTATATGCAATCAAAAGCTAAAGCCATTCCTATGTATGTTTAGCAGTGTTCTACTAACAGTCTGATACTTCTTCCAAGATGAATGTTTCCATATTAACTGATAAATTGTTTTATATATAGTGCCAAAGCAGAAAAAATTATCTTTCAACAATGCTGAGACTAGTAGTTAAAAGTTCTCCTTGGGCCTTGGCCTGTAAGGTGAGATGCAATGCACAGATTACTGGCTTGACAATTGGACAAACAGATTATAAACTTTCACTTTTTGCGGATGATTTCCTCTTTATAGTAACCCAACCGCAGACCTCTCTTCCTGCTCTGGTATGAGAATTAGACAATTTTGGTCCAGCATCACGATACAAACATCAATGTACCTCATAACCAGCTCTCTGCTATTAACCCTTTGAGTGCCAGGGTGCACTCAAAGGGTTAAGGGATCCACAATTTTACCTGAGCCGAGTCTAATTTGAGAAAACTTGGGGTACACGTGACACACTCAATCTTAGGTATTCCAAAAAATGTCCTTCTACAATCTATCTCCACTGATTTATGAAGTGGGAGGGTTTAAACCTATCATGTTGGGTTATTTTCATAAAGATGGTCACCATCCAAAACTTCTTTATGTGATGTAGGCCCTTCTTATTAAGCCTCTTATCCCCTTTCTTAAGGCTTTACAATTCAGGCTCAATGAGTTTATGTGGATAGGAAAACCTCCTTGACTAAAAGTCTCTTTGATATGCAAATAAAAATCTGATGGGGGGAATGGGAATGCCAATGTACAATTATATAACCATGCCATCCAGTTTCAGCTATTTGACATTGGTTTCACTCAGATTTTACAAAAGGTTGGGTGAGCGTTAGGCTGATGTGGAACATGATCTCCCCTGTCTCTCTCAGTCACCTACCATAGCTAGACTCCTCAGAAAGGGCTCAGTCAATTAAACTTCATCCTCTCACCATTAGTGCTATAGCCATTGCTGAACCAAGACGGGACAGAGCTAAAACTATGAAAGTTCTGAAGTGTACTTGTTCCTGTGTGTGTTCGCACTCAGATTCTAGAAAAGGTTGGGTAAGACTGATGTGGAACATGATCTCCCCTGTCTCTGTCAGTCACCTACCATGGCTAGACACCTGAGAAAGGGCTCAGTCAATTAAACTTCATTCTCTCATTGGCAATGTTCTACTTTGCAGTGAAAACTGATTCAGGGTAGCTTAGTTCTCCTCTACATTTTCTACAGTTATGTCTCTGTTCCAGAACCCATCTTTCCCACTGGGACTAGAGAACTATCCTTTTAAGACCTGGACAATGCCTCTGCATACTATCAAAGAAGGTAGATTGCTGACTTGTAAGGAACATCAAACAGGATGTGATCTTCTGGCTTTGGAAAATTGGCACTATAGACAGCCAAACAACTTCCTCACATTCCATGCCCATAAACAAGATATTTTTAGGCCTCTTAGTGGGCATGTGATGCACCCTCCATTCCTGAGCAAACTGTATCATGACTATACAATATGTTTTTATACTCTCTACTGAATACTTCTGAAATATAAAGGGACAAGTGGTCTGAATGCTAAATGCCTCTCTGTACAACATTCAATGGTCCCAGGCTATTTGCAATCCAATCAAATTCACCAAAAATGTGTTAGCGTTTGAAACCTGCTACAAGATACCTAACAACTGGTATAGAACTCCTGAAATTCAACATAAATTCTATCCAGGTCTTCCTTCCTCCTGCTGGAGATGTTCTTTGTCTGATGGGTCACTGCTGCATATCTGGCGGCCCCGTGGATGCATCCAGGAATGGAAGGGGATGTGGTATGACTTGGAGAAAATTCTTGGGGTGGATTTTCTCTTTTCTCCTGAATATTTCTTACTTAATCTATCCCAGCTGGCCTTGTCTGGATAGCCAGCTAAAACTAAATTGTATGTTCTTGCACTTTTAGCAGTAAAAAGGTGCATCCCAACCAGAAGGAAACAATGCCTAAAACTGATCTAAAATTAACTAGGTAATTAAAATATTAATAATGTAATTAATACGTGTATAAATAATATGATTTTAGAAAACTTGACATAATCTGGCTTGAGTGTTACTCTTGCCCTTGTCCACGCAGGTACTGTCATTTCCTCCCTCCCCGTCTCCCACTTTTTTGTGAGTGGCATATAAATGTCATAAAACCTGCTTTAATATTCTTATGTCTTGTCCATTCTATATGTGGTGCAAACTTGGATTTTGTGTTTTACTTATATTTTCAATAACGATTTTTTGGAAAACAAAATTAAATAACTTAATTCAAAAGAGCTCCATGTTCTGTTCCTAATCGACTCAGATTTACCTGGATTTCTTTTCCATGTACTGTTGAGGTTTCTCTCACCTCTATTATGAAGACAAATTAAGAATATAATTTATTTTGAAGAGATACAGTTAAAAAATAATTTTTAAGCACCAATGTTACAATGTGTAATAATGAATGCATTCACATGTTTTGGTTTGAGCAAGTGTGGTTTGGTGCCGTTTGCATTTTAATTGTTTAATTTTCAGTCGTGAATCATCACGATGAGTGAAATGAGATCATCCTCCAGCTGTGCCTTAGCTTAAATAGGAAGATTTAGAAATGGGGATGCACATAGCCGGACTCCTGTAGTTAAAGGGATAGTAATACTTAAAATGTAAAAAAAATATCTGTTGTAGGGTTTATCCCCCTGAGTAAAACAAAAGTACTCCCACTGCTGAAAGGTGTTTCATTCAAAAGTGATTAATTTTCAAGGTTGAATTTTTTAGGTGCAATATCACAGTGGCCTGAAATTGTACAGTGGAGCTATTGCTACACGATCCTATGGACAGCTCTGGTCCCGGGACCATAAATTTCCATAGGATGGTGTAGCAACAGCGCCACTGTACAATTTCAGGCCACTGTGATATTGCACCTAAAAATTTCAACTTTGAAAATTAATAACTTTTGAATGAAACACCTTTCAGCAGTGGGAGTACTCTTATTTTACTCAGGGGGATAAACCCTACAACATACTTTTTTTTACATTTTAAGTATTACTAACCCTTTAAAGGGATAATAATGTTTCACAATAAAATCAGCTCCAATTAATCTTCCTAGTATTTGGACCATGGGGAGTGTTATTTCAATACTATAAGAGTTGGTTCAAGAGTAATTGAATGATAAAGTATCCCCCTCCCACCCCTTTTACTGATGTAACACTGCTCACCTCAGAGCAGCAAGACTGTCCAGATGGATTGCAGAGAGGGACAATATTCAGTGAGCATAAGGAAAAACCTGAAAAACCTGTCAAGAGGTGCAGGGTTTTCCTTATGCTCACAGTAAGAAGATTGTCCCTTGCTGTGTGAGCTGTCTGGTCCCAGGACCCGATTCCACATAAGAGGGGAGGTGGCTTACACTAGTTAAAAGGGGTGGGAGGGGGATACTTTATCATTCAACTACTCTTGAACTACAACTCTGACAGTATTGAAATAACACTCTCCATGGCCCAAATACTATGAAGATTAACTGGATCTGCTGATTTTGTGAAACATTACTATCACTTTAAGTGAGATAAGTAGTCAATTCAATACTCGGTTTGTGTATACACACCAAGCTGACTATAAGTACAACTACAGAAAGTTATACAGTCTGTCTCATATCAAGCCCTGAGGCCTCTTGAATCTCCCACAACAGACTGAGTAGCAACTCTAAAACAACTATACTAATCACTTCAAATGTATTAAAACAATATAACCCACACAAGCTAAACAAGGGTCACCTCCTCAGAAAGAGGGGCTCATTCCTACAATTTTGTTTTAAATAACACGCAGATTTTTTTTTTTTTTTTTTTTTTTTTTTTTAAGTGATAGTAATGATTCAGCTCAGATCGGTCTTCATAGTATTCGGGCCATGCAGAGTGTTATGTCAATACTGTCCGAGCTGTAGTTCAAGAGTAATTGAATGATAAAGTGTCCTCCTCCCGCCCCTTTTACCTAGTGTAAGCTGCATCCCCTCAGTTGTGGAATCTGGTCGCTTGACCAGACAGCTTGCAGTAAGGGACAATCTTCTTACTGGGAGCATAAGGAAAACCCCATGAAGGAGGAGGGCAGGTTTTTCCTTATGCTAAAAGAAGATTGACCCTCACTGTGATCCATCCCGACAATCTTGCTGTGCAGCTTTACACAGGTAAAGGGGTGGGAGAGGGACACTTTATAATACAATTACTCTGGAACTACAAATATTAGAGGGTGATAATAACTCTCTAAATGGCCCAAAAACTACAAAGAATAATCCGAGCTGAATTTATTTTGAAACATTACTATTCCTTTAAATGCACTAAACTCCACGCTAGCATCTGTAAAAATTAAGTATTTGTTTTATGAGACCTAAAATCTAGTATTTCATGTGCTCCATGGGGGCAGCCATTCCTTTCATTTTTCCAGGGCCCTTTGACTCCTGATACCATAGCAATCTTGATAGGTATCACAGAAGTGGTAAGTGCTGTGATGCCTATAAATGGCCTGAGATAAAGTAATGGACCTTCTGAACAGAAGCATGATGGACCTTAACCCTTTGAGTGCCAGATGGGTAAGCAACGCATTGCTGGCACTCAAAGGGTTAATCTCAATATTTTAACTCAATTAGTTCTCGTCTCTCATTTCAAACTGCACAAACAAAATGAAAGTTCCCTGAACATTACAGACGCTAGCTATAGCATACCTGCTGACATTTTGAAAATTTTCCAGGGACACTGTATTCCTGAGCAGTCCCTTGACAGAGTGTCACTTATGGTCCATGTCCTGTGTAGCTTAAAGGGATAGTAATACTTAAAATGTAAAAAAAAATATGTTGTAGGGTTTATCCCCCTGAGTAAAACAAGAGTACTCCCACTGCTGAAAGGTGTTTCATTCAAAAGTTATTAATTTTCAAATTTGAATTTTTTAGGTGCAATATCACAGTGGCCTGAAATTGTACAGTGGCGCTGTTGCTACACGATCCTATGGACAGCTCTGGTCAGTTGACCATAAATCTCCATAGGATGGTATAGCAACAGCGCCACTGTACAATTTCAGGCCACTGTGATATTGCACCTAAAAATTCAACTTTGAAAATTAATAACTTTTGAATAAAACACCTTTCAGCAGTGGGAGTACTCTTGTTTTACTCAGGGGGATAAACTCTACAACATATTTTTTTTACATTTTAAGTATTACTATCTCTTTAATGTCAACAGAAAACCATTCACAACAGACTTGAAATGGTGCATAAAATCCTGAGTTTTGCAAATAAATAACTTATGACTTTCTACAAATAAAACAGTGAGGTTTACCATTATGTTTTGGTCAAAGGGCAATCACTGTAATCACTTTTTAAACTGCATACAAGTTCACATATTGTAGGCAGATAGGGATTTGCCTGAATCTGGGGTGCCTTGGTGTGGCAGGCAAGCTTTCCATGCCTTTGGCCAAAAACATGACAATAAACAACACTGTTTTATTTGTAGCAAGTCATAGCTTACTTGTTTGTAAAACTCAGGGTTTGATGTGCAGACAACCTCTTTTAGTTCACTTACTATAGTAGCCAAAATATAGTCCTTGCTGCTCTCCTGACTATACACATATGTAACTAATTGAACACTACTAGTAAAAGCTATTTTGAACTCACCAGGAACCTGTATGTATCAGAACTGAAACTGCACCTGTACCGCAAAATGGAACATAAAAACATACAAAGACCCACAAATGCGTCATCAGAGACCACCTCATTAAACGTAATGCTATACAAAGATGTTCCAGATGGAGAAGGATTGAATCACTACATCCCAAATCAAGACCCGCAAAGGGAACACATACGAAATTTCTTGTCCAATACTTTTCTTGCACTCAACAAAGTTACATAGTAACATAGTAAATTAGGTTGAATAAAGACACAAGTCCATCAAGTTCAAGCTTCTCCTCATATCCCAATGACTGAGAATTTTATAGCTTTCCTGCTACCAGTTAAATTAGTCTTTATCAGACCTTCCTGATCAGCCTACTGATAAACAGTATAACTCTGTATGTTCCCTTTTGAAAGAAATTTATCTAATCTTCTCTTAAAGGGATAGTAATACTTCGTTTTATCTTTATTTTATTTTGTAGGCATTAAAAAAAACATGAAGAACGATATAAGTCTTATCTTTCAAACCTTTATGGTTTAAGAGATATTCACAAGCAAAGTATCCCCCCCCCTGTTCAGCCACATCAGAAGGGAGGTGCCCAGGTAGACTGCAGAGAGGGACAATCTTCAATTAAGATAAGGGAAAAAGCTGAAAAACTTGTCAAGGGGGGGAAGGGCTTTCATTCTTTTCATACAAAGAAGATTGTCCCCTGCTGTTATCTCTCTAGTCTTACAACCAGATTCACACCTGAGAAGAGATGGCTTACACTAGGAAAAAGGGGCGGGAGGGTGAAACTTTGCTTGTGAATATCTCTTAAACCATAAAGGTTTGAGAGATAAGACTTATATCATTCTTCATGCTTTTTAATGCCTACAAAATAAAATAAAGTTAAAACGAAGTATTACTATCCCTTTAAATGTATCCATTGTATCGGCCATAACCACCTCCTTGGGCAATGAATTCCACAATGTAACAGACCTTACTGTAAAAAAACCCTTCCTCTGCTGAACTCTAAACCTCCTAATCTCAAGGGGTGTCCCCTGGTCACCTGATCAGGGCTTGGAATAAATAGCTTACTGCAGAGATCCTTGTATTGACCTCTCATATACTTGTGCAATGTGATAAGGTCTCCTCCTAGTCATCTTTTCTCTAGAGTAAATAAACCAAGTTTGTCTAGTCGTTCCTCATATGTTAAGTCCTCCATTCCCTTAATTAATTTTGTTGCTCTTCGCTGTACCCTCTCTAGTTCTAGTATATCCTTTTTCAGAACCAGTGCCCAAAACTGCACTGCATACTCAAGGTGAGGTCTTACCAGTGATTTGTATAATGGCAAAATAATGTTATCCACTCTTGTTTCGATACCTCTTTTTATGCAAGACAGGTTAAAGACACATTAAACTCCACATTGAGGGATTCTGCCATCCGTTCTCACATGTGGATCAAATACAACAACTATATTGCCAACAATAAATGCGGCAGGTCTATGGCTCGACTTATTAAACATAAACATAAGTCCTCATATATTCCTCATATTCACACTACCTCCGAGAACAATCCCCAATCTTTCCCCAGAATTGCGGAACTCTTTAAAGACTTCTACTCCTCATTGTACAATATTTCCCATAGCTCCTCTTCACCGTCTCAGGACTGGCAAATCAGAATATCTGCTTACCTAGAGAAAGCTAACATTCCTTCTCTTTCTTCAAAGAGACTCCTTAGACGTGGCTATTACAGACCAGGAAATTCTTCAAGCTATTTGCGAAATGTCAATAGGGAAAAGCCTGGCCCTGATGGGCTCCCACTTCTCTACTATCATACATTCCAACAGTCTCTTCTTACACCTATGTGTTTAGCCTTCAACTCTGTTATGTCTGGATCCCTATCCCACCCAGACATTGGAAATCCATATAGTGGTTATCCACAAACAGGGTAAGGACCCTGCTAATTGCGGTAGTTACCGTCTAATCTCCCTTCTAAACACTGATCTGAAAAGGTTTGAGAGATGCCGCTGGGCTAATTTAATTCAGTTTTTTAAGGGCTACAAGATGGGGGATAGTAAAATGTAAGTATTACTATCCCTTTAAGTGTCACAGAGGTCTCCAAAGCATTGCTTTACAATGCTTTGGATATCTCTCTGGCACTTTAAGGGTTAAGGACCAGGACTGTGTTTAATGCATTGCATAGCAATGTGTTGCTCACCCATCTAAAGCAGAACTACCACCCTGCCTAAACTTGCCCCTATAGAATTACCCATCTGGCGACTAGCTGCTCAATAGTACTAGTCACCATAATTATTACCTCCTTTTAGAGAATTCCTACTGCTCCCGGGACTGACAGCCAGGAAACAGTGCAGACTAGACTTTGCGAATCGAATAATGGTAATTCGGTGTCATACAGGCCGTCCAAAAGAAATAAAGTCATTAGTGTTTTTTAAACCGAATCCAAACAGCCCTGGTTCAGAAAGTCGTAGAAAATTTCAGACATTCGGCAACGATTACCCGTGCACGTCATACTTTCCCTCCCTCTCTAGTCCAATTAGCTTCTTCGTTTCATGATGGGGGTTGGACTAATGGCACGTCAGACACCCAGACAGCCTGCATTTCCTATTAGTCTGTTGTTGGAGCTCAGAGACAGCATAAGGAGATAGACAAAAGAGAGATGTTCAAAAAGTCGTTATAATGAAAAAATTGTCGGATCATGAGTTCGTAGTAAAAGAAGGACAATATTCAGAAGTCAATCCTTCGCGTTTGAAAATGCTTCTAAAGAATTAAAAGTGATGGTAAGAAGATCTTGATGAATATTGCCCCTTCAAAAATTCTGATGTAAAAAATTGTCCTTGATTTTGACTTTGAAACGAAAATTTTCAAAGAATCAAAGACATTTTTTTGTCTTTAATTATAAGAATGTACAGTTGCTGTGTAGGCAGGAAGGTAGCATAGGCAGGCAGCCAGCATTATTTGCCACTGCAAGAGAAAGTCATCTTTGTTCTTGAGCAAAATATAAAAAATACTAGGAATCTGTTTTAATAGTTCTCAGAGTGGCACAGCCAGTCTCACAGTTGTGTAGGCAGGTAGGCAGGACTAGTAGGCCCAGTATTGCCACCGCAAGGGAGAGTCATTTTTTAAAGTATGTTAAATTCGGTTGAATAATTCGGAATGTCGCGAATTTTGAGTTGAACGGGTCTGGTCCAAAATGCGGATCCTCCGAATGACAAAAAAAAAAATTGGCCCAGATCGAATTTTTCTGAAAACGTGCACAAGTCTAACGCAGACATCTCTACATAGTGACGTCTGTGCATCTGCACTGTCAGTCCCATTTTGGTCTAGGAGGTGTTGCTAGGAGCCGCACAGTCACAGAAGGGAATGAAAGCGGAGGCGCTCAGACATCACTATTCAAAGATGTCTGCGCTGTTTCCTGGCCGTCAGACCAGGGAGCAATAGGAATTCTCTAAAAGGAGGTAATAATTCTGGAGACTAGCACTACTGAGAGGCTAGTCACCAGAAGGGTAGTTCTTTAGGGGCAAGTTTAGGCGGGGTGGTAGTTCCGCTTTAAGGAGTTAAGGAATAAGCATGCGATGTCAATCTTGAACCCCCTCAGTCAATGCATAGAGAGATATGGCCCCAAACAGCTGGATTGCTGCAGGTTCCGCACCTCTACTCCCAGTTGTTGGATGATTCTTAATAATTACCATTAAGTTATATTCTAAAACAAGAATTACCAATATTATATTCTCTATTTAGTATGCCATTCAAATGTTATTATAGAGCAGATATGGAATTATTGACAGTTGAAGTGTAATATTACTTGTGGCAAAACCATTACAGGAATAATCTGTTGCATTCTCTGGAGAGTTAACGTCTCCATTGTGATAAACTGTCCAGTTCTTATGTTATTATATAAGAGAGCTTTAGTTATAGACTACAGGGGGGAGATGTACTAAGGTGTGATTAAGAGGAGATAACTTCTCCAGTGAGATAAACTCTCCAGTTCCTATGTTATTCTATAGGAGATCTTTAGTTATAGACTACAGGGGAGATGTACTAAGGTGTGATTAAGAGGAGATAACTTCTCCAGTGAGATAAACTGTCCAGTACCTATGTTATTATATACAAGAGCTTTAGTTATAGACTACAGGTGAGATGTAGTAAGGTGTAATAAAGAGGAGATAACTTCTCCAATTAGATAAACTCTCCAGTACCTATGTTAGTCTATGGGAGAGCTTTAATTATAGATTACAGGGGGAGATGCACTAAGGTGTAATAAAGAGGAGTTAACCTTTCCAGCGAGATAAACTCTCCAGTCCCTATATTAGCTATAGACTGTGGTTGAAAATGTACTAAAGTGTGATAAAGAAGAGATGACCTCTCCAGAGAGATAAATTATCCAGTTCCTATGTTATTCTGTGGAAGCACTATAGTTATAGACTACAGGGGAGATGTACTAAGGTGTGATGAAGAGGGGATAACTTGTCCAGTGTGATACACTCTCCAGCCCCTATAATATTCTATGTGACAGCTGTAGTTGTATACTGTGGGAGAGATGAGATATAGAAGCCCCATTTAAATAATTGAGAATGTTTCCTATAGTACAGTTGTTTTTTCCTCAGAATGTCTCCAGTCCTTCTAAAACATCAGCCTCACTGTGTTTACACTTTAAAACATAGTCAGGAAAACTAGTCAATATACCATTGCTGAGAAATGGTTATCTGGAATGATAATGCAAAACTAATACTTGTAATTTAACACAACAAGCCAAGATTCAAGTTTACATAAGACCTGGTTTTATTGGAATAGACCTGTTTTGGGAGCCTGTCCAAATATTTCAACTAAAGCTGACTGAGATTATTAAAGGGATAGTAATGTTTCATAATACAAGCGGCTCTAATTAACTATCATAGCATTTGGACTTTGGAGATCGTTATATGAATACTGTCAGACTTGTAGTTCAAGAGTAATTCAATGACAAAGTATCCCCCTCCAGCCCCTTTTACTGATGTAACACTGTTCAGCCAGATCAGAAGGGAGGTGCCCAGGTAGACTGCAGAGAGGAACAATCTTCAATTAAGATAAGGGAAAAACCTGAAAAACGTGTCAAGGGGGGCAGGGCTTTCATTGTTCTCCTAGGAAGAAGATTGTCCTCTTCTGTTATCTGTCTGGTCTATGGACTGTATTCCACATCTGAGAAGAGATGGCTTACACTAGGTAAAAGGAGCAGGAGAGGAAACTTTGCTTGTGAATATCTCTCAAACCATAAAGGTTTGAGAGATAAGACTTATATCATTCTTCATGTTTTTGTAATGCCTACAAAATAAAATAAAGATAAAATGAAGTATTACTATCCCTTTAAATGTCCCAGGCTTGTGTCTTGTGAGTACACAATGCTGTGATTGGTTCCCCATCAGCCAGTCACCTTACTTTACAAATGTAGGGATGCACAGATACAATGAATTCTATTATTTGTCTGGCATGTCTCCTCTTTACTACCTCTGTACTTACGTGGCTTTAGCTTGCCCTTAGGGTGTCCTGACCTTTGGGCCAGAGCGCCACCCACAATGTAGCCTTTCCTGGCTAACCTGCACTGGCTGTGCCCAGGAGCAACATGTTGCCAGTCCTAAGTCACTGCAAAGAAGACATTTTTGACTATGTGTGATATCTTCTGTAGTGGATGCTGTTTTGACTGCAGGCACAGGAAATAAACAAAGAGATGGGTTAGGGTGGATGGGAACCACAAGAAAAATAAGGTTAAACAATGACCTTGGTCCCTAATGCAACTTTTTTTTATAAACCCCTCCTCGCTCCTTTAACCTTCTCTTTTACCTGCTGTTCCACTTTCCTGTTGACAAAGGAATGGTGGCTGGCATCTATTGTTCAGTTGGCTCCCCTCTCCCAGGTGGTTCACTTTTAAAAGGTCACACTCAAAAGAGCATGCGACCATATGACACATTAACTATGTCACCATGATAAAAATGGTAACATGAGAATCTCGCACTGTATGACAGCACAAGATTCTCATGTCGCATACTGAAAGTCGCATTCCTTTAAGCAGTCATCTCCTGATTCAATTGTGCTATCAAATACTCTAACCGAATGCCAGGAGCTTCCTCTGTTAATAGTAATTGGCATCTAGGATGTCAGTGGCTAGCTTCATTACACACAGCCATCAGAGTGCCTTCAGCACTATGTCTTGAGCTCTACAGTTCTTGAGGAAATAACGCCTTCATCACCTTTCAGTGAGTGTCTCCCATGTACTGACAGTCCGAGGTTAGATGCCTGACGAAGCCGGTTATGGAGACACGCATTGGGATGGGTGTCTGTTGAGAGGATCCATATTTCTGGACACATGTAGACTGGTTTACCCATATTTACCATGGGATGAGTATTTTTGTTCTTTTTTTCACAATTTATGGTGGCAATTGTTCACGTTATATCTCCAATGGTTGGAGACATTATATTTTATGAGCCAAGACACTTGGTACTGGTATTATTTATGGTATCTGTATTTGTTTCTTATTGTTTGCACTATATAAGAGTATGCTTAATCCTGGGGTAGATACCAAAATATATTTTGTATTAGACTGCTAATTGGGGTCAATCAATATCCTACATCATGTGTTATTATTTATATTTGGTGGACCTCCACTTTATTGGTGTAGGGCATTTGCAGCCTGTTGATATTATGATACATATGTTTAGAAAGCATTGGTCTGTCCAGAAATTGTGAATTCCTCTTTTTGTTTTTAAATGTTTTTAATAAGGCATTCTTTTTTATACATTTTTTTTCTACCAATCAAGATTTATCCTTTCCAAATTAGTATTCATATATGTTTTTGAGCCTTAGAGAGCACCGTACTGTTTATAGTACTTTCTACTTTTTAAGCACTATCACACTCACCTGTGCCTGTTCACTGTTATGTATAGAATAAGACTGTGTGATATTGGCTGCAGGATACTGTGGGGATATATAGTGCGAGCTGATTGTGCTAGGAGTTATTATACCAATAGAACTATTTTTATATACTAAAACATAAGGCAAGGCTGTGTGTTTTATTAGTGCTTTATGATGCGGAAACAATAGTTACTAAGAACTGGAAGGTCTTATATTCTTGATGCTGGTGGATTGTGATTACGGTGTATTGGGGACCAAACGACAGGAGACTGATGCTGTACTGAAGGGAGAGAAGAGGAAAGAGAGCCGGGGCATCTCTCAGCAGGACTGGAATGAGCCTTTCCTTCTTCTCCGAGGCCACCAGATGGGTAAGGATGATGGGAGTTGTAGTGCAATACTCTTTTTAAAGCAATAACCTCATCCCAGTCTTGCTGAGCACTGCCCCGGCTCTCTCTTCCATTCTCTAGCTTCAATACAGCATCAGACAGCAGTAACGCTAATTGCCTACTGAGAACATGGGCAGAGTCAATATTTGGTAACACGCTTGAATTAGGGGATGACTGCTTAAAGGTATGCAACGTTCAGTACGCGACATGAGAATCTCGTGTTGTCATGCAGTGCGAGATTCTCATGTTGCCATTTTTATCATGGCGACATAGTTAATGTGTCATATGGTCCACGTTCTTTTGTGTACAGCCTTTTAAAAGGAAACTCCCCCAGTCAAAGAGGAAGAAGAATGGCTTGGCCCTGGCCCCTTATTACGGCCTCTGGCTCAGGCTTGACCTTAGGCCATTATTAAGGTCATAATACCCACCCCTTATGATTAAAGGAAAGGAGGTTTCAACTTCAGCAGAGGAAGGGTTTTTTACAGTAAGGTCTGTTAAACTGTGGAATTATTTGTCCAAGGATGGGGTGATGTCAGGTACAATCTATAGATTTAAGAGATTAGATGCATTTCTTTCAAGAGGGAATTGTCACAGTCTGTGCCTTACTTTAGGGTCATGCTGTTCTTCCGAATGCGGGTTACTTCCGCATTCGTTCTGCTCTCGCTAGCAGGCGCGTGTCATCTGGCAGTCTCCAGTGAAATTGCACGCTGTTTTAAGTGTTCCTTGGGGCTCGTTGAGAGCTCCACCTCCCAGTCCTGGGTTTATTAGCTGCCTGGACACCCTGCGCAGTCGCCCTTACGTGGTGTTCCAGTGCAGTACGCTCTCCTTGACCCTGTATTTAGTGTATGACTCTTGGCTTGGCTTCTGGGCTCTCCTGTGTACCAGTTTATGTGGCGTTATCTGACTACCCACTTGGTACTGACCGGTGGCTCTGGTTTACTACCCTCTCTTGTATTGACCTCTAAGCATTGTCTGACTACCCGCTTGGTACTGACCTGTGGCTCTGGCTGACTACCCGGTCTGGTATTGACCCCTAGGCATTGTCTGACTACCCGCTTGGTATTGACCAGCGCTCTGGCTGACTACCCGCTCTGGTATTGACCCTTTTGGCATTGTCTGATTACCAGCTCCCATTCTTTCTGGGCATTGGTGACTACCCTCTCTGGTACTGACCTTAGTCTGGGTCTGACCACCTGTTCTAGTACTCTAGCTGGGGCTTTTATCCACGCAGGTACCGTTCCTGAGCAGTATCCCTACTATCAGTGGGATCTCCTTGCTCTGCTTCAGGTTCTTGTCCATCACAGAAGGTCTCTCTTTGTGTTTATCTACTTATCTTACCTGTACTATTATTCAATAAAGGTGGGGTTCATTGTACTGTACCTGTTTTGTGTTGTCATTATTGCCTACCGTGACAGGAATATACAGGTTTATACAGTAGGCAAAACAGAAAGTTCTGGTAAAAAAGCTTATACTCGTTCTGGAAGCTGGAGGGCTTATATAATTCTACATTTTCTGGGTTATGAAGCAAAGATTGAACATGATGGACTTGTTTCTTCTTCAACCTAATTTACTATGTTACCCTCCAATGTGGCTGCTACCTTGGCCTTGGATGCCCCTTGCAAGTGCATCTGCGTGTTGAAGACTAGCTTGTGAGATACTGTCAGCCTGTGACCAAAACATCCTGCCTGACAAAGGAACTGACCCTTCCTGTAGAATCCTCATTTGTATGCCTCCTATTTATTCAGTGCTAACAATGTCCTTCCCAGTTCATCTAGTTTATCATCCCCAACTGCCATAATGTAGATGGACAATCATGACCGTTAAGTTTAGAGTGAGGTGCCAGTACAAAAAGCACATTCCATTTTTCCGTAGACAAAGCATGCATGAATGTAATTTTCTCAGTCAACCCTCAGGTTTCTTTAGAAGTCAATATAGGAACCCTCAAGACCCGACACAATTTGGGAGAAGAACTTACTCCCAGGAGTCCAGGCCTCCTCCCCCCTTCTACCCACCACATGGCAGAGTCTGGCGATTAAAGATGGCAAGAGGTTTCCCTCATTCCAGACCGTTTTCATATAAGTGCTCCCTCTATCTATCATCCCGGAGAAAATATGGGTGGCAGACTCACCCATTTTTTCCAAGCCTGGTTTCAAATTACCTCAGACCAATGGGTACTACAAACAATCCGAGGGATTGACTTTTACTCCCATCCTCACCAACTAAAAATCCCCACTTTTATCTGATTCTCAAGAGAAGATTTCCACCTAGTGGATTTAGAAATACTAGAACTTAGGAAAAAAGGAGCTATTATTCAGGCACCGCTACAGACACCAGGCTTTATAAGTAACATTTTCCTAGTTCACAAAAAAGATTTGGGGGTACACCCAGTCATATACTTAAGAGAACTGAACAGGTTTGTTCTTTACAGACATTTCAAAATGGAAGGCATTCACTGCCCCAGGAATCCCCTAATACTATCAGACTGGATGGTCAAGTTAGATCTAAAAGACGCTTATCTTACGATTCCCATTGCTCAACACCAACAGCATCTTCTCCAGTTTCTCTGGAAAAGGGTCAAATGGCAATTTATTTGCCTTCTGTTCGGCCTGTTGTCGGCTCCGTGGTGTTTCACAAAAATCATGAAACCGGTAATTTGTTTTCTGAGAAGCAGAGGAGTACGCATAATTATCTATCTAGACGATATGCTGATCATGTCACAAGATCTACAAACACTCAAAGATCAACTTCAGTTGATGATTCAAACCTTAACCGATCTTGATCCATTATAAATTGGAAAAAATCTGTGACATACCCAACACAAAACATCAAAATTCTAGGATTCATAGTAGACTCCATGAATTCGACCCTCCTTCTACCTCGCAACAAATTGAAGAACATTCACAGGGAGATCAAATCCATCCTGAAGAAAGATTTAATTTAACTTCGAATGATTTCGGCGGTGTAGGCCTTTTATCAGCCTCGATTCAAGCCATTTTCCTGCCTCCCCTTCAATATTGAGCCCTTCAAAATTATACGTCTCTGCAGGGGTCTCGGTTATTCAGATCTAATTCCTCTATCCATAGAGGCGAGGGAGGAACTTCTATGGTGGTTAAACCACAAGGAGGAATGGAATGGGACAGCGATTTTCAGGATGTCCCCAGAATTAATCATCAAATCCAATGCCAGCAATCTAGGTTGGGGAGCAAGATGTGGAAATCATACCACAGGAGGGAAATGGTCCCTCATGGAGAAGGCTATGCATATCAACTGCTTAGAACTTTTAGCAGGATCTTTTGCAATCAAAAGCTTTATGAAAGCAACATTGAATTGTTGCATAATACTGAAGATGGACAATGTTTCAGAGGTGAGATACATCAACCATCTAGGAGGGCACAAAATCGAGAACCTTAGCAATTTTGGCAAAAGAACTTTGGCACTTTTTGCCTAGACAAAAACATCTCGAGACAGGAGGAATATCTACCAGGTCTATCCAATATCGTTGCAGGTTGGAACTCCAGACATCTCATAGATTTGAGTGATTGGATGCTACACATTGCAACGTTCACACATTTGACTTCAATTTGGGGTCCCTTAGAGATAGACCTCTTTGCGTTCAGATTGAACACTCAGGTGCCAAACTTTTTCCGTTGGAGACTGGATCCAGAAGCATTAGCACTGGCTGCTTTCCTTCAGACCTGGCCCTCACAGGGGAGTTACACTTCCCCCCCTTTCCCCATGATACCCAGAGTTATTCTACAAGTCAGGAAACAGAAAATCACGCTAGTCCTCATGACTCCATTCTGGACAGCTCAACCATGGTTCCCTCCACTTCTCAATATGTCTATAGACTTCCTGCGATACCTAACTCCATTTCCACATCTTTTACGGAACCCAGCTGGGAATTCACAGTCTGTTACTTCAAAACCAACTACATCTCTTATAGGTGTAAATTTTGGGAATTGATGGCTTATCAACGGCCTTTCAGAATCGACTCAGTCCCTCATTTCTGAAGCTTGGGCACCAGGTACCACAGCATGTTATAAGTCATGCTGGAATGTCTGGGCACGTTGGTGCCTGGAATGGAATCTAGATCCTATTTCTTCCAATTTAAGTTCAATTTTAAATTTTCTATCGACTTGCTTTCAACAAGGGAAAGCTTACAGAACTATCAACTGTTCTAGATCTTCTATTTCAACGACTCATGACTATATTGAAGGTATCCCCTCTGGCCAACATCCATTAGTATGTAAATTAATGAAGGGCATAAAAATTTCTAGATCCCCTAAGCCTATGTATTCCCATCTGTGGGATGTCAATACGGTCCTCCTATTTTTAGAATCCTGGCCTCCTAATGAGGAACTATCTCTCAAACAACTTTCAGCGAAACGTACAATGCTCCTTTGTCTAACTTCATTTCTGAGAGCATATGATGTCCATGCTCTGGATGTCTCTAATAGATTTTACGAACCTGATGGAGTTTGTTTTCTGATTTCTAGACGCACTAAATCCTTATCTAGGGAAATCTTCTATCCCAGTTTTCCACAAAATCCAGAACTTTCTATTGACCTATGTCTTAAAGTTTATGAAACTATTTCCTCTAAATTTAGAACCAATTACTCTCAACAACTGTTACTTTCATTTGTAAAACCTTACCTTCCAGTATTCACAGCTACTTTGGCTATATGGATTTGCTGGATCATGAAAGCTGCTGATATTGACACTAACCATGACTTCCAAATCCATGTTATTTGGTGGCAGACTTGAGGATATCCTCAAAGTGTCTGACTGGTCCAGAGAATCCACTTTCAAAACTTTTACTTTAAACCTATTAAACATGTGACTGCTAATGTTATACAACAGCTTTAAACTTGCATAATAAGAGCCTCCGTGTCTTGCTTTAAAATTCATAGATTTTCCTAACTTCGTGAAGGAAAGTCAAGATTTTATTGAAGACTTCTATGTCTTCCCTTATGTTAAAACAGTGCTTTCTAAACTGTGTCGTGACACGTTAGTGTGTCGGCTGCAGTGTGTAGGTGTGTCACAGGCAAAGGTGCCATTTACACAGCGCGAGATTGTCATTCAACCCAAGCACGAGCTACACTGGGAGTTGAGATAAAACACTACTACTTAATGGTCGTATTTACACAGCGGGAGATTGCCTCCATGTGCTGCATACAGCTGAAGCGCCACAAAATATTTGTAACAGCTGGAGTGCCTCTGTGTGCTGCATACATAACATGTATGCAGCATACGGAGGCACTCCAGCTGTTACAAATCTTTCGGTGGTTCAGCTGTTAAAATCTTTTGAGGTGCCACCGCCTCTATACCTTTGCCCTCTCTTTGGGCTGCCAGGCTGGAGTGTCCCTGTGCACCGAGGCTACCTGTCACATGGCTGCTGCTTCTGCTTGTGGTGCTGATGAGACAGGAAAGACAGTCAGTACTTCTAAAATCAGTTATGCGCTATCTATTTAATAATGCGACATGAGAATCTTGCGCTTGTATGTAGCGCAACATTCTCATGTCGCCCTTTTAAAAACCGCGACATGCTTAATGCCTTCCGCAGTATGAATGAAAGGTTTTCTGAGATATGTTGTGTCCCCATACATCTTCATATTACAATTTATGTATGTGTCAGTATCTCTTATAAGGGATTATTAGTTTAACCTCCGGTTTGCTAGCAAAACTGAATTACTGTGTCACAAAATGATGCATGTCTAAAAAGTGCATCACCAACATGAAAAGTTTGGAAAGCTCTGGGTTAAAAGACCTTGCAGTTAAGGAATCTGTCTATTGGATATGTTGCAGATAGCTATATTCGAGACCCGGTTAGTTTAATTATTTACGATTGAAGTTTATCTTACCTACATCAAACAAAGAGGAAGTGGAGTTACCTGTTACTGCAGTTATACACTTGAAGGGAGATATGATTGGTTACCTATGTACAAGGGGTGGGGTTATTGAACTCTCATGTTTTTTTCCTGTTTTTCAAAAATGTTTAAACTTTGCTGCTGAGTAGTAGAGATGGAATTATTGCATAATACTTGACTGTGTCTTTAATAAAATCCTGACTTTCCATCACTAAGTTAGGAAAATCTTCAAATTGTCCCTCATTGTGAGAGATCAGGTCTGATGACCGGATTTCACATCTGAGGGGAGGTGGCTTACAACAGGTAAAAGGGGCAGAAGGGGGACTCTTTATAATTTACTATTTAACTACACAGACAGTATTGTAATATAAGCTGTACATGGCCAAAAAACTATGAAGAATAATAGAATGGGCATTTATTTTCAAACATTACTAGCTCTTTAAACATAACTTGGTGCTGCAGCAAGTAACTTCGGTTAGGGGTGAAACGTTTTGGGTTAGGTGTAGGCTCTCTGTGTCTTGCAGGGAGAATGATGGGGGAGCCTTGCAGGCTGGTTGTCATTAACCTTTAAAAAGCATCATAGAATGGCCAATCGTCACAGTGTTTACTCTTCAAAGACCAAAGGTGCATGCAACACTTCAACTAATGGTTTGCGTAGCCCTCTATGGTCCTCACACTTTTTAATATTCCCAACTCTCAAACATCACTGGTATCGTTCATTCAAAGTAAATTTATTTTGATTTTGTGCTGTGACAGTACATTTGTTGGACATGTGACCTTTCACTGAGGCTAATGGGGAAATCTAACTGCACCACATGGAACAAATGATTTTTCTCAGAATTGGCAGATTTAAAAAATGGCTTTTAACCCTTTGAATGCCAGAGGGGTAAGCACCCCTCTGGCACGCAAAGTGTTAATCCCTTGAATTCCACAGACATCACTGACGCATTCAAGTGGTTAACGTTTAAAGCTTTACTTAAATAATTTTAATTTCTTCCCTATAGAGCAGGTTGTTTGCTCCAAAATAGGACAAATGGGAGATTACAGGGCAAATCAATTGCACCACAAGGGGAAATAAAAACTTACATAAATTCAGTATATTATATATATAAATGGGGATTTTAATAATTTCAATTCTACAGGCTACAATTGAAACCAAGGCGATTTTCGCTTCCGTGTGGTGTACAAAATTGTGCTCTTCCCCAATCTCCTCCTCCTTCTTTTCGTCACTACAGCCTCATCAATGGCGGCACTTCAGACACTCAATACCGGCCACGTATCAACTGCTACGCTCAGCCAATGAGATCAATGTTTAATCACAACAATCCCCCTTCCTTCTCTCCGGTCTGACGTTATTGACAACCAATGGAAAACCTTCTAATCGCCAGAAAGTTCAGCCAATCAACGCTGACGATTTCCAAGGAGTAGCCTATTGGATGGTCATTGTAAACAAAATATATGAAGAGCGTGATGTTATTGGCTGGGGGTTGGCCCGTTGTTGCTTAGAGCGTGTATCTTGCTGGAGATAGACACGCACGCCGTATCCCATGTGGCATTGCTACTTCGCTTGACAGCTAGCGACCATTCACCAATAACAACAGGCTGAGTTTGTTGGTAGGCGGGGTTCATGTGCAGTGATTGACGTGAACATAAACCAATAAACAACAAGTTTTCATTATGCTGTCATATGATTTGGTAGTTTGGAGTAGTGCAGCGGGGAAAAGTCATAAGACTAAGGGGGCGTTACATGTTTGTATAAAGGTGTCATGGCGGCGCTGTCTGAGGAGGTGGTACGAGGTGGATGTGGTGATTGTCAGTGAACGGGTCAGTGCCCATGGAGGGCCGGGGCCTATACTTTTTGCGGCTCGGGTTGTGCCTAGTCGCAATGTTGTTAATTAGAGGTGCGACGTGTGGTCTGGTGGAGCAGGGGGCTCCCGGGAGGAATGCTGCTGGGTACCCCTGGGAGGAACAGGGCGAGGAAGGTGCTCTGGAAGAGAGCAGTCTGAGCTCCATTTCTTCTGGAGCGGCGGCCTTCCCCGCGGCAGATGTGACTGTTGAGGACGATGAGTCGGGGGGAGATCAGGAATACACAGAGAGCAGCCGGGAAGAGCTGAGACCCAGGTGAGTGTGAGTAGACACTAGGAGAGTGATTCTCAACCAGGATGCCATTGCACTCTGGTGTGCTACGGACATTATCTTAAGGTGCCCCATGTTCTCTGTGAAATCATTGACAAAATGTGAATATTTATTTTTATTCTTAGGGGTGCTCCGAAAACTCCAGATTGCATGTTAGGTGTTCCTCGAGTAAAAAAAAAAAAAAAAGACTGAGAACCAGTGCACTAGGACGATTGGGATTCACTGATGCAGGTTTAAGGGGATTATAACCAGTGCTTCCAACTGCACATGTTCTGGAAGTGTTTGTGTTAAGTCATGTTGCCTATAACTTCCATTCTTGTTTTCATCTCCACATACAGTATTTATCTTACACTTCACGTCTCTGATTTTGAGCTCCCAGAATCTGCTTCCAGAGTTTTCCGGTCAGCTGACCGTACGTGGAGGACAGTGGTGCAGTGTAACACTATCTCGGAAGCACTGAGTATTCTGTATATGTCTTTTTTGTGTGCTTTTTACCAGCTTCACACTCTACAGCAGTAAAGCTCTGTGGAAACAAATTCTGATGGCTCAATATCAGTGCGAATGCGAAAATGAGTAAAAAGTAGGCAATTTTACATTACTATCCTCTAGTAGAATATGTGAAGTCAAAATATACTGTTACTGTCACTTTAATCGTACTATTCGGGGCAAATCTACTTTATCATAAGAAACAAAATTTTCCACTCCGTTTAAATTATCTTTTAACTTCTGAATGCTAGAGAAATCCCCAACACATTGCAAGGCACTGCAAAGTGATGAGTTGCATACCTCTGTGGGCATGAGGGTTAACCCCTTAATTGCAGGTTTTTTTTTCCATTATAGCGTATGACTTTCTGGACTTAAAGGGATAGTAATACTTCATTTTAACTTTATTTTATTTTGTAGGCATTAAAAAAACATGAAGAATGATATAAGTCTTATCTCTGAAACCTTTATGGTTTAAGAGATATTCACAAACAAAGTATCCCCCCCCTGTTCAGCCAGATAAGAAGGGAGATGCCCAGATAGACTGCAGAGAGGGACAATCTTCAATTAAGATAATGTAAAAAGCTGAAAAACTTGTCAAGGGGGGAAGGGCTTTCATTGTTTTCATACAAAGAAAATTGTCCCCTTCTGTTATCTGTACTGTCATACAACCAGACTCACATCTGAGAAGAGATGGCTTACACTAGGTAAAAGGGGCGGGGAGGGGAACTTTGCTTGTGAATATCTCATAAACCATAAAGGTTTGAGAGATAAGACTTATATCATTCTTCATGTTTTTTTAATGTCTACAAAATAAAATAAAGTTAAAACGAAGTGTTACTATCCCTTTAACAGGTCAGTCGTCTGTCACTAAGGGTTTAAAGGAACACGAACACCCAAACATGAAATAGGTTAATATAAATTTAAATACTTACAGATAGCACATATAAAATAATGTTTATTGCGTGTGTAAATGTGCCTGTTCAGAGAGTTTATTTAACGTTGGTGCTGTTTGTATTGATAACGTCAGCTGACTGAATGTGATTTGTGCCGATTGCTCTTGTACTAAGGTAATTATTTTAGATCATCCTGAACAATCAGGGGAGTCCTTGACATGACAGGCATGTCTTCTCCCTCACACCATAGGAATAAACCCCCAGTTCATTTGTAGGTGTTGGTGTTGTTTTAATATCTATTTCTGTGATTGGTGACAGGGAAGCTTCATTATGCTCCTCCTATGCCTGCAACAGAACTCAGTGGGCAGATCAGAAATCAACTACTTGTCCCAAATATCAGGTGTTGTACAGAGTCCAGCAGGAGGGACTGCACTTCCAGTTTTTTGTGTTTCTCCTGCAAATTACATTAACCCTTTAAGGACCACAGTGTATGCAACGCATTGTACATTTATCTGGTCCTTAAAGGGTTAATATAGTAAAAAAAAAAAAAAAAAAAAAAAAAAAAAAGGGCTGATAATTGATTAACTGAATACTATGGTACCTGTTCATGTAGTGATATAGTGGTTGTGTTTTGATGTTTTGAGTTGGATACCTGTGAAACTACAGACCACTTTGAAATACTGTATGTTAATCTGATATATGCTGTTTTGATACTGTTCTCACAAAATAAGCATTGAATAGTTTAGGCACTTTTATCTTTTGTAGGAAAGAGAATCATTCACATTATTTGGGGAAAAGGTTTTCCTTTTTACCAAAACAAAGTAAATTTCCCATCACATTACCGATTTGCTTGTCTTATAATGCATATGCTTAAATACAGAAATGTTTATATAGTCTAACTGGCAATGGTTTCAAGGATGTGTACTAAAATAGTTATTTAAACAGAAGAAAACATAAGCATGCTTTCTTCCCTATGAATAACGCTACCTTTTTATATAGTTTGAAATTCTCAAAATGTAAAAGGTATTTTTTTTTTTTTTTGTACTCATAATTCCTGATCCTAGTTTGGAAAGTCTAACCAGGTACAACAGTGTACACAATTTGTCCCCATACCACTGCATGTTAATCGTTATTATAATAAGGAAAAATTAAATGTTATAGTGGCTACAGCAGCCCTAGCGAATTTACAGTGGTTCTTACCACTTAAAAGTTCTTATGTACTTTTTAGTAAATAAATGCTTTGTGCCACTATTTAGGTGTGAAAGCCATTAAAGTAGCGACAATAAACTGTAGGGTTCTTATTTTATTCACTTATTTTCGCTAGTGGGTGAAAAGACGTCAATATGCTTTATTAATGTTTTTTTAATTTAGTGAAGTCTGATACTTTAATTATTATGTATTAAAGTAGACCTGTCTCGCTAACACAAACTTACTTGTTTTACATAGTATACATTTGCCTATATGATGTACACGGTAACAGTTTTTCTGTAAAATTAGTTAGTTAGTAAAACTTAACCTTTTATGTTGTAGTGGCAAACTGTTAATTTCCTGCAAAATATTCTCGTGCTCTCTTCCTAGATGTAATTTAGAGCATAGTTTGTGGACATATTTGCCCAGCAATGACATTAATTGGCATAAAACAAATAAGGTTCATTTCTGAAACTCTTTGTCTTGGCAAACAAATAGCTCAAGATGTAGACGCTTTAATTCGGTTTACTATGTTTTCTAAACATATCTTTAGGATACATACTGGGGTTATTATGTGAGTTATAGTCACCAAGAGCTGGAGGTCCAAAAATGTACTACCCATGTCTTAGATTTTTGTGGTTTATCCCTCAAGTGCCAGAGGAATGTGTGTGGGTTTTTTCAAAAATTTCCTTTTCATAGGAACTTTTTTCCCCTCTTAATTATCATGTAATAATCAGCCATTATATTCATGTTTTTGCAATCTGCACAGAGGCTATTGATCATTTTCCCAACTCTTGTTTTGTTGCAACCATTTTTTTTCTTTTTTTCCATTCTTCTGGCCCATTATGTACTTAAGGAAGCCTCCGCAGCAAATGGAACATTTTTTCTACTTCAGGTAGAACATATTATTCACTTTTACACATTGCAAATATTTGTTTTAGCCCTGGAACTGTTGAATTTTGTAACTACAGTTTTTGATGACTCTTTCCAAGTGACTGCTGTTTTCTCAAAACATTTATTTTTTTTATTTTATTTATGCATTGTCTGTGCGGGCAAATGGATATTTTAGCCCTTTTATTTTTGTATTTGCCTTCTGCTTATGTTAACACATGATAAACTGGTTGTAGTCAATTTCTGGACTTCCAGCTGACAGACTACAACTATCCCTAACCAGTCACTGGCAGGTGGAGGTCCAGTGGTTGACTACCACTGTGGTAAACCTGCTGCTGAGTTTCAGATTTATTTATAGCAATTTTGGTGTCTAAACTTGAATAGCTAATAAGCGATAGCTTTCCATTTAACCCCTTACGAACCCCAAAAAGGGGTGCACAATGCATTGTGAGGAAATGTTTCTCACCCCTTTGGTCCTTTAGGGATGAAACTTCAGGAATGGGAAAGGATCAAGGGATAACATTTTGCTCTCTATTTTATGAACTTTTTTATTTTTTTTTTTTTTATAAATTGTGACTGGAGGTCCCAATTCAGGGCCCTCCTTAAAGTGGATTTGTCATCCTATGTCAAGTTCAGCTTGTTTTACAGAGAAGTGTAACCTGCCCATATATTGTATTAACTATTTTTCTTTAAGAATAGTTATTTTGTGAAAATTAACCTTTATATTTTGGTGGTACTTAGGCGCTCGTTATGTCAGATAGGGGTAGATCGACATCTCTGAGGAACAATGGCTGTATAGCCCAGGACATGTGTATAGAATCTGGTACAACACACTTCAGTTATCTCCTGTAAAACTGTCATAAACATCTAATGCCAATTGGACCAGGTTAGTTCAAGGTTATGCCTGCTGTGCTATCAGAAATAACCTTGTATGTGGACCCCGTGTAGATTAATTCAAAAGATGTGAGTATGAACAAAAGCAAAGTTGCCTGTTCTCCGGCTAGTCACTGCACAAGAGCATCACATTTTAGCTCTCTAGTGCCATTGCAGAGGAGACATTTCCACATACATATTAGACTAATCCCGCCCATAGGGGAGGTCCAATACCAAAATGATGAGCAAGTCCCCTCTGCACGGAAAAAACAGTTAACACCATACGTATGTTTCAGCTTTATTTGGGCCCCGTCAGTAAAGTGCATCTGTCTTCCCTAGGCACTGAGAACAAGGGGTCCATGTCTGGTTTACCCTTTACACTTAGGGAGAGACCGTAAGTGTTTCTCAGATACAAGCCAAAAGATGTATCATATTTTGTATGCTGATTTTGAATACTCTTAGGGCGGTCTCCCTAAGAGTGAAGGGTAATCCAGTCATGGACCCCTTGCTCTCAGTGCCTAGGGAATACAGCTGCACCCTCCTGACGAGGCTCAACAAGGCCGAAACGTAAGTCGGGGGTTAGCTGGTGTTTACGTGCAGAGGGGACTTGCCCGTCATTTTGGAACTGGACTGCCCTTTTGGGATTAGTCTAATATGTGCATGGACATTTCTCCTCTGTAATGGCACTAGAGAGCTAAAACGTGAAGCTTATGAGTGGTGACTTACCAGAGGACAGGCGATTGTGCTGTTCGTCCTCAGAAGCCTCTCACATTTTGTATGTAGATAAATTCATAAATATGTGTGTTTAATATTGACCCAGCAGAGAAACTACTTAGCATAACATGTCATTCTCTACCACCAAAAACTAAAGGTTAACATTTTAAAAAAACTTTTTATTACAAACAAATGGTTAGTGCAACATTTAGGCAGTTTGTAAATTTCTCTTAATGTCACCCAATGCTGGACCTAAAACAAAATGAAATAATAATTTAAAAGTCTATCAGGTTTTGGCTAAATGTTGATGCTTTTTAGTATGCGTTTTCCATACTTGTATCTCCTGCCCAATTCACATGCATTTGCATGCTGTGTGTGTGATCCTGGCTATTTCTGCTTTCATCGCCCACCTTGGGAGCAATTACAGCTGCTTCTGGCTGAGGATGGCTGTGATGGGAATTATGATGTCTTTGTTGGTACTCCTTTTCTTTGATCCAATTTTTTTTTTTTTTTTTTTTTTTTTTAATTTTAACCTCACTTGCCACAAGTGTATGCAACACTTTACAGTTTAACTCTTTGAGTGCCAGAGTGCTACGGAACGCATTGCAAAGCAATGCCTTCCATACCCCTCTGGTACTAAAAGGGTTAAGGGTTTGGACAACATAGGGGGACAAGTAATTAACAAAGTGAAATCCCTGCTTGAAAGTTTACAGTCTAAAGTGGTAAAGAAAGACATACAGAGTACATAATGCAGGTATGGAATACAGTCCTCTTTCTGGTTTGTATAAGGAACATAAATAAGTAAATTTATAAGGGCCTTGGATGTACAACATGAGTGCCTTCTCTCATTGAAGCCTTGTTGAGGAGGTGTAATTTTTTAAATGAAGACTGCTAGAGAAGTATTGCAGGTTAGGAGGTAGAGCATTCCGCAGAAGAGTAGCAATGAGGGAAAAGGGATTGGTACGAGAGACATCTGAGACACAAAAGGGGCTGAGAGAAGAATTTCGCTGGCTAATCGTAGGTGGCGGGTTTGAGTGGAAATATAGGAAGGGTGGGGGGAGAAAAGGTTCTTGAATGAGAGAAGTATTATTTTATAAGATATCTGGAGTTTTATAGTGGCCGTTGGAGTAGTTGGGGGGGGGGGGGAGGTAGGAACAAACATAGGTGACAAGAATGTAACTCGTACTGCAGCATTCCGTATGTATTGAAGTGCATGGAGTTGTTGGGCAGGAAGACCTGAGAGAAGCTTACAGTAGGCCATGTGGGATAGGTTGAGTGCTTGTGCTAGAATTTTAGCTATGTATCAACAGAGGAAAGGATGGAGTTTTGCCATGTTATGCAATATAAAGTGTCAGGTTTTGGTGTTGGCATTATTGTGATGAAAACATTAGAGGGCATCATCAATTATCTCCCAGATAGGCACTGTGCTTCTGATATTAGATTTATGGTTACTATCAACTGGAAGAGCACTACTGGGCTAGGTCTAGGTGGGATGAAGATTGTCTGAGTTTTAGACATGCTGAGCTTGAGGTTCCTATGAGCCATCCAGTTTGAGATAACTGAGAGGCAATCTCTGACTATTTAGTTGGAACATCAGGAGTCGGTAGAGGTGAAGATAAATAAAGCTGGGGGTCCTCTGCTTAAAGGTTACATTTGAGGGAGGAAAGAAATAGTAGTAGAGGGAAATTAAAGCCTCTCTTGCCTGAAGCTGTGTTTTCACCCTGTTAGTGTAAATTAAACATTTTTAAGCTCCATTGAAGACTCTGATGTAGTTACAAAAGAGGAGCAATAGGTAGAAACACTTCATTGTTTTCTATGGTGATTACTCCCAATTTGCCACTTTGCCTCAAACAATGTAAAGGAGTTGTGGTGTTGCAGGAAAGATGTGAACTGGAAACCATGTTTTTCTTAAGTGTACAGAATAGCCATATTTATGAAGGCAGATCTGGAGTGATTCTGGGACAAAGTACTAAATTAAGGTCAATCCTAATCCAGTGGAGTGTTTTTATACACTTGCTCCAGTTTACCTTTTTATAAATGTAGCCTTGATTTCCAAATAAGAGTTGACTTTGCAACAGGAAAGGTATTGTGAAGTCAAAGTCCCCTTTTCTCTGCTATGTTGTTTCTCAGATAAATAGTGTAAATTACATTAAAAGCTTGTAAGTACAGTTTCTCAGTTGGTGACATTTCAGACAATATACTGTGAATTATTAACCTCAGTTTACTTTGGTTATACACAATACTGATAAAGTGCAGTTATTTGCAATAAAAGCACTTGGCAGAAGAAGTTTTTTTCACTTTTTTTTTTTTTTTTTTTTTTGTTCTTATTTATTATTATTAAAAAAAAAAAAAAAAAAAAAAAAAAATGCAGCTTACATCTGAGGGACAAACTTCGTTGAAGGGGCGGGGTTTTCCTTAGAATTACTGAAGTCTGTCCCTCTCCATCTGTCCTGTCCCGGGACCAGATTTCACATTCAGTGGGAGGAGGTCACTGAATGTGTAATCTGTACCATGGGGGAGAGAAAAAATCCCATCGACTTGAAGGAAAACAAACCTCAGTGAATGGAATGGAACGGAACCTGGTATATAAAGTTCTATCATTCTTACACCTGGCATGTGTGCACACTATTCATATACAACATCCCTAAAATACAATCCAGAACTGTTTTTAATGCATGTTGTCCTATTTAGGGAGCATTTAATAAATCTTATTTGTGCTCCTTGTCAGTTAATTGATTCTGCATATTGCTCTTGTATTCAGAAAGGCTATTTTCTTCTCTCATGACATTTAAATATATTTCTGGACAAACAACTGGAAGCCTGGGATAAAACAAGATGGTCCCTTTTTAGCCTCGGGAAACAAGCAGAGAATTGGTACAAATGCTGCCTTACATGTATGTGTAACCCCAATTCATTTGTAGGTGTTAGTGGAGCTCTTTACTCCATTAATTCTACAGGTCATAAACACATTGAGAATCGGTGCACTGGAGATTTCTCTAGCAAGCATGCTGTTTAACTCTTTGAGTGCCAGAGGGATAGACAGTGCATTCCTTTGCAATGCATTGGATACATCACTTTCATTCAAAGAATTAAAACATCACTTAGACCTCTGAGTGCCTGAGGGATATGCAATTCATGGGGTTTCAGTTGATATTTTACTTGTCCCCTATGTTGCAATTGGTTGGCTCCACAATTGCATCTCTTTCCTGTCTGCATACAGCCCTATTACTAAATCATATTATTGCAAAACACCTGTAACTCGTATTCTCATGTATGTGAGGTTTCTTTTATTTAGAAGTGAATATTTCTTGCATCTGCTGATTCAGCTCCAAGTACCTGTGAATGTTCAGAAATTTTCAGAAAAATAAAAATGTATCTGTCATTGCCAGTTGTGTTTGGGGATTTCCAGTTACGTCATGCTGTCTCCTGTTACCATAGTACTGCAGATCACATGTAGACTGTAAATATGCAGGAGACCTTTCAGTCTTACACTATCTGCTTTATTGGACTGAAATTAAACTCTTCTTTCTTTAATTTTATAATTTGCTGGAGAAATCTTATTGCTATAGGGTTACAGTTTTGTTCCTATTTGTTACATTAACACTGATCTGAATAGGTGAAAGACTCAGACTGGCCAGGGAATAGTACTCTAGGAATAAATGGCTTTTTATTTTAAGATTCATTTACCAACACTAGGTAGTTGTGCTCCATATATCTGTCAGGTGTGTAATATGTGTATGTATATAATATATATTGTGGAAGACTATAGTTTACATTTGTCATAGGTCAGTAGTCGTTTTCAGATTGTAAGCTGAAACAACTTGATGTATACATAATTAAAATGCAAAAATATAGTGTATATATTATATTTACAACATGGAATCATAGAGATACATGTGACATGATTACCACTTGGCAATCTTCTCTCCCACTGTGCCTTGCCAGTTCCAGCTGCCCCCATATTCTTAACCCTTGACCAAGATTCTGGCTCCCTGCTCCTACTTTCTTCCTTACCGCCCCCATGCACACACTGAAATATCTACTTGTTTTAATCGGCAGTTTCCCCGCGTCCCAGTGCAGCTTCTGTTCTGAAGCCGGGCTGTTGTGGTGAACTTGTGTGACACTCTTACACTCACCCCATGGGGTGAGTGTGAGTGTGTGTGTGAGATTTGTATATTAGGGAAGTGGGCTATAATACAATCTGGAATTCTGTCTTTGGGTGTCTGCACAGCCTCTATACGCTTCTAGTGTCCTTCGTTAGGGGCATTCTGCACAGCCCTATATCATTAAGTCTCTCTTGTGGGGCTATTGTGTTACCAGGTGTCTCTTTCCAGACACCCTCTCAGCTCCCCCCGTTGATCCACCTTGGCTCAAAATGTAGCCCCAGTTTTATTGGAAAGTCTTGTTCCCGGAAGACAGACCCGCACAATGCATTATTATTGTCAGGAGAGTTGCCTTTAAGGAACTGCTTGTCCCTAGTATAGTTACTCTAAATTGGTTGATGTTGAAGATCTCCAACATCCGTGGGGTTAAAAAGCAAATAGCCCAGACGTGCTTCTTTTTATCCCTTGGACTCTAAATATGTATCTAATATCTAATCTAATATGTATCCATTTCCTTTATATCTTCCTAAGGGTTACACATTGCCATTATTTGTTGTTGTTTTTGGGTCTGGTGACTGTATACTTATTAAACTGTTACCTTGACATAGGATTAGTTTAATCTGTTTTCTTTGTATCTAAGCTTAGAAATCACATGCCACTAAATGTCTGCATTAGCTCTTGTCATGGCCTAAATATTCTTCTTCTTGTACCTATTGTGGGAACCTTACACCTGGTATTTCGCATTCCTAAAAATATCCTCCAGTGTAATACAGGATTATTACAATTGTCTTAAAGGGATAGTAACACTTCGTTTTAACTTTATTTTATTTTGTAGGCATTAAAAAAACATGAAGAATGATATAAGTCTTATCTCTCAAACCTTTATGGTTTATGAGATATTCACAAGCAAAGTTCCTCTCCCCGCCCCTTTTTCCTAGTGTAAGCCATCTCTTCTCAGATGTGAGTCTGGTTGTATGACAGTACAGATAACAGAAGGGGACAATTTTCTTTGTATGAAAACAATGAAAGCCCTTCCCCCCTTGAAAAGTTTTTCAGCTTTTTCCATTATCTTAATTGAAGATTGTCCCTCTCTGCAGTCTACCTGGGCATCTCCCTTCTTATCTGGTTGAACAGGGGGGGGATACTTTGTTTGTGAATATCTCTTAAACCATAAAGGTTTCAGAGATAAGACTTATATCATTCTTCATGTTTTTTTAATGCCTACAAAATAAAATAAAGTTAAAATGAAGTATTACTATCCCTTTAAGAGAGGGATTTGTCTAATCAGAGATGTTGTGTGCAGTGAAGACTGACTGAGATTCAGGTTCTCCTGTTGCAACTCTCACTACTGAGAAGTGATAACCACAGATGGCATCTGCATACAAAGGGCTATTTATTCACAGTATAAAGTACTAGTTAATATCTTGATTATATACTTTCTTTAGGGAAGGTTTGTCTTTTTTCCTTTAACCCCCCCCCCCCCTTTATTTTAATCTTCTGATTTAAGCAATGCAGTTGTCCACATGGTTGGAATTAAAGGGACTAAATGCAGAAGCATTGTGGTAAGTTAACTATGGATTTACTTGATTTATAACCTGGTTGGACAACATGACAGCATCCAGTTGTTATACTACAATTCCCATCATCCTCAGGCATCTGATTATGCAGCTACGCTATATTTGCACAAAGCAGCAATTTTTTTATTTTTTATATATTTATTCTATATTTGTTATTTCTGCCGTTCAAATCAACAGTTTCGTGTTCCTTTTAGTTATCTGAAATATACATTTCAGCCACTAGAAACTTGTATGTTACCTGTGTACAGTAAATCTACTTTCTTGACAGTGCTGTGATTGATCTCCACAGGTCTTTGGTCATTATCAGTACACTGGATGGGAGAATTGCTGCTCTTGATGCAGAGAATCTTGGCAGGAAGCAGTGGGACCTTGATGTTGGGTCAGGATCACTTGTATCATCAAGTCTCAGCAAGCCAGAGGTATGGTCCTCATCTGGTTTAATGGATGAATGTTCTGGTGTGTCTGTGTCTATAAAATAAGTCCTGATGCAGTGCTGTATGGAGGGGAACTAGCTATAGAAATGTGTTTTGTGTGTTTGTTTTAATCACCATGTTGGCAAAAGGACAAAATTATGGGGCAAACCAACCACATCATAGACAATAAACAAATAATGTCTAGCATTCAATGGGTTAAAGAGGAACTACCACCCTACAGAAGGTCTCCCCCCCCCCCCCCAAAAAAAAAAAAAAAAAAAAAAAAAAGTAAAATGGCGACTACCTACTTAATAGTGTTATTATCTTGCACAAGTACCATGTTCTAAAGTAATCCTCCTTCTGAGACCGGCAGCCAGGCATGCACACAGACATCTTGGCTTAGAGACACCTGCACTGTCTGTCCTGGTCTCCTCTAGGAGGCGCTGCATGGTACCTTAAGATACAGGAAGGGACTGACGGCGCAAGCGGCTCTAAAGCATGAAACCTGGCCGTCAGTCTCAGAAGAATAAGTATTACTCCAGGACTGGCTACTTGTGTGAGATATTAAGAAGATAGTCGCCATGTGCCTAATTATTGGGGGGGACTTTATATAGGGTGGTAGTTCTATTTTAAAATCTCCATTTAAATTGGTGCCATTTTTTGTTGTTCCTCATTGCTGTTGGTTTGCACCATGATTGCGTAGTCTCCCTTTTTTTTTTTTTTTTTTTTTTGGCTTTGTGTAGGGACCATATGATGACTGCTGTGAAGCTATGCTTTGTGCACCCTCCTGGTTTGTAAAGGGTTAATCTGTCAGTGGTCTGACTTGAATACTGTTATAGAACAGTGGGTTCCACGCAGTTGTGAAATCCATGTGCACTTTACAGCTGCACATAACCTTTTCCTTTTGGCCTTGGTTACCCAGGACACAGTGCAGTGATAATCACACACGTGTATATAATGTTTGTGTTTGGAACCACTTCTTAAAGCAAAAAGGTGTTATTCTGTGGCAAAGCGACTGCACTGTAGGAGGCAAATAGACATTCCCCAAATTCCCATTGACTGAAATGGAACTTTTTATACTGCTTGAATGTTAGAAAGGTCTCTTAACGCATTGCAAAGCTAGACTTCTCCAGCATTTTCATGCCCCATTTCAATTTTTATTTGCACCCCGTGGCGCAAGTGGTTTGCCTCAGAGTGACACCCCTTTGCTTTTATATATAGGTGGGCCAGTGTGTCATGTGAGGCTGTTCTCATTGCTAATTTGCTTAGTGTTGTAGTCCAGGGCTGTCTAGGTTCAGTCCTCAAGGACCAACACAGGCCAGGACGTAAGGATTTCCCTGATTTAGTCAATCACAATGAATGATGCACTTATTAACTCACCTGTGTGTAATCAGGGGAATCCTTACATCCTGACCTGTTGGTGGCCCCTTAGGACTGAATTTGGACAGCCCTGTTGTAGACTGAAGTAACATGCTGTAAGTTTACTACTGAACGTGTTAACAAATTTACAGATTTGTAGGGAGTTTCATTGGAATCTCACAAGTCCCTTTTCTCTCAAATAGAAAAGGGACTGAAAGAAGAATAAAAAAAAGTTTCTAAAACATTTGTATGTAAATCGCATTAAAATCTAGCAATATTTTCATGTGATTCCATGTAACAAAACAGCTGCTACAAAAGTCATCTGTGTGAATATAGCTTTAAAGCACTGGGAATATGATGACTTGACAATTCTTCAAAGGGTTGGGGCAGCTTGGTACAGTATGTAACTTTACAACATTTTTTTAAATCTTTTTTTGGTGATATCAACCCAAAGTGGAATCAGAACGGAAACAGACATTCAGGTTACACAAAATCCATTTATGGAACATCACATGCCTTTATCTTTATCTTTGTGTTTTTGTTTTGTTCTCCACTTTGTAAGCCAGACAGTTACACGTCTCTTTTGAAGTGTTAGTAATGTCTATATTTTACAAAAGGTAATATTGCAGCTATTCTAAAAACAAACTAAACAACCCCAGTCTCATCTCTCAAACATTTATGGTTTGAGAGATATAGAAGGCTAAAGTTTCCACCTCCCATCTCTTTCCCTGCTGACAGCAGGAGATTAGCATCGGCCGACTCAAGGCGGCTTTTCAGCAGAGCTGAAATAGTGCAATGTAAAAAGAAATACTTCATTGGAACGGTCTACAAAGTGTGCCTGGACTGCAGTTCCAATTAAGTATTTTTTACATTGCACTATTTCGGCTCTGCTGAAGAGCAGTTTGCTGGTCGTGGCACCAGGATATCCTGGTGTCAGCTTACAGCTGACGTCTGGGAAAGCGGAGGGAGAGGGGAACTCTTGCCTCATGTATCTCTCAAAACATACAAGTTTGAGAGATGGCACTGTGGTTGTTTAGTTTCTTTTAGCTGCAGTATTACAGATAGTAATGTCTATATTTTACAAACACTTTAATCTACTTCACCATGCAAGTTTTAGCTTCTTATTAAACTCGCACCATAAAGCTTGCTGTAGTGCACAAACCATATTAGAGGTTTGTATGCCAGAAGGAGAAAAAAAAAGAAAAAAAACAGTTTTATGGTGATATAAAAGTAATTTTTCAAGTATGAATCTATACGCTCCCACAATAAGGGGTTATCCAGATGACAATGTAGTCAATTAAAGTAGCCCAGATGGAACACTCCATGTTTCACTTGTTTGCTGTTATAGAGTACTGCAACTTTCTTTGAACAGTGACAGTTGGGGTGATGGAGTAAGGCATCACATGACGTCTTCCAGAGGTGGAAAAAATGAGTGTTCACCAGTTAGAACAAAAAATACATAGGCAGGAGATCAAAAGTTACTAGCCAACCTAATGATACATTTAAAGAACAGCATCATTTCTAACAGTCTACTTATGTCCTGCATATGTCATTCTTGTTCCTGGTCCTTACAGTGGGCACTCCAGTGTCTTACAACCACATTGCAGGATCTAAGGTTGTTGTAGTCACCTGTGGGAAAATACTTGTGTGAATAAAGCTGTCATGTAACCCAGGCCTTATAGGGTTAGTAATGCCCAGGATATTTTTAGGTGTTAGTGTTCCTTTAAAGGGTTCGTAAAGCCCAAATTTAAGTTGCATGTAATATGGTATCTGAAATGGCGATCTTTAAAAAGTATTACTTCATTGGAATTGGTTTGCAAGCACACTTTGTAGACTGTTCCAATGAAGTAGTTCTTTTTAAATATCTCTATTTTGGCTCTGCTGAAGAGCCTCCTCGAGTCTGCTGACACTGATCTCCTTCTGTCAGCTTTACAGCTGACCTCATGGAGGGGGAGAACTTTAGCAGCGAATATCTCGCAAACCATTAAGATTTCAGAGATTAGGACTTTCTCCAGATACTTTATTTTTTTTTTTTTTTTTAATCTACCATATTGCATCAATTTAAATTCAGACATTATTAACCCTTTAAAGGGATAGTAATACTTCATTTTAACTTTATTTCCTCTGTGTCCAATCCACGGCAATACTGTGGGTTGTAGCTCCTCCTCTCCAGCTGGTAGGACCAATTAATTTTTTTCTACTTAAGAGCCTGCTCTGCTACTTGTCCTCAGTTATTTTGGTCCTACCACAGCTGGGAGGACGGAGGCTCAAGCCTCCACGCCGTGGAAACTTTAAAAAAAAAAAAAAAAAAAAAAAAAAAGAAAAAAAGAGAAAAGAAGAAACATGCGGCTTTGTTATTTTCTTATGTCGCTAGCCTCACACGCTAGCGGCATGTTCATTCCTCACCTCTGCATGCTGGATCACGGACTCTTGAGCACATACTGAGTCCTGAATCCTTCACCCCGGTTTGAAACAAGCCTTCCTCCGATGCGGGCGCTCTGCCCGGCGGACTACAGCAGACGCGGGCGGCTGGTGAGCAGTCTTATGCAGCAGAACAGGAAATCAACAGCGTGCGCTCCAGCAGTGAACCGCACGCTAAAGGAAGCAGAGGGGGAGGCGATCTGGAGGCATGCTGTATATAACAGCACAAGTTAAGGCATGGGGTAAGTCCTGTTAACTAGATACTTTATATATATATATATATATATATATATATATATATATATATATATATATATATATATATATATATAATATATGTGTGTGTGTGTGTGTATTTGAAGCTGTTACCTGCCAAGGGTTTTTTTTTTATCATGTCTGCTCAAAAAGCTGAAAAGCCTAAACCTTCATCTGATTCTAAGGATGATAAAGCAGCCCCTAAGGCAAAAAGCTGTGCAAGTTGTGATACAAAATTGAACCCTTCTGATTCTTCAAAATTGTGCGCAGAATGTTTAAGGAAAGCAGAAGGAGATGTTATTCCCTCCCAATTTCAGGAATTTTTGGGGTGGATGCGCTCATCTATGCAGGAGACATTTTCTGCACTACAAGAGTCGTCTAAGAAACGTCAGAGACCATCTGATCCAGATGAGGGGCCTTCCAGGCGAATACAAGACGAAGAAGATGAAGATAGCATTATGGATATGGAATCAGCACCCTCTTCTGCAGAAGAAGGCGAAATTACTGAAGAGTCAGGCAATTTTGGTATTGAGAAGATTGACAACCTGATTAAGATCATGCGTAAAACTTTAGGTCTATCAGAATCCCAAAAAGACCTTAACGTAATGGATGCAGCTTTCATTGGGTATAAGAAATCGTCACCGCAATTTCCAGTCCATAGTTCCATTCAGGACATTATAAAGAATGAATGGAAACAAGGTGATAAAAAGTCTGCTGTATCGCGCAGATTCCATAAAATGTATCCTTTTCCAGAAGAAGTGGCAACTTGGACTAACCCTCCCAAGGTGGATGCTGAAGTAGCCCAAGTATCCCGCAGAACAACAATCTTAATGGAAGATGGAACAACACTTCGAGACCCAATGGATAAGAGAGCAGATAGTGCCCTAAAGAAACAGTACACTACAATTGGGCATAACCTCAAATCAGCCACAGCAATGGCCTGTATGTTCCGCACCCTGCATCTATGGCTAACAGATCTGGAAGAAAAGATCGACTCCTCTGTCTCAAGATCTAAGCTCCTGAAGGAAGTCGCCACTATCAAAGACGCGGTCAACTTTTCATGTGACGCATCCTTGGATAATATCAAGTTAACTGCTAGATCTTCAGCACTATCAGTCATAGCTCGCAGGGCCTTATGGATTAAGGCTTGGGAAGCTGATGCCTCGTCCAAGAACAAGTTGGTTTCTCTGCCATATCTGGGAAACAAACTTTTTGGAGATCAGTTACAAGAAATTATTAAGAAGTCTTCAGGAGGGAAAAGCCCTTTCCTCCCTCAAGAGCGTTGCCAGAGGACATCCTCCCCAAGATCTACTAGATCTAAGCGTCAGTCCTTTCGAGATTCCAGAAGATATAGGCCTGGTTCTTCCTATAACCAAAGAAGAGGAGGCGCTGGACAGAACACGCGAGCAGGAACCAGAAGAGAGTTCCAGAGAGACCAACTTTGCTCAAAACCCTCAATGAAGCCAGCAATACCCTATCTCGTCCGTGGGGGGCAGGCTTCAAGCTTTCCAAAAACAATGGGAAGAGATTCAACCGGACCACTGGGTATCCCAGATTTTAGAGATAGGGTATGCTCTGGAATTTCGAACTGTCCCCCAACAGTCAAGTTTTCAGACATCCACCATCAGGAACAAACATTTAATCCCAAATATGAGGAAAGAAATTCAGAGGCTTCTTCAGATGGGAGTCATAGAAGAGATCCCTCAGATCCAGAGGTTCAGAGGAATTTATTCGAATCTTTTTTGTGTTTCAAAACCATCAGGAGAAATCAGAATCATTCTGAACCTCAAGCAAGTGAATACATGGCTACACATCAGAAAATTCAAGATGGAAACAATGTCCTTTATTCTCAAGATAATCCAACCTCAAGCTTTCCTGACCAGAATAGATCTCCAGGACGCGTATTATCACATACCAGTAAGAGAATCTCACAGATTTCTGAGATTCCACATAATGGGACGCCATTATCAGTTCAAGGTACTTCCGTTCGGCCTGGCTACAGCCCCCCGAGTTTTCACCAAGATCCTGGCAGTGGTCATGGGTGTTCTGAGGTTAAGAGAAATCCGAATAGTTCCTTACCTGGACAACATGCTCCTGATAGCAGATTCTCCACAGCAAGCGTCAGTCAACACTCAAACATGTCTGGATCTTCTAAAGCATCTGGGTTGGATTATCAATACACAAAAAAGCCTATTATCCCCCTCTCAGTCACTCATATTTCTAGGGGTCAAAATAGACTCTCTTCAAGCACGGGTGACTCTATCAACAGACAGACAAGACAGAATCTATCATGCCGTAAGTCGGTTCAGAAAATACAGAGTTCAGTCAGCAAAATCATTTGCAAAACTTTTAGGCAATCTGACTTCTGCCCAACAGGTGGTTCCTTGGTCCAGAACCCACGGAAGACTAATTCAGGAAAATTACTTAAAATTTTTCAAGAAAGACCCATTCAATCCATCTCTACCAATTCCTCTGCTTCCCTCAACCAAGAAGGAATTAGTATGGTGGAGCATTCGGGAGAACCTCAAAAAAGGGAGATCTCTCTTGGAACCTCAATGGGAGACGGTGACTACGGATGCCAGTCTTCAAGGATGGGGAGGTATTTGGAGGACAAGAACAATACAGGGCACTTGGTCAGCCAGGGAATCAAAGTTCCACATCAACTATTTGGAACTCCTAGCAGTATGGAGAACGTTGAAAGCATTCCAGCCTTATCTGAAGACTACAGCAGTGTTGGTGAGGTCAGACAACACCACAGCGGTCAGTTACTTGATGAATCAAGGAGGAACGAAAAGTCTTCGACTCGATCATTTAGCGATCCAGATCTTATACTGGGCGGAACATCACTTACTGAACCTGAAAGCATCATACCTGTCAGGCAGATTAAACAGAGAAGCGGACTTCCTAAGCAGGAACCATTTGGATCCAGGGGAATGGTCCCTGAAAAAGTCCATCTTCAGAAGCATCACGTCATCACTGGGCAGGCCTGTCATAGATCTTATGGCCACTCCGGAAAACACCCAGTGCAAGCAGTTTATGTCCAGATGGAGAACTCCTCTGGCTCTACAGCAGGATGCTCTTCAAACAGCATGGAATTTTCCACTAGCATATGTCTTTCCTCCTCTTCCACTAATCATGGAAGTAGTAAGAAAAATAAGAAGGGATCAAGCCAATGTGATCCTGATCGCTCCAAAATGGCCCAGAAAACTGTGGTATGCAGACCTCATAAAACTCTCAATCCGGCCTCCAGTAAAACTGCCAAACATACCAGACCTACTGTCACAAGGCCCTGTTCTACATCCGGATCCAGCCTTCTTGAATCTGATGGACTGGAGGCTGAACGGAGCTCTTTAAAATACTCAGGATTATCGGACTCTGTCATCACTACCATTCTTCAGGGCAGAAAACCTTCTTCTTCCCGGATTTATTATAGAGTTTGGGCAACTTTTCATTCATGGTGTGTGTCTAAAAGTCTGAATAGGCATAACATATCCCCAGAAGCCATCTTGGAATTCTTACAAGAAGGATTTAACAAAGGGTTAAAACCAGCATCCTTAAAGGTACAGCTTTCTGCCATTCTTGCCCAGCCTTTTGCTGAACAGTATATTATCAGAAGATATCTTTCAGCCATTTCTAGAATTAAACCCACGATTAGGGAAATCATTCCCCCTTGGGATTTAAATTTGGTCCTCCAACAACTCTCAGCCCATCCATTCTTTGAACCCCTGGAGCTGGTTTCCTTGAAGCATCTCACTCTAAAAACCATACTCCTTACGGCAGTCACCTCAGCCAGACGTGTGGGAGAGTTACAGGCCCTGCTTTGTAAATCACCTTATTTAGTGTTTCACCAGGACAAAGTAGTCCTGAGGCCTAAATCCTTCTTCAGAAGTAAAGTAATCTCCAGTTTTCACTTAAGTCAGGAGATAGTCTTACCCACTTTTCCTCCAGCCTCTATGCTTAATCCAGATAGTCGCCTGCAAAATCTTGATTTACGTAGATGTTTTAAAATTTATCTCAAGCGTTCTGACTCCTTTAGGAAAACAGATGCTCTTTTTGTGCATTTTTGTGGGAAATATAAAGGGACTGCAGCATCCAAGGCTTCCATTGCTCGATGGATAAGAGACTGCATCATCTTAGCTTACCAGTCAGCTGACAAAATACCCCCAACAGGGTTAAAAGCTCATTCTATGAGAGCAGTAGCATCTTCTTGGGCTTTAAAGAACGTGGCTTCAGCAACTGAAATCTGTAAGGCAGCCACTTGGTCGTCAGTATCTACATTCGTAAGACATTATAGTCTAGATGTTCAGGCGGCAGAAGATGCTAGCTTTGGCAGGAAGGTGCTCCAAGCAGCCACTCCTGCCCAGAATCCTTGATTAAAGTCCCGCCCATAGGGATACTGCTCTGGTAAGTCCCACAGTATTGCCGTGGATTGGACACAGAGGAAAAGAGAAAATTTACTCACCGATATTTGTATTTCCTCTGTGTCCTTCCACGGCACCCCACCCTGATGGTATTGGTAATGGTATCGTTCCCTGTATTGATGTTTTATAAGGTACAAATAGGGAAAGCTCTCTTTATGTAACCTATAACTAACATGTCCTCTCATTCCAGCTTGGATATACATATAACTGAGGACAAGTAGCAGAGCAGGCGCTTAAGTAGAAAAAAATTAATTGGTCCTACCAGCTGGAGAGGAGGAGCTACAACCCACAGTATTGCCGTGGAAGGACACAGAGGAAATACAAATATCGGTGAGTAAATTTTCTCTTTTTACTTTGTAGGCATTAAAAAAACATGAAGAATGATATAAGTCTTATCTCTCAAACCTTTATGGTTTAAGAGATATTCACAAGCAAAGTGTCCCCCTCCCGCCCCTTTTACTGCTCAGCCAAAGCAGAAGGAAGGTGCCCAGGTAGATTGCAGAGAGGGACAATCTTCAATTAAGATAATGGAAAAACCTGAAAAGCTTGTCAAGGGGGGCAGGGATTTCATTGTTTTCATAGGAATAAGAGTGTCCCCTGCTGTTATCTGTCCAGTCTATGGACTGCATTCCACATCTGAGAAGAGATTGTTTACAGTAGGTAAAAGGGGCGGGAGGGGGAAACTTTGCTTGTGAATATCTCATAAACCATAAATGTTTGAGATATAAGACTTCTATCATTCTTCATGTTTTCTTAATGCCTACAAAATAAAATAAAGTTAAAACGAAGTATTACTATCCCTTTAAAGGAACACTAACACCTAAAAGTGACCTGGGGTGTATATATTATTAAATACCCTATACTCCACGCTAGCATCGCTACAATTTTATGTAGAAAATATTTTACCAGGAAGAACACATTGAGATTTCTCTCGTTTTCATGCATGTCCTGGAATTCTCTGAAATCCAGTTTTAACTATGCTATGACTGCACGCACATACCTGTCTTTTCCAAGGCATTCATTGGTTGTCTAGGATTATCTGTGCCTAGGCAAGGAGAAGATAACAGCACCTCGGAATACAAGAGCAATGGGCACCAATAACTGTAGCTCTTACACCCACCTTCCCAATTCAAACAAGATTAATTAAATGGTTCCTAGACAGGGCAATTTGGACATGTATTAACACGCTCGTTTAGAATTACATTTTAGGGATGGAACATGTATACCCTACTTATGCATAAGCTAGTTGTAAATGCATGATTTTAACCCTTCGAGTGCCCAAGCGGTATGCAACAAATTGCGGAATATTGCGTTGCGTTCCCCTCTGGCACTCAAAGGGTTAAATATATGCCTATGCCTCCTTTCCCCTGCCCCCCCTTTACATGTTCCAATCCTTTTGAGCACTGGGTTGTGCAATAACTTGGGGCTGCTTATTCTTCTCTTTCTCAGGGAGATAACCACTTTCTAAGATGTTTTGTAGACAACTGCAAGACCGTAAAATGTAAGCTAAACGTAATGTCTTTAAAGTGATAGTAATGTCTGGTTTTATGCAAGTGTTATATTGTAGATATTTAAAAAAAAAAAAAAAAAAAAAAAAAGTTGATGTTAGTCTTGTTTCTCAAACATTTATAGTTTAAGAGAGAAATGATTATAAACTCCCCCTCTCCCTCCCCTTCCACAGATGTCAGCCTCTAGCTGACATCATGAAATCCTGGTCCTGGGACCGGGCTGCGGCTCTTCAGCAGAGCCGAAATAGGGCTATTTAAAAGAAATACTTCATTGGAACGGTCTACAAAGTGTGTTTGCAAACCAGACACACTGTGTAGACCATTCCAGTGAAGTATTTCTTTTTACATAGCTCTATTTTGGCTCTGCTGAAAAGTCGGCCGACACAAATTTTTAATATCTACAATATAACACACAAACTCGGACATTACTATCACTTTAAAGGGAAGATATCGCATAAAGGCAACTAGTGATTTTTGAAAGAGTGTAGCATTTGCTACTTTGTATTTAGAAAACTAGATTTAAGTTATTTTGCTTTATCAGGGGTGTGGAAATTTAAAAAAAAAAACAAAAAAAAAAAAAACTACTTGTCCAGGGGACTAAAATGGGAGCCAAATCTACTTGTCCCTCATGACAATCTACTTGTCCTGATACACAAAATAATTATCATCCAATACCACACTGTGCCCTCTTTTCCCTTATCCAATATTGTGTGCCCTCTATCTCATCATCTAATGCCACCCTTTGACCTCTCTCCCAATATCTAATTACCTCCACCTCCACACCCTGTGTCCACCTCCTTACTGTCCATCCTGTGTCCATACCTCCCAACATTTCAAATGGCCAAAGAGGGACACTTTCATTTTAGGAAGTGTTGTTGGGTGTGGCTGGTGGGCAGGGGCATTACTGTGAATTATTAGGTGATTACATGAACCATTGACACCTTTTTGTATAACTGAATGATTCAGCACAATATCATTTTATTTATTTATTTATTTATTTATTTTTTAATTTACACAGATCATTTTATAAACAAAGATACTGAAGTTAAAATAGACATTAATGTGAGTTTTATGGCTGTGAAGCAGTGTGATACACTTATATACACACCACACAGTCTGATCTCCTAAATAGAGGAATGACAGAGTGGTAAAGAGGAACAGTGGTTATCAAATAAGGTCAGGCCCTCCTAAAGAGGGACACTAGGGATATATGAAATGCATATTGTAAAAAAAATCACCCCTCAGCCTTATATTTACCCTTGTTTTCACACACAATCAGGTGTAGGTGTGTAACTACATAAACTGCATCTCCCAGTAAGCCAGGCGCTTACTGAAAATCCTTGGAAAGGTTTGTATTTGACTACAGTTCCCATCATGCATTGGAAACACAGCAGCAGCAAGCATGATGACTGAAGACTTCATTTCCCAGTCAGCTCTTCTCAAGTGCATGCTAATTAACCCTTTGAGTGCCACTCAAAGGGTTAAAATGTTGATGAAAAAACATTTCCCCTTCATTCCTTGCTATTCAACATGGGAGCACAATTTGGCTGATTTATAAAAGACAGGTTCACTCGGAGGTCTGCAGTGTGGGGTGAACAATATATGGCCTTCCAGGAGTTACTGGACTACAATTCCTAACGCATTCGGATGGATGGCTAAGGGTGATGGGAGCTGTCTACCTTCCGACTGTCCCTGGATCCTGCTGCCCCTACTTTTAGAATAGAACGACTGGCTGTGCATGATGTAGTCCTGAACAGCAGATTTGGTGCCAGGGTTGAGGATATAACCAAATACACAGTCGGGCAATTCCCATGGGTATATAAGCTCCCACTCCCAGTGCTAAATCGACGTTTCTCAACTCTTTCCAAATTTAATCAAATGTCAATGCAGTAGTACCTGGTTAACATGAGATTCTGTTAGTCTGTCTGATGGCGCTAGTTTCCTCTCTGACTCTCTTATCTAGTCTCTGCAGCGCGCTCACTCAGTACTGCTACGGCAAAAGTGGATTACAACGTGCGCATCTTATGGTTTGACGCTCATGCTGAAAATCTACTAGTTTTCGGCATCTGGCCGCCTAGTAAGCCAAGCCATCACTGCGCACACGCATGTGCAATTCACCATAGTTTCCCTTCATTGAGTGAATAGACTCAATGAAGAGAGCTGTAGGCGCCGGGATCCAGAGCGGACTGCAGGGCATTTAAAGCAGCAGCATAGAGGGGCCCTGGCAGGGAAAAAAAAAAATAAATAAAAAAAAAAAATTTTGCAGCTTCACCGGGTTGTCGGACTGGCTCTGTTTGCCCAAAGCAGGGCTAAATGTAAGAAACTTTTACCTGCCTGGCGCACTGAAATACATGTACTGGGTGTCGGGTGATATAAATTCCACAACCCTGTTTATACATTATGCTAATAAAGGTAAGCTGTGCAGGCACTTCCTGTCTTAGCACTACATTCCTTTCACCACTCACACTGCTAAATAGTGCATGCCTTAATTACCCTATTTCGTAATCCTAAATAATTTTGATGAAGGTTTTACTTCATCCGTACTGCAAATAGTTTTCTCCATGCTTGCTGTATACATAGAACCTTGTGTTCTGCACCTTTTGCATTGGGCTTTTTAATCACTAAATGAATACGAATGAATGTTTATAGAGCCACAAGCGTACACAGCGTTTTACAATTTAAGGCTTTGGACTATATAGGGTGGCAAGTGCTTAACAAAGTTAAAATCTAGAAGTGGGGTCGCTGCTCTGAAGCTTGCAAAATAAATCTGTGTTACATCTACTAATGAGAGCTGTTTATTTGCATTTAAATGGATATCTTTCCATGAACGTAAGAGGAGGAATACTGCCTTCTAATGCTTTGAGTGCTAGAGGTGCATCAAACTTATTGTCACTCAAAGGGGCCAACCTTGAGTTAAAAAAAAACAAGCACAGACAGCCGACTTCTACTTAATTTTTTTTTTTAACAAAAAACAAACAATTTTTGTATTTTGTGGTCAGGGATTTTTATTTATTTCTATATAATAATGGCTGCTTTTCTGGTTATGGCCCTGACATTATCATGCTGATAACTGCGCACATTTATCCCCTGTAGTCAGTGCTTTGCAGAACAATGAGTTGCTCGCTCCTGGCTCTTGAGGGGTAAAAATGTTGTTTTGCTTTTATACCCCTTGTCAGGGGGCAGAAAAATCTCAAGAGCCTTGAAGCACAGACTCCTCCATATATTTTTTTTTTTTTTTTTTTTTTTTTTTTTTTTTTTTTTTTTTTACACCTTTGACTCTTAAATGTTGGTAATATTTTGTATCCATATACGTTGGTTCCTGAAACGCCTAGCTGGCTCCTAAAACTCAGTCTGGCTACAAAAATTGTTTTATATTTTGTCCACCCCTACCTTGAGTTGTTAATTAGCTGAAGTAATTGTTCTGGCATTTGGTGGTCATGAGACCGCTTTGGGCAATATCCTCCATATTCTAAGAACACAAGCCAAGTTTCTGCTTGTCTGAAATTATCTGCTTGTTGTGCTGCCCACAGGCCAATTACATGGGTCTTTCCCTTACAGTCAATACAATTACCTGATTGCCACGCTGTTTAGGATTTAGTAAGATATATTTATCCTCTTGAGATCAATTGTTTGTCCACTGAAGGGAAATGTGCCTCATCCCTTTAAACGCCTGTCCATCAATCAGCTTAATTAGTTCTGCATCGTTCTGTGGGCAGCGAGGTGGCACTGATGAGAGTTCACACTGCCCCCATTCTGAGGCAGGAGCAGCCGGTAGTGTGAGTCACTGGATTAGGGGGTGAGGTAATGCTGTTTGTAAGGCTGATGTCATCCTACACCTGCAGAGCCTCCCGTGTCCTTCCAGTGCAATGTCCTTCACTGCTGTAATCTCCTGGGTTTACAGACCTCGTGCTGCTGCCTAAATGCTCTGATTCATAAATATTGATTTGCAGATTTTTCATTCAAACAATCCAGCAGACAGTTGGGAGCTTCCGCAGCCTTTTATTTAACACTCTGAATGCCACAAAGGTGTTCAGTGCATTGCTTTGCAATGTGTTTGACACGTTTCTGACTTTTATAGGGTTAAAAGGAAATTAATATGATTGCCGTTTGAGCCATATGTCTAAAAGGCAAGAATACAAATCCTTGAGAGAACCAACTGCACCGTCCTTAGGTCACATTAATTAATAAAAATTTCCCATTAAATTAAGAGTTTTTAACCACTTCCGTGCTCTGCAGTATGGAACCCATTCTAGCATCAAGGGTTTAAAAGCCCAACTAAAACAGATTTATTTGCATCTAAGTGTTTCTATAACTTGATAGAATAAGGATAGGCAATCTTTGGTTCCAGTGGCTGGGTGGGGATGATGGGAGTTGTAGTCTCCAACACCCAATGAGCCAAATATTACCTACCCTATGCTATAGCTTCACTTTTATAATTAGTGTATGTGCTTTATGTCTTCAGCAAGTGGGTAGGAGCCATTTTCTTTTGCACTCTTCAATTTCAGATCAGGGAGTCGGGAGAGCACAGGAATATTGGTCTGTCCAGCTCATTGACAAACCATATGTGCAATGTCTCAGAAACCTTTACTGTATAATGAATGTTCACGTACAGAACGACTTTAGTCCTCTTTCACAAGACTGTCACAGCAACACATGATTGCATGCATATTGAAGGTATCTGTTATCTGATTTTTCTCCCTTCTGTTTACTTTGAAGTCAGTGGGACGCTGGGAGAATCTTGGTACACCGTAGCATTAAAATTTACTTACTCGTTTCAATTGATACAAAAATGTTGTTCTGTAAAAGTCATGGCACGTATGTTGCCATTTGTATTCATTCAAGACTACAGTGTTGGTTCAGGCTAGGTTGTTTTAACACTTTGAATGCCAGAGGAGTATGCGTACCCTTCTGGCACTGAAAGGGTTAATATGTGTTTGTGGGTTTGTGTTTTAACCACCTGGGTGCCTCTAGGATGCTAAAGTATCCAAACACTTTTCTTATACTCAAGGGATTAATATACTTAGTAGGATGATTTCCTGTACATAACGAGCAGTTAACCCCCCCCCCCCCTTTCCATTTTGTATAGCATTCTATTTTGCAAGTGGCTGATCCGCTGCTTCATGTACACGGTGGACTATCTGCCAATCGGAGGATTCTTGTAAACAGAAGACTCTGCTACACCTCAAGGCACTCAATTTGTCTTGCAGAGTTATAGGTTTACATGAAGCAGCTGCTTGTTGGACAATTTGCTGTATACATGAAACCGTGATCAGCTACTTCAGGTAAGCACAGAAAAGGCAGATCAGCTGTTACATTTAACAGATGCTCTGCTGGTTCTGTGTTTATGTAATTTATCTGCTAAGCAATGCAGTGGGCATGTATGTTAATATTTTGCGTGCCAGAGGAGCAATATGCTACCCATTCCTATGGCACTCAGAGGGTTAAGGGAGGCCAGCTGCTATCTGTAGTCTCCAGTAGAGAGAGCACACTGTCCTTTTTTGCTGTATAGAAAGCTATTGGAATATCCCAACTGAGATTGGTAGTTTTGGGACCATGACCACAAATTGCATAGTTGGGTGCAGGAGCTTAATGCATGTGGCGAAATGGCCACATTAACCTATAATCACACTCACAGGCATTCACCTGGCTCATTAAGCCACATTTCAGTGTGCAAATGAGTCATTGTTGAAGCAGGCACTGCAGCATCATACACCTGGAGAAGACCTGACATCGTCTGCATGTTTTGAGGCGTATTCTCAAGGGTATGATGATGAAGACATATTCATGCAATTAACAAAAGGGAATTTGTGCAAATACCCTACAATGTTGCCAACGTGAAACCTTCTCAAACTTAATGCATTTCCCCTCTAAAGTTCTAACGATGGCATTCATGTTGTCCCTTATATGGAAAAATCTTCCTTTTTTTTTTAATAATTTTTTTAATTGCTGAGTATTTGTAACTAATTAAAATATTGGTACATTTATACTGATTTAATGTTAAAGTGTTTTCAGTGCATTACATTTTCTCAGTACAAACTGAAGTGATTAAATCACAAGGAAAACACAGCTAAGTGCAGCAGTTTATTTAATGCATGTGATTTCATGTAAATCAGTACTACAAATTTGTAGCTGAATTATCCCACTGAGGAAAGTTGAAACATGTTTTAAACCTCTGCAACAGCCTGAGCATGTGGCTTGTATGAAATGCCGTATAGGACTCAATGATTCACAACTCGTGTTTTGTAACAATTTTTTTTTTTTTTTTACCTTTTTAGGTTTTTGGGAATAAAATGATTATACCTTCTCTGGATGGAGACCTCTTTCAGTGGGATAGAGACAGAGAAAGCATGGAAACAGTGCCATTTACAGTTGAGTCCCTGTTGGAGTCCTCTTACAAATTTGGTGATGATGTTGTCTTAGTAGGAGGGAAATCTCTTACCACCTACGGCCTCAGTGCGCACAGTGGAAAGGTAAGGATCAGTCCACCCCGTCTCCATACACAGTTGGTACCAATGATAAAATATAAAATCAAATAAACATCTTCTAAAATTCCTGTGAGGAGGTTCACTAAGCTGCGATAAATAGAGGATAATTTAGTGTGAGATATTCTCCAGTTCCAATAATGCATAGGTTGCATGTAACAATAAGTTATCACAAGCTGAAGAAATGTTAATGTATATGCTCACCTTTAGTTAGACCATCTCTCTACTGTTGTATCGTTGTTGTGATTATCGATGCACTGTTCTTATTCTGTGGTCGTATGCAAAACAAGTGGAGCAGTTCCCCAAAATACCCATTAACCCTTTAGCAGAGAGTCAGTCATTTTCATGGTGCCTCTCACTTGAAGTCAGTTTTTCTTCCTCACTTGATACAATTTAGCATTCGAGACAAAAGGGAAGGAAAAAAAAAACTGCTATGCTCACAAATTAGAATCAATATATATCTACCCCATATCCTCATTCTGTGGACTCATTCATATTGGTCAGGAGTGGAACTATTTAATCTGTGGTATATTCAGCTACTAGTTGAAGAGCCCGTTACATGGGTCACAGTGCCACTGCCAGCCGGTCACAGTGCGGTCATGCTCAATAGAGACTGCCCGCACCGCCTCTGATACAGAGCTGGACGCTCTTTCGAGCTCCCCGCTCTGTATCAGCCTCGTCACTGGCAGTCTCTATTGCGAATGACTGCGTGGTTACAAAGTTTCTAGCAAATTATTATATAGGATTACCGGTTCAGTTTCCATCTAATATAGTTTTTTTTTTTTTTTTGGCCATTTTATTAGGAATGTTACTAGTGTGTTACTGTTGTGTATATACAGTATTCTTTGTATTATACTATGTTACTTTATAGCTTTTAATTTTTTTAATACGTATTCAATATATACATGCGCTCTTCTTGCTGTACTCTTTAACCCTTTGAGTGCCAGAGTGGTACGGAATAGAAACATAGAATTTGACGGCAGATAAGAACCATTTCGGCCCATCTAATGTGCCCGTTTTCCTACAGTAAAAACCTCAAACCTTTTTTGGTCCTTGGTCTTTTCTTATGTTAAGGACAGCCTTATGCCTATCCCATGCATGCTTACATTCTGTCACTGTATTAACCTCTACCACTTCTGCTGGTAGGCTGTTCCACTTATCTACTACCCTCTCAGTGAAGTAAAACTTTCTTACATTACATCTAAACCTGTGTCCCTCTAGTTTGACTATGGCCTCTTGTCCTAATATTTTAACTTCTTTGAAATGTACTTCCCTCCTGCACTTAGAAACATTCAAATACATGAAGGAATTAAACAGTCATATCCCCTCTCTCTCTTCTCACCTCCAAGCTATACATGTTCAGATCCTTTAGTCTATCCTGATATTTCTTGTCCTGTAAACCAGTCACCATTTTAGTAGCCCTTCTTTGACTTTTCTCTAGAGTATCTATATCCGTCTGTAGATGGAGTCTCCAGTACTGTACACAATACTCTAGGTGATCTGTAGAGTAGCATGACCACTTCCCTTATTCTGCTACTAATAATCCTAGCTATACAACCCAGTACCCTGCTTGCATTCACCACCGCTTTATTACATTGCCTGCCTACCTTTAAGTCATTAGAAATAATTACTCCCAAATCCCTTTCCTCTGTCTCTGACAGCACAGTACCCTTAATAGTATATTTTTCCTTTGAATTTTTATGTCCCAAGTGCATTATTTTACATTTATCAACATTAAACTGCATCTGCCATACTCTTGACCATAGTTCTAATGTACCTAAATAATTTGTCATTTGGCTTATTCCCCCTGGAATGTCTACCGTATTGGAGATCTTTGTATCCTCTGCAAAGAGGCATACCTTACCTTGAAGACCTTTTGCAATATCACTAATAAAAATATTGAAAAGAATGGGTCCCAGTACAGATCCCTGAGGTACCCCATTAGTAACACTCCTTTCGTCCGAATATTCTCTATTAAAGCAATGCATTCTGTACCACTCTGGCACTCAAAGGGTTAAGGGTATAACTGATATAATTAGCATTGTGTGACAAGCTATGGTAACCTAAATACAAAATTAATTATATTAAAAAAAATATTTTCCTAATCATACACTCCATATGAACAATATGTTTATTGTTTGTTATGTGTAAAAGCCCTGCATACCCAATCCCCCTGTATATTGATAACAAAAATGCATTGTTTTACTTGCCTTGAGCAGACCATTAATTGAGAGCAGCACAAAAGGGTATTTTCAGCTTTAGAAACTAAAATGAGCATTACATTGTTTGCATATTAAACTGTCCCCAAAAACTTATCCAATGATATAAAAGCATATAAACTAGGCAATCAGAAAACTTGAATATGAATCTTTTTATTTGGCATTATTTAGAAATAGAAGTTCTTCTGAGGCTCACCACCATGCATCTTGCTGTAGAGGCATCTGTGCTCCTGCGCTGTCTGTACCCTCTTGCCAATCATTGAGGAGAGGGATGGACAGAGCAGGTGCACAGGTGCTTCTTCGGTAAGATGCCTGCGCTGTCGTCTGCTGGTGAGTCTCAGAAGAACTTTGATGTCTAAATAATGCCGGACTTACTAAGGATAATTAAAATAATTTATATGCACACGTTTCCCTATTATTATTTTTTTTTTTTTTTTTTACCTGCACAGTCACAATCTAAACGTTGCAGATTAAGTTCACAAGTGAGTCCTTTCCGTTCAGCATGACTCACCCTCAATCTTCTCACTGCCACAGGTGAAATATATCTGCTCTGCCATGGGTTGCCGTCGCTGGAATGAGGAAGAAACTGAACAGGATGATATACTCCTATTGCACAGAAAGCAAAAAACTGTGCGTGCGGTGGGTCCTCGCAGTGGTAGTGAAAAGTAAGTGTCCTGTCTGAATCCCCTGTACTCATCATCTTGAGTGCCACATTAAGAACACCTCCTAAGAAGGCCAGAATATCCGAATGGGCCCCATTAATTTTTTCCTTGTGTCTTTGTAAGATGCATTGCACACCGCTATGATCTATGTAGGTTTAATCCTTTGAGTTCCAGAAGCGTATCAAACGTGTTGCAAAGCACTCAAAGGGTTAACAATAAATATGCAGTGAGCAAAGTTTGAGGTCATGTCTCCATAGACATGACATCCAGGGATGATTTAAAGATGTTCTCTTGAACAAGGGCTAAACGGAGCCATTAGGATTTATTCGGTCCGCATTTAAATGGGGTGGTTATTCTTTTCCATGCGGATAGCATATTCAAAAAGTGCTAATAAAATGAAATTGAGAGTAAAACATTTTCTTTTAAACATGTGATAAATGCCAGCCGCTCACTGTGCTTCTCTGATCCGGAAGGTGGAACTTCAGCGTTGGGCACTTTGAGCTGCGATACATCCCAGATGTTGAGCCTGGGGTGGGGTACATTGAAGGCCAGCTGGAATCCAGCGTTAGCACTGACGAGTCCAGAATCATTTCAGACGTTGATGACCAGGAAGTTGGGACTGCGGACATGGTCATCAAAGTGTCTGTAGCTGACTGGAAAGTGATGGCTTTCAACAGGCTGCTCGGGCACTTGGAGTGGGAACACCAGGTATGTCTATCTTCACCTACCTCTATTGTTTATGTAGAACTGTCCACCTCGGCTTGACTGAAAACTGGAATTAAGTGACACTCATCCACCAGCATTATGGGTTACATACACAGTCTCCACAGGCCCGTTGTGTTGCGATTTCAAGCACCATACAATGGAATTGTGGCAGTGATGGGCAGCTAGTGGCTTTGCACAGCTCTCAAGGCTTTCCTTGTGGTCCCCATCCTCCTTTTAACTGGTGCTGTAAAAACACCACACACTCACTTGGTTTTCACTCTAAAATCCTATAATCTCTCTCTTGTACCTCACATGTCTACTGCTCCCAGTTTAAAGGGCTAGTAATATATCACACTAAAAGCCGCTCCAATTAATCTTCCTAGTATTTGGACCATGCAGAGTGTTATTTCAATACTGTCAGAGTTGTAGTACAAGAGTAAATGAATAATAAAGTATCCCCCTCCCCCCTTTTACTGATGTAACGCAGAGTAGAAAGGGGAGCAGGGGTTTCCTTATGATCACAGTAAGAAGATTGTCCCTTGTTGTGACCTCTCCGGTCCCAGGACCAGATTCCATATCTGAGGGGTGGTGGCTTACACTAGGTAAAAGGGGAGTACTTTATCCTTCAATTACTCTTGAACTACAACTCTGACAGTATTGAAATAACACTCTTCATGGCCCAAATACTATGAAAATTTATTGGAGCTGCTGTTTTTGTGGAACATTGCTGTCCCTTTAATGTCCTGTCCCCTAATTTGGAGGAGAATTTTAACTTCTTTACAAAGATTAAAACTAATGTGCAGTCCTTGTTAGAATTCTGAAGCCTCATTTACAGCCCTTGGGGTGAAGTTGGTCTTCTTTCACTGGTCCAAGGGAACAGCGGAGAATAGGAAACTGAACTGGGGACCGAAGGAACGGTCTCCCATCACCCCCCTGTTCTGCTCCCCCATTAGTTCACTGGTGCTAAAAATGGAGATCCAGCTTTATTGGCAGATCTGTAAAATAGCAATATCCTGGTGAGATCTGCCCTTTTAACCCCTTGGTGACCAGAATCCTCTTGCACCTACTAGCACAATTTTGGCACCTCAACCATATTTCCCTCTAATTTAGTACACCCACACAATTTATATCCACTGCGTTTTTACGGATTAGTAGGGTTTTCTTTTGATGCCATATTTATATGTAAAACTCGCCATTTAGTTTGGTTATATAAAAAAAAAAAAAAAAAAAAAGTGTGGGGGGGAAAAAAAAATAATAAAAACAAAACAAAAAAATACATAATAGTTTTTCCTATTATTTGTCCTGAATTAGTGCATCTTTTAAAACGGATTGGATAAAAGTGTGAACATTCATTCATATCTTCAAAGTGTCAGTTTGTCCCTCTTTTTAGGAGATATGACCATTTGGTGTATGTATAGGTTATCACATTGCTCCACAGAAATAAAACAAACAATGTTTGTTTAGACTTAAGTAAATATGTGTTTTATAAATCTGTGTAAAAATATGTTGCTCTTTCACTAAACTGTGTTCAGCTACACAAATGTATCATTAGGTCATCAAGTCGATGAGGGGCAGAGAACACGGATAATGGAAATGTATACTTACACTGCCTTTGTCATGTGGCTCAACTGACATGTGATTGCTGTAGCAGTGATCACGCCAGGGGAAAGGCTGAAACTTACTGCTCTTGGAGCAGTCAGTTACAGCCACCCAACAATGATAGCAGCATGCTCTGAGGCACTCTGCAGTCATTAACCCATGATATGCTAGGACAGTCATTGGTCCTCAAAGGACAACTCTATGTCCTTATCGCTCCCCAACCCATGAGGTGCCAGGACTGTCAAGGGTCCTTAAGGGGTTCAGAGGTGGTAAAAAAAAAAGACTTGTCATATTTGTATATAAAGTGAATTTATCATAAAATAATTTACAGTAAATTCCTTAAGAAAAGTGTTACCTTTCTGTCCAGACCCATGACCTTTACACACATTTTACAGTTGTTGGTGGCTTCCAACGGCCTGAAAAAGGGCCATATGTCTAAAAAACAAGTGGATCAGTTTACATCTCCTTGATATAAAATGGGCTTTCACTGTCGTCCAATACAGGTCACTGGTACTCTGGGAGGCGTAAGTCCCCTTTAATAGGCAGGAACAACTATGCAAATGATTTGCAAGGGGCGGAGCCTCCCCTCTTACTTAAGCCACCTTCTGGCCAGAGCCACTTAGATTGATTTGTTCCTGGTGTGCTTGCACACCAGGTAGAGAACATCTATGCATCTTAGTGTTTTATTATTTTTTATTCAAATATGGAATACCACCATTAGGAGGGTGACCATGGCTGTGAATTGCCCTCTTTAAAGTGGCTGGTGCAGCTTCCAGGGATTTTCTGTGGACCTTATGCCCTGAAGAGGGGACAGCTTGTGTTAAGCAGCTCCCCTACTGGGGAATTTACCTCTGGTTCTTTCCCTCCTTATCATGGTCACCTGAAGACAGAAGTCCTGCAGGAAAGGTGAGTCACCCATTGAGTGCTGAAGGTCCACTTGTCCCCACAGTGTCCCTTTGATGGGCTTGTATTTGGGAGTTTTAATACACTCCAGCACTCATAGGGTGTTTCTATTGCATTATTACTGTTTTATGCAATTTCTGTGGTATTCTCTGGGTTTTGGAGCTTTGGGTATTTATTTATTTCTGTTTCTCATGTGTTTCATGCTTGTTTGGGCACTTTTTAATGTTTTCCTAAACTTTATTAAAAATGGTGTTCCGCGCCTTTAAGCGCGGCTTTTTCCCGCTCAGACGCAAGGGCTCCTTTACTCTCTATGAGAATTCACAGTGTGGGACGTATCTCTGGAACCGCTTGTCACAGCAACTTCAGAGAGGGCTCATTTTTATGCTAGGCTCCTGCTCTATCATCCGGAATGTGTTTTATTTATGTGGGGTGTTCAGGGGGGCTTCGGGCACTGTTTGGGGTACTTGTAAGGGAAAACTACATTTCCCATGAGCGCTTGGTTCGCGCTCGTTTCTGATTGGCTGTCATGACGGCCGCCATTTTGTGGTACTTTTCCTAGGCGAGTACACTACGCAGGGACCGAGCCTTCTCTCTCCTCAACAGATTAACCCTTCGCTGGCCAGATAAGTCCGATTTTAGACATTTCTGGGGTGAAACTTTAATCATTTACACTTTTTCTGGGTGATAGTGTTGTTAGTGGGGTATATTGACGCTGTGAGCATGTCTACTTCACTGGAGCTAGGGGCTAGACCCAAGTCTAAGGAGGATGGGGGGTCTGCTACCCCCATGGCGTTTGCTCCTCTTGCCACATTGGGCTGGCTAGCGATAATGTGGGGGATCTATGCCCTAATTGTACTGGTCAAGATAGCAACCCTGGGCTTTCCAGCCACGCTATTGAGCCATCTTGGGTGAGGGAGTTTAAAGCTGCCACTAGGGATCTCAGATCCACGCTTCAACTCTTTCCCTCTCAGATTCAGGGGGCTCTCCAGGTCTGGCAGACCCCCTCTACCATCAGGACCTCCCTGCCTAAGCCACAGGGAGCTCCTGATGTCACTGATTCTTCTGAAGAAGAACTCTTACAGGATTCTGATGCTGAGGAACGTACTGTTATTGAATCTAACATGTCTATTGGGGACCCCTATGAGTGTGACCCCGAAGTTTCGGCTGAGGGTCTGATCAGAGCGGTTCTGAATACGCTCAACCTTCCTCTGACTCAGGAATCCACTTATGATCCTACTGATGTTTTTCAGAAAAAGCCATCTAAGCCAGTGGTTTGTTTTCCAACTAACCCTACTCTTGCCCGTCTGGTCTCTGAGGCATGGAAGAATCCTGATAGATCTTCCTCTGTCTCCAAAAAGTTTGCTAAACTTTACCCTTTTCCTGAGGCTGAGCTGGCAAAATGGGTTCATCCTCCTAAGGTGGATGCTCCTGTTTCTAGACTATCCAAATCTACCGCTTTGGCTGTCTCAGATGCCTCTGCCCTGCAGGATTGGACGGATAAAAAGCTAGAGCTTTCTCTTAAATCTATTTTTGCCTCCATTGGCACTGCCATGCGCCCAACCTTTGCTGTGGCATGGGTTAATAGGGCCATTGCGGCCTGGACTGAACGACTGACTGAAGCAGTCCGCCAGGATGCGCCAGTATCTGAACAGTTGCAGCTACTTGCTAATATCACTGAAGCTCAGAACTATGTTGCTGACGCTGCTTTTGATGCTGTGCGCATGATGGCGAGGGCCTCCACTTCTTCTGTGGTGGCTAGACGCGCTCTTTGGCTGAAAATTTGGTCTGCTGATACAGCCTCTAAGAAAGCCTTGCTTTCCTTGCCCTTTCAGGGGAATTTGCTTTTTGGGTCTGAACTCAAAGAAATGATCAGTGAGGCTACTGGTGGTAAAAGTACTCTTCTACCCTCAGTCTTTAAGAAAAAGTTTCCAGCCAAACGCAATCGGTCCTTTCGTTCCTTTCAGACTGAGACATGCTCCTCGGCCCAAACGGGTCCTCCCACTACGCGCTCCTCCTCCAAGCCCAAACAGTCCTGGAAGCCCAAAGTTGCCCCCAAGGCCAAGACCTCCAAGACTGCTTCGGCATGACTCGCCGAACCCGGGTCCGCATCCGGCTGTAGGCGGTCGTCTCCGCATCTTTCGCCGGACTTGGGAGGAATCAGTGGCGGACCCATGGGTTCTTCAGGTGGTGTCAGAGGGATACAGGATCCCTTTCTCTTCCCTTCCTCCTTTTCGGTTCCATTTTACTCGTCCTTCTCAGGAACCCACAAAAAGGCGTCTGTTCGACGACGCTATTCAGGATCTCTTGGACAAAGAGGTCCTGGAGGAGGTTCCTCAAGGGGACACAGGTTCAGGATTTTATTCCAACCTGTTTGTGGTAGCCAAAAAGGATGGAGGAGCTCGTCCCATTTTGGATCTCAAAGATCTCAATGCCTATGTGGTGACTTCCCACTTCCGCCAGGAGTCCCTGCGCTCTGTGATTGCAGCAATGTCTCCAGGGGAGTTTCTTGCCTCCCTGGACCTTCAGGATGCTTATCTTCACATCCCTATTCATCCAGAGAGCAGGCGGTATCTCAGGATTGCCTGCCACAGGGGACACTTTCAGTTTGCAGCGCTCCCCTTTGGGCTGACTTCAGCCCCTCAGGTCTTCCAGAGGGTGTTGCGCTCCTTGATAGCGGTGCTCCATCAGGATGGGATCAGAGTGACCCCCTACATGGACGATCTCCTACTGAAGGCCTCCTCAGCGGAGCTTCTCCATCAGCAATTACAGTTGTGCATGCACACCCTGAACCGTCATGGCTGGATCCTGAATCTGGACAAGTCGGACTTGGTTCCATCTCAGAGGCTTCTGTTCCTGGGTCTCCTGTTCGACACTCGCCAATGCATGGTGTTTCTTCCAGAGGACGTGGCTCACCAGATAGCCGTCAGAGTGGCTGGGATTCTGGACATGGACGAAATTCTAGTACCGAAGTTGTCGTCCTTAGTGGGGAAGTTCATTTCCACAATCGAAGCAGTACCATTTGCCATGGCCCACTCCAGGGATCTTCAGAGATTTGTGATCCAGACGTGCAAGAATCATCCAGATCATCAACATCTGTCTGTTTCTCTTCCTCCTCATGTCGAGTCGAGTCTGCACTGGTGGTTAGATCTCTCATCTCCTGAAAGGGAGATCCTTTCTAGTTCCTCATTGGACCACAGTCACAACGGATGCCAGCCTTCGGGGCTGGGGTGCAGTCTGGGGTCGCTTCAGTGCTCATGGGAAATGGGGTCTGGAGGAATCCATGCTCTCCATCAATGTTCTGGAACTTCGAGCTGTCCGGCTAGCCCTGAGGCACTGGGAGTCTCAATTGACCGGTCTTCCGATCAGAGTGGAGTCCGACAACGCCACGGCGGTGGCTTACATCAACAGGCAAGGCGGCACAAGAAGCGGTTCCGCCTGGTGGGAGGTCAAGGATATTTTGTCTTGGGCAGAAGATCACGTGCCTGTCATCTCTGCAGTTCATATTCCAGGCGTGGACAACGTCATGGCAGACTTCTTCAGTCGTCACACCGTCGACAGCGGAGAATGGGCTCTTCACCCAGAGGTGTTTCACATGCTCACTCAACGGTGGGGGATGCCTGTGGTGGATCTGATGGCTACCAGACACAACAGGAAGGTTCCGGTGTTTTGCTCCCGGTTGAGGGACTCCCTTGCTCTAGCAGTGGATGCCTTGTCGATCCCTTGGGACTTCCCCCTGGCTTACATCTTCCCTCCTCTTCCTCTATTGATCAGAGTTATTCAGAAGTTGAAGAGAGAACGTTGTCCTGTCATCCTGATCGCTCCAAACTGGCCTCGCCAGTCCTGGTATCCGGAGTTGATAGCCATGTCAGTGACGGATCCGATTCCGCTTCCTGCCCGTCCGGACCTACTTCTTCAGGGGTATCTGTGGAAGGAGGATGTTCTCTCTCTCCATTTGATGGCATGGCGGTTGAATCCTCGATTCTAGCAAAGAAAGGATTTTCTCCTTCTGTGGTGTCGACTATGCTCAGTGCTCGTAAGCCTGTTTCTTCCAAGATCTATCATCGTATATATGGTCAAGTTTTGTGACATGGTGTTCTGATAAGAAGTTATCACTTGAATTCCATCTTCCCACTGTCCTGGCCTTCTTGCAGGACGGTGTGGATAAGGGGCTCAGTCTGAGTTCCCTCAAAGTTCAGACTTCTGCCTTGTCTGTGTTTTTCCAGGAAAGGATTGCTATCCTTCCTGATGTGAAAGTTTTCTTCCAAGGTGTGACTCATGTTCGACCTGCCTTCAAGAGTCCTGCTCCCCAGTGGGACCTCAATTTGGTGCTGGTAGTTCTCCAGCGACCACCGTTTGAATCCTTGGCTTCCATTCCATTACGTCTAGTGACTTGGAAGATGGCCTTCCTTTTGGCTGTTGTGTCAGTGCGCCGAGTAGCAGAGTTACAGGCCTTGTCTTGTAAACCTCCTTACCTGGTGTTCCACAAGGATAAGGCTGTGCTTCGCACTACCAAGGAATTCTTACCTAAGGTTGTGTCCGAGTTTCACATCAATCAGGAGATTGTGGTTCCCTCTTTCTGCCCTAATCCTTCATCTGACAAGGAAAGAGCTCTCCATCTGTTGGATGTGGTGCGTTGCCTCAAGTTTTATGTTCATCGCACCGAGTCTATCAGGAAGTCTGACGCTCTATTCGTCATTCCTGAGGGGCCTAGGGCAGGGAGACCGGCTTCCAAAGTTACCATTGCATCTTGGATTAAGGCTACTATCCGTGAAGCCTATAAGTTGAGGAATAAGCATGTTCCCTTTCGGGTGACTGCCCATTCCACCAGATCTATTGGGGCCTCTTGGGCCTACAAGAATCAAGCTTCTGCTGATCAACTGTGCAGAGCGGCCACTTGGTCCTCTGTGCACACTTTTTCTAAGCACTATCGAGTTGATGTACTGGCTTCGGCTGATGCCAGTTTTGGTAGGAAGGTCCTGGAGGCAGTCTTGCCTGTGTAGGTCTTCCGCTCTGTGATCCTTAGTGCTTCCTTACTGTTGAGCCCGGTTGGCTCTGGTTTCGTGTGCTGTGTTAGTTCAGGGATTGTTCCTTTGGTTGGTGTCCGTTGACACTTACAGTTTGGGCTATGTTATTAACTGGTCATAGCAGTTCTAGTGACTTGGGCCTTGCGCCTGGTCCTTGCCTTCTTCCCACCTCTGGATCAGCTCAATGTTTGTACATCCCAGAGTACCAGTGACCTGTATTGGACGACAGTGAAAATAGGATTTTAGTCTTACCTGTTAAATCCTTTTCACTTAGTCCATACAGGTCACTGGTCTCCCACCCTGTCAAGGGACCAGTCTTGGCTCTCCTGTGGCATCCAGTGGGAGACCGTTCGGGCATGTTCACAGGAGTCTTTCTTTTTGCTTACCTGAGGTCAGTTTTTAGGGTCTCAAATCAATCTAAAGTGGCTCTGGCCAGAAGGTGGCTTAAGTAAGAGGGGAGGCTCCGCCCCTTGCAAATCATTTGCATAGTTGTTCCTGCCTATTAAAGGGGACTTACGCCTCCCAGAGTACCAGTGACCTGTATGGACTAAGTGAAAAGGATTTAACAGGTAAGACTAAAATACTATTTTTAATAACATAAATGCTAAGGAGGTCTCCAAAACATTGATCATAAGCATACAAAAAGTTAACCCCTTAAGGACTACGTGACGGGGTATGACCGTCACGGTCCTTATACCCTTAAGGACCAGTGACGGTCATAGCACTTCACGTACTTTTTACTTAAAGCGCTCTACCGGGAGCTCTGTAAGTAAAAACGGTGCCTAAAATCGCTCCAAGACCGGAGCGATCTCTCTTGGGTCTCAAAGCGGCGCACCGGTATGCGTGACAGGTCACGTGTCCCGGCGCGTCGGCAAGGATCAAAGCGGTCCATAAGGGAAGGTAACTTCCCTGGACTGCTGGTCCTTAAGGGGTTAAAGGAGAAGTAACTCCACCTACCTTACTACTGCCAGAAAATCCTAAGGGTGCTTATGAGTTGTGCCTTTGTTTTTGCAATTGAAGATATTAGGACCATGTAGGCGAAGTTGTCTGATATTAACCCTTTGAGTGACAGAGGGGTATGCAGCTTATTTCAATGTGTTGTGTAAACCTCTTCCACTCAAAGTGTTAACAAGAGCTACAACTCTGCTCAATGCACATCATGTAACCCATTAAGAACCTGAGTAGTGGGCAGGGCTACGCTATGTAAAAAGAAATCCTTAATTGGAAAGGTCTACAAAAGGTGCCTGGAATTCTTCTGGGGATGGCCACGCAGCTGCACGCCGCTCTGCCATCCCAGAATTTATTGTGCAAAAAAGTGCTGTGGTTCTCTAGGTCACCCCTTCACGGATTTGTTTGGTTGTTAAGGGGTTAATGAAATATAATAATTTTCTAGGTCTTTTCCTGTTGAACAAAACAATGCATCATCCAAAAGAAACTGTGTATGTTTTGGTATAGTGTTAAGTCTCTCAAGTTTCCGACTTTGAACTGTAATAACACTTCAATGGAACATCCCCCATCAGAGGGAGTAAACTTCATTTACAATGCATAAAGTCTTATAATTAAAAAAACAAAAAAAAACAAAAAACAAACCCATGCTGTTTTTATGTCATAAGTTGCCTGTGGGACTAATAGGAGCTGTTTTGACTTGTACTTTCTTTAGTGCTTTTGTCTATTGTAATAATGTTTATATATTATTGTTTTTCTTCTCCAATTGTGTCTAGTTCTGTACGCCAATTGCATCCGCCTGGTTAGTAAGGAATGGGAAAGTTATCCCTATCAGTCTGTTCGATGACACCAGCTACACATCTGATGATGAAATCCTAGAGGACGAGGAGGATCTTGTGGAAGCTGCCAGAGGAGCCACCGAGTCCAGCTTCTACCTGGGTATGTTTTGAAACATTAGCATGGGGGTAGTTTGAGATGATGGGCGTTGTATTTCTCAACAGCTGGAGGTCCAACACATTGTGACTTCCCCCTGCATAAAGCACTGCATAGTTAACTGAGCTAGCCTGTGCTTAACCTGACAGCTTTTTGTATGGGCGATACACACAGTGACAGAAGTGAGGCAGTTCTTGGGCACACCATGTGTACCACAGTGATAAAAATAATCCGTTTATTTTAATGGGACCTTTAATCCATTGCATTGTAGAGTTTTTCTTTGCATTGCTGTAGTATAAGTTAACGATTTGTAGATTTTTTTTTTTTGTGTTTTTATTTTTTACATCAAATGGCATACACTGATTTTGCTGTTCAATAATAAAATGACTTAACACTTTGATTGCCAGAGTGGTACGGAATGCATTGCAGAGCAATGCTTTCCATACCACTCTGGCACTCAGAGGGTTAAAGAATCTTACAAAGGTGACAGAAATCAGCAGCCCCTGTTTCCTTTCCATGACCAGTGGTCTTCATGTACTTGACTTCACCTGTATGTTCTCTGTTTGCGGCGGGAGGCCTGGAGATGCCTGAATCATGTGGAAATCTGCTAGATATGGGTCCACCCTTCATTAGGTATTGCGATGAGCATCACAGGCTCCACTCTAGCTTATGGGAGGTGAGTGGGTAGAGTGCCAGAGGACCCATATACCGCCTTGCAGATCTGCCCTAGTACATCTTTACTGTGATCATGCATGAACACAATATAGATGCAACATGCTGGACTTCGGTTCTGCAGTCACCTGGGTGAAAGGCATCAGAGTCCAGCAGTAAATCTTTCAGCAAGGGTGACATTAGCAATGTACACTCTCTGAGTTGGTGTCTCCATTGTGGAGAGTGCCTTAATGCATCCTAAAAATCTGTCTCTAAATAAATCTGTTGACAAGGCCTGAAGGAAAGAGGCATGGAATGTATATACTGAACCTAAGGCATACAGTTGTCAAATAGTTAAGGCAAACACTCCAATTATCTCTAAAATATCTACAACGAATGAGTCAGTTTTATGTGACTTTTTTTATTTATTTATTTTATTTTTTTTCCCCCTCCACTTGATAAAGAAATCTCCTGGTTTAGAAACTACATTTTGAAGTGCTAGTAAGGGGCAATTATCACTTCTTCAATGGGAGCAGATGTGATGGCAGCTGTTTTGGGGCTGCACATGCAGACCCAGGCTTTTTATGAGCTATTAGGATTTGAAAACTGACCCCTCTGCTGGGACACAAGCTTGGAAGTCTGGCCTTCTGGCACAAATTCCTGTGTTCGGTGTGAAGTTCCCATAGTGCTGCTGTGTCGTGCTTTCAGCACGTTTAGGGCAAACCAGCTGCATCATGGAGACAAACACTCCTGTTGGTTTTTTTTAAAATTCACTTTTTAGCCCTTTGAATGCTAGAAAAAAGTAGTGCATCGCAGAGAAATATGTCTGAGACTTCTCTAGCCTTCAAAGGATTAAAAAGAGAAATTTTAAATAACCAGGTATTTTGGGATTATGTATCTGTCCCCTTTTGGAGCATTTGGCTTTAACCAGAATTGGTGCACATTATTTCTATGCATAAGTCTATGGGGACCTGCATCACACAACAGGAAACTGAGCTACTATCCTAGTAATCATTGCCCTTTAATTCTTTTTTTCTATTGAAAGGCATCACTGACTGCAACAAACATTATGAACTATTCTGTTAAATGACTGGTTTGTCACAGATGTCTCTTATGCCACATAAAATGGCTTCATTTCATTTGTTCTGACTCTTTCTTAGGAATGTACAGAGGGCAGCTTTACCTACAGTCATCTGTCAGAATTTCTGAGAAGTTCCCTGTAAATCCAACAGCACTGGATACCAGGAATGACAATGCAATTATCTCTCTTCCAAGGATCAAGTGGAAGCCTTTAATTCGTAAGCACAACAATCTTATTACACAAATATGTGCCCTGTCTATCTGTTTTGATCTTCTGTTTAGTGAAAATCCTTGAATGTAATCCTCTTCATGGACTTTCATTGTATAATGTTATCCACCTGTAGTTTAGTACTCAAAAGGCCATTTTAGGAGGAACAAACTACCAGTTTACACATTTTTTGTGTGTTATTGTTTTACTGAGGATGGTGGAAGTTATAATAAAACAGCTGTATGTCCAGCAGTTGACTGTATATAATATGGATGCTTCTCAAGTTATCATAGCCACCTGGTGACATGGCTACAAACGGTGGTTTTTTTTGTTAACTTTGCTTTAGACCAGTGTTTCTTAACCAGGGTGCTGTGGCACTTTGGTGTGCTACAGACATCCACTTAGGGTGCTCCATTTTATTTATAAAACTCTGACAAAAATGTGGCTATAGAGTTAAAACTGTATATTTATGAAAACTACTATGCACAATGTTTATTTTGGCTATGAGTTCTATGAATAGCTCTATATGTATTTGCAACCTTCATTACAACCTTGACAAATGACATAAAAAGATGGAGGTGCCCTGAAAATTCCAGACTGCGTGTTTGGGGTGCCTTGAGCAAACAAAGCTTAAAGGGGTAGTAATACTTTGTTTACACAATCTTTAATATTGTACTTCTTAAATAAATCAAACGATCTAAGTCTGGTTGCTATAACTTTTTATAGTTTTATTGTAATATTATTGTAAAGTTCCCCCCTCCCGCCCCATTTATCTATGTCAACTGACAGTCTTGGGTTGTGGTCCTGGGACCGGACGGCTCGTCTGGAGAGCCGAAATAACATTACGTACAAAAAAAAAAATCTTCATGAGAACAGTCTATGAAGTGTGCCTGGTTTGAGGCAGTAGACCGTTTTCAGGAACAATCTTCATGTAGTGCGTCTAAGGAAAACCCTGCCACCCCTTGATTTTCCTTCTCCTCATTGAAGATTGTCCCTTGCTGCTCTCCATCCAGACAGGCATGAGAGGCAGCATGGTGTAAGTATAGGGATGGGGTTTGGTTGGATGCTTTATAATGTCTACTAGTTGAAGAGCCCGTTACACGGGCCACAGTTCCACTGCAAGCTGGTCTCAGGGCAGTCACGCACAGTAGAGACTGCCCACGCCGCTGCTGATACAGTGCCATCCGGTAGCGGTGCAGTCATGCTGAGTAGAGACTGCCCGCACCGCGGCTGATACAGAGCTGGATGCTCCTTTGGAGTGCCCCGCTCTGTATCAGCCTCGTCATGGATAGTCTCTACTGCACATGACTGCATCGTTACGAACTTTCTAGCGAATTATTATATAGGATAACTCTTGAACTACAACTCAGATAGGATTGATATATAGCGCTCTGCATGCTGCAAAAGAGATGCAGGTGAATGTAAGCTCAGTTAATTTCCATCTGTTACTATCCCTTTAAAGGTATAGTAATGTTTCATAATAAAAGCAGCTCTAATTAATCCAAATAGTGTTTGGACTTTGGAGAGTGTTATTTCAATTCTGTCAGAGTTATAGTGCAAGAGTAATTCAATGACAAAGTATCCCCCTCCCGCCCCTTTTACTGATGTAACACTGCTCAGCCAGATCAGAAGGGAGGTGCCCAGGTAGATTGCAGAGAGGGACAATCTTCAATTAAGATAAGGGAAAAAGCTAAAAAATTTGTCAAGGGGGGCAGGGCTTTCATTGTTCTCATAGGAAGAAGATTGTCCCCTGCTGTTATCTGTCTGGTCTATGGACTGCATTCCACATCTGAGAAGAGATGGCTTACACTAGGTAAAAGGGGCGGGAGGGGGAACTTTGCTTGTGAATATCTCATAAACCATAAAGGTTTGAGAGATAAGAATTATATCATTCTTCATGTTTTTTAATGCCTATAAAATAAAGTTTAAACGAAGTATTACTATCCCTTTAAGGTCAATAAAAGTAATTTACTTTTTAAGGTAAGTGTTTATGTTGCACAAATGGTTTGAGAGAGATTTGCCCGTAAAATTCCTTCCGGGGACCAGCCGGCGGCTCTGCAGCAGAGCCAGAATTGTGTAATTTAAAATGAATTACTTCACTGGAATGGTCTATAAAGTGTGCTTGCAAACCAGGCAAACTATGTAGACCTTTCCAGTGAAGTAGTTTTTTTTTTTAAATAACGTGATTTCTGCTCTGCTGAATAGCCTCTCCTCCAACCATAACCAATATTTGTAACTTTTAGGGAAATGTTTACTATTTCATAATCCTTTATTCATTTCCAGATTCTCCTTCAAGGACCCCTGTGTTGGTTGGTTCAGACGAGTTTGATAAGTGCCTGAGCAATGACAAGTTCTCCCATGAGGAATACAGTAATGGTGCACTCTCTGTCCTGCAGTATCCATATGGTAAGCTTAAATTCTTTCTATATTGTACTTAATGTGTGAAAGATTACAGATAACAAGCTTCTTGGTTCAGACCTTAACGGTACAAATTACTGTTTTTAGTTTTGTCAAAGACCAGTTTTTGCTGCTGAAAGGATGTCATATAGTGACCTGTTTGTATATATTCTGTTCCATGCCAAATAACCAATTGCTTTACAGGTTAAAGCTTTGCATGCCTAAGTGAACATCTCTGGCACTCGGTGAGTTAAAATAAGGAACTGAAAAGTATCAGCCCCCTTCAGATGTTCACCTGTAACTCTCACCAGCCTTACCTGGAAGGGCTGTGGATTGCTTTCACCCTTGTTATAGCATTGGATTATGCCTGTTGCATTCTAAGACTAACATAAATGTTTAAGCATATGCTTTAAGTGTGTTTTAACATATACTATCACCCAGTTAAGCAAAGAGTTAGTCTATTTAAAGATCATTTACTCATATAATAATAATACGGTATAAGTTCAAATACATTAGAAGTGAATACGTAGGGAGGGCTACACTTGTTAGCAAGCTTGTAAATAGCTTGTAGTATGTTGGCATTTTACAGGTAAAACAATAATTATGGAATGTAACAAGCAGGTACCTTTTTTAGATTGTATGAAAAAGTTGAATTGGCCCAAAAGTAAAAGAGCAATCTGTATGTCTTGAACATCAGAAACCAGTATTTTTGGCTGTTTTTTATTCAGCCAGTTTTAAACTGTTTGGGCTATGTACCCATAGAAAAATGGAGTAGTTCTGGCACAAACCAGTTGTACCACAGGGGTTAAATGACCACAGTACAAAGCACACTCCTCGGAAGAATTCTTTAATTGCTGAATCAAAAGCCAAGGGGACAGACTTTTCAAAGACGGCCCACTGCCTGCTAACTTGCTGCTGTCTACAGAGGGAAACGGTTTAAAATCTGAAACCTAGGGGGTTATGTACTAAGGCCTGATCAAATGGAAATGACTTCTCCAGTGATATCACTTCTCCACTTCCTATGTTATTCTATGGAGCCAATGCACTAAGATTTCTCCAGATTTGGAGATCTTGGTGCACTGGCTCTATAGAATAACATAGGAACTGTAGAAGTGATAAAGTGGAGATTACTTCTCCAGTGATATCACTCTTTCACTGTCGTCCAATACAGGTCACTGGTACCATGGGATGTGTAGTCCCCTTTAATAGGCAGGAACAATTATGCAAATAATTTGCAAGGGGCGGAGCCTCCCCTCTTACTTAAGCCACCTTCTGGCCAGAGCCACCCATATTGATTTGTTCCTGGTGTGCCTGCACACCAGGCAGAGAACAGCTATGCTTCTTAGAGTTTTATTATTTTTATTCAAATATGGAATACCACCATTAGGAGGGTGACCATGGCTGTGAATTGCCCTCTTCAAAGTGGCTGGTGCAGCTTCCAGGGATTTCTGTGGACCTATACCTGAAGAGGGGACAGCTTGTGTTAAGCAGCTCCCCTGTTGGGGAAATTACCTCTGGTTCTTTCCCTCCCTATCATGGTCACCTGAAGACAGAAGTCTGCGAGAAAGGTGAGTCACCCATTGAGTGCTGAAGGTCCACTTGTCCCCACAGTGTCCCTTTGATGGGCTTGTATTTGGGAGTTTTAATACACTCCAGCACTCATAGGGTGTTTTTATTGCATTATCACTATTTATGCAATTTCTGTGTTATTCTCTGAGTTTTGGAGCATTGGGTATTCATTTATTTATGTTTCTCATGTATTTCATGCTTGTTTGGGCACTTTTTAATGTTTTACTAAACTTTATTAAAAATGGTGTTCCGCGCCTTTAAGCGCGGCTTTTTTCCGCTCAGCAGCAGAGCTCCTTTACTCTCTATGGGAATTCACAGTTTGGGACATATCTCTGAAACCGCTTGTCACAGCAACTTCAGAGTAGGCTCATTTTAATGCTAGGCTCCTGCTCTATCATCCGGTTGGTGTTTTATTACTGTAGGGGGCTCAGGGGGGCTTCGGGCACTGTTTGGGGTACTTGCATAGGGAAAACTACATTTCCCATGAGCGCTTAGCTCGCGCTTGTTTCTGATTGGCTGTCATGACGGCCGCCATTTTGTGGTACTTTTCCAAGGCGAGTACACTACGCAGGGACCGAGCCTTCTCTCTCCTCACCAGATTAACCCTTCGCTGGCCAGATAAGTCCGTTTTTAGACCTTTTCTGGGGTGAAACTTTAATCTTTAACACTTTTCTGGGTGATAGTGTTTTTTGTGGGGTATATTGACGCTGTGAGCATGTCTACTTCACTGGAGCTAGGGGCTAGACCCAAGACTAAGGAGGCTGGGGGGTCTTCTACCCCCATGGCGTTTTGCTCCTCTTGCCACATTGGGCTGGATTGCGATAATGTGGGGGATCTATGCCCTAATTGTACTGATAAAGATAGCAACCCTGGGCTTCTCAGCCACGCTATTGAGCCATCTTGGGTGAGGGAGTTTAAAGCTGCCACTAGGGATCTCAGATCCACGCTTCAACTCTTTCCCTCTCAGGTACAGGGGGCTCTCCAGGTCTGGCAGACCCCCTCTACTATCAGGACCTCCCTGCCTAAGCCACAGGGAGCTCCTGATATCACTGATTCTTCTGAAGAAGAACTTTTACAGGATTCTGATGCTGAGGAACGTACTGTTATTGAATCTAACAGGTCCATTGGGGACCCCTATGAGTGTGACCCTGAAGTTTCGGCTGAGGGTCTGATCAGAGCGGTTCTGAATACGCTCAACCTTCCTCTGACTCAGGAATCCACTTATGATCCTACTGATGTTTTTCAGAAAAAGCCATCTAAACCTGTTGTTTGTTTTCCAACTAACCCTACTCTTGCCCGTCTGGTTTCTGAGGCATGGAAGTATCCTGATAGATCTTCCTCTGTCTCCAAAAAGTTTGCCAAACTTTACCCTTTTCCCGAAGCGGAGCTGGCAAAATGGGTTCATCCTCCCAAGGTGGATGCTCCTGTGTCTAGACTATCCAAATCTACTGCTTTGGCTGTCTCAGATGCCTCTGCCTTGCAGGACTGGACGGATAAGAAATTAGAGCTCTCTCTTAAATCTATTTTTGCCTCTATTGGCACTGCTATGCGCCCCACCTTTGCTGTGGCATGGGTTAATAGGGCTATTGCAGCCTGGACTGAACGACTGACTGAAGCGGTTCGCCAGGATGCGCCTGTATCTGAACAGTTGCAGCTTCTTGCTAATATCACTGAAGCTCAGAACTATGTTGCTGATGCTGCTTTTGATGCTGTGCGCATGATGGCGAGGGCCTCCACTTCTTCTGTGGTGGCTAGACGCGCTCTTTGGCTGAAAATTTGGTCTGCTGATACAGCCTCTAAGAAAGCCTTGCTTTCCTTGCCCTTTCAGGGGAATTTGCTCTTTGGCTCTGAGCTCAAAGAAATGATCAGTGAGGCTACTGGCGGTAAAAGTACTCTTCTACCCTCAGTCTTTAAGAAAAAGTTTCCAGCCAAACGCAATCGGTCCTTTCGTTCCTTTCAGACTGAGACACGCTCCTCGGCCCAAACGGGTCCTCCCACTACGCGCTCCTCCTCCAAGCCCAAACAGTCCTGGAGGCCCAAAGTTGCCTCCAAGGCCAAGACCTCCAAGACTGCTTCGGCATGACTCGCCGAACCCGGGTCCGCATCCGGCTGTAGGCGGTCGTCTCCGCATCTTTCGCCGGACTTGGGAGGAGTCAGTGGCGGACCCATGGGTTCTTCAGGTGGTGTCAGAGGGATACAGGATCCCTTTCTCTTCCCTTCCTCCTTTTCGGTTCCATTTTACTCGTCCTTCTCAGGAACCCTCAAAAAGGCGTCTGTTCGACGACGCTATTCAGGATCTCTTGGACAAAGAGGTCCTGGAGGCGGTTCCGCAGGGGGACACAGGTTCAGGATTTTATTCCAACCTGTTTGTGGTAGCCAAAAAGGACGGAGGAGCCCGTCCCATCTTGGATCTCAAAGATCTCAATGCCTATGTGGTGACTTCCCACTTCCGCCAGGAGTCCCTGCGCTCTGTGATTGCAGCCATGTCTCCAGGGGAGTTTCTTGCCTCCCTGGATCTTCAGGATGCTTATCTTCACATCCCTATTCATCCAGGGAGCAGGAAGTATCTCAGGATTGCCTGCCACAGGGGACACTTTCAATTTACAGCGCTCCCCTTTGGACTGACTACAGCTCCTCAAGTCTTCCAGCGGGTGCTGGGCTCCTTGATAGCGGTGCTCCATCAGGATGGGATCAGAGTGACACCCTACATGGACGATCTCCTACTGAAGGCCTCCTCAGCGGAGCTTCTCCACCAGCAGTTGCAGAGGTGCATGCACACCCTGAACCGTCACGGTTGGATCCTGAATCTGGACAAGTCGGACTTGATTCCTTCTCAGAGGCTTCTGTTCCTGGGTCTCCTGTTCGACACTCGCCAATGCATGGTGTTTCTTCCAGAGGACGTGGCTCACCAGATAGCCGTCAGAGTGGCTGGGATTCTGGACATGGACGAAATTCCAGTTCCGAAGTTGTCGTCCTTAGTGGGGAAGTTCATTTCCACGATCGAAGCAGTACCATTTGCCATGGCCCACTCCAGGGATCTTCAGAGATTTGTGATCCAGACGTGCAGGAATCATCCAGATCATCAACATCTGTCTGTTTCTCTTCCTCCTCATGTCGAGTCGAGTCTGCACTGGTGGTTAGATCTCTCTCATCTCTTGAAAGGGAAATCCTTTCTAGTTCCTCATTGGACCACAGTCACAACGGATGCCAGCCTTCGGGGCTGGGGTGCAGTCTGGGGTCGCTTCAGTGCTCAGGGGAAATGGGGTCTGGAGGAATCCATGCTCTCCATCAATGTTCTGGAACTTCGAGCTGTCCGGCTGGCCCTGAGGCACTGGGAGTCTCAATTGACCGGTCTTCCAGTCAGAGTAGAGTCCGACAACGCCACGGCGGTGGCTTACATCAACAGACAAGGCGGCACAAGAAGTGGTTCCGCCTGGTGGGAAGTCAAGGATATTTTGTCTTGGGCAGAAGATCACGTGCCTGTCATCTCTGCAGTTCATATTCCAGGCGTGGACAACGTCATGGCAGACTTCCTCAGTCGTCACACCGTCGACAGCGGAGAATGGGCTCTTCACCCAGAGGTGTTTCACATGCTCACTCAACGGTGGGGGATGCCAGTGGTGGATCTGATGGCTACCAGACACAACAGGAAGGTTCCGGTGTTTTGCTCCCGTCTGAGGGACTCCCTTGCTCTAGCGGTGGATGCCTTGTCGATCCCTTGGGACTTCTCCCTGGCTTACATCTTCCCCCCTCTTCCTCTATTGATCAGAGTTATTCAGAAGTTGAAGAGAGAACGTTGTCCTGTCATCCTGATTGCTCCAAACTGGCCTCGCCAGTCCTGGTTTCCGGAATTGATGGCCATGTCAGTGAAGGATCCAATCCCACTTCCAGCCCGTCCGGACCTGCTTCTTCAGGGGTATCTGTGGAAAGAGGATGTTCACTCTCTCCGTTTGATGGCATGGCGGTTGAATCCTCGATTCTAGCTAAGAAAGGCTTTTCTCCTTCTGTGGTGTCGACGATGCTCAGTGCTCGTAAGCCTGTGTCTTCCAAGATCTATCATCGCATTTGGTCAACTTTCGTGACATGGTGCTCTGTCAAGCAGTTGTCTCTTGACTTCCATCTTCCCACTGTCCTGGCCTTCTTGCAGGACGGTGTGGACAAGGGGCTCAGTCTGAGTTCCCTCAAAGTTCAGACCTCTGCCTTGTCTGTGTTTTTCCAGGAACGGATTGCCATCCTTCCTGATGTGAAAGTCTTCTTCCAAGGTGTGACTCATGTTCGACCTGCCTTCAAGAGTCCTGCTCCCCAGTGGGATCTCAATTTGGTGCTGGGAGTTCTTCAGCGACCACCGTTTGAATCCTTGGCTTCCATTCCATTACGTCTTGTGACTTGGAAGATGGCCTTCCTTTTGGCTATTGTGTCAGTACGCCGGGTGGCAGAGTTACAGGCATTGTCTTGTAAACCTCCTTACCTGGTGTTCCACAAGGATAAGGCTGTGCTTCGCACTACCAAGGAATTCTTACCCAAGGTTGTGTCTGAGTTTCACATCAATCAGGAGATTGTGGTTCCCTCTTTCTGCCCTAATCCTTCATCTGACAAGGAAAGATCTCCATTTGTTGGATGTGGTGCGTTGCCTCAAGTTTTATGTTCACCGCACCGAATCTATCAGGAAGTCTGACGCTCTATTCGTCATTCCTGAGGGGCCTAGGGCAGGAAGACCGGCTTCCAAAGTTACCATTGCCTCTTGGATTAAGGCTACCATCCGTGAAGCCTATAAGTTGAGGAATAAGCATGTTCCCTTCAGGGTGACTGCCCATTCCACCAGATCTATTGGGGCCTCCTGGGCCTACAAGAATCAAGCTTCTGCTGATCAACTGTGCAGAGCGGCCACTTGGTCCTCTGTGCACACTTTTTCTAAGCACTACCGAGTTGATGTACTGGCATCGGCTGATGCCAGCTTTGGAAGGAAGGTCCTGGAGGCAGTCTTGCCTGTGTAGGTCTTCCGCTCTGTGATCCTTAGTGCTTCCTTACTGTTGAGCCCGGTTGGCTCGTGTTCCGTGTGCTGTGTTAAGTTCAGGGATTGTTCCCTTGGTTGGTGTCCGTTGACACTTACAGTTTGGGCTATGTTATCAACTGATTAACAGTTCTAGTGACTTGGGCCTTGCGCCTGGTCCTTGCCTTACTTCCCGCCTCTGGATCAGCTCAATGTTTGTACATCCCATGGTACCAGTGACCTGTATTGGACGACAGTGAAAATAGGATTTTAGTCTTACCTGTTAAATCCTTTTCACTTAGTCCATACAGGTCACTGGTCTCCCACCCTGTCAAGGGACCAGTCTTGGCTCTCCTGTGGCATTCAGTGGGAGACCGTTCGGGCATGCTCACAGGAGTCTTTCTTTTTGCTTACCTGAGGTCAGTTTTTAGGGTCTCAAATCAATCTAAAGTGGCTCTGGCCAGAAGGTGGCTTAAGTAAGAGGGGAGGCTCCGCCCCTTGCAAATTATTTGCATAATTGTTCCTGCCTATTAAAGGGGACTACACATCCCATGGTACCAGTGACCTGTATGGACTAAGTGAAAAGGATTTAACAGGTAAGACTAAAATCCTATTTTATCACGCCTTGGAGCAGGTAGTGGCTAGATTCTAGTGGCTAAAGGACCTTTTGAGGACGCCACCAGTCAGGGGACTGCAGGATGTAGTGAGGGCAGGGGCACAGTGAGAGAGCTGCAGGTTTAATAGAGCAAGTTCACATGGGGGCTAAAGAAAATCACTTTATTTCCTGGATGTTGTGTAGCTGTATGTGTTATATTAATGTTGCCTTCATTTGAATGCTCCTGTGGATTGAATCTGTATTTTTATTTTTTTTTATTATAATGCTGTATTCTTCGAGATATTGGCTTTTAAAATGTTTAAGCCGTTGATGTCAGTTCTGTACAGGCAAGAGACTGCTCCAGCTCACATGGAGAAATCCTCTGTCATCGGTGGAGGTTTGAACAAGGAACTACTTGGAGAGGGGAAGAGACTAAGATTGACCGGCTGCTGGACAGAGTTGACCCTCCGCCTGTCCTGAAGCAATGTCACTGAATTAACTTTCAAAGACTATAGCTTGAAGAATACAGCATTATATTTAACCCCTTCACAACCACTGACGTGCCAGGGCTGTCACGGCAGTCCGGCATTTAAGTACCAGTGACGTACCGACACGAGCCCTGAACAGGAAGTTTAAAAAAAAAAAAAAAAAAAACGTGGTCATAAAGTGCCGGCCGTTCGTGCACCGGTCCTTAAGGGGTTAAGAAGAAATCACAGATTTAATCCACAGGAGCATTTAAATGAAGGCAACATTAATACAAGCGAGAGTTCCCCTTTAAACATTGTTCTAAATAAGGTGGTTACAATTCTGGAACAAACCAGTTGAAGTGCAGGGAATAAATTAAATTTCACTGTCGTCCAATACAGGTCACTGGTACTCTGGGAGGCGTAAGTCCCCTTTAATAGGCAGGAACAATTATGCAAATAATTGCAGGGGGCGGAGCCTCCCCTCTTACTTAAGCCACCTTCTGGCCAGAGCCACTTAGATTGATTTGTTCCTGGAGTGCTTTGCACACCAGGTAGAGAACATCTATGCATCTTAGTGTTTTATTATTTTTTATTCAAATATGGAATACCACCATTAGGAGGGTGACCATGGCTGTGAATTGCCCTCTTTAAAGTGGCTGGTGCAGCTTCCAGGGATTTTCTGTGGACCTTATGCCCTGAAGAGGGAACAGCTTGAGTCAAGCAGCTTCCCTACTGGGGAATTTACCTCTGGTTCTTTCCCACCTCATCATGGTCACCTGAAGACAGAAGTCCTGCAGGAAAGGTGAGTCACCCATTGAGTGCTGAAGGTTCACTTGTCCCCACAGTGTCCCTTTGTTGGGCTTGTATTTGGGAGTTTCAATACACTCCAGCACTCATAGGGTGTTTTTATTGCATTATTACTGTTTTATGCAATTTCTGTGGTATTCTCTGGGTTTTGGAGCTTTGGGTATTAGTTTACTTATGTTTCTTATGTGTTTCATACTTGTTTGGGCACTTTTTAATGTTTTCTTAAACTTTATTAAAAATGGTGTTCCGCGCCTTTAAACGCGGCTTTTTCCCGCTCAGACGCAAGGGCTCCTTTACTCTCTATGAGAATTCACAGTGTGGGACATATCTCTGGAACCGCTTGTCACAGCAACTTCAGAGAGGGCTCATTTTAATGCTAGGCTCCTGCTCTATCATCCGGAATGTGTTTTATTTATGTGGGGTGTTCGGGGGGGGCTTCGGGCACTGTTTGGGGTACTTGTGAAGGGAAAACTACATTTCCCATGAGCGCCTGGTTCGCGCTCGTTTCTGATTGGCTGTCATGACGGCCGCCATTTTGTGGAACTTTTCCTAAGCGAGTACACTACGCAGGGACCGAGCCTTCTCTCTCCTCAACAGATTAACCCTTCGCTGGCCAGATAAGTCCGAATTTAGACATTTCTGGGGTGAAACTGTAATCATTTACACTTTTTCTGGGTGATAGTGTTATTAGTGGGGTATATTGACGCTGTGAGCATGTCTACTTCACTGGAGCTAGGGGCTAGACCCAAGTCTAAGGAGGATGGGGGGGTCTGCTACCCCCATGGCGTTTTGCTCCTCTTGCCACATTGGGCTGGCTAGCGATAATGTGGGGGATCTATGCCCTAATTGTACTGGTCAAGATAGCAACCCTGGGCTTCCCAGCCATGCTATTGAGCCATCTTGGGTGAGGGAGTTTAAAGCTGCCACTAGGGATCTCAGATCCACGCTTCAACTCTTTCCCTCTCAGATACAGGGGGCTCTCCAGGTCTGGCAGACCCCCTCTACTATCAGGACCTCCCTGCCTAAGCCACAGGGGGCTCCTGATGTAACTGATTCTTCTGAAGAAGAACTCTTGCAGGATTCTGATGCTGAGGAACGTACTGTTATTGAATCTAACAGATCCATTGGGGACCCCTAAGAGTGTGACCCTGAAGTTTCGGCTGAGGGTTTGATCAGAGCGGTTCTGAATACGCTCAACCTTCCTCTGACTCAGGAATCTACTTATGATCCTACTGATGTTTTTCAGAAAAAGCAATCTAAGCCAGTTGTTTGTTTTCCAACTAACCCTACTCTTGCCCGTCTAGTCTCTGAGGCATGGAAGAATCCTGATAGATCCTCCTCTGTCTCTAAAAAGTTTGCTAAACTGTACCCTTTTCCTGAGACTGAGCTGGCAAAATGGGTTCATCCTCCCAAGGTGGATGCTCCTGTTTCTAGACTATCCAAGTCTACCGCTTTGCCTGTCTCTGATGCCTCTGCCCTGCAGGATTGGACGGATAAAAAGCTAGAGCTTTCTCTTAAATCTATTTTTGCCTCCATTGGCACTGCCATGCGTCCAACCTTTGCTGTGGCATGGGTTAATAGAGCCATTGCGGCCTGGACTGAACGACTGACCGAAGCAGTTCGCCAGGATGCACCAGTATCTGAACAGTTGCAGCTTCTTGCTAATATCACTGAAGCTCAGAATTATGTTGCTGACGCTGCCTTTGATGCTGTGCGCATGATGGCGAGGGCCTCCACTTCCTCTGTGGTGGCTAGACGCGCCCTTTGGCTGAAAATTTGGTCTGCTGATACAGCCTCTAAGAAAGCCTTGCTTTCCTTGCCCTTTCAGGGGAATTTGCTTTTTGGGTCTGAACTCAAATAAATGATCAGTGAGGCTACTGGCGGTAAAAGTACTCTTCTACCCTCAGTTTTTAAGAAGAAGTTTCCAGACAAACGCAATCGGTCCTTTCGTTCCTTTCAGACTGAGACACGCTCCTCGGCCCAAACGGGTCCTCCCACTACGCGCTCCTCCTCCTCCAAGCCCAAACAGTCCTGGAAGCCCAAAGTTGCCCCCAAGGCCAAGACCTCCAAGACTGCTTCGGCATGACTCGCCGAACCCGGGTCCGCATCCGGCTGTAGGTGGTCGTCTCCGCATCTTTCGCCGGACTTGGGAGGAGTCAGTGGCGGACCCATGGGTTCTTCAGGTGGTGTCAGAGGGATACAGGATCCCTTTCTCCTCCCTTCCTCCTTTTCGGTTCCATTTTACTCGTCCTTCTCAGGAACCCACAAAAAGGCGTCTGTTCGACGACGCTATTCAGGATCTCTTGGACAAAGAGGTCCTGGAGGCTGTTCCTCAGGGGGACACAGGTTCAGGATTCTATTCCAACCTGTTTGTGGTAGCCAAAAAGGACGGAGGGGCTCGTCCCATTTTGGATCTCAAAGATCTCAATGCCTATGTGGTGACTTCCCACTTCCGCCAGGAGTCCCTGCGCTCTGTGATTGCAGCAATGTCTCCAGGGGAGTTCCTTGCCTCCCTGGACCTTCAGGATGCTTATCTTCACATCCCTATTCATCCAGAGAGCAGGCGGTATCTCAGGATTGCCTGCCACAGGGGACACTTTCAGTTTGCAGCGCTCCCCTTTGGGCTGACTTCAGCCCCTCAGGTCTTCCAGAGGGTGTTAGGCTCCTTGATAGCGGTGCTTCATCAGGATGGGATCAGAGTGACCCCATACATGGACGATCTCCTACTGAAAGCCTCCTCAGTGGAGCTTCTCCGTCAGCAATTACACAAGTGCATGCACACTCTGAACCGTCATGGCTGAATTCTGAATCTGGACAAGTCTGACTTGGTTCCATCTCAGAGGCTTCTGTTCCTGGGTCTCCTGTTCGACACTCGCCAATGCATGGTGTTTCTTCCAGAGGATGTGGCTCACCAGATAGCCGTCAGAGTGGCTGGGATTCTGGACATGGACGAAATTCCGGTACCGAAGTTGTCGTCTTTAGTGGGGAAGTTCATTTCCACGATCGAAGCAGTACCATTTGCCATGGCCCACTCCAGGGAACTTCAGAGATTTGTGATCCAGACGTGCAGGAATCATCCAGATCATCAACATCTGTCCGTTTCTCTTCCTCCTCATGTCGAGTCGAGTCTGCACTGGTGGATAGATCTCTCTCATCTCCTGAAAGGGAGATCCTTTCTAGTTCCTCGTTGGGCCACAGTCACAACGGATGCCAGCCTTCGGGGCTGGGGTGCAGTCTGGGGTCGCTTCAGTGCTCAGGGGAAATGGGGTCTGGAGGAATCTCTTCTCTCCATCAATGTTCTGGAACTTCGAGCTGTCCGGCTTGCCCTGAGGCACTGGGAGTCTCAACTGACCGGTCTTCCGATCAGAGTGGAGTCCGACAACGCCACAGCAGTGGCTTACATCAACAGGCAAGGCGGCACAAGAAGCGGTTCCGCCTGGTGGGAGGTCAAGGATATTTTGTCTTGGGCAGAAGATCACGTGCCTGTCATCTCTGCAGTTCATATTCCAGGCGTGGACAACGTCATGGCAGACTTCTTCAGTCGTCACACAGTCGACAGCGGAGAATGGGCTCTTCATCCAGAGGTGTTTCACATGCTCACGCAGCGGTGGGGGATGCCTGTGGTGGACCTGATGGCTACCAGGCACAACAGGAAGGTTCCGGTGTTTTGCTCCCGGTTGAGGGACTCTCTTGCTCTAGCAGTGGATGCCTTGTCGATCCCTTGGGATTTCCCCCTGGCTTACATCTTCCCTCCTCTTCCTCTATTGATCAGAGTTATCCAGAAGTTGAAGCAGGAGCGTTGTCCTGTCATCCTGATCGCTCCAAACTGGCCTCGCCAGTCCTGGTATCCGGAGTTGATGGCCATGTCAGTGTCTGATCCGATCCCGCTCCCTGCCCGTCCGGACCTACTTCTCCAGGGTTATCTGTGGAAGGAGGATGTTCACTCTCTCCATTTGATGGCATGGCGGTTGAATCCTCGATTCTAGCAAAGAGGATTTTCTCCTTCTGTGGTGTCGACTATGCTTAGTGCTCGTAAACCTGTGTCCTCCAAGATCTATCATCGCATATGGTCCACCTTCGTTGCATGGTGCACTGATAAGAAGTTATCCCTTGAGTTTCATCTTCCCACTGTCCTGGCCTTCTTGCAGGACGGTGTGGATAAGGGGCTCAGTCTGAGTTCCCTCAAAGTTCAGACTTCTGCCTTGTCTGTGTTTTTCCAGGAAAGGATCGCTATCCTTCCTGATGTGAAAGTTTTCTTTCAAGGTGTGACTCATGTTCGACCTGCCTTCAAGAGTCCTGCTCCCCAGTGGGACCTCAACTTGGTGCTGGGAGTTCTCCAGCGACCACCGTTTGAATCCTTGGCTTCCATTCCATTACGTCTAGTGACTTGGAAGATGGCCTTCCTTTTGGCTGTTGTGTCAGTGCGCCGGGTAGCAGAGTTACAGGCCTTGTCTTGTAAACCTCCTTACCTGGTGTTCCACAAGGATAAGGCTGTGCTTCGCACTACCAAGGAATTCTTACCCAAGGTTGTGTCCGAGTTTCACATCAATCAGGAGATTGTGGTTCCCTCTTTCTGCCCTAATCCTTCATCTGACAAGGAACGAGATCTCCATTTGTTGGATGTGGTGCGTTGCCTCAAGTTTTATGTTCATCGCACCGAGTCTATCAGGAAGTCTGACGCTCTATTCGTCATTCCTGAGGGGCCTAGGGCAGGGAGACCGGCTTCCAAAGTTACCATTGCATCTTGGATTAAAGCTACCATCCGTGAAGCCTATAAGTTGAGGAATCAGCATGTTCCTTTCCGGGTGACTGCCCATTCCACCAGATCTATTGGGGCCTCCTGGGCCTACAAGAATCAGGCATCTGCGGATCAGCTGTGCAGAGCGGCCACTTGGTCCTCTGTGCACACATTTTCAAAGCACTATCGAGTTGATGTACTGGCTTCGGCTGATGCCAGTTTTGGTAGGAAGGTCCTGGAGGCAGTTTTGCCTGTTTAGGTCTTCCGCTCTGTGATCCTTAGTGCTTCCTTGCTGTTGAGCCCGGTTGGCTCTAGTTCCGTGTGTGGTGTTAGTTCAGGGATTGTTCCCTTGGTTGGTGTCCGTTGACACTTACAGTTTGGGCTATGTAATTAACAGGTTCATAGCAGTTCGAGTGACTTGGGCCTTGCGCCTGGTCCTTGCCTTACTTCCCGCCTCTGGGTCAGCTCAATGTTTGTACATCCCAGAGTACCAGTGACCTGTATTGGACGACAGTGAAAATAGGATTTTAGTCTTACCTGTTAAATCCTTTTCACTTAGTCCATACAGGTCACTGGTCTCCCACCCTGTCAAGGGACCAGACTTGACTGAGACACCATTCTGAAACAAAGCAACTGCACTATATGGGAGAAGTAAATATCTCTCAGTTTATTTATTTAAAGCGGGACTACCAGCCTATAAAAAGTCATCACCCAATAATTAGGCATAGACTAGCTTCTTAATACTGCTATTATATAATCCTGTTTCTTAAGACCGGCAGTCATCTTGCTCAGAGACGTCTGTGCGCCTGCGCTGTCCGTCCCAGTATCCTCTAGGACAGTGATTCTCAGCTCCAGTCCTCGGGGCACACCAACAGGTCGTGTTTTCAAGATATCCCTAATTAGTCACAGGTGACTCAATCACAATGACTGAGCCACTAATTACTCACCTGTGATTAAGCAGGAACAACCTGAAAACCTGCACTGTTGGTGTGCCCTGAGGACTAACTTTGAGAAACACTGCTCTAGGAGGCATTTCATGGAGTCAAAAGGCACCGGAAGGGACTGACGGTGCAGACGGCTCTAATGCAAGAAGCCTGGCAGTCAGTCTCTGAAGAAACAGGATTACTTAAAAACTTGGTACTTGTATAAGATTATAGCACTATTAAGAAGCTAGTCACCATATACCTAATTATTGGCTGGTGACTTTTTAAAAGGTGGTAGTTCCGCTTTAAGTGGAGAATTTAAGTTGTGTACTGCTAGAGAAGTCTCCAGTGTGCTGTGCAGTTGTTTTGCTCCACAATTGCTCTATATGTCTTTTGTGGACAAGGCCCTATGTGTGTCATTGATGTGGTTTGTTTTTTGCATGCATATGAAGCTAATTTTTTGATGTATGTACAATGTAACCCAAGCATCCCCATTCGGATTTTCTTTAGTCCTCACAACTGATGTACTGATATAACAAACCGAACAGAAATAAAGTGGAACTAACACGTAATAATAACTGGTGATTTGGAAAGTTAGTTATTGTTTGTTTAGAGCTGCAGTTTAACCCTTTAAGGACTGGGAAAATCTGAGGTAGATTGCATTTATTCTGGCCTTTTTGACTATATCTTTGTTCAGCAGTGTTTTCCCTAGAAGTCTTTTATTCCAGCCACATAAATGTTTATATACAGTTATTTCACGCACAAGCAGGGCTTTTTTCTAACATCACACTTGTATGGATAACCCATTATTTATTTAATATAAAATAAAATAAATGATGGGAAAAATGTAAAAAAAAAAAATTTATTTTGCGATAATTTGGGCACAGTGGGTTAATTTTTTTTATGTCTGATATAAAAGGAATGACCAATCAATAATCAGTATTATGGGGGCACTGTCCCTCTGCGGTGAAAGTCCCCATGTCCCTCTTTCCCTCCCTATTTTCCCACTTTTTTTTTATTGATAAGACTTGGTGGCGTGTATCAGAGTATTACATTCCTCCACAATAATAAAACTCCCATTATTTTTGTTTAAACTTAAGCAGATTTGTTTAATAAATAGTATGTTTAAATAAAATATTTGCTTTGTTTTAAATTCTTTAAAAGGAGGGAAAAAAAAAAAAAGTTTCTCTTAGCAGGTCAGAAATGGACCTGCATCCAGCCCGCCACCAGCACTGAAGGGGTTAAATAACCCCAACTATTGCTTAATTTTAATTGATTTTCTCTGTCGTCCAATACAGGTTACTGGTAACTCTAGCTAGTCGATCCGCCCCTTTAAGTAGGCAGGAACAGTTCTAGAAATGTATGCAGGGGGTGGAGCCTACATTCCCTCCTTGGCTGCAGCTAGCCAACCAGCTCCAGAAAGATTTGTTCCTTGGTGAAGAGAACACAGACGAGAGAACAGTTCTGCTATAGCTTTAGAAGTTTTTTATTTTTATGTTAGAAATACCACCATTAGGTGGATTTCCATAACTGACAATGCCCTTAGATGTGGCTAGCTCATTGACCAGGTGCTCTTTGTGGACTAGTAGCCAAGATTCCCCCCCCCAGGGCTTAAAGTTCTTTCCTCAGGAGTTGCCCACCGAGGCTTTTTCTTAATACATTATAATCTGACGATGGAAGATCTGCAGGAAAGGTGAGCAACCTTTTGAGTGCTGCATGTCCACATGTCTCACAGTACCCCTCCACACAAGGGTATTTCATTTGGAGTTCCTATTGCACACTCCTGCACTCACTGTGTCTATCTGTATGTCTGTTGGGTGTTAGGAGCAGGTTTATGTGGTATTTAACCCTTTAGCTGATGGTTTGGCATTCATTTGGGGGAGTTTGACACTTTTCCTACTGGTTCAGTGTTTTTTGGGTATCCTAACATGTTCTAGTGATGTTTTGTGTCTTTTAATATTACATCTTCAATTTTGTAAAATTTGAGTTCCATGCCTTTAAAGCACGCTTTACCACATAGGCACCATTGCTCCATTCGCTCCTATGGGACTGTACATTTTGGGACATATCTCTGCAACCGTTTAACCTAGAGACTAAAGAGACAGCTCATTTTATTTGTCTTTCCATGCGCTATCATACGGTCCATGTTTCTAGTGTGTTGGGGGGCTTGGGCACTGTTTGGGGTACTTTTCTGGGAAAACTACACTTCCCATGAGCGCTTTCTTCGCTCTCATTTCTGATTGGCTCCCGCCGCGGCACCCATTTTGTGCTATTTCCAGAACGAGTATCCTATGCAGGGCTTGGGCTCTCGTTTGCTCCTCTGCTGATTAACCCTTCGTCTGCCAGATAAGTCTAATTTAGCGATTTCTGGGGTGAATTCTTATACAGTAAGGTTAGTTGACACTGTGAGAATGTCTACCATTGGAACTTGGGGCCAGACCTAAGACTAAGGATGCTGGGGTCTCTGTATCCCGCATTGCTCTTCCTGTCATTCAGGGTTACCTAGAGAATTCTCAGGTCATTTATGCCCAGCATGTTCTCATGTCCCTGAGAATCTTCTGTGGACCTCCAGCCATGCATTAGAGTCAGTTTGGGTACAAGAGTTCAAGGCTGCTATTAGGGACCTCAGGTCCACTTTGCAACTCTTTCCATCCCAGTTACAGGGGGTCTTCCATTCTTGGCAGACCCCCTCCTCCGTCAGGACTTCCCTGCCCAGACCTCAGGGACTACCTGATGTGTCAGATTACTTTGAAGAGGAACTCCTGGCGGATTCAGATGTTGAGGAATGTTCTGCTCTGGGCTCCTCTCAGTTTTTTGAGGATCCTTTTGAGGCTGATCCTGAGCCCTCTGCTGTGGGCCTGATCAGGGCTGTCTTGAATACTCTTAACATTCCCTTAGTTCAAGAGGTTCCTTCTGACCCTTCTGATGTGTTTCAGGAGCCTAAAAAGCCCCTTACTTGCTTTCCACCTTGTTTCTGAAGAGTGGAAGTCTCCGGACAGAAAACCTTCTGTCTCCAAGAAATTTGCTAAGCTTTATTCCTTTTCTGAGGCAGTGCTTGCTCAGTGGGTTCATCCTTCTAAAGTGGATGCTCCTATCTCCAGGCTATCCAAGTCTACTGCCTTGCTAGTGCCTGATGCTTCTGCTCTAAAGGACTGGACTGACAAACTGGAGATCTCCCTCAAGTCCGTCTTTGCCACTGCTGGTTCTGCCATGCGTCCAGCATTCGCAGCAGCGTCTGTGAACCGGGCCATTGCAGTCTGGACTGAACAGCTCACTCTTGCTGTCTGTCATGATGCTGCTACTTCCCTCCTGCAGCCAAGGAGGGAAGGTAGGCTTCACCCCCTGCATACAATTCTAGATTTGTTCATGCCTACTTAAAGGGGCGGATCACCTACCCAGTTACCAGTAACATGTATGGACTAAGAGAAAAGGACTTAATAGGTAAGACTAAAATCATAATATATGTCTGCTCTGTGATTCTCTCTTCCTTACTTTTTTATAGTAAGGAAGAGAGAGACAGAGAGCGGTCACAAAGGCAATGTGTAATCCACATTGCCTTTATGGATATAAATGCCGCTACATGTGATCGCTGTAGTAGCAATCACGTGCTTCAGTCTTGGAGGGCTCCGTTTCAGCCTCTTTAGCAATATAGCAGTGCCCAGCATGGTGCTTTCATTTTACCCATGACTTACCAGGACCCGCATGGGTCCTTATGGGAAGTTTACCCATGACTGTCCTGGTACATCATGGGTCGTTAAGGTGACTGGCTTTAACCTGTTTTTCACAGTAACTTTTCATACCAGGAGAGTTGCAAAGGGTTTGTTTATATATTCTTTGTATAGTGCCACAAGTATATGCAGCACTGTACAATTTAAAGGGATAGTAATACTTCATTTTAACTTTATTTTATTAAACTTATGGTTTAAGAGATATTCACAAGCAAAGTTTCCCCCTCCTGCCCCTTTTTCCTAGTGTAAGCCATCTCTTCTCAGATGGGGATCTGGTTGTAAGACCAGACAGATAACAGAAGGGGACAATCTTCTTCCTATGAATACAATGAAATCCCTGCCCCCATTGACAAGTTTTTCAGGTTTTTCCCTTATCTTAATTGAAGATTGTCCCTCTCTGCAGTCTACCTGGGCACCTCCCTTCTGATCTGGCTGAACGGGGGGGATACTTTGCTTGTGAATATCTCTTAAACCATATATGTTTGAGAGACAAGACTTATATCGTTCTTCATGTTTTTTAATGCCTACAAAATCAAAGATAAAACAAAGTATTACTATCCCTTTAAGGGTTTAAAAAGCACAGGGTTATAAGTGAAACAATGGAAGTGGGGTTCCTTCGTGAAAGCTTACAATCAAGAGTGCCTACTTTTTGGGGATAAATTGTGGATGTTTACTTATCAAAACGAAGACCAAATGTGACGTTTGGCTCTTGCCATATAACAAGGTATTTGTGGGAGTTGACTCAGGCTAAGTTACTTCCTTTATACAGCATATTTTAATATATTATGAATTCATAGGAAGTCTATAGCTGGAGGGCTTCATTTCACAATCTCTTCCTCTTGGCAGGTTCTACAGAAGCTTATGTGTTGTAACTGAGCATTTACTCAACCTGTAATTTATCTGATTTGAGGTGTTTGCCTATGGTTTGTTTTAACCCTTTGAGTGCCAGAGGGGTACGGAACGCATTGCTCTGCAATGCGTTCCGTACCCCTCTGGCACTCAAAGGGTTATAGGGGAACTACCACCCTGCAAAAACTGTATCTTAATTAAGTCTTCATCTGGCGACTAGCTGCTTAGTAGCGCTGGTTTAAAAGATTTTCAACTTATTCGGAGACTGACAGTTTCAGGAAGCACAGACATCTTGCCATAGTGACGTCAGTGTGCCTGCGCTGTCAGTCCCTTTTTGAGCCGGCTCCAAAAGGGACTGACAGCGCAGGCGCACGGACGTCACTATGGTAAGATGTCCGTGCTTCCTGCTACTGTCAGTCTCCGAATAAGTTGAAAATCTTTTAAACCAGGTAATATTTCTGGCGACTAGCGCTACTGAGCAGCTAGTCGCCAGATGAAGACTTGATTAAGATAGTTTTTACGGGGTGGTATTTCCCCTTAAATGAAGAATGAAATGGCTCGAGTAGGCAACCTTTTGACTCTCCAGCTGTTGGAGAATCTAAAGTCTATCATCCTCAACAGCTGCTGACTGTTAAGGGATGATTGTAATTGTAGTCCCCAACAGCTAGAGAACCAAAGGTATTCATTTACTCTCCCAGCTAGATGACATTTTTACAATGGATGTCTCTAGAACAGCAAAAGCAAAACAAATGCCATACTAGACCCCGGTGGAAAGGACACACAAAGTTTATTCATTCTGTTAACCCCTGAGGATGCCCAATTTCTCCAAAGAATTGTGAACCAATCCCTTGGACAGGGAATGTTTTATTGTCACTTATGTTGCAACATTTAAAATGACAAGACTGTGGCTATTTTAACTCATTCATTGTTGAAAAGATTTGGCAAAAACTGCTTGGCACGAATCTGATCACTGTCAACCAGTAAACATTTAGTGATTTACTGGTAGATCACCTATTGGGCACACCTTCCATCACAGAAGGGAACAGACAGTGGTTCACAGATCCTGATAACTTCAAATGAGTGGTGTAAGAATGACCTCCTGTACAGAGCTATGTTGGCTTGATGCACATTTTATGATGACCGGCTATGTGAAAAAAAGTTTTTGTCCTCCTTTTGGTTGACAGATGGGTTTATTGAGTATCAAATAAAAATTGTCTGCATTGTTTCTAGCAAATCTTGGAGGATTCCCAAGACTCAAACAGCAAGGAACCCCAAGACACATTATAACATCTGTCAGCGCAACTAGACTTCCGGTGCACAGTTGTCCTCCAGCTGTAACTACTGGTACAAATCTGTACTGTGTGCCATACATTCACTCACTGCTATTGGCAACAGTCCCACAATGTCTGTATATCCCCTCCTCACGTCATCTTGTGACTTATTTATTTCTGTGTGGCACTGCACATCTCCATTATTCAGGAAAATAATAGCAATAGGTTACCCCACAAGTTTTAACCCTTTGAGTGCCAGAGGGGTACGCAACGTGTTGCAGAGCAACGTTGCATACCCTTCTGGCACTCAGAGTGTTAAAGGAACATTTAAACCTTCATTCTGGGGAAAATGTTTGTTTGAGGGCTTTTTCGCAGTGTACAAGGGTACTCCCATTGCAGGGAGATGTTTCTTTAAAAAGCTATTGCTTTTCAGACTGTCGCAGCACTGTGGAGTAGTTACTATCACATTCTGTGGAGAGATGAGTCCTAAGCTATACACTCCCATGGACCACTAACCAGGGGGATGCTGCTTGACACCATGTGGCATTAACAAGTTACATTAAAGTATTTTGACCAATAATAACTTTTGAATCCAAGACCCTTGTTTCACCCAACAGGCAAAACTATAACATTTTTATTTTATTTCACACTTTACTGCTCCTTGTACAGCTTCTGCACCAAAGGGCCAGACAGCACATTACATTGCAGTGCATTGTGTAGTCGTCTGGTCATTAAGGGGTTAATCTCAGACTGAACAGTCTATATTGATGTCTCTTGCATGTACTCCGATTTCACACCCGCTTCACGATTAGGGATTCATGCCTGTGTTCTCTTCATTCTCTTATATTGATATATGCTTACAAATTAAGGCATTGAACAAGCACCGTCAAGAACATTAGTCGTCTTATATCTACATCACCCTTGAACAGTCTATTTTGTTTTACAGTTAATCTATGTAGTTGTTGTAGTTTGCCATTTTCTTGCAAAATTAATCTTTTGAGATATTAAGCTTTGTTTTTAGTGATCCTTAATTCTAATTCCCCGCACTGTATTCTAAATCGTTCTGTGCCATTAGACGTACCCCAGTGTGTGTGGGCTCTTACTTTTCTTATGCAAATCTCATGCCCTACATTAGTCTTTTGCATGCCAGAGGGGCTGTCTGGCAATCGGAAGGTTAATTCATAGCATAGTGCATAGTCGTATTGGAAGCTAATTAAAATAAATGGGCACACTGTGCCTCCCAAGAAATGGTGATTAATTTCCTAAAAATTACATATTACAAATGATTAGTACAATATATATTTTTTAATCGACTAAACTCATCTTGTCCTTTTTAAGGACCAGAGGGGTATACCCCTCTGGTCCATAAAGGGTTAAAAGTATATGTTGGCTTTAACCAAAATCCAGACTTTTTTTACTTTACTTTTTTATTCTGACTTCCCAGATTGAAGGCTAATCTAGCCGCGCAGTGATTTATATGCTGTGCCTATCTTTTCTGAACCAATATTCACAATTCAGAATCTTAAATTCTCCTAATATTTGCATGGCTATAGAAATCACCATGAAGCCTACACTCCATGCTGTACATTTTGTGCATCTTTCCCAATGTCTTCAAATATCTTCATGTGTTTGCAGCTCATTATTGCTTATGTATTTTGCAGACAATGGGTATTACCTTCCGTACTACAAGAGAGAGCGCAGTAAGCGAGGCACTCAGATCACTGTTGGAATTTTAGAGAACCCAAACTACAAGAACATTCGTAAAAAGGATCCTGTTCTACTGCTGCACTGGTGGAAGGAGATTGTGGGCACCATTCTGTTCTGTATTACTGCTACCACCTATATTGTGCGCAAACTCTTCCAGCCTCACCCGCTGATTTCCAGGGTAAGCATAGTCAAACAAGAACAGTTTCTATACTTAAAAAGATTACTTCTCAGCAACATATTTAATCCAGTCAGGGACACTCAAACATGTTCTCAGCTGGTGAATCCATGATTTAACCATTCTGGAGGACAGCCAGAGATATCTTTTGTTTTTAATTGAGGATATCTTAAAGGGAAAGTAATGTCCCAGAAAAAATATTTGGCATTTTGTAGGGATTAAAAAGTTGAATTGAATGCAAAAAACCCCTATCTCTCAAAAAGCTATGGTTTGAGAGATATCTGCATTCAAAGTTTGACGTTTCCTGCTGACAGCCGTGTTGGCCGACATGGAGGCTCTTCAGCAGAGCCGCAATCGCATTTTTTTAAAAAAATGACTTCATTGGAATGGTCTACAAAGTGTGCCTGGTTTGCAAGCGCACTTTATAGACCATTCCAATGAAGATTCTTTTTAAAAATCGCGATTGCGGCTCTGCTGAAGAGCCTCAGTGTTGGCTGACATGGATCTCCTGCTGACACGTCAAATTTTGAATGCAAATATTTCTCAAATCATAGAGGTTTGAGAGACCTTTTTTTTTTTTTTTTTTTTATTTTTTTTTTTTTTTTTTTTTTTTTTATTTTGCGTTCAATTCAACTTTTTTATCTCTACAAAATATTATTTTTTTCTGTAACATTACTGTCCCTTTAAAGATATGTACTGTTGAGAGGGTGCTTGAAGACAGATTTGAGCTCCCCTGCTTTAAATGATGCAATGTATGGTGTTTTGTATCCCTTTCATAAGGACTATTTACCTCTAAATGTAAATCACCCATTTGTGCCCTTTCTGTGTTAGAAGAGGAAGGAGTCTGAGACACAATGTCAAACGGACAGTAAATTTGACACTGAAAATGGAGATTTAAAAGACAACTGGAATGACTACAAGAACTGTGGATACGTATCCCGGTAAGAGCTCATTTTTACACATTTCTTAGTTTTTCATAATATGAAATCTGATTTGTTAACATTCACAAATGATTGTAGATTGAAGGCAATCTAGCATTAACTACTGAACAGGTGTAGGAATGTAAGGATCTTGGCTGCAGGTTCTTTCCCCAGGAGTTGCCCACTGAGGCTTCTTCTTGATATATGGTAATCTGAAGACAGAAGACCTGCTGAAGAAGGTGAGCACCCTTTGAGTGCTGAGGTCCACATGTCCCATGCTTCCCTTCCGCACAGGGGTCTCATGTGGAGTTCCTATTACATACTCATGCATTCATTGGGTTTATTCTGTTTGTCTGTGAGGTGTTTGGAGCAAGTTTCTGTGGTAACTTAACCCTTTAGCTGCTGGCTAGCACCTTTTTTTTTTTTTTTTTTTTTTTTTTTTTTTTCTCCCTATTGGGTTCAGTGTTTATTGGGTCTACTAACATATTTTGAGTGGTTTTACATTTTGGTATTCACCTAGTTAACTTTGTTCTGCACCTTTAAGGCGCGCATTTACCGCATATACGGCATTGCTCCGTTCACTTCTATGGGACGTTACAGTTTGGGACGTATCTCTGCAACCGCTCCACGTAGCGAGGTCTGAGATGGCTCATTTTGTTGGTTTGCCCTTGCACTGTCATCCGGTCAATGTTGGGGGCCTTTGGTGGCTTCGGGCACTGTTGGGGTACTCTGTTAGCGAAACTACTATTCCCATGAGTGCTCGCTTCGCACCCCCATTTCTGATTGACTTCCATTGCGGCAGCCATTTTGTGTATTTGCAGATAGAGTTTCTGTTGCATCTTACCTTTTGGATTCAGTGTAATCTGCAAGTGCGAGGCTTCAAGCATGTAGCAGGCCTCTGTTTTATCTGTTTGTTTCCTGTAGTCTCCTCCTACCTACTTCCTGAGGAGGGGTTTAAAGGGCTGTCTGAGTCCTGACTCTGTTGCCCTTGCGTTGTTGTACAATAAAGTTCTGTTTCCCTTGGGCTCTGTGTATGACCTGGCTTGTCTGACCATCCATTCTGTTGCTGACCTGTGGCTCTGTCTGACCATTCTCCTTGTGCATTCCGATTTGGCTTAGACATCCTTTCTGGTGCAAACCTGTGGCTCTGACTAACCATTCCTTGTCTGACTATCTTTTCTGGTGCTGACTAGGGGGCTCTGTTTCCTCCGTGTGTTGGTCCTCGCTCCACAGACACCCATCCTAGTGCAGACCTGGGGCTCTATCAGACTCCTAGACTGACTGCAGGCTGAGTCAGTGCTAGTCCTTTGGGCATTCCGAATTACCTCAAACCTCCAGTGGGCGTGTGGTGTGTGTGGTGGATCTATGGGCGGACTGCTATTTCTGATACAGTGCTTGCCTCTGAACACCCTCTATGCTATCTGTTTACATGCATTGCTGGTTTTATTCTAATAAAATATTTTTTTACTTTACCTTACTGACTTCTGGTTTATTCCTGGGAACTGTGACAGTATCCTACGCAGGGCTTGGACTCTCCTTCTCTCCTCTGCAGTTTAACCCTTTGCCTACCAGATAAGTCTTATTTAGCATTTCTGGAGTGCATTTATTTATCAAACATACTATTTTGTGGGTGTTTTGATGCTTTGACCGTTTGATTCTGTGAGAATGTCTACTCCATTAGACCTTGGGGCTAAACCTAAGACAAAAGGACAATGTGATGTCTGTGTCCCTCATTGCTCCTCATGTCACTCAGGGTTACCTAGAAAATACTCAGGTCATGTTTGCCCAGCATTCACTGCTGCCCATGAATCCCCTGTAGGGGCCTCCAGCCATGCACTAGAGCCAGTATGGATGCAAGAATTTAAGGCTACTACCAGGGACCTCCGGTCAATCTTAAAACTCCTTCCATCCACTTTACAGGGGGTCTTCAACTAGTGGCAGGCCCCTGCCCCATCCGATCTTCCCTGCCTAAACTGCCGGGTGTACCTGATATGTCTGATTCCTGTTCAGCTGTTCCTTCATCTCCGTTTTGTGGGGACCCCTTTGAGGCTGACCCCATTCCCTCAGCTGAGGGTCTGATCAGGACTGTGCTGACCACCCTGAACATTCCCTTGGTACAGGAGGTTTCTTCTGACTGCTCTGTGTTTCAGGAGCCTGTTAGGCCCCATACTTGTTTCCACCTAACCCCACCCTTGACCGCTTGGTGTTTGAGGAGTGGAAGTTTCCATACAGGAAACCATCTGTGTCTAGGAAGTTCACTAAGCTTTACCCGTTCTCTGAAACGGCCCTCACACAGTGGGTCCATCCCCCCCCCCCCCAAGGTGGATGCCCCACGTTTCCAGACTTTCTATGTCCACTGCCTTGCCTGTGGCTGATGCCTCTGCTCTCAAAGACTGGACTGATAAGCTTGAGACCTCTCTCAAGACTGCCTTTGCTGCAGAGTGGTTGAATAGGGCTGTGGCTGTTTCGACTGAACAGCTTAATTCAGCTGTCCGTCGGGGAGCCCCTACTGCTTACATGTTGTGACTTCTCACTAACATTGCTGAGGCTCAGCATTATATCTCTGCTGCCCTGCTTGACGCTGTGCGTATGGTAGCCAAGGCTCCTACCATGCCTGTGGTAGCCAAATGTGCTCTTTGGCTCAAGATCTGATCTGCTGACACTTCCTCCAAGAAGGCTCTCCTGTCTTTGCCTTTTCAGGGCTCCTCCCTGTTTGGGCCTGAGCTCAAGGATCTCATCAGTGAGGCCACTGGAGGGAAGAGTACTCATTTGCCAGTGGTCCTGAGGAAGAAGGCGCCTGTCAAATGGAATCTGTTTTTTTCATCCCTTTTAAGCAGACTCTCTCCAAGCGACCCAGATGGTCCCTCCGGCTCCGCGCTTCTCATCCATGCGTTAGCAGAAATGGAGACCTAATTTCTCTGAAGCCCAAGGCTTCCAAACCTCCTTCTGCATGACTCGGCGAACCCGGGTCCCCACCCGCAGGTAGGTGGCTGCTTATGCCACTACCTCTCTGCTTGGGAGGCCTCTGTGGCGGACCCGTGGGTTTTACAGGTTGTAGCTACAGGGTACAGCATTCCCTTCACCTCCTTCCAGGACCTTCTCTTCTCATTCTCCCTTGGAAGCATAGAAGCGCCGCCTTTTCGAGGAAGATATTCAGGCCCTTCTGGATAAGGCAGTCCTGGAACCAGTTCCTCCTCAGGAGAGGGGCATTGGTTTTCTACTCCAACCTTTTTGTGGTTTCCAAGAAGGACGGCAGCTGTGATCCCATTTGGGATTTGAAGGATCTCAACTCCTTTGTGGTCCGGTCTCAATACCGCCAGGAGTCACTGTGCACAGTGATAGTGGCCATGTCCCCTGGGGAATTTCTGGCCTCTCTGGATCTTCAGGATGCCTATCTGCACATCACTATTCATCTAGAAAGTTGTCTATTTTCAATAAAATTGTGTTACCTAACAGTACCTGTCCTGATCTCATTTGTACCAACCGTGACACTTTCTTCCTGCCCTGGGGAACTTAATGGTTGGACATCCCAAAGTTGCCAGTAACCTTTATTGGACGACAGAGAAAATAGGATATTAGTCTTACCCGTTAAATCCTTTTCTCTTAGTCCATACAGGTTACTGGTCTCCCACCCTGTCAAGGGACCATGCTTGGCTCTCCTGTGGCGGAACGTGGGGGTCCTTTCGGGTTCATGCTCACAGGAGTCTTCCTTTACCTTCTTACTACCTAGTCAATAGTTAGTCTGCAAATCTTACTGGTTGGGATTGGCTAGCTGCAAGCTAAGGAGAGGAAGTAGGCTCCACCCAGCAGTCAGTTCTCAGAATTGTTCCTACCTATTTAAAGTGGCTGATCACCTACCCAAAGTTACCAGTAACCTGTATGGACTAAGAGAAAAGGATTTAACAGTTTAAGACTAAAATCCTATTTTATCGCTGAGGCTCTGGTATAGTGGGCATCACCCCTTGCCTTTTACCCTCTCTGTGTTGCTCTTGACAAAGAACCCTGCCCTTTCCCTGGTGGATGACATGGGACTCAAGGTCCAGGCTGATAAGAGGCTTGATTCCTTACTCAAGGACAACTTTTCTGCTGCTGGGACAGCAGTCCCCAAACGTTATGTGCTTTTACGACGGATCCTCTGTCCTTCACAAGGATCAATTCCATGGAGTTTTCACATATACTATGTTTCCCTCAGTTTCTCTCATCCCCAAGTTGATCTAGAAAATCAGGATGTAAAGGATGTGTAAGGTAAGGGTTATCCGAATCACACCATTTTGACCCAGCAGGGCTGGTTTACAGACCTAGTCAGTGGTTTTTGCCTTTTTTTTTTTTTTTTTTTTTTTAAATGTCCAGTATTTTGTTGACCTTTTTCCGACAGCCATTGGTATTTGCTTGCTTGTATACTTTTATAAATCTGCTCTGACATAGTCTATTCCATCAGACTGAGACATGCAAGCCAAAGCTGGCTGCATAAGTGTTATGAACATCTGTGTAAAAACTTATTTCACTGTCGTCCAATACAGGTCACTGGTACCATGGGATGTGTAGTCCCCTTTAATAGGCAGGAACAATTATGCAAATAATTTGCAAGGGGCGGAGCCTCCCCTCTTACTTAAGCCACCTGCTGGCCAGAGCCACCCATATTGATTTGTTCCTGGTGTGCTTGCACACCAGGCAGAGAACAGCTATGCTTCTTAGAGTTTTATTATTTTTTTCTTCAAATATGGAATACCACCATTAGGAGGGTGACCATGGCTGTGAATGCCCTCACCCGAAGTGGCTAGTGCAGCTTCCAGGGATTTCTGTGGACCTATACCTGATGAGGGGACAGCTTGTGTTAAGCAGCTCCCCTGTTGGGGAAATTACCTCTGGTTCTTTCCCTCCCTATCATGGTCACCTGAAGACAGAAGTCTGCGAGAAAGGTGAGTCACCCATTGAGTGCTGAAGGTCCACTTGTCCCCACAGTGTCCCTTTGATGGGCTTGTATTTGGGAGTTTTAACACACTCCAGCACTCATAGGGTGTTTTTATTGCATTATCACTATTTATGCAATTTCTGTGTTATTCTCTGAGTTTTGGAGCATTGGGTATTCATTTATTTATGTTTCTCATGTATTTCATGCTTGTTTGGGCACTTTTTACTGTTTTACTAAACTTTATTAAAAATGGTGTTCCGCGCCTTTAAACGCGGCTTTTTCCCGCTCAGCAGCAGAGCTCCTTTACTCTCTATGGGAATTCACAGTTTGGGACATATCTCTGAAACCGCTTGTCACAGCAACTTCAGAGTGGGCTCATTTTAATGCTAGGCTCCTGCTCTATCATCCGGTTGGTGTTTTAATAATGTAGGGGGTTCAGGGGGGCTTCGGGCACTGTTTGGGGTACTTGCATAGGGAAAACTACATTTCCCATGAGCGCTTAGCTCGCGCCCGTTTCTGATTGGCTGTCATGACGGCCGCCATTTTGTGGTACTTTTCCAAGGCGAGTACACTACGCAGGGACCGAGCCTTCTCTCTCCTCACCAGATTAACCCTTCGCTGGCCAGATAAGTCCGTTTTTAGACCTTTTCTGGGGTGAAACTTTAATCTTTAACACTTTTCTGGGTGATAGTGTTTGTTGTGGGGTATATTGACGCTGTGAGCATGTCTACTTCACTGGAGCTAGGGGCTAGACCCAAGACTAAGGAGGCTGGGGGGTCTTCTACCCCCATGGCGTTTTGCTCCTCTTGCCACATTGGGCTGGATTGCGGTAATGTGGGGGATCTATGCCCTAACTGTACTGATAAAGATAGCAACCCTGGGCTTCCCAGCCACGCTATTGAGCCATCTTGGGTGAGGGAGTTTAAAGCTGCCACTAGGGATCTCAGATCCACGCTTCAGCTCTTTCCCTCTCAGGTACAGGGGGCTCTCCAGGTCTGGCAGACCCCCTCTACTATCAGGACCTCCCTGCCTAAGCCACAAGGAGCTCCTGATATCACTGATTCTTCTGAAGAAGAACTTTTACAGGATTCTGATGCTGAGGAACGTACTGTTATTGAATCTAACAGGTCCATTGGGGACCCCTATGAGTGTGACCCTGAAGTTTCGGCTGAGGGTCTGATCAGAGCGGTTCTGAATACGCTCAACCTTCCTCTGACTCAGGAATCCACTTATGATCCTACTGATGTTTTTCAGAAAAAGCCATCTAAACCTGTTGTTTGTTTTCCAACTAACCCTACTCTTGCCCGTCTGGTTTCTGAGGCATGGAAGAATCCTGATAGATCTTCCTCTGTCTCCAAAAAGTTTGCCAAACTTTACCCTTTTCCCGAAGCGGAACTGGCAAAATGGGTTCATCCTCCCAAGGTGGATGCTCCTGTGTCTAGACTATCCAAATCTACTGCTTTGGCTGTCTCAGATGCCTCTGCCTTGCAGGACTGGACGGATAAGAAATTAGAGCTCTCTCTTAAATCTATTTTTGCCTCTATTGGCACTGCCATGCGACCCACCTTTGCTGTGGCATGGGTTAATAGGGCTATTGCAGCCTGGACTGAACGACTGACTGAAGCGGTTCGCCAGGATGCGCCTGTATCTGAACAGTTGCAGCTGCTTGCTAATATCTCTGAAGCTCAGAACTATGTTGCTGATGCTGCTTTTGATGCTGTGCGCATGATGGCGAGGGCCTCCACTTCTTCTGTGGTGGCTAGACGCGCTCTTTGGCTGAAAATTTGGTCTGCTGATACAGCCTCTAAGAAAGCCTTGCTTTCCTTGCCCTTTCAGGGGAATTTGCTCTTTGGCTCTGAGCTCAAAGAAATGATCAGTGAGGCTACTGGCGGTAAAAGTACTCTTCTACCCTCAGTCTTTAAGAAAAAGTTTCCAGCCAAACGCAATCGGTCCTTTCGTTCCTTTCAGACTGAGACACGCTCCTCGGCCCAAACGGGTCCTCCCACTACGCGCTCCTCCTCCAAGCCCAAACAGTCCTGGAAGCCCAAAGTTGCCTCCAAGGCCAAGACCTCCAAGACTGCTTCGGCATGACTCGCCGAACCCGGGTCCGCATCCGGCTGTAGGCGGTCGTCTCCGCATCTTTCGCCGGACTTGGGAGGAGTCAGTGGCGGACCCATGGGTTCTTCAGGTGGTGTCAGAGGGATACAGGATCCCTTTCTCTTCCCTTCCTCCTTTTCGGTTCCATTTTACTCGTCCTTCTCAGGAACCCTCAAAAGGGCGTCTGTTCGACGACGCTATTCAGGATCTCTTGGACAAAGAGGTCCTGGAGGCGGTTCCGCAGGGGGACACAGGTTCAGGATTTTATTCCAACCTGTTTGTGGTAGCCAAAAAGGACGGAGGAGCCCGTCCCATCTTGGATCTCAAAGATCTCAATGCCTATGTGGTGACTTCCCACTTCCGCCAGGAGTCCCTGCGCTCTGTGATTGCGGCAATGTCTCCAGGGGAGTTTCTTGCCTCCCTGGACCTTCAGGATGCTTATCTTCACATCCCTATTCATCCAGAGAGCAGGAAGTATCTCAGGATTGCCTGCCACAGGGGACACTTTCAATTTACAGCGCTCCCCTTTGGACTGACTACAGCTCCTCAAGTCTTCCAGCGGGTGCTGGGCTCCTTGATAGCGGTGCTCCATCAGGATGGGATCAGAGTGACACCCTACATGGACGATCTCCTACTGAAGGCCTCCTCAGCGGAGCTTCTCCACCAGCAGTTGCAGAGGTGCATGCACACCCTGAACCGTCACGGATGGATCCTGAATCTGGACAAGTCGGACTTGATTCCTTCTCAGAGGCTTCTGTTCCTGGGTCTCCTGTTCGACACTCGCCAATGCATGGTGTTTCTTCCAGAGGACGTGGCTCACCAGATAGCTGTCAGAGTGGCTGGGATTCTGGACATGGACGAAATTCCAGTTCCGAAGTTGTCGTCCTTAGTGGGGAAGTTCATTTCCACGATAGAAGCAGTACCATTTGCCATGGCCCACTCCAGGGATCTTCAGAGATTTGTGATCCAGACGTGCAGGAATCATCCAGATCATCAACATCTGTCTGTTTCTCTTCCTCCTCATGTCGAGTCGAGTCTGCACTGGTGGTTAGATCTCTCACATCTCCTGAAAGGGAGATCCTTTCTAGTTCCTCTTTGGACCACAGTCACAACGGATGCCAGCCTTCGGGGCTGGGGTGCAGTCTGGGGTCGCTTCAGTGCTCAGGGGAAATGGGGTCTGGAGGAATCCATGCTCTCCATCAATGTTCTGGAACTTCGAGCTGTCCGGCTGGCCCTGAGGCACTGGGAGTCTCAATTGACCGGTCTTCCAGTCAGAGTAGAGTCCGACAACGCCACGGCGGTGGCTTACATCAACAGACAAGGCGGTACAAGAAGCGGTTCCGCCTGGTGGGAAGTCAAGGATATTTTGTCTTGGGCAGAAGATCACGTGCCTGTCATCTCTGCAGTTCATATTCCAGGCGTGGACAACGTCATGGCAGACTTCCTCAGTCGGCACACCGTCGACAGCGGAGAATGGGCTCTTCACCCAGAGGTGTTTCACATGCTCACTCAACGGTGGGGGATGCCAGTGGTGGATCTGATGGCTACCAGACACAACAGGAAGGTTCCGGTGTTTTGCTCCCGTCTGAGGGACTCCCTTGCTCTAGCGGTGGATGCCTTGTCGATCCCTTGGGACTTCTCCCTGGCTTACATCTTCCCCCCTCTTCCTCTATTGATCAGAGTTATTCAGAAGTTGAAGAGAGAACGTTGTCCTGTCATCCTGATTGCTCCAAACTGGCCTCGCCAGTCCTGGTTTCCGGAATTGATGGCCATGTCAGTGAAGGATCCAATCCCACTTCCAGCCCGTCCGGACCTGCTTCTTCAGGGGTATCTGTGGAAAGAGGATGTTCACTCTCTCCGTTTGATGGCATGGCGGTTGAATCCTCGATTCTAGCTAAGAAAGGCTTTTCTCCTTCTGTGGTGTCGACGATGCTCAGTGCTCGTAAGCCTGTGTCTTCCAAGATCTATCATCGCATTTGGTCAACTTTCGTGACATGGTGCTCTGTCAAGCAGTTGTCTCTTGACTTCCATCTTCCCACTGTCCTGGCCTTCTTGCAGGACGGTGTGGACAAGGGGCTCAGTCTGAGTTCCCTCAAAGTTCAGACCTCTGCCTTGTCTGTGTTTTTCCAGGAAAGGATTGCCATCCTTCCTGATGTGAAAGTCTTCTTCCAAGGTGTGACTCATGTCCGGCCTGCCTTCAAGAGTCCTGCTCCCCAGTGGGATCTCAATTTGGTGCTGGGAGTTCTTCAGCGACCACCGTTTGAATCCTTGGCTTCCATTCCATTACGTCTTGTGACTTGGAAGTTGGCCTTCCTTTTGGCTATTGTGTCAGTACGCCGGGTGGCAGAGTTACAGGCTTTGTCTTGTAAACCTCCTTACCTGGTGTTCCACAAGGATAAGGCTGTGCTTCGCACTACCAAGGAATTCTTACCCAAGGTTGTGTCTGAGTTTCACATCAATCAGGAGATTGTGGTTCCCTCTTTCTGCCCTAATCCTTCATCTGACAAGGAAAGAGATCTCCATTTGTTGGATGTGGTGCGTTGCCTCAAGTTTTATGTTCACCGCACCGAATCTATCAGGAAGTCTGACGCTCTATTCGTCATTCCTGAGGGGCCTAGGGCAGGAAGACCGGCTTCCAAAGTTACCATTGCCTCTTGGATTAAGGCTACCATCCGTGAAGCCTATAAGTTGAGGAATAAGCATGTTCCCTTCAGGGTGACTGCCCATTCCACCAGATCTATTGGGGCCTCCTGGGCCTACAAGAATCAAGCTTCTGCTGATCAACTGTGCAGAGCGGCCACTTGGTCCTCTGTGCACACTTTTTCTAAGCACTACCGAGTTGATGTACTGGCATCGGCTGATGCCAGCTTTGGTAGGAAGGTCCTGGAGGCAGTCTTGCCTGTGTAGGTCTTCCGCTCTGTGATCCTTAGTGCTTTCTTACTGTTGAGCCCGGTTGGCTCGTGTTCCGTGTGCTGTGTTAAGTTCAGGGATTGTTCCCTTGGTTGGTGTCCGTTGACACTTACAGTTTGGGCTATGTTATCAACTGGTTAACAGTTCTAGTGACTTGGGCCTTGCGCCTGGTCCTTGCCTTACTTCCCGCCTCTGGATCAGCTCAATGTTTGTACATCCCATGGTACCAGTGACCTGTATTGGACGACAGTGAAAATAGGATTTTAGTCTTACCTGTTAAATCCTTTTCACTTAGTCCATACAGGTCACTGGTCTCCCACCCTGTCAAGGGACCAGTCTTGGCTCTCCTGTGGCATTTAGTGGGAGACCGTTCGGGCATGCTCACAGGAGTCTTTCTTTTTGCTTACCTGGGGTCAGTTTAGGGTCTCAAATCAATATGGGTGGCTCTGGCCAGCAGGTGGCTTAAGTAAGAGGGGAGGCTCCGCCCCTTGCAAATTATTTGCATAATTGTTCCTGCCTATTAAAGGGGACTACACATCCCATGGTACCAGTGACCTGTATGGACTAAGTGAAAAGGATTTAACAGGTAAGACTAAAATCCTATTTTTGTGTGTGTGCTGCACTAATTTTAAAATTTGAGGTATAATACTCACAATTTTGCCCCTTTTCACTTTATATGAAATGGCGGGGTTTGTATTATACATGAGTGAAAAAAAAAAAGATAGACTCCCCTCCCACCACCTAAATATGCTCCTACTTTCCCCTCACTCCAGAGGCATATGGGGCACAGTATGCTTGCATTTGTCTCCCACTTCCCTCATCCCTCTGTGAGGACTTGTGTTATTCATGAAGATGATAGTGCTCTTTGAGGACTTGAAGGTCCTTGCATGGCACTACCGTAGTTTGTGTTCAGAGATCTATGCATTGGATCTACACTTGTGCCATACAAGGACTTTCAGGTCCTCAATGGGAACTACCATTATCTTCAATTAATACAGGTCCTCGCAGGGGGTGCAGGAAGTGGCTGGCAAATGCAAGCAGATATCCCAGATGCCTCTGGAGGGGGTGGGGGAGGTGAGTAGAGTGAGGGGAAGATGAGAGCATATTGAGGAGGGAGGGAAGCAGACAAACACTTTTTTTGGCGCTCACGGAATGCGTTACATTTCTAATTTTTTTTTGTATTCTGTATTTGGTTGTGCATTAGGTACCTGACTGACTTTGAGCCTATTCAGTGTCTTGGTCGTGGTGGCTTTGGAGTGGTTTTTGAAGCCAGAAATAAAGTGGATGACTGTAACTATGCGATCAAGAGAATCCGTTTACCCAACAGGTAATTGGTGGTTTCCTTTACACAAGTCTAAAGTAAAACCTTTTATGTTGACCTATTCAGTGTAGAGAACGCTTTCCTACCATCACTCTTCAGCTTGTGGTGAGAGCAGATCACGAATAACCTTATCGGTGTGCACAACAGAACATTCTGCAAATGCGAAACGGTTCTATGACTATATATCATTTGATTCCCTTCCCTGATCAAGAACCTTACTCAGGAAGCAAAAAAAATATTCTGGAGCAAATGAAGTGTTTAACTGGAGGAGAAAATTCCCCATTGATTTGAAATGATGCTTTTAACACCAACTGAATGCTAGAGGTGTCTCGGCACATCACTTTGCAATGTGTAGGAGACTTTGCTAGCATTCAAGAGGTTAAAAGCAATATATATATTAATATATATATATATATATATATAAATATAATTTTGATCTGATTCTCTTTCTTTCCATGCACATCCAAACATCTATTGAGGATTGTTGGTTTAACGCCATGAATTGTTGGGGGGTGTCCAACACATTGCTTGTAATGCGTTAGTTGGTCAACCCCCCCAGACACTGATTTAAGGCCATTTTTTTGAGAAACTGCACACCAACTGTGGCACAATTACTACCTTCACAACTTTTTTTAACCCTTACATATGCATCTTTTTATTACTTCTACATGTATGCTTTCATCCACCAGTACACAGTAGTTTGTTGTAGCAAGGAATCTGTTTAACTGTTTCATTGAATAGAGGGTACACAACTCATTGTGCTGACAGTTCACACTTCATCTTCTTAGTCTTTGTTTCATTTCAAATCCAATGTAGTGTAATACAGAGCAAAAACAGAACTTGTGTCACTGTCCAAATTCTTATGGCCTGCATGTTATGCAGTAAACCCTTTGAGTGACAGATTGGTATGCAACGCATTGCTTTGCAATGCATTGCGTACATCTCCGGCGCTTAAAGGGTTAAACATGGTTGTAGCTTACACCACTACAGTGTGTGTGCGCAGTGAAGTGTGGATTTACTTAATATTTCATATTCTTAGAGAGCTGGCACGAGAAAAAGTGATGCGTGAAGTAAAGGCTTTAGCTAAACTGGAACATCCGGGCATTGTGCGCTATTTCAACGCATGGCTGGAAGCACCACCTGAACTGTGGCAGGAGAAGATGGATGAGCTGTGGCTAAAGGATGGAAGGTACTGGTTCCGTGACATTTCAGTTTATGCTTTCTTAGGGAGCGAAAGCATACACAGGACTGGTAGAAACCAATCGGACAGGGAGGCTTATGTGTCATGGAAAAGGTGGGGGAAATCAGAAGCAAACAAACTGCATCACAACAAACAAATAACACTTCCCAAAATTCTTATCCATTTAAATGGGGATTATTACTACTTAAATAGTAAAACGTCAATACGTTTGCAACATCCTGGTTAAACTGGTATGAATTAATTATATATATGTTTTTTTCCCCATGGTCCCACTAGTTTGCTACAGAATTGTAACACTTTACTTCCTACATCAGCCTCACTAGGTTCAGAGAAACATAATGACGTTGATACCACAGTTGTGCATTACGCTGGACACCATGTTGATCATTCCTGGAAACACTCAAAAATTAAATGCTGTATGTTTAAAAGGCAAAATGGAGTAATTCTGAGACGCACCGTATTAACCTTTAAGAACCGAGGGGTACGCAACGCATTGCAAAGCACTCAAAGGGTTAAAAAATACAATTCCACTGAATTTAGATGCGGCATAAGCCTATGAATGCAAGAGAGTTCTTTTCAATGCATTGGAGACATCAGGGGAGATGAACTAAGCGGTGATAAAGAGGTGATAAAGTGGAGATAACATCTCCAGTGATATCACTTCTCCAATCCCTATGTTATTCTATGGAGCCTACGCACTAACCTCTCCAAAGCTGAAGAAATCTTAGTGCAGTGACTCCATAGAATAATATAGGAACTAGAGAAGTGATATCACTGGAGAAGTCCTCTCTACTTTATCACTTAGTGAAACTCCCTCATCTAGTATTCAAGGGATTAAAAGCACAATTGGATTAATTTGGAGTTTTGTGTGTTCCCTGTGATGCATTTGGTGAGCATCAAACTTGCTCAAGTTCTTCAAAGTACACTTTCTTAAATTGGAAACATTATCATAGTAATAAGTGACTCTTAGTTTAAGATAATGATCTCCATCCGTAAGTGCCCTTCAAACTGCAGGCAGTTACATGCATATGGTTTATTTTTTGATCATTTCTTGGAGTGCCCTGCTAGTTGTTGTTTACTGATAAATGTGTGTCTCTTTCGAGCCATTCCGATCTCTCTTACCGTCCATTAGTTGTGTGGAAAGCCTGAATAGAGATCACTATAGACAGGAAACTGCTGCAAAAAATGCAGACATTATGTGGATTGCTATACCTGTCTGCTGTTTGAAAGAGACCTACCTAGGTAAGTTAATCTGTTTAAAGCAGAACTATCACTGAAAATAAAGTGCCGTACAATTCATTATGTACATAGCGATACGCATATCCGTACTAGTTTTACCCTGATAAACACAACCAGTTCCCAGATGGACAGGCAGGCATCTTGCCAAAGAGACATCTGTGCGCATGCGCTGTCTGTTCCGGTCTCCTCTAGGAGGAGTTGCATTGTACCTTAAAGGGATAGTAATACTTAAAATGTAAAACAAAATGTTGTAGGGTTTATTCCCCTGAGTAAAACAAGAGTACTCCCACTGCTGAAAGGTGTTTAATTCAAGTTATTAATTTTCAAAGTTGAATTTTTTAGGTGCAATATCACAGTGGCCTGAAATTGTACAGTGGCGCTGTTGCTACACGATCCTATGGACAGCTCTGGTCCCGGGACCATAAATCTCCATAGGATGATTTAGCAACAGCGCCACTGTACAACTTCAGGCCATTGTGATATTGCACCTAAAAAATTCAACTTTGAAACTTAATAACTTTTGAACTTTTACATTTTAAGTATTACTATCCCTTTAAGGTATAGGAAGACTGATGGTGCAGATGCCGGTACAGCAAGATGCCTGCCTGTGTATCTGGAAACGAGTTGGATTTATCAATAACACCAGACTTATTCAGGATAATACTAGTATGGACGTATTGCTATTTACATAATTATCGGGGAGCACTTATTTTCAGTGATAGTTCTACTTTTAAACCAGGGGCTCTAAAACATTTCCTGAATCCTCCCCAACAGTTCATGTTTTCAGGATCTCAACTAAACACAAGGGAATGTTAATGAAGACCATTTAGAATGATTGAACCACTGATTTACCTCTGATAGTGTTAGGAGATCCAGGAAACCTGCACAATTAGGAGGGGTCTGAAGACAGATTTGAGCACCTGTGTGTTAAACAAATTAAAAGCCACTTATCCCTAGGATACAGTGACCATTTAATTATTTTATTTTACATTCCTTCTAGCACCGGTTGGCCAGTAAGCTCTCCAACGCCTCTTGATGGTCTTTCAGTGAAAGTTCGAAGCACAGATCCATTCTCAATGAAGGAGCAAGTAGAGGTGATCACCCCATCAGAGAGCAGTTCCCTCTCTGCTGGATTTATTGCTGTTCAGCAAGATCATGTTAAGAGGTCATCACCCCACATACCATCAACCACAGAAGATTTAAACCAGTCACATGGTGCTCTGGTCAAGATACAAGACACTTCTCTCATGGACTGTGATTTGGAGCACAACACAGTTGATGAAGACGATCTTGGGATATGCTATGAATATTGTCCTCGTACAGATGCAGATATTGGGTTACATGAGAGAACATCCTCATCCATAGTTTTTGAAGACTCTGGTTGTGACAATGCATCAAACGGTGACCACAAAATGGATGTATCTGTACACGTTACACACAGTGAGTTCTCTGAAAGAGAGACTGGAACCAAAGACTCCAGTGAAAGCAAACCCACCTCCACAAGCACTTTATCCATTTCCCCACCCAGACCAAAGACATTATGTTTGGATCTAACCAAAAATACTGCTGAAAAGTTCAAACCAAGCTCACCAAAGGTGTACCTCTACATTCAGATGCAGCTGTGTCGTAAGGAGAACCTTAAAGACTGGATGAGTGGACGAGGCACACTGGAGGAGAGGCCGAGGGCGCAGAGTCTACATATATTTCTGCAAATTGCAGAAGCGGTACAGTTTTTACACAACAAAGGGCTTATGCACAGGGATCTGAAGGTGAGTACATAATTGGTTTAAAGGAGCGTTAAAGGGTTTGTAATGCCCAATGATAACTTTATTTTGTGTTGTAGATTTCAAAAAAGAAATGATTTGGAGCAAATCCCATCTCAAACCTTTATGGTTTGAGAGAGATTTGCTTCTAAAGTTCCTCCCTCCCTCCTGTCAGCTGCAAAGCTGACAGCAGGCGGTTCGAGACAACCGACTCGAGGAGGCTCTTCAGCAGAGCCGAAATAGCATTCTTTAAAAAGAAACACTTAATTGGAACGGTCTACAAAGTGTGGTTGCAAACCAGGCACACTTTGTAGACCATTCCAATGAAGTAATTCTTTTTAAAGATCACTATTTTGGCTCTGCTGAAGAGCCGCTGGCTAGTCCTAGGACCGTTATCTCCTGCTGTCAGCTAGAGCGCTGATGTCAGGGAAAGGGGAGGGAGGGGGGAATTTTAACACCGAATATCTCTCAAACCATAAAGGTTTGAGAGATGGGATTTTCGCCAAATATATATATTTTTTTTTTCTTTAAATCTACAACGCAAAATAAAGTTATCATTGGGCATTAATAACCTTTTAATACATAATACTGACCAATCATTTTACTTTACTATAGCCATAAAATCCTAATTGATTATGCTTTTGTGCCGTACAACATAATCCGTCCCAAGGAAGAAATCCGTTGCTAACAGGACAGAAACTCTGCTCCCTGCACGTGCTCTAATCTTAACCCTTTGAATGCCAGAGGGGTAAACAATGTGTAAACCTCTGGCACTTGAAGGGTTAAGGATCAGAGGGTGCATTGCTTTGGTCTTCAAAACATTAACTCTTTAAATGTCAGAGGGATAGTCAATGCATTGGATACATCTCTGGTACTCAAAGGATTAAAGTGGAACTTTACATTTCATTTGATGGCTCTCAGATAACTATTTATTATTTAAAATTTGCTTTATTTAAAGAGTTATTTAATGTAAATGGCATGGTTCCGATGCTTACTGCAGCAGTCTGACTGCTTTCCACCCCTGTCCCCTTGTAGGTCAGAGCATGCAGACGACAATTGCTACGTCCCTAATTCTGTGGGGCTCTCCCTTCATATGCGCATGTCCTACACTCTTTACCAGCCCAGTTGCAAGAGGACAGGCTTATCATTAAAGAATGCCATTTGTTTGGAGGCAGAGCGCTGCCAATAAAGTGACTCAGCATGAACATGGTTGTGCTTTCCCTCTTGCTACTGGGCAACAGGAGTGATGGCTTTTAAGAGGTTTATGCACTGTAACTGCTTCAAGGAATAGTAAACCCCTTTTTCCCCACATTCTGCAAGAACATTTTCTGTCGTCCAATACAGGTTACTGGTAACTTTGGTAGACGATCAGCCCCTTTAAATAGGCAGGAAAAAGTCTGAGAAGTGACTGCTGGGTGGAGCCTACCTCCTCTCCTTAGCTTGCAGCTAGCCAGTAAGTTTTGTTCCTTGGTCAAGACACAAGCAAGAGAACAGTTCTGCTGTAGTTTTAGCTTGTTTATTATTTTTCTGTTAGATATGGAATACCACCATTAGGAGGATTACCATCACTGACAATTCCCATCACCCAAATGTGGATAGCTCAATTTACCAGGTGCTTATTTGTGGACCTAAGCCCCGAGGGTGGGGAATCTTGGCTGCAAGTTCTTTCCTCAGGAGTTGCCCACTGAGGCTTCTTCTTGATAATATGGTAGTCTGAAGAAAGAAGTCCGGCAAAAAAGGTGAGCAACCGTTTGAGTGCTGAGGTCCACATGTCCCATGGAACCTCTCTGCACAGGGATCTTTATTACTGAGTTCTTATTGCATACTGTAGCACTCATTGGATCTATCTACGTCAGATGCCATTGCTCCATTCACTTCAATGGGACTGTACAGTTTGGGACATATCTCTGCAACTGCTTATCGCAACAATGTCAGAGATGGCTCATTTTACTTGCCTGCCCTTGCTCTGTCATCCGGTCAATGTTCTGAGCATGCTGGGGGGCTTCAGGCACTGTTGGGGTACTTTTTACAAAAAAAAAACAAACCCTACAATTGCCATGAGCGCTTGCTTTGCGCTCTCGTTTCTGATTGGCTCCAGTCGCGGCAGCCATTTTGTGCTTTCCTGTGAATGAGTATCCTATGCAGGGACTTGTACTCTCCTTCTCTCTTCAGCTCCTTAACCCTTTCATTGCCAGATAAGTTTATAATAATTTTCTGTGCTATTTAATCCCTTTTAAACACTGTTTTTGGGTGATTTAGTGTACTTTTGACCAGTTTATTTCTGTGAGAATGTCTATTCTACTAGAGACTGGGGTTAGACCTAAGACTAAGGAATCTGGGGTGCCTGTCCCCCCCCATTGCTCCTTATGTCATGAAGGGTTACCTAGAGAATTCTCAGGTCATGTTTGCCCAGCTTGCGCTGCTGTTCCTGAATCTCCTGCAGGGACCTCCAACCATGCATTAGAGCCAGTATGGATGCAAGAGTTTAAGGCTAATACAGGGACCTCTGGTCTACCTTACAACTCCTTCCATCCACCTTAAAGGGGGTCTTTCACTCATGTCAAGCCCCTTCTTACATCAGGCCTTCCCTGCCTAAACTGCCAAGTGTCCCTGATTTATCTGATTCCTCTGATGAGGAACTGTTGGTGGATTATGCGGATGAAAACTGTTCTGCAGTACTTCCTCTCAGTTTTTTCTTGGGGATCCCTTTGAAGCTGACCCTGTCCCCTCTGCTGAGGGCCTAACCAGGGCTGTATTGACCACTATGAATATTCTCTTTGTACAGGAGACCTCTTTGGACCCCTTCAGATGTGTTTCAGGAGCCTCAGCGCCCTTATACATGTTTACCACCTAATCCCACCCTTGACCGTCTGGTCTCTGAGTGGGAGTTTCCAGATATAAAGCCATCTGTCTCTAAGAAATTTGCTAAGCTTTGTCCATTTTCTAAAGCAGAGTTAGCTTTATGGGTATATCCACCCCAGGTGGACACCCCTGTGTCCAGGTTGTCCAAATCTACTGCTTTGCCTGTAGCAGATGCTTCTGCTATGAAGGACTGGACTGACAAAAAGCTTGAAACTTTTCTCCAGGCTATTTTTGCTTCGGCTGGTTCTGCCTTATGCCCGGTGTTTGCCGTTGCACTGGTGAATAGGGTCGTGGCCATCTGGACTGCACAGCTTACCTTGGCTATTTGCCAGGGGGCTTATACTTCTGAACTGCTGAGACTTGTCACCAACATTGCTGAGGTCCAACATTATGTCTCTGATGCTCTGTTTGGCTCTTCTATATCTGTGGTTATCAGACAGGCTCTTTGGCTCAAAATCTGGTCTGCTGATACCACATCAAAATAGGCCCTATTATAATTGCCTTTTCAAAGTTCTTCCCTATTTGGGCCCGAGCTTAAATATCTCCTCAGCGGAGCCACTGGAGTTAAAGGTACTCCGCTTCCAATGGTCCACAAGTCCTCCTACAAGCCCACTGCTTCCAAACCTAATTCGGCATGGCTCCCCAATTCCGGGTCCCTGCCCTCAGGTGGGAGGGTGCTTGAGCCACTACCTTTCCATCTGAGAAAAATCTGTGGTGGACCCATGGGTTTTGCAGGTGGTGGCGGAAGGGTACAAGATTCCTTTTACCTCTCTTCCTCCTCCCCGAACCTTTAGTCTCATTCTCCTCTGGGCGCAGGAAAGCCTTGCCTGTTCGAGGGTGCTATCCAAGCTCTTCTGGACAATGGGGTCTTGGGGCCGGTCCCTTTTCCGGAGACAGGGTTGGGGTTCTATTCCAACCTCTTTGTGGTCTCCAAGAAGGCTGAGGTTGTCATCCTATTCTGAATATGAAGGATATAAACCAATTTGTGGTCAGATCTCACTATCATCAGGAGTCCTTGCAACCAGTGTTTGAGGCCGTGTCTCCTGGGGAGTTCCTAGCATCTCTGGATCTTCAAGATGCGTATTTGCACATCTCCATTCATCCAGTGTCTCTGATTTGTCTGCTCTCCATCGCGATGTCATCAGTGTCACTCCATACATGGACGACCTTCTTCTGAAGGCCTCATCTCCAGACCTTCTTCACCAGCAGGTTCAGACCTGCATTCAGATACTATCCGCTCAAGGGTGGATCATCAACCTGGACAAGTCGGACCTTGTTCCCTCTCAGAAGATGGTTTTCCTGGGCCTTCTCTTTGACACTCAGAGAGGGATGGTCTTTCTCACAGGTGAGGTGGCTCATCAGCTGGCTCAGAAGGTATCTGCGGTTCTGAGCCTGGATCCGATTCCTGACAAGAAATTGTCCTCTCTAGTGGAGAAGTTAATCTCCACAATAGAAGCAGTCCCATTCGCCATAGCTCATGCCAGGAAGTTTCGGAGGTTTCTAATCTTGGCATGTAAAGGTCAACCGGATTATCTGGAGGAGTCTGTCTCTCCTGCTTCATGTAGAGTTGAGTCTTTCATGGTGGCTCAACATGGGCAATCTCCTGATGGTTGAGCCCTTCCTGATCTGGATGATGGTGACTATGGACGCCAGCCTCTCAGGATGGGGGGCTGTTCTGGGGCACCTGAATGCTCAGGGCTGGTGGTCTCGGGAAGAAGTTATCTTTCCCATCTACGTCTTGGAACCTCAGGCATTATTTCATGCCCTGTGCCAGTGGAGACTCCAGTTGGAGGACTGTCCAGTCAGGGTCCAGTCAGACAACGCCACAGAGGTGGCTTACACAAGCAAGGCGGCACAAGAAGTCTCGCAGCTTGATTAGAGGTCAAGGCTATTTTGTCCTGGGCAGAGGACCATGTCCCTGCCATCTCCGCAGTTCATATTCCAGGTGTCGTCAACGTCTTGGCAGACTTCCTCAGTCGACATACAGTGGCCGGCGGAGAATGGGAACTTCACCCAGAGGTGTTCAATCTGGTAGTTCAGAAGATGGGTATCACATGCATTGATCTGATGGCAACAAGACACAACAGGAAGGTTCCAGTGTTCTGCGCTCTCTGGGCAGACCCACTAGCTCTAGCTGTGGACGCTCTATCGATACCTTGGATCTTTTCTCTGGCGTACATCTTCCCTCCTGTTCCAGTGCCTCATAGGGTTATGAGGAAGCTACGTCTGGAGCGCTGTCCAGTCATTCTGATTGATTTCTCTGTTTTGGCCTCGCCAATCTTGGTTCCCAGAGCTTCTGGATCTGTCAGTGTCAGACCCCTTCAGACTTCCTCCTAGTCCGAATATTCTCTTACAGGGATAGCTGTGGAAGGAGGATGTTCATCGTCTGCTTTTTGACGGCATGGAGGTTGAATCCTCAACTTTGAGGAAGAAAAGTTTTGTTTGTTTTTTTCCATCTGGTGCAGTGGCCACTATGCTGCTTAGTGCCCATAAGCCTGTTCCTCCAAGGCCTACCATAGAGTCTGGTGAACATTTCTCTTGGTGTGCTGATAGGATCTTTCTCAGGAAGCTGCATCTAAGGTTAGAGGGTAGACTCCACCCCTGCACTCCTCAGAATTGTTCCTGCCTACTTAAAGGGGTGGAGAGACTACCCAAAGTTATCAGTATCCTCTATGAACTAAGAGAAAAGGATTTAACTGGTAAGACTAAAATCATATTAATTATAGGCAATTTTATTGTATATAATGTTTTTATTTTTAATTTACATTTTTGTGTCCCTTATAGTTTACTACTTGGGTCTCCTTTTCCAGAGAGCTTTTTGGTTGCTAGACTGTCAAAGAAGGATGTGATGCAATGTTGTACTTTCACTGCAGCACTGAATACTCTGTTTGCAATCCTGTTTACGTTGTATCTCTTTTGCATTGTATCACTAGACCTGCTTTCATGTTCCCTTACAGAAAGCTGTATTTAAAAAAAGCAGTCTGTACACTCTTCTGATTTAAAAGGATAGTAATATTTCAAAATAAATGGAGCTCCAATTTAATCTTCACAGTATTTGGGCCATGAAGAGTGTTATTTCAATAGTCAGTGGTATAGTTCAAGAGTAATTTAATTATAAAGTATCCGCCTCCCATGAGAAATGGAATCCAGTCATCGGACCGGACAAATTTCAGCGAGGGACAATGTTCTGGCTGTGAGCATAAGGAAAACTCTGCCTCCCACTTGAAGAAGGAGGGCAGGATTTCCTTATGCTCGCAGAAGAGTTTCCCTCTTTGCGATCCATCTAGACGGTCTTGCTGTGCGGAGTTACTTGGGTAATAGGGGCAGGAGTGCGATACTTTTACTTTTTAACTACACCACAGACTACTAAAATGCTCTATATGGCCCACAAACTATGAAGATTAAACGGAGCTCCAAATATTTTGAAATATTAATATTGCTTAACTCCATCCTGACAATGGACGTACATGTATGTGCTGCAGAATCTGGCACTTAGTGACAGAGGGCGTACATGTAAGTCCAGGAAGTTGTTAAAAGCAATGGGTAAAAAAAGGTCGGCGGGTGGTAAATTCCGAGCGTGCGTGCACCGCAGGTCACTAAGGGGTTAAACTTTGAGTAGACTAATAACTTTATTCTTTGACTGGTGAACTTGTTTCTTGAAAATAATTTTGGTAAATTGTGCCCATTAATCATGGTCATTTTGTATAGTTCTTAAGCCCTTGATTTCTAATGTCCAAAGAGTTAATATCGAACTACACCCAAATGGAGGTGACTTTTAACTGTGTAACAGAAGGACTTGTGTAGTAAAAAATATGTAATTCATACAGCAGTCACGCTTACCTATAGTAAATTATAAAATTATTTTATTTATTTTTTTTTATATCCATTTAAATTTTCCTGTAGTAAATGCTTCCTCATAAGTTTTCTTAGGTAGAAACGGTGTAAGATACAGTAGTCTTTTTTTGCCTCTAGTAATACAAATGAATGTTTGCATCCAATGTAAAATCCTTTCCTATAGCCTTGCTTTTGTAATGGGAAATATCGTTCAGACGGAGCTTAAAGTAGATGAAATCGTATTCAAGGGAGCCAAGTGAGTTACTCTCATTTTACTCAGCAGGAAAATCATTATAACATAATTTTTAATAATTAAATCTGGCTGCCTTCCCTCAGATCTGGAATCCAGTCTTGGTACTGGATGGGTTCACAGAGGGACTTCAGTCAGTAAGTATAAGGAAAATCTTGCCCCCTTGACGAAGGAGGGCAGGTTTTTCCCTTTGCTTACTGTAGATTGTCCCTCAACGCTCTCCATCCAGACCAGACTGAGAGGCAGAGTGATGCAGGGAAAGGGGCGGAAGGGGGATCCTTTTGTCTTGAATAGTGCAAATCTGTGAGTAACACTGTATAGCACAACATGTAAATAATTCTCAGAGCTAAATTTTAATTGACTTCTTACTATCCCTTTAAGGAACAGAAGAGTGTGCAACACATTGCTTTGGGCTTAGAACAAGTTAGTTATTGAATTGTCATGCACCTAGAGAAATTACACATCTGAAGACACTAATTTTTGGTAATTTCCATTTAAAATGGAATAGTCTCTATGAAACTGGGCTAATGAAGGGCAGTTACTGATCTAGGTGTTTGGTTGACTTGCAGTATATTTTACATGTTGTAGTTCTGACTTTCTCTCTTGTTTTCTCTTCAGCCTTCAAATATATTTTTTACATTAGATGATGTAGTAAAAGTAGGGGACTTCGGGTTAGTTACTGCAATGGACCAAGAAGAAGATGAAGAAGCTGTCTTGACACCAATGCCAGCATATGCCCGCCATACTGGGCAAGTGGGAACAAAGCTCTATATGAGCCCAGAACAGGTATGTTCTACCTCGGTGCTTGCTGAACTTTCCTTTTTGAAGCTTTCCATTGAAATCCTATATAATAATTTGTTATGTGTGTGTTTGTCAGAAGCCGTCATGAGCAGTAGAGACGGCTGTGCGGGCTGCGGTCATGTGCACTACAGACTGCCTGTGCCCTGGCTGATAACAGAGCAGGGCTCCGAATTCAGACCGTAGTCCTCTCTGCGCACTACGGTCTGAATTCGGAGTGCTCCAATCTGTTATCAGCCGCGGCGCAGGCAGTCTCTACTGTGCATGACTGCACCGCGGCCGTTGCATGGGTAAACTGAAACAACTGGAAGCAAACAACTGTGCTTGAATGCCAAAGAAAGTACACCAATTTCATGGTTTTGAAAGACTCCTTACTATTTACACTAACACTTTTTTCCCTAGGTTTTTTTTCCCCTTAATATACATCCTACTCTTAAAGGGATAGTAATGTTTCATATTAAAAGCAGCTCTAATTGATCATCATAGTATTTGGGCCTTGGAGAGTGTTATTTCAATTCTGTCAGAATTGTAGTTCAAGAGTAATTGAATGATAAAGTATCTCCCTCACGCCCCTTTTACTGATATAATGCTGCTCACCTCAGAGCAACAGGGAGTGTCCAGATAGATTGCAGAGAGGGACAATCTTCAATTAAGATAAGAGAAAAAAATGAAAAACCTGTCAAGGGGGCAGGGATTTCATTGTTCTCACAGTAAGCATATTGTCCCTTGATGTGAGATGTCTGGTCTATGGACTGGATTCCACATCTGAGGAGTGGGGGTTTACAATAGGTAAAAGGGGCAGGAGGGGGAAACGTTATTGTTCAATTACTCTTGAACTACAACTCTGACAGTATTGAAATAACACTCTCTGTGGCTCAATTGCTATGAAGATTAATTGGAGCTGCTGTTTTTGTGAAACATTACTATCACTTTAAAGGTATAGTAATGTTTGAAATAAAGCGGAGGTCAGAGTCTTTATATTCTTTCTAACACCTAGCGCTATATTTTGTATTTCAAGCGCAAATCAAGCAGAAAGGATCCCCCTGGAGAGCGGTGCAGGACAAGATTGTCCCTCGCTGCATCCATCCGGTCCCAGGATCGGATTCCAGATTCAATGGGAGCCGGCCACAAGGGGCAGGAGTGGGATACTTTCTGCTTGAATTGCGATTGAACTACAAAACTGTAAGAGTTTAAAATATAGCGTAATGTGTTAGAAAAAATATAAGGAAATCTCGGGCCTGAACTTTACTTCAAGCATTACTATACCTTTAACTCTTTTATGAACCATGGTGTGGTGTGTGTGTGTTTTTCCATATCTACTTTTTTTTTTTTTTGTTTGTGTCCTTAAAGCAAATGGACTATCGTATAATAAAACAGACACATTACTGTGAAGGAAAATATATAAAGTGTTTTGTCAAGGGACAGTGAACTCCATGTACCCACTAAAGACGAGCAGGCGGTCCATTATGGCCTGCATCTGATTTTACTGCTGGGAGTTGATTGCTTTGGCTCTTTGTAGTGAAATCTGTTTATTAAGCAGATGCAGTGGGGGTTGCAGGAGTAATTCTCTTCATTATGTCGGCACTCTCCCAAGGCTGATGTCAGGCCAAAAATAAATTAAAAACTTAACATGGCATTTAAAGGGATAGTAATAATTACATTTTGAAAAAATATATTTCTCTGTCGTCCAATACAGGTTACTGGTAACTTTGGGTAGGCGATCAGCCCCTTTAATAGGCAGGAACAATTCTGAGAAGTGACTGCTGGGTGGAGCCTACCTCCTCTACTTAGCTTGCAGCTAGCCAATTCCCAACAAGTAAAATTTGTTCCTTGGTCAAGACACAAGCAAAAGAACAGTTCTTCTATAGTTTTAGCTTTTTTTATTATTTTTCTGTTCGATATGGAATCCCACCATTAGGCGGATTACCATCACTGACAATTCTCATCACCCAAATGTGGATAGCTGCTTTTACCAGGTACTTTTGTGGACCTAAGCCCTGGTGGGAAAATCTTGGCTGCAAGTTTTTTTCCCCAGGAGTTGCCCACTGAGGCTTCTTCTTGATAATATGGTAATCTGAAGACAGAAGACCTGCTGAAAAAGGTGAGCACCCTTTGAGTGCTGAGGTCCACATGTCCCATGCTTCCCCTTCACACAGGGGTCTCATTTGGAGTTCCTGTTACATTATGCACTCATTGGGTTTATTCTGTATGTCTGTGAGGTGTTTGGAGCAAGTTTCTGTGGTAACTTAACACTTTTGCTGCTGGTTAGCACCTTTTGGGGAGGGGGGATTTGGGCACTTTCCCTATTGGGTTCAGTGTTTTTTGGGTCTAGTGTTTTTTTTTTTTTTTTTTTTTTTTAAGTGGGATTTTGAATGGTTTACATTTGGTATTCACCTCGTTAACTTTGTTCCGCGCCTTTGAGGCGCGCGTTTACAGCATAGACGCCATTGCTCCATTCACTTCTATGGGACTTTACAGTTTGTGCCATATCTCTGCAATCACTCCACGTAGCGAGATGGCTCAGGTTGTTGGTTTTCCCTTGCTCTGTCATCCAGTCAACGCTCTGGGGATGTCTGGGGCTTTAGGGGGCTCCGGGCACTGTTGAGGTACTCTGTCAGTGAAACTACGTTTCCCATGAGTGCACGCTTCGTGTGCTTGTTTCCAATAGTCTCCCGTCGCGGCAGCCATTTTGTGTATTCGCAGATCAAGTATCTTAATGCAGGGATTGGACTCTCCTTTTCTCCTCTGCAGCTTAACCCTTTGCCTACCAGATAAGTCTTAATGTGTTTCTGGGGTGCATTATCATACACTCTTTATTGTGGGTGTTTTGATACTTTGACCGTTTTGACTGTGTGTGAATGTCTACTCCGTTAGATCTTGGGGCTAAACCTAAGACTAAGGATAACTGGGGTGTCTGTGTCTGGAGGGAAAAGTTCTCACCTGCCAGTGGTCCTGAGGAAGAAGGCACCTGTTAAAAAGAATCTGCTCTTTTGTTCCTTTCTGGCAGACTCATGCCAAGCGACCCAGACGGTCCCTCAGGCTCCGCACTCCTCATCCAAGCCTAAGCAGCAATGGAGATCCAAGTCCTCCACAAAGCCCAAATCTTCCAAACCTTCTTCTACATGACTTGCCGAACCCGGGTCCCCACCCCGCAGGTAGGTGGCTGCTTACGCCACTACCTTTCAGCTTGGCAGGCCTTTGTGGGGGACCCATTGGTTTTACAAGTGGTGGCCTTGGGGTGCAAGATTCCCTTTGCCTCTCTTCCTCCTCCAAGGACCTTTGTTTCTCGTTCTTCCTTGGGATCAGAAAAGCGACTCCTTTTCGGGGAAGCTATATAGGCCCTTCTGGACAAGGCAGATTTTCTTCTGAATTGGTGGCTACTATGCTTAGTGCCCGTAAGCCTGTTTCCTCTAAGGCCTACCATCAAGTTTGGTCTACCTTTCTGGCTTGGTGTGCTGACAAAGACCTGTCTCAGGATTTTGACCTTCCTCCAGGATGGTGTGCATAAGGGTCTCAGTCTGAGTTCTCTTAAGGTTCAGACTTTTTTTTTTTTTTTTTCCAGAGGCATCTTCCTATCATTCCCGATGTCAAGATTTTCTTCCAGGGGTACGCCAGCGTCCTTGGCTACCATTTCTCTACGTATGCTGACGTGAAAGATGGCCTTTCTCCTGGCGATTTTCTTTTCACCAAGTTACGGAGCTTTATGCCCTTGTAGACCACCCTTTTTGGTTTTTGACAAGGCGGTGCTTCGCTCCTCCCGAGAGTTTCACCCGAGGTTGTGTCCAAATTCCACATCAATCAGGAGATTGTGGTTCCTTCCTTCTGTCCTAACCCTACTTCTGACAAAGAGAAGGATCTCCATCTGTTGGATGTTGTGCGCTGTCTCAAGTTCTACGTGCATCGCACTGAGTCCTTGAGGCTTTCTGACACACTGTCATACCTGAGGGTCCTAGGACAGGGAAGTCTGCTTCCAAGGTTACCATCGCTTCTTGGATCAAGTCCACAATTCATAAGGCTTACGAACTTCAGAAGAAGCCTTTCCCCTTCAGGGTTACGGCTCATTCTGCTAGGTCCATTGGGGCTTCTTGGGCCTACAAGAACCAGGCCTCAGCTGATCAGTTGTGCAAGTCGGCCACTTGGTCATCTGTGCACACTTTTTCTAAACACGATTGTGTGGATGTGCTGGCATCGGCTGATGCCAGTTTTGGGAGAAAGATCCTGGAGGCAGCCTTGCCTGTCTTGGATCTTAGTTAGTCTCTCAGTACTCTTTCACTTTTGAGCCCTGTTGGCTCTAGTTCAGCGTGTTGTGCAACAGTTCATGGGGTTTGTTTTACCCCTGTTCAGTGTCTGTTGACACTTTGCGGTTAGTGTTGAGCTATTCCTGATCTCTAGGTTCTTTGGTGCTCTGGTGACTTTGGGGGCCTGCACCTGGTCCTTGCCTTTCTTCCTGCCCTGGGGAACTTAATGGTTGGACATCCCAAAGTTACCAGTATCCTCTATTGGACGACAGAGAAAATAGGATTTTAGTCTTGCCTGTTAAATCCTTTTCTCCTAGTCCATACAGGTTACTAGTCTCCCACCCTGTCATGGGTCCTTTCGGGTTCATGCTCACAGGAGTCTTCCTTTACCGTCTTACTACCTAGTCAATAGTTAGTCTGCAAATCTTACTGGTTGGGAATTGGCTAGCTCCAAGCTAAGGAGAGGAGATGGGCTCCACCCAGCAGTAACTTCTCAGAATTGTTCCTGCTGATCGCCTACCCAGTTACCAGTAACCTGTATGGACTAAGAGAAAAGGATTTAACAGGGAAGACTAAAATCCTATTGTTGTAGGGTGTGTCCCAGAATAAAACAAGGGTACTCCGCTGTTGAGAGAGATTTTATTAAAAAAAATTGTAACAGTTGAAACTTTTTTTATTTTTTTTATTTTTAATTTTTTTTTTAAGGTTCAATATCACAGTGGCCTGGAAATTTACAGTGGCGCTGTTGCTACACCATCCTATGGAGATTTATGGTCTACAGACCAGCGCAGTCCATAGGATGGTGTATCAACAGCAACACTGGGATACTGCACCTAAAAAAATTCAAGTTTGAGCTGTTATATTTTTTTAATAAAATATCTCTCAGCAGTGGGAGTACCCTTGTTTTACTCAGGGGTATAAACCGTACAACATATATTTTTTTACATTTTAAGTATTACTATCCCTTTAAGGTGCAAAAATAGCACCTGTCCTTAAGGAGTTAAGACTAGGTTTCTCTATTTTTGAATAAGAGATGGTTTTTCATGGTAAATCTTACAGCTGTGTTTGACTTTGTGAAGGGAATCTTTTACTTATATAAATACCTATACTGTCTATGTGTTTCCTTAGATTTATGGACAAAGTTACTCTCATAAAGTGGATATCTTCTCCCTGGGGCTGATCTTTTTTGAGTTGCTTTACCCGTTTAGCACACAGATGGAGCGGGTTAGAGTAAGTACTGAATACCATTGTTTTCTGCTGTGTGCATTCTATACTTTAGAGTAAGTTATAGTAATAAAACAATGTTTAGAAAACTGATATTAAAGGGGTAGTAATGGATCAATTTAAGTAAACTGTACATTGTAGCTATTAAATATATATAATAATTGAGGCCATTCTGATCTCTCAAACTTTTATGGTTTGAGCGGTATATGATTATAAAGTTCCCCCGTCCCTCTCCTTTCACAGACATCACGCTCTATCTTACAGCAGGAGATCCTGGTGCCGGGACCATCCTGCGGCTCTTCAGCAGAGCCGAAATAGCGAGATCTAAAAACAAATACTTCATTGTAATGATCTACAAATTGTGCCTGGTTTGCAAGCACACTTTGTAGTCTGTTCCAGTGAAGTATTTGTTTTTAGTTCTCATTATTTCAGTATTGCTGAAGAGCCACAGGATGGTCCCAGCACCAGGATCTCCCGCTGTAAGATAGAGCGTGACGTCTGTGAAAGGGGAGGGACGGGGATAAATTTATAATTGTATAGCTCTCACACCGAGAGATCGGAATGGCCTCAATTATTTCATTTTTTTTTAATAGCTACAATATTCAGTTTACTTAAATTGGTCCATTACTATCCCTTTAATTAATAAAGGAGCAATAAACTAATTTTGTGTTTTATCTGGACAAAAAAAGCATGTTTTTAGGAATTTCCTTGCGGAATAAATGAACGGTAATTCCACTGCTGCAAGATCTTTCCAGGGTACAGTGGAAAATGTTGGTTTTTAGAGTAGCTGTGCCCTTTATCAGGCATATTTCAGTTGGTTTATTATTCTCTTCTGAATGAAGGTAGTAACACTCAACTCCAAAATGCCCGGGGGCACAATCTCAAGTAATTGATAATACATAAAGAAAAGAAGGGGGCAGCACCCGTTGTACTTCTTTATAAAGGTCCAACAAGCTTTATTTTATTAGAATGTTTGGGTCCTGCATGGACCCTTCTTAAGAAGTCTTGAGAATGTTTCTGTCCTACATGGACCTTTCACAAGATTTCATGAGACTGGTCCATGTAGGACCCAAACATCAACCTTAATAAAATCAAGCTAGTTGGCCTTTCAACAAGTCCCACTGATGCTGCCTCCTTCTTTTCTAACTTATATGTTAGTGCACATCAAAAGACTGCACATCCTTATTGAAATTGCAGCTTTTGTTAATGCTGACCTAAAGACAAATCATGTCCAACCTTTTGTCACCTTTGATAAGATCTTTAAGTGAAAAACAAAACAAATGGATCATTAATTAAAAAAAAAAAAAAAATTAAATAAAATTATCTATCTTTGTTGCATAAGTGTACACACCCTTTTTAACCAATGTTTTGTGGAATCCTCTTTTGGTTTGATTACATCAGCAAGTCTGTTTGCATTGGTCTCTGTCAACCTAGCACACCTGGATTTTGCAATTGTATCCCACTATTCTTTGCTGAGATCCTCAGTTTGTGTGAGCTGGATTTTCTATACAGAGACTTGTTTAGGTCAAGCCATATCCCTTTTATATGATTGTGGTATGGGCTCTGTCTGGGCCATTCAGGGACATTGTTCTTGCTTTTTTGTAAGCCGTTAGTTGATTTGGCAATGTGCTTTGCACAATTGTTGTACTGTAAGGCAAAATTCTTATTTGACTTCTGATTTCTGGTAGGTTTTGCTCCAAAATGTGTCTATTTGGAGCTATTAATGTTTTCCTCACTATTGCAACCAGAGCCCTTTCTCTCCATTGAAGAGAAGCAGTCACATAGCATGTTTCTGCCATGACCATGATTGACAGTAGGTAATGTGTCCTTTGAGTGATGAACTGTGTAGGCTTTGCACCATACATATCTTGGAAATAAGGCCAGCAAATTCTACCTGGGTCTCATCAGATTACTAAACATTTTCCGATTTAATTTTGGGAGATTGAATGTGTCTTCTTGCAAAATTCCTTTCCTCCTTGGACCTCCAGGATGCTTACCTTCATGTCCCGATTCAAATGCACCATCAGCAATTCCTATGCTTTGCCTCTGAGAGCAGTCACTACTAGTTCACTGTTCTTCCCTTTGGTCTAGCGTCTGCTGCAAGGCTCTTCAGAAAAGCAGCAACTACCTTGGAAGCTCCCATCCACGATCAAGGAATATTCTTGACTAGATGACAACCTTTTACACTAGACTGTTTCAGAGGCTGTTCTATATTCACAGATTCAAGGCTGTTCACATCCTTGCGCAACCTGACCATGGTTGGGTACTCGAGATGTTCTCTCTGGTGCCTTCCCAGGTCCTGTATTTGTTAGACATGAGATTGTCTCCTCCAAAGGTGGTTGTTTCTGCCTGATGATGTCAAGATCCAGGCTCTCTCTCTGCAGGTGACTCATGATATCCTGGCTGTCGCTGACGCAGAGAGAATATGAGAGTGTTAGGTCGGCTGGTCTCTGCTTTGAGAAATAAGGCAGCTTCAATTGGACATTCTCAAGAGCTGTTAAACAACGCTATCAGGTGTCTCACGCCATGACCCTTTCTCCACAGACAAAGATCGTCATTGGAGGTTCCACCATCCTCTGCTAACAATGGAACATCAGTTTGTCATACTGTTGTGAGCAATGGTCACCAAAGATACCAGCCTGACACGCTGGGGAATGACCCTGGGTCACCTAACTGCACAGGGTTGCTGGACCGGGTAGGAGAGTCTTCTTCTAATCAACATTTTGCTTCATCACTGCTCCTATGCTCTGACTAAAACACCTTTGAGGGTCCAATCAGACAAAGGAACAGTGGGCTGCATACATCATTCACTAAGGAGGAACCAGAAAAGAGTCGGCTTGGACGGAGGTTAAGAGCTCCTTTAGTGGGCTGAAGCTCTTCTACCAGCCATCTCGGAGGTTCAGATCCTAGGCATGGGAATCTGGATCCCCAGGGATTGAGAACTCAAAGTGTGTGTTCAGATTGTCCACCAGTGGGGACTTCCATCAGTGGATCTCATGGCGTTCTGCAAGAACCAGGACGTTCCTCTGTTTGCATCTATCTTAGATGCAAGATGATGCTTTTGCTTGGTGCATGGAACTTCCATCTACCATATGTGTTTCTACAGTTTCTCCTGATTCCCTCAGAGATGAGGAAGATCCAGATGGAAAATGCTCAAGTTATAATGGTCACCCCCTTTTGCCTCTGTATGGCTTGATTCTCAGAGTGTCTTACCTGTCCGTTGATGTGCCATTTTGCCTCTCCCTGAAAACTGATCTCCTGACCCAGGGTCTGCTTTGTTAGCCAACCTTTCCAGGTTTTTCAGACTATCATTTCTACTATGCTCCATGCTAAGAATCCTTCATCTTCTAAGGCCTGTCATAGGATTCTTTCCTTTTGCCATGATCCTTCCAACAAGCAGGAGCTCCATGTGTTTGATGTGGTGCTCTATCCAAAGTACTATTCATTGCACGCAACCTTTTAGGAAATCTGACTTTTTGTCTTTCCTGAGGTTCCCAAAGTGAGTCAGGCTGTGTCCAAATTTACTACCATTGCTTCTTGTATCAAGCATATATATAATCTGAAAGAAACCTGTTCCTCTTTGGTGCAGTCCACCAGATCAGTGGGTGCCTCTTGTGCCTATAAAAATCAGGCCTCTGCTGAGCAGCTGTGTTAAGGTGGCAAAGTCATCCTCTGCACACATTCACCAGACACTACCATGTCAGTGTCGTAGCCTCAGCTGAGGCCAGCTTTGCCTGGAATGTCCTTCCGGAGGTGGTTCCTGTTTAAGGACTTTCTTCTTATTTCTTTATGCTGACTTCTAAACCTTGTTTGTTCTTGTTCAATTGCTTGCTATGCAAGTTTGGTGTTCATTGACACTTTAGGCTCATAACATACCAGTTAGTCCTGTGGGATACTAGTTTACAGTGGAGGAGTTCTCTTCTTCTTTTTTTTTTTTCCTCCCAGGAATTGTGGTGGATGCTTTAGTATATCCCCATGGTTCCTGTGCTCAACATTGGATGTAAGAGAAAAGAGGATTTTGGTGAACTTGCGGTTATATCCTTTTCTCTTAGTCCATGTAGAACACAGGACTCCAACCTGTAGAGGCTGTACGCTATGCACAAATACAAACTAGCAGTTTGGGACAGCGTTGCCAATTGTTTGTAAATTTTTTTTATTATTTTTTTTTTTTAATATCCTTTTTATTTAGTCATTTTAAGTGTAGACTGTAAACCCCCCACCCATAATGGCATGCACACACGTCAGACAGAGAGAGAGACTCAGACCATAGGAAAAAAATGACACGCACACACACGCGGGCACGTTCTCCAAGATAGACACATACATACACTGTCCATGCTGAAACACCCACAGTAGGATAGTGAGGCATATACGTCCACATTCCCATACTGGGAATAGCCCACCTACATTTACCCCATTACTACAGGTTACTTCTCCATATAGATGTGAACGTTAGCCCTTTTGAATATGGGAAAAAAATGGAAAATAAATTAAAATAATTTCCATATATTCTTTCCATATTGCACAATATTACTTTTAAACCCTGTGTTCAGATAAAAATTAGTGCAAAATCTATGGGTCTATATCAATGATGACATTGGATACTACATAAAGTAACAAATAAGAGAAAATATGTAATTTTGTTTGTTTTAATTGCAGCATTTGTTTCTATTCAGTAAGGAAATTTAGCTTACACATTTTATAAAGAATGTCTGTTTCATGTATTAAATCAATTGGTGCAACTGAGCCCTACCCTGTACTGTAGTATTAATGCAATATATTCACTAGGGGGCACCAAAGTATTTCATTTTTCCAGTTGTGAAAATTAATATTAAGAAATCAAAATCTCCTGGATGATGAAAACTGTTTTGTTATAATTTTTTTTTTTTTTTTTTTTAAATCTATATTGTACATGTGTAGGTATTTTTTTTATTTGTTGGACAATAATAAATCGCACTTGTTGAACACTCTTCTGGAGATCCATTTCTTGTAAAATATATTTACAGTAGAGATTGATATTGCTGGTATAACTGAAATTCACTTGTATGAAATAAATGGAAAAATAGATTTATTCTGTTTTGCAATTGTTCTTGAGGTCACAAGCAATTTAGGTATGGAAAAAATCCAATATAGATCTCTCTGAGATGGATACAGAGATATAGATATATAATAAAATGCAAAAGCGAAACTATTAGGCAAACAGTCTGCACTGTAGAGGATCAGATGCAAATTATACTTGATCTACCCCGTTGAATGCTAAAGACGTATCCAAGGCATTGATACCTCTCTGGCACTCTAAAAGTTAAATAGGGCTCTTAAAGTGTCGCCCTGTATCTGATTTGCATCTTTGTGAACGTTCTTCCAAACTGCCTATGTTTCATGTTAGCCAAGGGACCAGCAGATGTACAGTTTAGGAAATATCTCCAATTTTATTTCTGGTTAGTCTCTCCGTGCAGCACAAAGCTTTCAAACCAAGCACACATTTTAGACCATTCCAATATTCATTTGTTGTCAATAATGCGTTTGCGGCTCTGCTGCAGAGCCGCCACGTTGGCCAACACGGATCTCCTGCTGACAGCGTTACAGCTGACAGCAGGAAATCACAAACTTTAAATGCATGTATTTCTCAAACCATAGCGGTTTGAGAGATACGTTTTTTTGCATTCAAGCCAACTTTTTAACCTCCCTTTTTTTTTTAAACTATTCATTTTGAACACATTACTAACCCTTTAACTGACATATGAAATGTCACTGGAATGCTGAATTAGCATACTGTACAAAGTATGAATATCTTCAAAATTATACATTTGCTTTTATTTTGGCTAACCTGACACATGGAAAGTTTTTCAATCGTTTTCAAATATCCAAACTTGAACCAAGGTGACAGGTCCACTTTAAAGGGATAGTAATACTTAAAATGTAAAAAAAAAAAAAAAAAAAAAAAAGGTGTAGGATTTATCCCCCTGAGTAAAACCAGGGCAATCCCACTGCTGAAAGGTGTTTTATTTAAGTTATTACAGCTTAAAGTTTAATTTTTTTTAGGTGCAGTATCACAGTGGCCTGAAATTGTACAGTGGCGCTGTTGCTACACCATTCTATGGAGATTTATGGTCTACCGACCAGAGCTGTCCATAGGATGGTGTAACAGCACCACTGTACAATTTCAGGTCACTGTGATATTGCACCTAAAAAATTAAACTTTGAGCTGTAATAACTTTTGAATAAAACACCTTTCAGCAGTGAGAGTACCCTTTTTTTACTTAGTGGGATAAGCCATACAACTTTAGCCTGCCTTCCCGTGCTGATCACATCACTGAAAGCGGACATCAACATCATTATGGCAACATGTCCGCGTTCCGTGATGATGTCAGCCCGGGAAGAAAGGATAAATCCATTTGTAAAGGTAATAATTCTGGCGACTAGCGCTACTAAGCAGCTAGTCGCCAGATGGGGAGTTATTTAAGCTAAAGTTGTGTTCAGGTGGTAGTTCCGCTTTAAAGATTTTAGACCTTCACAAAAAAAAAAAAAAAAAAACATTGCTGTCTAAAAGTAAATATTATTGTAACCCTCTGTGTTGATGGATTTGAACCCTTTTAATTTTTGTTTGGTGATAATTTCACTATATAAGATTGTAAGACTGCATTATTTTGTTTGTCCAGAATCACTCCACTTCTTCTGTTCATATGGCAGTTTTCTGATGAGGACTAATTCACAATGTGTTACCCACTTTATCACTTAAAGGTTAAAAAGCAAACTGGCCTGTTGGTGGTTGTCCGTTTTGTGATAACAAAGTTAGTAAGAAAGTTGTTTTTTCCTCCTTCCTGCTCATTTCTTACTGTTTGATGCCTTTTATTCTTCTGTTTAACTTGTTTCTTCTTCTGGCTTGTTTGTTTTGCTAGACATTGACGGAACTGCGTGACCTGAAGTTTCCAGAACTCTTTACACAGAAATACGTTCAGGAGGTATGAACCCACAATGGAAAGAAGCTATGTATTTTTTTCACTAAGTATCGGAGAAGTGTGCCATAGGAATATGTGGCTCTTAATGTAACAGGTTATTTTACCTAGTTAGGTGCCTTTCATACAGCTGATAGGCATATCTATTTATATTTGACATTATATCTGCAGTTTCCTATATCTAATCTTCTTTATTCACGCCTTCCTCTAGGTCACACCTCCTCATAGCAAACAATGGGCTTCAGTTGATCCAAATGCATCATATGGCACAAAAGATGTCTTATGGTTGTAAACAAGCAGTTTGAAGTAGACTGCAAGAGAGATGAAAAACAGATGCACATATTATATAGATACATCTGACTACTGTTTGGGGGCATCTATCTAGTAAAGGGATAGTAATGTTTCACAATAAAAGCAGCTTTGATTAATCGTCATTCTCCTAATCGTCATTCTGCATTTGCCTGTATCAATGTAATACTAAACTGCTGCTGTTTGAAGGACCTGCTGTTAAGCACTGTAGAGGCCACTTCCTCCTATAGGTTGTTCCCTTTTTAACATTTAAATATCTAGAAAGCAAAAGTGAAGGAATTCTGGGAAAACCAGCTATAGTATAGAAAATAAATGCACATTTCCCATTATGAATTTTATTTTTCCCTTATGGTGCAGATGTTTTGCTCCAAAATTTTCACATTTTGCCTTGCTACATTAGCCCCATAGACTGTACAAGCATATTTGCTGAAACAAACCTATATACAGCTAATACTATTGATGTATATGTATATATCCTCTTTGTTACAGAAAAACATGGTCCTGCACATGCTTTCTCATAACCCAAACGAACGACCCGAGGCTGAAGAAATCATAGAAAATCCGTTGTTTGAGAGCATTGAGCTTCAAGGGAATCTGATGCTTAGACAGCGGCCCCGTGCGTTAAGTACTTCTGGATTAAAGCATTTAAGACAGTCCAGCAAGTGACAGATCACATGGCACAAAGATGCTCCACTGGTTGATTTGATAATTCCGAAGATCATGTTTCTCCTGTTTTGGAATGCGACCTACTTGAATGTTTTATTTGCTTTTTCCAAGACTGGATCTCTAGGAAATCTAAACCTGATCAGTCAGATCTGCTGGGGGGGGAATGATGGGAGTTGTGTTCTCCAGTAGCTGGAGTGCCTACAGCTACCTACCCCCTATGATCACTTGTGCTGTCCTCATATTACTGCTAGAAAATCCTCTTACAGTATATTGACTAGGCTCTGTAGGCAAACTTATCCAAGGTGGGCTGGCTCACTACTAGGAGTAAAAGTTGTGTGGTTTGGTGTAAGAGGACTACATGCATACACTGCTGCAAATTGACGTCTAATGTTTGAAGACATTGCCGTTGGTTTCGTACAAATCTTTTTGGTAGCGACCTACAAGATGTAATTAGCACAACATTTTTTTTTTATTTTTGTTTGTCAAGATCAAAAGTAACAATGGTTATTTTGTCCTTTTTTTAAATTTATTTTTACATTGTGTAAAGCACAAACTTTTGAAGTAGAAGTAACAAATCATTGTGCAACCTGGAAATAGGATAAATATTTTTCTAGCATTGAGACGTTAACTGTAACTTTTGAAGGTATTTTGAAAATAACTGAAAGAAACAAAAGTCCAGATCTTTGAATGAAGGACCTTTGTGTAATAACCCTTTGAGCTCCAGAGGGGTATGCAACGCATTGCTTTGCAATGCGTTGCGTACCCCTCAGGCGCTCAAAGGGTTAATGCAAAGTGAGAGTAATTCTGGGGCAACCCATCTGTACCATGGGTGGGGGGACAAATTAACTTTCCCGTTGGGCTAAATCGGGCTTTTAACCCCTTGAATGAGTTATTAGTATTAGGCTTCTCTAGAATTCAAGGGGTTTAAATCCATGATGATTTTGCCAGTTCTGCTTTCTCCCCCACCCATGGTGAAGTTGGTTTGCCATTATACATAAGGCCCAAAGAATCCCATAGTTTGTCAAAGATGGTGATTATTTTGGGGCTTTATTTACTGGACCATAGATATTTCTATATCTTTTCATGTCATTTAATATTCCTCTTTCCCTTAGTTCTGTTCTGTTTTTAATTTTGGATACTGGAGAGATCTCCAACAAAGCGTTGGAGACCCATCTAGGATCAAACACAAAACCTGCTACTACAAGGAGTACAATGTGATTTAACTATGAAAATCATATGCATCAGTTTTCTCAATTATGATGCTGCTTTTCATGACTGTAAGTGCGTTCTCTATATACTGTATACTACTTTGCGGTGTAACCCTTTGAGTACCAGAGTGGTATACAACGCATTGCTCTGCCATGCATTGTGTACACCTCTGACACTCACGGGCTTAAAAGCCAGATGTGTGTGTGCAATGCATTGCAAAGTAATTGTTTTCCCACCCTTCTGATCCTTAATGGGTTAACAACTCAGTAATGTTGCATTATGGAAATGTGATGAGGGAAGAAAAAACCTCATTGCGGTGCTTTTCCTGCCGAGTAAAACAAGGGTACAGTACACACTGTAACAGATTGGTGGAGCGTTCACTATCACATTCTATGGACAGCCTCTCCCATAGACTGGTGTAGAACAGAGGTAACAACCAACCTTGGTCCTCAAGAGCGACCAGTAGGGCATGTTTTCTGGATGTATCCGAATTGGCACAAGTAAATGAAAGCGACTGTGCCACAGTCCGCCTGTGTTGCAGCTTGGGTACCCTGAATACATGCAATGCTGGTAGTGCTTGTGAATCATGGTTTACCACCCTGGTGTACAGTAATGATCTGATCATAAGTTGGTGCCATCAGTAAGTTTAATATGTTTTATTAAAAAAGCAACAACAACAAAAAAAAATGGAACTGTGATAATGTTTGAATGAATCCACTCCCAGTGGTGGCATTACTCTGCAAGAAATGCCGTACATTATATTTTTCATAATAAGCTTACTGCTGCATTGACCCAGTGCATTACTTTGCAAGGGCATTGGACACCAAAGGGTTAAAGTGGATTGGGATTCTTAATAAGTCCCAGTGGGCTCTTGGTTCATTCCGGGTTTAACACTGTGGTTAATAATTTTGCAGTCCTTTGACCTTAAGGAGAAGCTCTTAACAAGCCAAGAATGATTCCAAGCTCTACAGCACGGTGCACATCTGCCATATCTGCCAGTACCTAGGTGTGTGGGGGATGTTTTATTTAACTGCTACACAGTAGCTTTCTATCTGAATGAACAAATCTTCAGTGGTAGGGGTTGAAAAACAGCCATATGTACAAAACGGTGGCGCAATTCTGGAGTAAACCAACTGCACCATAGGGAACAAATAATTTCTCAAATTTAAATGGAGGATTTAACTCCATGAATGTTAGTCAGGTCTTCAAAGTATTGTTTCAGTATGTTTTGGAGACCTTTAGCATTCAGAGGGTTAAAAGTCCCATTTTAATGAATGAGAAATTTTTTTTGTGTGCCAAATTGCTTGCCCCAAAAATTGCTCCTATTTTCTATACTGCTCCTGCCATAAATAACCCTTTCCTCTGCTGAAAGTATGACCTGTTGGTGAAGGACTTCCCAGACAATTTTTTGTACTGTCCCTGAGTGTATTAAATCACTGTTATGTATTTGATTCATGCAGTGCTGTTGGCTTCACCATTATTGCTTCACTTTTGGCTTTATATATAATATAATATGCATTAGTATCCCCTAGACTTAAACATTGGATCTCAAAGCTTCTTCCTTGGAATCTCAGGGTTCACTGAAGAAGTGCGCAGGTTTCCACAAAATAAACATAAGTAATGGCAATCAGTGAAACAAGGCTAGGGTGACCATTAGTGTAAGTGAGGCTCTGTGCCTTCTACTGGATGTATGAAAGATTGACAGACTTCAGACTGTGTTTTCTTCTAATAAGCATTGCAATATGGCCCCTCTAAAGAGAACATAATAATTTCATAGTTGACTGATCAATGTTTACGTAATACACTCTTTATTGGTACCAGCTATCTTTCATATACATTTGAAATGCATAATATGTTAATATTAATATTTGGATGCTAGAGAGTTCTTCAGTGCATTGCAAAGGGATGTGTTTGGAGACTTTGCTTGCATCCAGCAGGGTAACGAGTTTGATTGCTAGGAGTCTTAGTGCATAGGCTCGGTAGAAAATAGGACCTGGTGAAGTGATCTCACTGGAGAAGCCACCTCCACATTATCACCTATCATGCCTACGCCTTAGTGCATATCTCCCAATGTGTTTGATACCTCCCTGGCATTCAAAGGCTTAAAGCGTAACTAACACCGCTAACAAATCAGGCGCACGGACGTCACTAGAGCAAGGAGTCCGCGCTCCGTCCTGCCTGTCAGCCAAGGATCACTTCAAATTTCTTCACGAAGAGGTAATAATTCTGTTGACTAGCGCTACTAAGCAGCTAGTCGCCAGATAGGGAATTATTAAAGACAAGGTTTGTTAGCGGTGTTAGTTCCGCTTTAAGCCTTTGAATGCCAGGGAGGTATCAAACACATTTGGGGATATGCACTAAGGCGTAGGCATGATAAAGAGGTGATAATGTGGAGGTGGCTTCTCCAGTGAGATCACTTCACCAGGTCCTATTTTCTACCGAGCCTATGCACTAAGATTGTCAGTGCAAAATAAGTCACATATTGCTCACTTGCTTCTGCAAAAATTCCATGCTTGGCACAAGTTGTGTAAATCTCATCAGGGAACTGCTTAGGCCTAGGCTGTGCAAATTTGGATACAGGCACAACTTTGAAAATGTGTGACACTAAGGATTCATGGGGTGCTGCATGCAAGTGATTGGACCTAGAACAGCAGAAATCCTAAATATATAACACTGTCATAAACATGCACTTTTTATGAATATCTAGGACCAGATCTGGGCAGTCATAAGTGGCTCTCTGGCTTAATTTGGTTTATCAAGCTGCTTAGGAAAACCTGCAAACCAGGTTTTCTCTGATATTAGAACCCGTTTTTCCACAAACCATTATCTCTAATATATTTACCTCCGTTATTAAGTACTAGTTGAACAGCCCGTTACACGGGCCACATTGCCTCTGGCAGCCGGTCGCGGGGCAGTCGCGCAGTAGAGACTGCCCGCGCCACTGCTGATCTCTGTATCAGCCGCGGCGCGGGCAGTCTGTACTGCGCATGACTGCCGCACGCGCAGCAGTGTCTACTGCGCATGTCGGGCGTTACACACAACTTAGCGAATTATTATATAGGATATTGCACTTCTTACTTATTGAGAAACGGAAATCAAACATTCTTTCTTGGTTCCCTGCACATCAGTAGAAAGAGCAGATATATACTGTATCTACATGAAACACTAACAACCAAACCTTAACCCCTTGTATTCTAGAGAGGTGTAATGCATTTGGGACCACTGGCATCCAAAGGGATTAATACAGTGTCAAAATAAGTGTCAGAATGCTGGTTTGTATTGTTGAGACTAAATTGGACAAAAACTTAAGATGTCCATTACCACAAAATGGTATTTAATATAAGATTACCACATAACCTTTTCAGTGGAGGATTCTTATGACAAACACACACACACTGCAGGGTTAAACAGATTCCTGCACAATGACCTTTTCTTAAGCATCCTGCATTTAGAGTGATATGCGGTCCCATTTTTATTCAATATTTTCTTTTATTCCAAGGGGTTAGACTAGAGTTCTGATTTACAAAAGAAATCTCATGGAGAAAAGTAACTCGTATGAAACCTTGAGCACATCTGCTGGGTGTGGGATAAACCAAGCGCGCACCATAGGGGACAAATAAGCAAGTTATCAATGCACAGCATTGTATATTTATCTGTTATTCAGAGTGATAATTGCCCCATATGAATCAGTAGGTAATTTCTGTCATTTTTGTGCCGATGTTTTGTTACAAAACTGCTCCATTTCTAACACCACCAGCCTTGCTGCCTGCCACTTCTGCATATCCCTGTCCTCCAGTAAACACTTTCTGTGGGGCTCCTTGTACTAGTTGCAGGAACTCTGAGAAGGGACTGACCTATATTAATGCAGTGGTTGTCAAGCTTTCTTGCAGAAGCCACCCTTAGCACTCAGTCTGGGTTGTTCAGGACATCCGTAATCTTTTGGAAGTTATTTGTCAAAGTGACGGATAATTATCCTTGGCACTCACAATCAGAATGACAAAAACTAGCATATTACTCATAGCATTGTCCACAAATCTACATTTCATACTCTGTAAAGCCAAAGAGTGACACTGACCTTCTGCCCACAGTACACCAAAGCACTGCAGTACCCTGTAGGACAGGAACATTAATGCCTAAAATAGTCTTAAAGTGGAACTACCACCCCATAAAATCTTTATCTAAATTAAGTCTCCATCTGGCGACTAGCTGCTTAGTAGCTCTAGTCGCCAGAATTATTGCCTGTTTTAATTGATTTACGAGTTATTCCGTGGCTGACAGTAGCAGGAAGCACGGACATCTTGCCATAGTGACGTCTGTGCGCCTCCAAAAGTGACTGACAGCGCAGGTGCACGGACGTCACTATGGCAAGATGTCCGTGCTTCCTGTTACTGTCAGCCGCGGAATAACTCGTAAATCAGTTACAACAGGTAATAATTCTGGCGACTAGCGCTACTAAGCAGCTAGTTGCCAGATGGAGACTTAATTTAGATAAAGATTTTATGGGGTGGTAGCTCACCTTTAAAGGAGAGTGAACACCTCTTAACCTTGTTACGGCCTGAAGCTCAAAATGCCCTTATGACATTTGCCTTTTGCTTCTTGGGTTTAACTCCTTAAGGACCGGCCTGGCAGTTAAGGACCACAGGGATTTTTTTTTTTTTTTTTGCCATTTGATCCAGGGATCCCTGAGTGGCATGCATCTGCGTGGGGACCCCGAAGTCAAATGCGGACAACCGTGACAATCCATGTACGGCATTAGTCCTTAAGAGGTTAAGAAAACATTTTCAAACCGTCCTGAATGCCAAGTTTTTGAAGTCAGACATAATGGTTAATAGTAGTACAAAGGTCACCCTCCACATCTTGTAATCGTTGCCCTTTAACCTTTTGGGTGCCAGAGAGGTATCCAATGCATTGCACGTCTCACTCAAAGGGTTAAGGACCAGAAGGTTGTGCAGCACATTACTTTGTAGTGCATTGCACGCTTCCATGGTTATAAAATGTTGAGTTGGCTCATGCACTGTCTGCTTCATTTGGGGTGGGGGGGCGGATCCAGCAACTATCATGGCTTTCTCAATGGATGTGTTATCCAGGACTGATTTAAGATGTTCTCTTGCACAAACCATCTAGGACAAATTCACTGGGGCAATTATGATTTTTTTTTTGACTATAGTAGATAAGCGAGCGGGATATTATTTGTTGATGATGCCCTTTTAAATGTCCTGTAGTCCATGTGATCATTTGGAAAATTGTCTTTGCTTTCCCATTCTTAAAATCTAGTGTTCTATATTCCATGAGAACCTGCACTGTTGCCTTTTGCAGGGCTCTCTGACTTCCGTTAACAGCCCTCTAGATTGGTGTCTGAGAATTTGTCTGTAAATCTCTTGAGATGAAATACCAGCCTTCTTAAATACAAGAGTAGTGGGTATATTAACTGCCTTAGGTCTTCTTTCACTACAGACGGCATAAAGAAAAATTGACCAAACCACTTTTAAGTAGGACAGTCTACTCATTTTGTTTAATTGTTTGAGTGCACGAGAGCGCAATGCATTGGATACCTTTCAGGCACTTAAGAAGTTAGAGAAAGTTTAGGATTATATTTTAGAGGGCTAAAATAAATAACTTTTACTGGTGTTGTATGCACATGCTATTTAACAATAGAGCAACTAATGTCCTTAAGTGTGGCTGTTCCTTCGATGTATATGCACCATATCCATTCTTTTTATAGATGACAAGGGGAGGGTATGGAACCTTTTTAATTATTAGGTGACTGTGTCCCTTTAATACCTGGCTTGTGACAGTTTCTCTTTAAAGAGGAGTGTTTTGTTATTTACCAAAATGACACAAAGATTACATTTTTGATGAATGTCAATTCAAAATTTTAATTGCTTTGAAATGTATATGTACAGTTTACTTCACAGGAATATCCATGAAATGTTCTGAATATCTTGTAAATTGAAGAACTTTTTAACTCGTTGAGGACGAGAGGGATTCACAGCGCATTCCAGAGCAATGTGTTGCAGAGCCCTTTGGCCCTTAAGGGGTTAATGTATCTTTTATTCTCTTTACATGTTATGTTGTGATTTCAGTAGAAGTTGTGTAACATCTTATAACTAACGTAGTCCATTCTGTGTACTCCAGCTGTTGGAGATTCCAACTCACAACGGCTGGTTAGTGGTGATGGGAGGTATAGTTCCAAACAGCTGGAGAGTCGATGATTGATTACTTCTGTCTTACAGACTTTTTAATCGATTACGGGGTTCAGATGTTTTGTCTTGTAAATATACTTTTTTTAAAATTTTTATTTATAAAAGCAAAGTCAATCCTTTTGGGTTGTTGCTGTACAGAGCACTTATAACTGACTGAAACCATTTCAAGTGCATTACATATTGTGACTTTTTTACAAGTCTAAGCAAGTTAATAAACCATTTTTATTTATTTTGGTTTCTATTTTATTTGTTGCTCAATAAATGGTTCTTTACTGTAGTAAAAATGAAAAACCTTTCCAAAATAACCAATAAAACACAGTAACAAGGAGTATACATTAAAGAGATGGTAAAGTAAGATTTAGTCTTCTACATTTGTATAACAGTGTGTAGCTGTATAACCATCTACAACTTTGCAGTTTTCCTTTAATTCTATAATAAAGAGTCCCCCTCCCCGCCCTCTTTACATACGTCAAGCAGCCTCAGCAAGCCGGTCCTGACATTGTGACAAGGGCCAATCTTTCACCATAAGGAAAAAACTTGCCCCCCTTCATCAACTGGGCAGGGTTTTCTTTATAATAAAAGAAAGATGATTGTCCCTCTCTGCGATCGTTTGGTCCCATGACCGGATTCCAGATCTGAGGGGACACTCCTTGACGTATGTAAAAGGGGCAGGAGGGGGAACTTTATTATAGAATAAAAGGAAAACTGCAAAGTTATAGATGGCTGTAGAGCTATCCATCATTGTACAAATATATTTAGAAGACTCCATCTTACTTTACTACCTAAACATTATTATCCCTTTAAAGAGAGTGAAGTCTCCAGTTGTGTGATTATTCTATAGCACATCTTTTGAAGTTGGTTATCAGGCACATCAATGTATATGCTCCATAAGTTCATTGGAAACTATTGGGTGGGAATGGGATGTACAAATACACCAGCACATCTCCTTTTCTGCTCTTAGAAGGCTTTTCCTGCTGAGTGAAACAAGGGTACACACACTGCTGACAGTTATTTAAAGCCTATAACACTTCAAACTGTTGGGAAGTAATTTTAAGTTGATACTATCACATTCTGTGAAGAATTGCAGTCTGTGACTCCCATGGAAAGCAATTTTCAACACCACAAGGGAGATGCACTAGGCATGATACAGAGGTGACAGTGCATCCAGTGTGATGAACTCTCTAATTCCTATAAGAAATCTTAGTGATCCCTCTTTTTTATGCACCTTAGTGCATAGCCCCCAAACTGATGTAAAATCGAACTTATCTTTTCTCCAGTGTGGAACACAGGACCCCCCCCAGCTTTACCCATCACTATAGTTTCATGTGACCTGGCCTCAGGAAAGACTGCTGTCTTAGACTTCTTTTTTTATTCCTTGTAATATGGCGCTGTATAATCCCTCTTTAGGTGGGCTCCCATTAACTAGTTTTCTTTTATATGGATTGCACAGTTCACAGGTGTATTTCTGGACCTTTCTCTGCAAAGGTTGACTTTCTAGAAGTCTGTGCAACGTCTGAAAGTTCTTCATTTTATGTAATGGGAGTCTGAAGATGGAATCTTGGTAAGGTAACCTATTGAGTGCTATTGTCCTATTTCTTATGTCCCTGCTATTCTGGCACCCACTGCTGTGTTGGTCTTTTCTTGTAATGCAATTTACTTTATTTCTGTTTGTGACCTGTGTGCTTCAAATGTGACTGCATTCACTGTAAAAGTTCTACAACCCCTTAAGGACCAGACGATCACACATGTGGCCGGCTCTTGATGACCCCGGACAATTTTTTTTAATTCTTTCATTGCCACATTCGATTCAGGGCTGTTCGGGGAGCCCTGAATTCCACGTCGGTCCTGTATCTGGATTGTTTTCACACTACATTTCTGGACTCTCTCCTTGTTTACTTCCCAGGGGTCAGACCGTACCATATTGATTGGCTTGAGAACCACTGTTGCTCTATTGTCCAATATGGAAAATGGGTACCATGGGGTCGAGATCCTCTTTTGGAGGACAGAACACATTCTCAAAAAAGGGGTCTTGTGGATGGAAACTCCCAACTACCTCTGCAGCTCAACCCAGCCCCTCCTGCAGTTATGATGTGCTCTTCAAGGTAAAATAATGGCCAGAGCACTTCTCCTACTTATAGATTCTTTATTATTTTTACTTTAGATATAGGGCTGTTACAATTCCCCCATTAGTCGGGTTACATTACTGGGTTTCCCCGCAAGAGGATTGACCAATGTGCAGGTGCTGTATGGATCCTTGCAGCCCTCTGGAGAGAAACTTGGAAACCAAGTTATCACTCTCAGCGGAGTCTTCTGGTGTTCTGCTTCCTTCATATAGAAAAACTATATGAAGCCTGGAAAGTAACCCTTTGAGTGCCTTGGTCCACTTTGTCCCTAATTGTATCTCTTCCTACAGGGGTTTCCTCTGAACCTTGTGGCTCTGGCACTCATCTCTGGTATTTTTACTGTTCTCCCCTGAGTTTGGAGCATGGATGGCTGCATTGGGGCTAGTTAAACTCTTCCCTGCTGTTGCATCTGGGTTGGGGGCTTTTTCCTTCAGGGGCCTGTCTCATAGATGCCCCCCAACATGTTCCCTGATGTATTTGGGTTTATTGAGGGTACCTCATATTTGTCCATTTTTTGGGTGAGTGGCTCCTTTAAGAATGCTTCCCACGTTGCTACAATCTTTGCTCCATTGACTCTTATGGGCGAGCTTCTTTGGGACATATCTCTGCAACTGTTTGTCATACATAAGTCAGAGTGGGCTTTCTTCTTGTCGCATCTGATTTGTGTCATGGGGGTCTGCTAACAGATCTGTAGGTATTGCTAGGCAATGGAGACAAGTGCATTATTGCCCAGAATGACCTTTTCGCAGTCGCCATTTTACTTCTCTTGCTTATCCTATGCAGAGGCAGACTGTCCTTGTTGTCCTTCTTCAGATTAACCCTTAGCCTGCCAGATAAGTAGTTTCTGGGCTTTTCTAGGGTGAATTATTAGTCTGGGGAACTGTTACTAGTAATTTTTGCCAATTTAGATACTACTCCTGTCAGGTTGTCTGATCCTAGGGGACATGGGGCTAGATCTAAGACTCTGACCCCTGTTTGCCTACTATTCCTCAAGTCAGATGGGGCTCCCTAGAGAGTATTCTGGATCTCCTTTCCTCTCCTGTGCTATGGCCCTCACTACTCCACTGGGCCCATCCAGCATTGAACAAGAGCCAGCTTGGGTCAAATCATTGTTGTCCACAATGTCCCAATTTCCTCTCTACCTCCAAGAGGTTCTTCAGTCTTGGAAACCCATACTACTTTTAAGTATGTGGCCCCTAGATCTCCCGAGTACGCCTGCACTCATAGGAGCCTCCTCTGAGAAGGAATTTTCTGAGGGGGAATGCGAGGAAGGGGTATATGAAGATGTGGATTCTTCCTACTCCTATGGGGACTCTTATGAGGTGGACCCCCATCCCTTGGCTGAGGGGCTTATCAGGACCCTTCAAGTCCCTGACACCCCTGATGAAGGGGGTCATCTCAACAGATATCTTCCAGAGGCATAGGAAATCTTATACTGCCCCCCCCATACCACTCTACTTCTGGATGAGTGGAAGACTCCTAATAAGAGATTGTCTATCACCAAATGTTTTCTCGGCTGTGTCCCTTTTCAGAGGCAGGTTTGGTGTGGTGGGCCTCTTTCCCTTTTGTGGATCTTCCAATCTCCAGGTTAGCCAGGTCCACTGCTCTGCCTTTGGCAGATGCAGCGAGACTCAAAGATGTGGCCGATTAAGAAGCTTGATTGTATTCTCAAGGCTATTTTCACAGCCAATGAGGCTGCACTGATGCCTATTTCACTGTCGTCCAATACAGGTCACTGGTACTCTGGGAGGCGTAAGTCCCCTTTAATAGGCAGGAACAATTATGCAAATAATTTGCAAGGGGCGGAGCCTCCCCTCTTACTTAAGCCACCTTCTGGCCAGAGCCACTCATATTGATTTGTTCCTGGTGTGCTTCCACACCAGGTAGAGAACATCTATGCATCTTAGTGTTTTATTATTTTTTATTCAAATATGGAATACCACCATTAGGAGGGTGACCATGGCTGTGAATTGCCCTCTTTAAAGTGGCTGGTGCAGCTTCCAGGGATTTTCTGTGGACCTATACCCTGAAGAGGGGACAGCTTGTGTTAAGCAGCTCCCCTGTTGGGGAATTTACCTCTGGTTCTTTCCCTCCCTATCATGGTCACCTGAAGACAGAAGTCAGCAAGGAAGGTGAGTCACCCATTGAGTGCTGAAGGTCCACTTGTCCCCACAGTGTCCCTTTGATGGGCTTGTATTTGGGAGTTTTAATACACTCCAGCACTCATAGGGTGTTTTTATTGCATTATTACTGTTTATGCAATTTCTGTGTTATTCTCTGAGTTTTGGAGCATTGGGTATTCATTTATTTATGTTTCTCATGTGTTTCATGCTTGTTTGGGCACTTTTTTAATGTTTTCTTAAACTTTATTAAAAATGGTGTTCCGCGCCTTTAAGCGCGGCTTTTTCCCGCTCAGACGCAAGGGCTCCTTTTACTCTCTATGGGAATTCACAGTATGGGACATATCTCTGGAACCGCTTGTCACAGCAACTTCAGAGAGGGCTCATTTTAATTCTAGGCTCCTGCTCTATCATCCGGAATGTGTTTTATTTATGTGGGGTGTTCAGGGGGGCTTCGGGCACTGTTTGGGGTACTTGTAAGGAAAAACTACATTTCCCATGAGCGCTTGGTTCGCGCTCGTTTCTGATTGGCTGTCACGACGGCCGCCATTTTGTGGTACTTTTCCTAGGCGAGTACACTACGCAGGGACCGAGCCTTCTCTCTCCTCAACAGATTAACCCTTCGCTGGCCAGATAAGTCCGTTTTTAGAACATTTCTGGGGTGAAACTTTAATCTTAACACTTTTTCTGGGTGATAGTGTTATTAGTGGGGTATATTGACGCTGTGAGCATGTCTACTTCACTGGAGCTAGGGGCTAGACCCAAGTCTAAGGAGGATGGGGGGTCCGCTACCCCCATGGCGTTTTGCTCCTCTTGCCACATTGGGCTGGATGGCGATAATGTGGGGGATCTATGCCCTAATTGTACTGGTCAAGATAGCAACCCTGGGCTTCCCAGCCACGCTATTGAGCCATCTTGGGTGAAGGAGTTTAAAGCTGCCACTAGGGATCTCAGATCCACGCTTCAACTCTTTCCCTCTCAGGTACAGGGGGCTCTCCAGGTCTGGCAGACCCCCTCTACTATCAGGACCTCCCTGCCTAAGCCACAGGGAGCTCCTGATATCACTGATTCTTCTGAAGAAGAACTTTTACAGGATTCTGATGCTGAGGAACGTACTGTTATTGAATCTAACAGGTCCATTGGGGACCCCTATGAGTGTGACCCTGAAGTTTCGGCTGAGGGTCTGATCAGAGCGGTTCTGAATACGCTCAACCTTCCTCTGACTCAGGAATCCACTTATGATCCTACTGATGTTTTTCAGAAAAAGCCATCTAAGCCTGTTGTTTGTTTTCCAACTAACCCTACTCTTGCCCGTCTGGTCTCTGAGGCATGGAAGAATCCTGATAGATCTTCCTCTGTCTCCAAAAAGTTTGCCAAACTTTACCCTTTTCCTGAGGCGGAGCTGGCAAAATGGGTTCATCCTCCCAAAGTGGATGCTCCTGTGTCTAGACTATCCAAATTTACTGCTTTGGCTGTCTCAGATGCCTCTGCTTTGCAGGACTGGACGGATAAGAAACTAGAGCTCTCTCTTGTCTATTTTTGCCTCCATTGGCACAGCCATGCGCCCCACTTTTGCTGTGGCATGGGTTAATAGAGCTATTGCGGCCTGGACTGAACGACTGACTGAAGCGGTTCGCCAGGATGCGCCTGTATCTGAACAGTTGCAGCTTCTTGCTAATATCACTGAAGCTCAGAACTATGTTGCTGATGCTGCTTTTGATGCTGTGCGCATGATGGCGAGGGCCTACACTTCTTCTGTGGTGGCTAGACGCTCTCTTTGGCTGAAAATTTGGTCTGCTGATACAGCCTCTAAGAAGGCTTTGCTTTCCTTGCCCTTTCAGGGGAATTTGCTTTTTGGGTCTGAACTCAAAGAAATGATCAGTGAGGCTACTGGCGGTAAAAGTACTCTTCTACCCTCAGTCTTTAAGAAAAAGTTTCCAGCCAAACGCAATCGGTCCTTTCGTTCCTTTCAGACTGAGACACGCTCCTCGGCCCAAACGGGTCCTCCCACTACGCGCTCCTCCTCCAAGCCCAAACAGTCCTGGAGGCCCAAAGTTGCCTCCAAGGCCAAGACCTCCAAGACTGCTTCGGCATGACTCGCCGAACCCGGGTCCGCATCCGGCTGTAGGCGGTCGTCTCCGCATCTTTCGCCGGACTTGGGAGGAGTCAGTGGCGGACCCATGGGTTCTTCAGGTGGTGTCAGAGGGATACAGGATCCCTTTCTCCTCCCTTCCTCCTTTTCGGTTCCATTTTACTCGTCCTTCTCAGGAACCCACAAAAAGGCGTCTGTTCGACGCTATTCAGGATCTCTTGGACAAAGAGGTCCTGGAGGCGGTTCCTCAGGGGGACACAGGTTCAGGATTCTATTCCAACCTGTTTGTGGTAGCCAAAAAGGACGGAGGAGCCCGTCCCATCTTGGATCTCAAAGATCTCAATGCCTATGTGGTGACTTCCCACTTCCGCCAGGAGTCCCTGCGCTCTGTGATTGCAGCAATGTCTCCAGGGGAGTTTCTTGCCTCCCTGGACCTTCAGGATGCTTATCTTCACATCCCTATTCATCCAGAGAGCAGGCGGTATCTCGGGATTGCCTGCCACAGGGGACACTTTCAGTTTGCAGCGCTCCCCTTTGGGCTGACTTCAGCCCCTCAGGTCTTCCAGAGGGTGTTGGGCTCCTTGATAGCGGTGCTCCATCAGGATGGGATCAGAGTGACCCCCTACATGGACGATCTCCTACTGAAGGCCTCCTCAGCGGAGCTTCTCCACCAGCAATTACAGATGTGCATGCACACCCTGAACCGTCATGGCTGGATCCTGAATCTGGACAAGTCGGACTTGATTCCATCTCAGAGGCTTCTGTTCCTGGGTCTCCTGTTCGACACTCGCCAATGCATGGTGTTTCTTCCAGAGGACGTGGCTCACCAGATAGCTGTCAGAGTGGCTGGAATTCTGGACCTGGACGTGATTCCAGTTCCGAAGTTGTCGTCCTTAGTGGGGAAGTTCATTTCCACAATCGAAGCAGTACCATTTGCCATGGCTCACTCCAGGGATCTTCAGAGATTCGTGATCCAGACGTGCAAGAATCATCCAGATCATCAACATCTGTCTGTTTCTCTTCCTCCTCATGTCGAGTCGAGTCTGCACTGGTGGTTAGATCTCTCTCATCTCCTGAAAGGGAAATCCTTTCTAGTTCCTCCTTGGACCACAGTCACTACGGATGCCAGCCTTCGGGGCTGGGGTGCAGTCTGGGGTCGCTTCAGTGCTCAGGGGAAATGGGGTCTGGAGGAATCCATGCTCTCCATCAATGTTCTGGAACTTCGAGCTGTCCGGCTGGCCCTGAGGCACTGGGAGTCTCAATTGACCGGTCTTCCAGTCAGAGTGGAGTCCGACAACGCCACGGCGGTGGCTTACATCAACAGGCAAGGCGGCACAAGAAGCGGTTCCGCCTGGTGGGAGGTCAAGGATATTTTGTCTTGGGCAGAAGATCACGTGCCTGTCATCTCTGCGGTTCATATTCCAGGCGTGGACAACGTCATGGCAGACTTCCTCAGTCGTCATACCGTCGACAGCGGAGAATGGGCTATGCACCCAGAGGTGTTTCACATGCTCACTCAACGGTGGGGGATGCCTGTGGTGGATCTGATGGCTACCAGACACAACAGGAAGGTTCCGGTGTTTTGCTCCCGGTTGAGGGACTCCCTTGCTCTAGCAGTGGATGCCTTGTCGATCCCTTGGGACTTCTCCCTGGCTTACATCTTCCCTCCTCTTCCTCTATTGGTCAGAGTTATCCAGAAGTTGAAGAGGGAACGTTGTCCTGTCATCCTGATTGCTCCAAACTGGCCTCGCCAGTCCTGGTTTCCGGAATTGATGGCCATGTCAGTGAAGGATCCAATCCCACTTCCAGCCCGTCCGGACCTGCTTCTTCAGGGGTATCTGTGGAAAGAGGATGTTCACTCTCTCCATTTGATGGCATGGCGGTTGAATCCTCGATTCTAGCTAAGAAAGGCTTTTCTCCTTCTGTGGTATCGACGATGCTCAGTGCTCGTAAGCCTGTGTCTTCCAAGATCTATCATCGCATATGGTCAACTTTCGTGACATGGTGCTCTGACAAGAAGTTGTCTCTTGACTTCCATCTTCCCACTGTCCTGGCCTTCTTGCAGGACGGTGTGGATAAGGGGCTCAGTCTGAGTTCCCTCAAAGTTCAGACCTCTGCCTTGTCTGTGTTTTTCCAGGAACGGATTGCTGTCCTTCCTGATGTGAAAGTCTTTTTCCAGGGTGTGACTCATGTTCGACCTGCCTTTAAAAGTCCTGCTCCCCAGTGGGATCTCAATTTGGTGCTGGGAGTTCTACAGCGACCACCGTTTGAATCCTTGGCTTCCATTCCATTACGTCTTGTGACTTGGAAGATGGCCTTCCTCTTGGCTGTGGTGTCAGTGCGCCGGGTAGCAGAGTTACAGGCCTTGTCTTGTAAACCTCCTTACCTGGTGTTCCACAAGGATAAGGCTGTGCTTCGCACTACCAAGGAATTCTTACCCAAGGTTGTGTCTGAGTTTCACATCAATCAGGAGATTGTGGTTCCCTCTTTCTGCCCTAATCCTTCATCTGACAAGGAAAGAGATCTCCATCTGTTGGATGTGGTGCGTTGCCTTAAATTTTATGTTCATCGCACCGAGTCTATCAGGAAGTCTGACGCTCTATTCGTCATTCCTGAGGGGCCTAGGGCAGGAAGACCGGCTTCCAAAGTTACCATTGCCTCTTGGATTAAGGCTACCATCCGTGAAGCCTATAAGTTGAGGAATAAGCATGTTCCCTTCCGGGTGACTGCCCATTCCACCAGATCTATTGGGGCCTCTTGGGCCTACAAGAATCAAGCTTCTGCTGATCAACTGTGCAGAGCGGCCACTTGGTCCTCTGTGCACACCTTTTCTAAGCACTATCGAGTTGATGTACTGGCTTCGGCTGATGCCAGTTTTGGAAGGAAGGTCCTGGAGGCAGTCTTGCCTGTGTAGGTCTTCCGCTCTGTGATCCTTAGTGCTTCTTTACTGTTGAGCCCGGTTGGCTCTGGTTCTGTGTGCTGTGTTAGTTCAGGGATTGTTCCCTTGGTTGGTGTCCGTTGACACTTACAGTTTGGGCTATGTTATCAACTGGTCATAACAGTTCTAGTGACTTGGGCCTTGCGCCTGGTCCTTGCCTTACTTCCCGCCTCTGGATCAGCTCAATGTTTGTACATCCCAGAGTACCAGTGACCTGTATTGGACGACAGTGAAAATAGGATTTTAGTCTTACCTGTTAAATCCTTTTCACTTAGTCCATACAGGTCACTGGTCTCCCACCCTGTCAAGGGACCAGTCTTGGCTCTCCTGTGGCATTCAGTGGGAGACCGTTCGGGCATGCTCACAGGAGTCTTTCTTTTTGCTTACCTGAGGTCAGTTCTTGGGGTCTCAAATCAATATGAGTGGCTCTGGCCAGAAGGTGGCTTAAGTAAGAGGGGAGGCTCCGCCCCTTGCAAATTATTTGCATAATTGTTCCTGCCTATTAAAGGGGACTTACGCCTCCCAGAGTACCAGTGACCTGTATGGACTAAGTGAAAAGGATTTAACAGGTAAGACTAAAATCCTATTTTTTGTCTCTGCCTCTGTTAACAGAGCAGTTGCTGTTTGGTGAGAACAGATGATGGAAGCTGCCCATGCAGATGCTTCCAGGGAGGAATTGTCTCTTTAGCCAAAATGAAGGAGGCCAACACATGTTTCAAAGGCCTTTACGTGAGGCTATCAGACGGTCTGTTACTACACGACACACCTTGTGGCTTAAGATTTGGTTTGCAGATCAATCTTCCAAGAAGTCACTGATTTTCTTACCCTTTCAGGGCAAATCCCTGTATGGACCTGAGCTAAAACATATTAGCAATGCTACTGGGGCCAAGAGCACCTTGTTACCACAGATGCCCACCACCTAAGGAAGAAGGCACCTGTTAAAAGGACTCTGCTTTTTTGTTCCTTTCAAGCAGACTCACCCCAAGCAACCCAAAGGGTCCCTCAAGCTCTGCGCTCCTCATCCAAGCCTAAGTAGCAATGGAGAGCCAAGTCCTCCACAAAGCCCAAGGCTTCCAAACCTTCTGCATAACTCACTGAACCCGGGTCCCCACCCGTAGGTAGGTGGTTGCCTATGCAACTACCTCTCAGCCTGGCAGGCCTCTGTGGTGGACCCATGGGTTTTACAAGTGGTGGCCTCGGGATACAGGATTCCTTTCACCTCCCTTCCTCCTCCAAGGACCTTTGTTTCTCGTTCCCCCTTGGGAGCAGAAAAGAGATGCCTTTTCGAGGAAGCTATACAGCCCTTCTGGACAAGGCGGTCCTGGAGCCAGTTCCCCCTCAGGAGAGGGACTTGGGATTCCACTCCAACCTCTTTGTAGTTTCCAAAAAGGATGGGGGCTGTTGTCTCATTTTGTATCTGAAGGACCTCTACTCCTTTGTGGTCAGGTCCCAGTACTGCCAGGAGTCTCTGCGCACAGTGATAGCAGCCATGTCTCCTGGGGAATTTCTGGCCTCTCTGGACCTTCAAGATGCATATCTGCACATCACCATTCATCCAGAGAGTCGGCAGTATCTCCGCTTTTGCCTGTGACCGAGGGCACTTCCAGTTCTCTGCCCTCCCCTTTGGTCTGACCATGGCTCCTCAAGTCTTCAACAGAGTCCTGGGAGCATTGATCTCTGTTCTACATTAGAACGACTCCATATATGGAGGACCTCCTCTTGAAGGCCTAGTCTCCGGGTCTCCTTCACCAGCAGGTGCAGGACTGCATTCATGCTCTCTCCCATCACGGGTGGATCATCAACTTGGACAAGTCAGACCTTGTTCATTCTCAGAAGATGGTCTTTTTGTGCCTCCTCTTCGACACTCAGAGGGGGAATGTATTTCTGACAAAGTGGCTTATCAAATAGCACTGAAGGTCCAAGCTATCCTGTCCCAGGATCCGGTTCCAGCCAAGAAGTTGTCCTCCTTGCTGGGGAAGTTCATTTCCCCCATAGACGCAGTTTGTTTGCTATGGTTCACACCAGGGAACGTCAGAGGTTTTTGATCCTAGCCTGCAAGGGCCGTCCAACTCTACTGTAAAGATCCCTGTGTCTCCCTCTTCATGTGGAGCAGAGTCTCTCTCGGTGGCTCAACCTGAACAATCTCCTGAAAGACAGACCCTTCCTGGTCCTCTTTTGGACCACGGTGATGACGGATGCCAGCCTCTCTGGATGGGGAGTGGTGCTGGGGCACTTGAGTGTTCAGGGCAAGTGGTCTCAGGAAGAATCTCTCCTTCCCATCAATGTCTTGGAGCTTCGGGCGATATTTAGTGCCCTACATCACTGGACACGACCACTGGAGGATTGCCTGGTAAGAGTGCAGTCTGACAACGCCACAGTGGTAGCCTACATCAACAAGCAAGGCGGCACAAGAAGTCTCGCGGTTTGGCTAGAGGTCAAGGCTATTTTATCATGGGCAGAGGAGCATGTCCCTGCCATCTCCGCAGTTCATAGTCTTGGCATAGACAACGTTCTGGCAGACTTTCTCAGTCGATACACGGCGGACAGCAGAGAGTGGGAGTTGCATCTGGAGGTGTTCAACCTTATCATCCAGCAGTGGGGTCTGCCATGCATTGACCTGATGGCAACCAGACACAACGGGAAGGCTCCAACCTTCTGCTCTCGCTGGGCGGATCCCATGGCTCTGACAGTGGATGCTTTATCGATCCCGTGGACGTTTCCTCTGGCTTACATCTTCCCTCCTGTTCCTCTGTTGACCAGAGTTCTTCGGAAGCTGCGACTGGAGCTCTGCCCAGTCATTCTGATTGCTCCGTACTGGCTATGACAAGCTTGGTTTCCAGAGCTTCTGGGCCTCTGTGGGACCTCTTCCACTTCCTCCCCGTCCAGATCTTCTTCTATAGGATTACCTCTAAAAGGAAGACTCTCATCCTCTGGCTTGGTGATTGAATCCTCAATTTTGAAGAAGAGTGGATTTTCTTCTGGGGTGGTGGCTACTATTCTTAGTGCCCGCAAGCCTGTTTCCTCTAAGGCCTATCATCAGGTTTGGTCTACCTTCCTGGCTTGGTGTGCTGACAGAGACATGTCTCAGGATTTTGACCTTCCTACAGTTCTTTCCTTCCTACAGGATGGTGTGGATAAGGGTCTCAGTCTGAGTTCTCTCAAGGTTCAGACTTCTGCGCTCTCTGTCCTTTTTCAGAGGCGTCTTGCTATCATTCCTGATGTCAAGGTTTTCTTCCAGGTTGTTGCTCATACCTGTGTGGTGTTTAAGATCCCACTGAGGAGCAGGGGACTTAACCTGGTTTTGGGAGTACTCCAGCGTCATCCCTTTGAGTCTTTGGCTACCATTCCTCTATGTCTGCTGACGTGGAAGATGGCCTTTCTCATGGCGATTGTCTCTGCCGAGTTGCGGAGCTGCATGCCCTGTCTTGCAAACCACCCTTTCTGGTTTTCCACAAGGACAAGGCGGTGCTTCACACCTCCCCAAGAGTTTCTGCCGAGGTGGTGTCCGAATTCCACATCAATCAGGACATTGTGGTTCCTTCCTTCTATCCTAACCCTACTTCTGCAAAGAGAGGGATCTTCATCTGTTGTGCGTTGTCAAGTTCTACGTGCATCGCACTGAGTCCTTGAGGCAGTCTGACACTCTGTTAGTCATCTTTCCTGAGGGTCCTAGGGCAGGGAAGTCTGCTTCCAAGTTTACCATTGCTTCTTGGGTCAAGTCCACGATTCTTAAGGCTTACGAACTTCGGAAGAAGCCTGTTCCCTTCAGGGTCACGGCTCATTCTACGGGGTCTATTCGGGCTTCTTGGGCCTACAAGAACCAGGCTTCAGCTGATCAGTTGTGCATGGCGGGCCACTTGGTCATCTGTGCAACCTTTTCTAAACACGGCATGCCTATTGAAGCCCACATCTTGAGGAGAAAGGGTTTCTCCACAGAGGTAATCTCTACTATGATTCACATTAGGTTGCCTTTTTCCTCCAAGTCCTAACGCAGGGTTTTGTCTGTTTTTCATTCTTGGTGTGTGGACAGGGATCTAAGTTCACAGGACTTTGACCTTCAAGTAGTATGTTCTTTTCTCCAGGATATGTGAACAAAGAACTCAGGCTGAGATTCTGAGGGTTCAGATTTCTGCTCTTTCTGTGTTTTTTCCAGAGACACATTGCCACTCTTCTTGATGTCAAGGTGTTCCTTCAGGGGATCAATCATGCTTTCCCTTCCTTAAAGGCTCCCATTCCTCAATGGGACCTTAATTTGGTTTTCTGTGTTCTGCAAAGGTCTCCCTTTGAGTCCCTTGCTACCATTCCTATCCATCAGTTGACGTGTAAGATGGCTTTCCTTCTGGCAGTAGTCTCAGTCTCCAGGGTTGCTGTGTTCCAGATTTTGTCTTGCAAGCCACCTTTCCTGGCTTTTCACATGGACAAGGCTGTTTTTGGAACCTCTAAGGAATTTCTTCCTGTGGTGGTTGTGACTGTACCAGTGGACCCCCTGTCTGGGTGTCCCTGTCAGTCACTGCTTCCTTCAATCCTGAGCAAGGCTGCTCTGCTGGAATATCAATTTTACACAATCACCAGGCAAGACTAGTGTATTGGGGTTTAGAATCAGTTCACTTTATTGACTCTTATCAAGATCCACATGTAAACTAGGACTTGGGACAGTGTTTCTACACTTGACCAATCTGCCACCAACACCCTTATCAAGATAAGCATGCAAATTAGAACTTGAAAAATAGACATTCTTAACTGGCTCATAAATAACCTCCCCTGATTGGTCAAGGAAGCACAGCAGGAATCAGTGAACATTTCCTTAGCACAGACCTGGAGTATATTGGCAGCAATGCCCAACCCCCACTATCTCTGCACTCTAGCTCCCAGCTACCAAATCCTGTTACAGACTTGATACTATAACACCACACACTATTACATTATACCACACAATATACAATACAATGAGCAATAGATCAAATGTTATAGTCCAGGAGGTGAAAGTCACCACATGTCCCTGTGCTGATTCCCCCAATCAGTCCAAGGGCAGTCCTTTTCCTTAACACCCTATGCCCATCAAGCAGCACAGGGTGACTTAGACCCAGGAGGAGGGTACTTGTCACCATTAAGAGATTATTTATATTAAGTTTTTCTTATGCACCTTTTTTATCCTGTGGGGGGCTGTTTTTGAGTGTCATTTTGTATATTTAGGACTCATTTATGTGATCTTTCTCTGGTCTGGTTTATATATGCTGTTAGGGATATAATCGTCATTATGGATACTTTTTTGTTTCTAGGTCATAATTGACCTGGTATGTCTACAAGGTACACCTTTGTTCCGGCATCCATCTAGCATCGTCTTGATATGGATTGGTTTTGTCTTACCAATATCATCTCTATATGCACTGAGCCTTTATTCAGTTCATTACGATTCATGTGCTTTTACTCCATATACACATACTGTAGACTGTAATGATAGCTGGAGGGTCTGTGCCCTTTAATTGACTTTAACTTCAATTATGCATATCGCCATGACAAGGTTCTTTTGATCACATGAGTGATGATCGTTTAATGATTGGTACAATTACTCCTTATTTACAGCCTCCTCTAGAAAGTGTTCGTTAACCTCTGACAAAGCCATTTGTGTAGCAATACTTGTTGGGTGTTGGGCCTTCAGACCAGCCTCTTCTAGATGTCCACTAGTCACCATTTTGTTTTACACTTTGTCAGATAAGTACGTTCATGTTTTGTTACTTAGTTGGTCTGATGATTTTGATTATCACTTATTTCTGTATTCACTATATGCACTATTTGATAGTTACTGCATTTGTGTCTTTGAGAGCCTTCTTTCTTTTCTTTGTATTTATATTACTTACCATGTTTATGTAACTTTGTACACTAGGGGTATGTCATTTACCAGGGTTGCTCGCCTGCTTATTTGTGTATTCTAATAGAGGTTTTTCTATATATTCTTTAATACTTGATTGTGTACCTCAAATCAGTTAGATTCTCTGTCTAACTAGGACCATTTGATTCTTTTTTTCCATTTGGTCCTCTCTCTTGTTATTAGAGAATATAAATTATTCTTTGGTTTACAATACTTTTTTTAAAAATGTTGAGACTACCTCCTAAGATGGCAACACCTACAAATGCACAGTCTTCAAAGAACAAATCCTCCTCGGAACAATCTAAAGAGTATAAAGGTCAAGGAATGGTCAACTCTTGCTTGAGATGTGATCGATATTAACAACTAATCCTGCAAAGTCATTCCTGACGTACACTATTAGGGCGATGCAGGAGGGCAAAACTTTCAGAAAAATGCAGAGCTTGGAATCTGAGAGAAGGCATGTTATGCATCTTGAGGAAGAAGAGATGGAATCTAGTCTTCTTGATCCAGACACAGAGACTACTTCAGAAGAAGGTTGTGAAATTTATTTAAATAAAGGCGCCTTCAATATTTATAAAGTGGATCCCTTTTTGATGAATCTTAAAATGCTTGGCCATCTGGAATCCCATGAACTTCATGGATACAGAGGTTTTCGAAAACAAAAAGTCCTCTCCTGTTTTTCCTGTTCATCAGACAATTGTGGATCTTGTGAAGTCAGAATGGAAAACAGGGGGCAGAAAAGAGTCAAAGCATGGATCAAACCCCCAAGACTGACACCATTGCTCACTTGGCAAAAAGGACCTTCCTTCCTTTTGAGGATGGTATGTCCTTGAGGCATCCCATGGAACAAAAATGGATGGAGCATTGGAAAAGCAAAATTCTGTAATTTGGCAAAACCTGAAGTTGACCACTGCCATGGAATGCATAGCTCGTACTATGCATATATTTTTGCCTGAGTAGAAGGAAAAGATTGAATTATCTGTATCAAGATCAGAACGTACGTAAGTGGTTATAATGAAGGAAGCAACTAATGTTTCATGTGATGCCTCCTTGGATATATCGGTAGATCCTCAGGTCTGTCTTTTACAGCCAGATGAGACCTAACGCTGAAATCCTGGATTGCTGATACTTCACTAAAAGGCAAAATTATTTGCCTTGCCTTTTTCAGGTTCCATGCTGTTAGAGGAACAGCTTGAAGACATAGAGACAGTGGCAGGAGGTTAAATTTATTTTCCTCTTCAGGAGAGAAGACTCAGAGGTTCTTTCCTTTTGGTCTTGAGAATAGAATATTTGGCCTCTGCCTAGGCCCTCATTGCTCTTTCCTTACCCTTGTCAGTTGTCATATTTCCTGTTTACTATGTACCTCTACTATTTTCCCAATAAAAACTTTAAAATAAAAAAAAATTAGTGCCTAGCAAACCTAGGCTTTTAGTCCCTAACGTGTTATGAACCACTGACATGTACTTGAACAATGGTTTCAAATACAAGCATGCACAACTAGTGATCCCTACACTAGCGACCTGTGGATGTATTTATATGGAGCCCCAATCCCCATATCAATATATCCAAGGAACCTAAAACAAAAGTGGAAACAAAAAAATGAACTCTGAGTGACAGTGGAGTATGCAACGCCTAAAGCTAACACCATCCCATTAAAATAAACACTTACCTGTAAGCCTGATGTCTGCTGGTTCTTCAGCACCCTGGTCATCCACTGTAAGTCTTCTTCTTTAAACTTGTATTGTCTGTCTTCTTCACCTGTCATATTCTTATCTTCATTATTAATCTTCTTTCGTCATCCTCTTGAAAACTTGTCACCCTCAATAAATATATATATAAAAAAAATTATTGCTGGCCATAAAGATATGCTGCCAATAAATACACGCTGCCACAGGTAGCAGCAGGAAAGCACATCAAAAATCCCTCCTCCATATACCTCTCAGGCATTTGTCTGATCCATACTGAGGTAACATTGAACAGATACTGGCTTTTATGTGGCCAGGCCCTGTTCCAAATGGTTCCCATGATTCCATTGGCTGGGATGTGGGGTTACGCACCTGCCAGGCAATCAGCTTCTAGTGGGAGGGATGACACCTGCTAGAAGCTGATTGGCTGAGAGGTGATAACCCCACATCACTGGAATCATAGAAACCATTTTGAATAGAGACTGGCCATATAAAAGCCAGTGTCTGTTCAAATTTACATCAGAATGGATCTGGAAATGGCCAGAGAGGTATATGGAGTGGGGAATTTTTTATCTACTTTTCTGCCGCCAGCGGTCATTTATTGACAGTGTATCTTTATGGCCAGCAATAAGATTATATATACACACAGTGGATATAAAAAGTCTACACACCCCTGTTAAAATGCCAGGTTCTTGTGGTATTAACGAATAAGACAAAGATAAATTATGTCAGAACTTTTTCCATCTTTAATGTGACGTATAACATGAACAATTCAATTGCAAAACAAACTGAAATTGTTGAGGGGGAAAAAAATAAAAAAAAAACTCACAATAACCTGGTTGCATAGGTGTGCACACCCTCTTTTAACTGGGGATGTGGCTGTGTTCGGAATTAACCAATCACGTTCAAACTCATGAAAAATAGCAGTCATTACACACCTGCCATCAATTAAAGTAACTCTGATTAAACACAAATAAAGTTCAGCTGTTCTAGTAGGATTTTCCTGACTTTTGCTTAGTGGCATCTCAGAACAAAAGCCACGGTCCACAGAGAGCTTCCAAAGTATCAGAGGGATCTCATTGTTGAAAGATATCAGTCAGGAGAAGGGGGCAAAAGAATTTCCAAAGCATTAGATATACCATGGAACACAGTGAAGACCGTTATCATCAAGTGGAGAAAATATGGCACAACAGAGACATTGCCAAGAACTGGACATCCCTCCAAAATTGATGAGATGAAAACTGGTCAGGGAGGCTTCCAAGAGGCCTACTGCAACATTAAAGGAACTGCAGGAATTTCTGACAAGTACTGGCTGCATGCTACATCTGACAACAATCTCCCGTATTCTTCATATGAATGGACTATGGGGTAGGGTGGCAAGACGGAAGCCTTTTCTTACAAAGAAAAATATCCAAGCCCTGGTGAAGTTTGCAATAACAAAAAATGTGTTTTGGTCTGACCATACACACAGTGAAGCATGGTGGTGGCAGCATCATGCTGTGGGGCTGTTTTTTTATCAGCTGGAACCGGAGCCTTAGTCAGGGTGGAGGTAATTATGAACAGTTCCAAATACCAGGCAATTTTGGCACAAAACGTTCAGGCATCCGTTAGAAAGCTGAAGATGAAGTTCACCTTTCAGCACGACAACGACCCAAAGCATTCAAATCCACAAAAGCATGGCTTCACCAGAAGAAGATTAATGTTTTGGAATGGCCCAGCCAGAGCCCAGGCCTGAATCCTATTGAACATCTGTGGGGTGATCTGAAGTGGGCTGTGCACAGGAGATGGCCTCGCAATCTGACAGATTTGGAGCGGTTTTGCAAAGAAGAATAGGCAAATATTGCCACGTCAAGATGTGCCATGCTAATAAACTCCTACCCAAAAAGACTGATTGCTGTAATAAAATCAAAAGGTGCTTCAACAAAGTATTAGTTGAAGGGTGTGCACACCTATGCAACCAGGTTATTGTGAGTTTTTGATTTTTTATTTCCCCCCCCCCCCTCAACAACTTTCCCCCTCAACAACACGTGAACGCGCTCAGTCTCTGCTTGTAAAATGGCCTGTACGTGCATTTGCAAGAGGTCACATGCCGGAATCCACCGTCATTGGAGGAGGTGGGACAGAGGCAATACTTGGGGAGGGGAACAGAGGAAGATTGACAGGCTACGGGACAGAACTGTACCCGCAGCCTGCACAGAACTGACGTCACCAGCTTAACTTTACCTGGCAATATCAATATCTCGGGCAATACAGCCTTATATTTATTTAAAAAAAAAAAAGCATTCGGCTTGCAGATTCACTCCAAGGGAACATTAACCCTTTGAGTGCCAGAGGGTTACTGGAACTGAAAGGGTTAAGAAAAAGGTAACTTTAAACTGATAGTAATATTTCACAAAAACAGCAACTCTAATTAATCTTCATAGTATTTGAGCCATGGAGAGTGTTATTTCAATTCTGTCAGAGTTGTAGTTGAAGAGTAATTAAATGATAAAGTATCCCCCTCCCACCCCTTTTACTGATCTAACACTGCTCACCTCAGATGTAGAATCTGGTCCACACACCAGACAGCTCACAGCAAGGGACAATCTTATTACTGTGAGAACAATGAAAAACCTTCCCCATTGAGAGGTTTTTCCCTTATGCTAATTAAAGATCGTCCCTCTCTGCAAGCCACCTGAACACCACCTTTCTTTTCTGAGCTGAGCAGTGTTACATCAGTAAAAGGGGTGGGAGGGGGGATACTTTATCATTCAATTACTCTTGAACTACAACTCTGATATTAATGAAATAACACTCTCCATGGCCTAAATACTATGAAGATTAATTGGAGCTGCTTTTATTATGAAACATTACTATCCCTTTAATAGATGTGAGAGTTCCCATTTAAAGCCTTGGGGCTTATGACTCTCTCTCTCGTCTACTGTTAATTGTGTGGAGGTGGAAACTGAATACAGACCTAAAACTCTGCACAACAAATATAGGAACTGCAAGAACTTAATGAAGTGTACAATACATAAATGTATAGTTATCCTTGGGTCTGTTAGAATGACATCAGAGAATGTTGTGTATAAATTATACAACTCATCTTGACACAGGCCCAAGGGGCTAAAACATTGATGGAATAAACCAGCACCTTTCTTCACCTAAAAAAGACCTGTGAGAGCAATTCTTTATGTGGACTTCATTATACACACACAAAACTCAACTTTCACCCTTTGCTCTGCAATGCATTGTGTACCCCTCTGGCACTCAAAGGGTTAACATTTTGACAAAGACTTCATAGAAAATGTGTGGCACCCTAAGTTGGTGTCCATGGCATCCCAAAAGTGCCACAGCACACTGGTTTGAATTGTATGATATGTGATCACCCTAAATATTTAGTCCCTCTAAATTACAGTTGGACAACATGAAGCCCTCCAGCTGCTGCGAGGCTGAAACTCCCATCAACCTCTGCTGGACGGTGGGGATGATGACATTTGCAGTCTAGAAGTAGCAGGAGGGCCTCACTTTGCCAACCTCTGCTTTAAATGTTTTCCAGTCCCCCATTTCCTACCCCTTGGCAGAATCTAGCATTTTGTGGCATAAGCTTTATGCATAAGGGAATTGCAAACACAGCATACAAAAATAGGACCCTATCAATACACTCTTCCCTGACTGTTATCGACAGACTGGAGTCATCATAAAAAGTGGCTGAAGGGACAAATTGCCCCTGAGGGCCTTAACCCTTTGAGTGCAAGAGGGGTGTCCAAAACATTGCAAAACAATGCTTTTGGCCCCTGCCCACTCCTGTGAAAATCATGACCCCTGCATCTCCAGGACTGGCAGTAGGGAGGAGACATGAATATCCCCTCCTTACTGCCACCCATAGGTTTGTTAGGCTTCGGATAAGTTTTTCGGTCACATGATTCTTTCGCTTTTATATATGTATAGTGTATATATATATATATTTTAACTTTCTGAGTAAAAGAAGGGCACCCCCCACCGCTGAGAGGTGTTTTAGTCTAAGGTTATTGTTTGTTTTAGGTGCATTATCAGAATGTCCTGACATTTTACAGTGGCACTGTTACTACACCATCCTGTGATGGTTTATGATCAGCTTATCAGAGTTGTCCATAGGATGGTGCAGCAACAACACCACTGTAACATTTCAGATACTGCACCTAAAAATAAATCAAACTTGACCTGCAAAAAGTTTTTGAAACAAAAAAAAAACAAAAAAACAAAAAAAACAAACCCACATCTCAACAGTAGGAGTACCTTTGGCTTACTCAGGAGAATAAACACTACTAAATATCTATATATATATATATATATATATATATATATATAATGTGTTACTATTCCTTTAAAGCTGTTTTTTTTTTTAACCCCTTAAGGACCCATGAAGGTCCTGGCACGTCATGGGTTGGACGGTGCGATAAGGACCCATAACGTTCCAGGACCGTCACTGATTTCAAGTCTCCCCGTGCAGCTGCATGCCATTCGGAGAGCCCTGCATAGGATAGCAAAAGAAATAAATAAAAAATGCTCCATGGTCCTTAACGACTCTTGACGGTCCTGGCACGTCATAGGCAGATTTGCGTTAAGGACCTATGACATCCCAGGACCGTCATGGAATTCAGGACTCCCCGCATAGCTGCACGCCGTTTGGGGAGCCCATAACTTGATGCAGACATAAAAAAGTGGACAGATGCATGCGAGATCGGCCATCCTTAAGGGGTTAAGTGCCGGCCACGAGCTCGCGCAGCTCGTCCTTAAGTGGTTAATCACTTGGATGCTAGAGACTTCTGGAATAACCACGAGTTAAAAAAAATACCCCCTTTCAAGTCATCTTAAAGGGATAGTAATACTTCGTTTTATCTTTATATTATATTGTAGGCATTAAAAAAACATGAAGAATGATATAAGTCTTATCTCTCAAACCTTTATGGTATGAGAGATATTCACAAGCAAAGTTTCCCCTCCTGCCCCTTTTACCTAGTGTAAGCCATCTCTTCTCAGATGTGGAATGCAGTCCATAGGCCAGACAGATAACAGAAGGGGACAATCTTCTTCCCATGAAAACAATGAAAGCCCTGCCCCCCTTGACAAGTTTTTCAGCTTTTTCCCTTATCTTAATTGAAGATTGTCCCTCTCTGCAGGCTACCTGGGCACCTCCCTTCTGATTTGGCTGAACAGGGGGGGAGGGGGAAACTTTGTTTGTGAATATCTCTTAAACCATAAAGGTTTGAGACATAAGACTTATATCGTTCTTCATGTGTTTTTAATGCCTACAAAAAAAAAAATAAAGATAAAACGAAGTATTACTATCCCTTTAAGTAGGCTTATAGAATGGAATAACACATGTGAGAAGTCATTGTTGCACATGCAGTTTTTCTCTCTGCATGTTTTCTTTACAGCTCCTGTTGTGGATAGGTCAGTGCACTTTATTCAGTTTCACACTTTGCATGGGGCAGGGGGCATATGGCTCTGTGTGAGCACAACACGCCAAACACTTTTTTTTATTTTTCCCTCCGTGGCCTGGCTTCGGCCATCTGCCTTATTTACTACTCTGTTGGAGTTAGAAGATATTGGAATTGGAGAGAGAAGGCCTATAATTATGTTCAGTGCAGAAGCAGGAAATGTATTATTACTGGGATATGGCTGGAAATTCTCTGTAATCAGTCAGAGAAATATAGGCTTGTTTGTAGCTATGCTAAAGACAACAGAAAACTGTGAGTCAAAAATGGAAATCAAAATTAAAGGCAAAAATTATAGGGATTTTCTAGCCGAGGAAAACAATGGTGCTAGCGCTGTTCTGAAATTTGTAATTAAAAATAATTACCACTGGTGCTTAGTTTTTAACATTATAACAGCAATCTCCTGTTGGGGTCAACAGGTGGCACTTCACTTACAATGGAGAGCTGTAGTCAGTGACTCTGGCTTTCCCACAGAGGTAATTATATATAAGACTTTCTATTGTAAAAGCTCTCCAGGGCATACTTGGAAATGAGACAAACCCCTGGTTCTGGTAAAACTCTTTCTAAATAAATTGCTGTATGGATACCAGTTGACTCTGCTGCTGACACAATGCGTTGTGTACCTCTCTGGCACTCGTATCGCTTTTGTTTGTTTTGGTTTTTTTTATAGAGAAAAGTATACTACTCCTTTAAAGACATGTAAGAAATACTATTATGTTTATATGGGAAATTTAAAGGAACAATAAAATATTTTTTTAGGAAAAACTTTGTTATAGAGCTTTTTCTGCTTAGTAAAAAAAAAAAAGGGTGCTCCGATTGATCTCAGTTGTTTTATTAAAATGTGATAACTGTTCAAATGATCAGGAAGTGAATTACAGTGTGATTACTTCCTGAAGTTCTGACAGCAGTTTCTATGGAGAACTGTTTGTCAGTGACTCGCCTCTTCTAGAAAATGCAACATAATAAGTAATTGTAATATAACCACTAGAGGGCACTGTTACTGTGAAAAAAGAAAAAAATGAATAACCCTGAAAATATGCTTACCTCAGCAGTGGAAATATCTTTGTTTTTGCTTAGTTAGAAACGAAACAGAATCTTGACCTGGTAATTATAGACATGTCAGTCTGGCCTCAATTATGAAGAAGCTATTTGAATTAATTTAAAGGACAATAATCAGAAAAATGTTTAGGATAAGGATACTCGTTGTTAGCATATTTGTACAATGGATGGCAAATCAAAATAACCCATCAAATGTAAAAAATTAAATGGGTAGTTCTAATCATATGTGATACTTTCTCCCATAGGAGGAGATTCCGTAGAAAATAGGGCTTTTTGTCTCCAACTGACATTCCAGTGAGAAGACCCCATCTGCCAAACTCTTTCACATGAAGTCAATGGGTATATGAGCAAGTGTTTATGATAGTGATAATATAATATTTATGTGCAGGGATGTGATGGATGACTGGCTGAAAGTAGCACAGGGACAGAAGGTTTCATCCTCTGAAATCAATGGGCTAAACTATTCATTGAAAGTTCACTTGGGTTTCTTCCTTTCAGGAATTACCATGGAAAGGAAAAATATCCCCTGCTTTCTGATTAAATTCCCAGGGATTACCCCTAGGGAGTACCCCCACTTTATTGTAGTTTTTTATACCAACACCCTTGATATTCACAGTGAAAGCAATTTCTCAAAGTTTCCTGATGAAACAAGTTGTATGCTTAGAACAAGAATGGGATCATCCACTGAACAAGGACGAGAGAATATATAAACATATTCAATAACCTACTGATTATCTTTTCATTAATTTGAAGACAATTATGGTCATTCAATCAGATTGGAGGAAAACAGGTTTTATGTGCACAAAAGACACCAATTATTTTATGTCAAGTCGGGAATTTGCTGTCAATGAATGTTGTGTTGGAAGATACAGTATACATCTGTAAGAATCAGTTTAATTTTTTTTTTTATTCCCAAAAATGTTTTTCATGTAATATGACCATGTATGGGTGTAGCTAGTGTACATGTTTCCAGAGCAGCAATTCACGGTGACCTTATGTGGACCTCCTACCCTCGTAACCATTTGCTAACAGTTTTGTGTGTTAAAAGTGAAACCCCTGCAGCTTCTTGTTTGTAACCCCTGATAAGATGTTAGTAAATTAGGTTGTTATAATAAGTTAATGTGTGCCTCCCATTTGCTAGAGGTTTCTTAGGGGGATGCACACATGTTATACCTTATACATATTATGATGTATGATCATGCAAATGCTTATAGCTAAGCTGGGTGTGTTTACTTAAATGTTTATCTGCATAACTATAGAGTTTAATGCTATTGGAGATCCTGCCCAATTTACATAAATATCACTGGCACTGCACCCAAAGTTCAGATCCCCTTGTGGCTTGTAAAGTAATTGATAACCACAGGGATTACATAGACCTGAAGCTGCAGGACATGGGCAGCTGGGTGAAGTTATCTCCACGGTATAGGAAATGTGTTTTTTTTTTTTTTTTCTTTTTCATCCCATTGACTTCTGTAAACAGAGATACTAACCAAGGCTAAGTAAAATATTTCACATTTTATATAATCAAAACTGTATTTCCTGTGTCAGCTATATGCAGACCGTGTGTGAATCTGAATCTTAAAGGGATAGTAATGTTTCATAATAAAAGCAGCTCTAATTAATCACCATAGTATTTGGACAGTGTTATTTCAATTCTGTCAGTTGTAGTTCAGGAGTAATTCGATTACAAAGTATCCCCCTCCCGCCCCTTTTACTGATGTAACACTGTTCAGCCAGATTAGAAGGGAGGTGCCCAGGTAGACTGCAGAGAGGGACAATCTTCAATTAAGATAAGGGAAAAACCAGAAAAACTTGTCAAGGTGGGCAGGGCTTTCATTGTTCTCATAGGAAGAAGATTGTCCCCTTCTGTAATCTGTCTGGTCTATGGACTGGGTTCCACATTTGAGAAGAGATGGCTTACACTAGGTAAAAGGGGCCTACAAATGCCTACAAAATAAAATAAAGATAAAACAAAGTATTACTATCCCTTTAAAGGACCCTGGATGTGAACAACTAAACAATTTATTAAGGAGTCATTTAGGAGTCGTTCACATTAATACACATGTATTTTCCATAGATAGAATCTGATTGCCATTTCTGCAGTGAGGAAGAAGTTATTTTCCCCTTTGAGACAATGATAAAAATTCCTTAAATGGAATGTACTTCTAAAACTAGGTTAGCCTTAATGTAGAAGCACGTGTTGCCTTGTAATTTAACATAATTCAGGTTACTCAAATAATCAGCCCTAGTGGACATATACAAAAATAAAAGCGGGGTAATTCTGTAATAAACCAACTACAACAAAGGGGGAGGGATTAAAATTCCCATAATTTTAAACGTTTAATCCCCTGAATGCTAGAAATTTCTCTGTAGCATTCAGGAGGTTAAAAGTTAATTTTAAGTCAATGAGAATTTTTATTTGACCTCTGTGGTACAGCTGGATTGTCACAGAATTAATTGAATTAACCCCTTAAGAACCAGAAGGGTCTACTGTGCATTGCTCATCCTTCTGCTCAAGGGATTAAATACTCCAATATACAAAACTGTAACATATATAAAACCCTTATAATAAAAAAAATCCATCTAGTAAAGGACTCTTCCTGTTGTATAAAATAAGGACACTTATTTGGCATTTGTTTTATTAAAAAATTATAAGCTGCCATTCTCTAAATTATGTTAATGCTGGGTATACATCCCCATGACACAGAGTTAATGGATGGCAGCTGCTGTCTCTCCTCTCCAGTCATTTGGGTCCATAGAGGGCCATAAGAAGATCCCAACATCGCCAACTTCATGTTGGCAATGTTGGTACTGAACTTCAACAGCAAAACCAGGTATAGAAACTTAGTGTATGTGGCAATGTGCCATATTAATATATAAATACACCCACATGAATATGATAATGGCTCATTAAACTACATTTGCATATGCAAGTGAGCCATTGTCAAACAAAATTGTAAAACTGTGGAAGGCATGGCAGGATTGGTAGAGGATTCATAAGGATATGATGGAGAAGACATCTTAGTGTATGCTGTCGATATGCCCTCAACACCTCTTCTCTACCATCTCGCCACTCTGGCTTCTTATTGCCTCTTAGTGCATCTTTACCCCAAGTGAACTGTAGATGAGCACTATGCACACCAGTAGATTGTTAATGTATAAGAAAAATTGTTTAACTATTTGTAACTTGGAAACAAAAAAAAATCTCCCAGCAGTGGCAGTACCCTTACTTTACTCAACAGGGAAAAATATACATTTTCATAATAAAGTTTTACTTTATCTTTATGGGGCCCATGGTGAGGCCAAGTAGGACTTCACACAATAACACAAATGAGCCAATGTGTTTGTTGTCAAGGTCGGGAATAGCTTCTCTAAAGGTATGAGGTTACCAAGATGCTGGGGAGTGCTGGTTTGAGAGCGATGCTTAGTATCGTAGGTAGACTGGGAAGTATCCTTGCTGCGGCTGAGGCTGAAGTTAAAGGTGCTGGCTGCGAAGCCAGATATACCATCCCAGGTTGAGCCAGGGGCTAGCCCAGGATGAATATTCCCAAGACCCACAAATGTAACCTCACACACACGGGGGGGGGGGGGAATCTCAGCAATCTGCAGGAACAGATGAAGCAGACTAGAGTTAGGAAGAAGAGAGCACAGTACACTCAGCACGCTGGAGGTAAGATGAGCCAGGACACTCAGCAGATAGGGTGTGAGCAGGAACAGTAACAGACACTCGGCAGGATGAAGAAGAGGTTTCAACACACAGCAGGCTGTGAAGGATAGCTATGCCACAGGTGAAACAGCAGACCCACTGAGTGGCATGAAAAATCCAGGCAGACCAACAGTTGTACCAGCAGGTAGAGCACCCAGGAGGCATGAAGTCGATCGGCAATAGGAAGGTCAGACAAGCCAGGTAGTACACAGAACAACAGAGGCAGGGACCCAAGATCTATGTTCAGGGCCGTAGTCCTTCCAGTCAAGTAAATACTAAAGGGAATGTCATACCCCGCAACAGTCCAAGATTTTGTTGATGATAAATTCAGGATGACCACCTGAAAGAACAGGAGGGGGAAGATGAGACATGAGGAAAATCAGTTTCACACTATCGGCTTTAAAGAGGAGATGTGAAAATAATTAGTGATTTTCCAGGATGGAGGTAATTTCATGGAAACTGTGACTGGAGTGATACATTTCAAGACAGTAAAAGGTCCTGCAAAACAGGGGCTAAATTTCATGGCAGGTTGACGGATGGAAAGTTGCTGGGCAGGCAACTAAACCTTATCCCCAGGATAGTAAAATGGAGAAGGCTGGCTTCTCCAGTCTGTTTGCATCTTCTGTCTACCAGAGGCTAGACACACATTATCTTTAATTTGAGTCCATCAGAGGTGAACATTGTCAACAAGGGCATCGGCAGCAGGGATCCTAGAACAAAGGCCTTCCAAAAGCAGGATATTAATTAATTCCCTGTCAGAAATAATCTGCAATGGGCATCCATGAAGACAGAATATTTTCTTAATAAAAACTGAGGCCAATTCCAGAGTAGAGGGCAATTTAGGAAAGTGGAACAAAATGGGCCTGCTTGGAGAAGCTGTCCGTAATGATCAATATAGCAGAGCACCCTTTGGAGACACAAAGATCAGCAATAAAATTCATGGTGATATGGGTTCTGTGGAGAAGAAGGTTGGGGGAGAATACTAGGATGTCATCCATGTAGACGATTACAAAGACAGACGATCCCAGAATATGTAATTCACAAAACTTTCAAACATGGTCGGAGCGTTACATTAGCCAAATGGCATCACCAAGTATTCGTAGTGTTCATACCTCTTTTTGAATGCCGTCTTCCATTCGTCCCCTTCCTCCATGTAGACAGGATGTATGTTTCCCCCAGGACCAACTTAAAGAAGACTGTAGGCAACCAAGAATCCAGCTCCAGACAGAGAGATGGATGGCTGAATAAATCCCTTGTGCCAAATATTCTTGAATGTAATCCAGCAAGGCTTGATTCTCAGCAGGCCATACCTGGCAACAGGTCTGTGGCGCAGTCACTGGGTTGATGAGGGGGAAGCACATTTGCCTGGGATTTAGAAAACACGTCTACAAATTCATGGTGCTGGAGAGGCAGCTGGACAGCAGAAGTAGTGCAGGTAGCCCCCAGGGAAGTGATGAAGCCCTAGTTTACAGATTTATCCATTCAAGAGGCAAAGCACTGGATACACAGCACAGCAAAGTGGTTGCTTTGCCCCTTGAAGACCATAAGGGTGTGCAACACATTGCAAAATAATGTGGTACACACTTTTCTGACCCCATGGGGTTAATAGGCCTGAGGAATGCAACCACAAAATGAACAGGGATCCTAAATGTATTTCAATATTTTGGGAACTTCATTCTCGTAAAATGAGCTGCCCAGTTTAAAAAAATAAATAAAGAATGTTGTATTGAAAGGTTAAACATGCTCTGAAGCATACCTGGGAACTTCCAAAATGAGCAGACCATGAAATCTTTGAAAAATTAACCCTTACCTCTTTACACAATGTACTGTAGATCTTAGACAATATAATCCTGATTGTTATAACCCAGAGGTTCTCCAATTAGTCCTCAGTGAATGTATAACATGCTATAACATGGAGATCTCACCACCTGAACACAAATAAGATGAGCAGGACATTCCCCTCTGCGTGTCTGATAGAAACTGAACCAATTTAGAGACTATAAAAGCAATTAGTGAAGATCATGTGGTAGGTAACAATGGCAGGGCCATATTTCTTAGTAGACAGAGTAGGCAACTGCCTAGAGATCAAGATTTTGAGAGGTGCCTCATCTGCGCCGGCCACACCCACATTCTGAATTGTGGGTGTGGCCAGCGCATTCTCAACAGTTTATACCCTATTACAGGCTATTATTTAACAAAGCAAAGCAATCTCTCTAGCAATCAAGGGGTTAAAGCTTTTCCCATTCTTGCTTGTTATAAGCAAAGGGTATTTTCTATGCAAGGATATAGTGGATGGGACAGAACGTGGGATCATATGAGGTCTGTGGGTGTGGTCATGGGTGGAGTTGATGACAGTAGTACTTTTCCTAGGGGCACATGGGATGCAAATCCGTCCCGGAACACTGGGCTCTCTCATCATGAGAGTTTTACCTTTCACCCAGGCAACCTGAGATTTGTGAGAAATTCTTGAGTCTCTGGGTCAAATCCTGCGAGTTCCCAGGAATGGGTCCGAAGTAAAAGAAGCCTAACTTCATTTATGAAAGTGTATTTATGTGTGTTGAGGGAAGAGGCGGTATTTTCCTTCCTCAAGATCAAAGTAAAGGACATAAGATATTTCTGAATATTCTGGACATCCATTTCACAGTTCCACAATTCATATTTATTATGTGTGTTAGAATACTGCAGATTTATTTTTACTATAATTGCGTGCCAGACACTTCCAATAGTTATTTCATCTAAAAATGTTCTAATTATTCTTTTATGTGTGGGATAAAAGACAGGCTTCCCCACTGGGTCGTTATGTTAGAATTTTGTAGATGTTTGCAGAAATGCAGAGCTGTTCTACAAAAACCATGGATTTTCTGGACTGTCTCTGTAGATCTAAAGAATGGATTATCAAAGCCCCATAACTTGCTGGTATTTCATTTCACTCACAAAAACTACAGCTTAATCAAGTGTAAAACATTTTTTGTTCAAAGTCAGGGACTGCAGAGATAATCGAAGTTTCTATGTGGCTGCTGGAGAAACACAAACATTCCGAGGCTGATGTACTCAGAGAAACTTCAAACCCCTTAATAACCTCATTCCTGTGGAGTGTATTCCCCTTAACGACCTTGTGACGTGCTATCGCTTTACGTGGTTCTTGCCTTACAGGGATAGTAATGTTTCAAAATAAAAGCAGCTCCAATTAATCTTCATAGAATTTGGGCCATGGAGAGTGATATTTCAATACTGTCAGAGTTTAAGTTTAAGAGTAATTGAATGATAAAGTATCCCCCTCCCTCCTCTTTTACTTATGTAACACTGCTTACCTTTGAACAGAAAGGTGGTGTCCAGATGGCTTGCAGAGAGGGACAATCTTCAGTTAGCATAGTACTCTTGTACTACAACTCTGACAGTATTGAAATAACACTCTCCATGGCCCAAATACTATGAAGATTAATTGGAGCTGCTTTTATTTTGAAACATTACTTAAGGACTAGTGACAGTCATAGCACGTCACATACTTTTTACTTACAGTGCTCCAGCGGGAGTGCTGTAAGTAAAAACGGGGTCTGAAATTCACTTAGACCCCAACTCGGCTCACCGGTACATGTAACAGGTCACATGGACCGGTGCGTCAGCAAGGATCCAAGTGGTTCTTAAAGGGATAGTAATGTCTAAAATAGAGTCTTCATTATGCTAAGCATAGCACGTTGCTCTATGTGTAATAACTTACATTGCTATAGCTGTAAGATATTCCATGAAAAAAGATACCCCCCCGCCCCTTCTGTCCATGTCACACACATGCATGGTCCCGATGGAGAGCGGTGAGGGACAATCTTCAGTAAGCACAGGGAAATCCTGCAGTCTTCCGTCAAGGGTGCAGGATTTTCCTTATACTTACTGACTTAAGTTTGTCCCTCCCTGCTTCTGTATGGTCCCAGGACCAGATTGCTGCTCCATGGGGAGGAGGCCAAAAGGGGCTGGAGGGGGATCTTTTAACATGGAATATCTTTACATCTATAGCGGTGTAAGTTATTATACATAGCACAAAGTGTTATGCTTACCATAATGAAGACTCTTTATTTTAGCCATTACTATCCATTTAAGGGAAGGTAACTTCTCTGGACCACTGGTCCTTAAGGGGTTAAAGGCTGATTTGATCTCATTTGGCCAGCCAACAAATGGACTGATCTTGTGTGTCGGTTCGCTGAATGAGGGTCTGATACTGACGGCTGTGGTCTTGGAGCAGGAACGCTGTGAGCAAAAACCCATGATATGCCAGGACAGTCATTGGTCCTTAAAGCGGATCTTTCACTAAAATTAAAGTGACCCCCAAATCATTATTCACATAGTGATACGCATAGCAATACTAGTATTATCTTGAATAAGTCTGGTGTTCCTGAGAAATCCACCTTGTTCAGAGATGCACAGGCCGGCATCAGTGCAGACATCTTGCCGAAGAGACATCTGTGCTCCTGCGCTGTCCTTACTGGTGTCTTCTAGGAGTCGTGAGGGGGAGTTGCATGGCATGTTAAGGAAGGGACTGACAGTGCACTCACACAGATGCTGCAAGATGCCTGCCAATGAATCTTGGGACAAGTTGGATTTCTCAATAATACCAGACTTATTAAGGATAATATTGGTATTGCTATGCGTAACACTATGTGAATAATGATTTGTGGGGCACTTTGAGTGAAAGTTCCGCTTTAAGTGAAATTCCCCATTGATGGTCCTAGCATCAGGGCCAGATTTCCCAATAGTCAGACTAGGCACCTGCCTAGCGCCTCAGCTGTGCCGGCCACACCAACCAAGGGGTTAAAGCGTTTATGTCCTTGCTTGTTGTAGGCCAAAGGTATATTCTGTGCCAGGATGCAGTGGATGAGACTGGTGGAGTGGTCATGTGAGGAGTGGGGTGTGGCCATGGGGGGAGCTAAGGGTGCCCAGAGTGCCTTGCCTAGGGGAGCCTGGACTAGCACTAGCAGCAGTAGGAGCAGGCACAGGCAGCTCATATGTTCTCCTGCTGGTGGTATTAATTCTGAGCCTGTTCTCTTCCCTCAACACTAGTTCTGGCCTCTTCAGGGTGATGTTTCATCTGGACACTGTAGTGAAGGGAAGGGGAGGATGACTCCCAGAGCCAGAGGAATGGTGTGGGCTCCCTTGACCGCTAGTCTGGACGCTCTCAAATGTTTTCCCTACCACTCCGGCTGCTTCACTATTACTGCTACTACTACTAACACCAACCACATCAAGTTCATGTGCAGAGTCTTCCTCCTCAGTTTCACTGTCACTAGTAATATGAGGATATTGTTGACTACCCCCTCCTTCACTCCTAATGCTAACAATCTGCTGGACCTTAGCAGTAGTACTAGCACTGCCAGGACTGCTTAGGAATGGCAAGTGTGATTTAGGGTACCCTGCTGTCACACTTGGCATCATTTTCTCCTCCCCCCCATGAGTACTACAAGAAACACTAGCAGCAGGCAAAGTATTGGTGGCAGCAGGTTCAGCACTGGCAGCAGGTACAACACTAGTGGCTGCAGGTACAGCAATGGTGGCACTGGCAGCAGGGGCAGAAAGTCTGGCAGCAAGTACAACACTAGTGGCTGCAGAAGGAACAGCAATGGTGGCACTTGCAGCAGGGGCAGCACGTCTTGCAGCAGGCATAGCAGCTGACCTGTCCTGCTCTCACTATTACTACCCTTTTCTCCCTCCCTTCCCATTCTCATATATAGTAGGGTTTATCCTCCTGAGTAAAATAAGGGCACTTTTTTTTTACTGAAAAGTTGTTGAAGCTCGATCATTAATTTTGTTAAGTGCAGTATCGCAGAGGCTTGAAATTGTACAATGTTGCGGTTACTACACCATCCTATGGAGATTTATGGTCAACTGAGCAGAGCTGTCCATAGGACAGCACCACTGTACAATTTCAGGCCACTGTCATACTGCCCCTAAAAATTTCAGGTTTGAGCTGCAATAACTTTTGAATAAAACACATCTTATATATAATTTTATACATATTAACCATTTTTAGCACTTTAAAATGGAACGGTCACCATAAGTTCAGTTTAATCCCTGATGAAGTTGCAGACGGGTGATGAAATGCATAGGGTAAAAAGCAAATGTGTAATTGTTTTTAACAGTCTTTTTAAAGTTGTATTTTAAATATTTTTTCAACTGCCAATAAATAGAGGCTTCCAATACAGCCCGGGCAGTTATTTTATTGATATACACCTTATCCCATTCTGCTAATTGAGAGTCGAAAGACAAATGATTTAGGTAAATTAGAAGAATGGCCAAGAGTGCGGCAGGTGCAGTTTAATGATGATAAATGTAAAATAATGCACTTGGGACATAAAAATCCAAAGGAAAAATATACTATTAAGGGTACTGTGCTGTCAGAGACAATAGAGGAAAAGGATTTGGGAGTAATTATTTATAATGATTAAAGGTAGGTAGGCAATGTAATAAAGGGGTGTGGAATGCAAGCAGGGTGCTGGGTTGTATAGCTATGGGCATTAGTAGCAGAAAAAGGGAAGTAGTCATACCACACAGATCACCTAGAGCATTGTGTACAGTACTGGAGACCCCATCTCCAGAAGGATAAAGATACTCTAGAGAAAATTCAAAGAAGGGCTACTAAAATGGTGACTGGTTTACAGGAAAAGAAATATCAGGATAGACTAAAGGATCTGAACATGTATAGAGGAGATATGATAGAAACATTCAAATACATGAATGGATTCAACAAAGTACAGGAGGGAAGTACATTTCAAAGAAGTTAAAATATTAGGACAAGAGGCCATAGTCTAAAACCAGAGGGACACAGGTTTAGATGTAATGTAAGAAAGTTTTACTTCACTGTGAGGGTAGTAGATAAGTAGAATAGCCTACCAACAGAAGTGGTAGAAGTTAATACAGTGACAGAATTTAAGCATGCATGGGATAGGCATAAGGCTGTCCTTAACATAAAAAAAGACCAAGGACCAAAAAAAGGTTTTTACAATAGGAAAATGGGCAGACTAGATGGGCGGAATGGTTCTTATCTGCCATCAAATTCTATGTTTCTATGTTACCCTGAAAGGAGATGGAGATGGAGAGAAGTTGTGTGTTACGGGCTGTCTGACTCAGAGGCTGGTTAAGCCTAAAGTTCCAGTGAGAACCCACCCTGAAGGGGTCAAGATAATTGTATGAATATTGGAATTGTTTGCCAAGGAGATTACTCTTAGAGGCGGTTTAGCACTGTTTCTGTTTTCTTGTGTGTTATTGCAGCCAGATGGCATTACGGGGTGAAGTGGCCTAGTGACCAGAATTCAGCAGCAGACCCTCTGGATCATAGTTGATTCTAAGTGGAACCTTTTAAAAACACTTTCTTGGAATAACTGTTTGTGCCTAGGACTTTCAGGAGTGCTAAGAAGCACACTCCATGTTAGAGGCTGTTGTGTCATCTATACACATACAGTACCTATAAACTATTTGTTCTGTTTTGTGTATTACCCCTTAACCCCTTAAGGACCGGCGAGCACACACGCAACTGGCACTTAATGACCACGGAGCATTTTTTTTTCTCTGATCTGATTCAGGGCTCCGCAAGCAGCGTACAGCTGCTCGGGGAGTCCTGAATTCCATGATGTTCCAGGACCTTCACTGGTCCTTAAGTGCCGGACAGTCGTTACGGTCCTGGCACGGCAGTGGACATTAAGGGGTTAAGGACCCGTGACGTGCTAGGACCGTCATGAGTCCAATGTGCAGCAAGGATCCATGATGGTCCTGGCATATCATGGATATCAGGGCTGTTCGTGGTCCTTAAGGGAAGCAGTGGAGTAACAATAGGGGTCACAGGGGTCGCACCTGCGACTGGGCCCGTCACTCTCAGGGGCCCGACCGCCCCCTGCGACCCCCTCGCCACCCGCCTGCAGCACAGCTGATCTCCCGGCGGCCGGCACTCTAGTAATGCAGAGCGCTGGGAGATGACATAATCTCCCAGCGCTCTGTATTACTAAAGACCGCGCGGGAGCTTGTGTACCAACCAGTCAGAGGTTTGTTCCTCATTCAGCATGTCACACACACCGATAGACCACCAGGAGGTAGGAGGACGGGGGTCAGTAGGGGCAATGTGGCGATGGGGGCATTGTGGAGATTGGGGGGAAATGTGGAGAAATAGGGGCATTGTGGAGATTGGGGGAAATGTGGAGAATAAGGGGCATTGTGGAGATTGGGGGGAAATGTGGAGAATGAGGGGCATTGTGATGGGGACATTGTGGAGATTGGGGGGAAATGTGGAGAATGAGGGGCATTGTGATGGGGGCAATGTGGAGGTGGCCAATGTGGATGAGGGGGGCCAATGTGGTCGGAGGGGGGCCCGTGGCAATTCTTGCACCAGGGCCCCGTGGCTTCTAGTTACGCCTCTGAAGGGAAGGCCATGCACGCACGCGGCCAGTCCTTCAGGAGTTCATTTTAAAGAGAATTAAAAACTATCTACACAATGTGCTACAGAACCAGAACGGGAGCGCAATGCACCAAGGTGGAATGTCTCACAGAAGAGTATAAAAGATAACACCAGTACCAGTATATATAGCCAATGATCATAGGATAGTACTCACACTTGTTCTCAAATTAGCCGATTGTGAGGACGGGTTAAACGAGGTTAAACACCGCCCGATACGGTCCCATGCGAACTTCAGCAAAAAAATAATTAGGAAGAATCCAGATACATACGTTAAAAATATAATTTTAATAGTAAAATAAAATAATGCCAGCAATATAAATCGCAACAATAAAGCCCAAAAAGGACGTGCTTCGAAGATAACAACTTCTTGATCAAAGAAGCAGCCTTGGCCTATGCACCGGTTGAGTGACTGAGTGGGGGCAGTCAGAGTCCTCCAATTGTTGGTCTGACCACGTACAGTGGTGTTGAAAATTGTGAGTATCCTGGTGCATTGGTGGAGGATCACTGTTTACAAAGATATTACACTAGGAAGTGCCCTTTTTTTCCCTTTTTTGTGTACATGTTGTGCTAGCCATTTGTTTGTAATGTAAATAGTTGTTGAAACATTACTATTTATTTATTGGTGGCACAGAGTGGAACTTTATGCAAATTTGCTTCTGTGCTGGGCCAGTGTTACCACACACTGTGCTATGAGTGGAAAGTCAAACTGACTATTTTAACATTTTATGTCCCTCACAGTGAGAATTCTGGCTCTGTTTCCAGAGAGTTTTCTGTTAGGGATTGTGAAACATGAGTAGTAATACAATGCAATACTCTCCCTGCAGCAGTGTGCTGTGCTGTGTATGTTGTATTTAATAAACTGGAGGTAGGGTTATACTGTAGGGATAGTGTTATATTGTAGCACTTTACCTATTTTCACAGTCCATGACAGAAAGCTCTGTGGAAACAGAGAACCAGGGTGCTCACCATCAAGGGCATAAAATGTTACAAAAATATAGGCAATTGGACTTTACATATTAACAGAGTAAATTAGGTTGAAAATAGACACAAGTCCATCAAGCTCAACCCTTGCTTCATAACCCAGAGAAATGAGAATTATATAGCTTTCCTGCTACCAAATAAGTTGGTCTTTATCAGAACGTCATGATTTGCCAACTAATATTCAGTATAACCCTGTATGTTCTGTTTTGAAAGAAGCATAGAAACATAGAATTTGATGGCAGATAAGAACCATTTGGCCCATCTAGTCTGCCCATTTTCCTAGTGTAAATGTATCTAATCTTCTCTTAAATGTATCCATTGTATCTGCCATAACCACATCCTTGTGAAAGGAATTCCATAATGTAACAGACCTTACTGTAAAACCCCCCTTCCTCTGCTGAAGTCTAAATCTCCTTTCCTCTAATCCCAAGGGGTGTCCCCTGGTTATTTGATCAGGCCTTGGAATGAACAGCTCACCAGAGAGATCCTTGTATTGACCTCTCATATACCTGTAAATGTGATAAGATATTTTAGTCAGTTTTTTTCTAGAGTAAATAAACCAAGTCTGTCTAGTTGTTCCTCCATTCCCTTGATTAATTTTGTTGCTCTTTGCTGTATCCTTTTCAGTTCTAGAATATCCTTTTTCAGAACTGGTGCCCAAAACTGCACTGCATACTCAAGGTGAGGTAACATAGTAACATAGTAGATAAGGCTGAAAAAAGACATGCGTCCATCAAGTCCAGCCCATGCCAATAACACCCCTGTTGATCCAGAGGAAGGCAACAAAAAAGCCCTCTGGAGCAATTTCCAGTGTTCCGCGGCTCAATATCCAATTTGCTTTGAAGCCATCTGTCATAACTGTCAATATTGTTCTATGCTAGATAGGCATCCATTGCTTTTTTGAATGCAGTTACATTATCTGCAAGCACAACATCCCGAGGCATAGAATTCCATAGCCTTACCGCCCTTACTGTAAAGAATCCCTGCCTGTGTTTTAGTCGAAAGCTCCTTTCCTCAAGTCTTAATGGATGACCTCTTGTTCTTAGCTCAGCTCTTTGCATAAATAATTCCCAATGATTTGTACAATGGCAAAATTATGTTATCTACTCTTGCTTCAATACCTCTTTTTATGCAAGACAGGACTTTGTTTGCTTTTGCTACTGCTGTTTGACACTGGTCACTGTTTCCAAGTTTGTAGTTTAAATTATTATGCTCTTGCAGAATATGTAAAGTCAAACTGAAGGTTTATTGTAACTTTAAGAATATTTGACTGTGAGGTGCTTAACCCATTGCTTTGCAATGCTTTGCGTACCCCTCAGGCACTGAAAGGGTTAATGCACTAAAAAGAGAATCATGTCCACCAGCATGGGTATGATATTCAGGATTTTTGTGCACAGCAAAAACTGTGTTTTGTCCGAATGTTCACAGTTTATGGATGCATATACCCTCAAATTAAAGCTGACAGTTCATCTTCTTAGTCATTGTTTCATTTCAGATTCAATGTGCTGGAATACAGAGCCAAAAAAACAGAACTTGTGTCTTATGGACGCTATGCTGTGCACTTAAAATGTCTTCTTTAAAAAAAAAAAAAAAAAATAACTTTTTTTTTCCTTCAAAACTCTTTCACGTAGAAATACATACGACTTTAGATCCTTTGACACATTTTATTAGCGCTGACAATTTTTCTTAGCAATGCAAATTTTAATTATAAGCAGCACAATTATACATTTCCTATAAATAATATGAATTTTCTGTAGGCAAGGCAGTATTTTTGGTGCAAAATGTATTTATATCAATATTAAAAATAGAAATGCAATCATAATCGCTATTTATTTTGTGATTCATTTTTAAAGGAGCAGTAAACTTTTATTTATGAAAACACATATTTTATAGAGCATTTCCTGCTGAATAAAACAAGGTCACTCCCACTGCTGTCAGATGTTTTATTCAAAATTTATAACAGTTCAAATAATCAGGAAGTGAATTTTCTGTGGTTTACTTTCTGATAGTTCTAACTGACAGGAAGTGACAGGCAGTTTCTATCACATTCTATAGAGAATTGTATGTCTCTGACTTTTCTGACTTTCCTCTCCATTAGAATCTAACAGGAAAACTAATAAGAATTTGACCACTAGAGGGCACTGCTAATGTAAAAAAACATGGATTTAAACTGTAATAACTCTGGAAATATAAATCTCTCAGCAGTGGGAGTACCCTTATTTTACTCAATAGGAAAATCCCTACAATATATATTTTTTCATAAAAAAAAGTTTACTGCTTCTTTAAACTGAAATTAAACTTGCCCTAATGTATGTCCTGTAGAGATCACTTCAGTGCAAATGACTGTTGACGATGAGTCAATTAGTATTTTAATTACACACATTAGTAAGGTGTTTTTAACTTGTAATGTCAAAATGGACTTTGATCTTTCAAAGCAAGAACACGAACAGTTTGTGAGTGTTCTGTAAATGTTCCAGTTCCTTCTAAAACCACTAATACACTTCACTGTAACTTAACTGTGTCGGTAAGTGACAGTTCCTAAATGCACTGTTTATAGCACAAATCACTTTACACACATTACAAGGGCATTTTTAGCCATAATGGTGATGTCAAGCTGGGCTTTGACCTTTATGTGCAAAAACAAGAACTGTATGTTTGTAAATGTTCCTCTAATATACTTCACTATAATATCAGTGATACAGTTCACTCTACCACAGCGCTGATGAACAACAGCTCCCAAATTAAGTGTCGATCGCATTACATTAATGTGCTAATTACTATCTACTACAATCTATGGCTCATAATCTCCTGTTATTTTTTGGCATCACTGAAAAAAACTGCTTTATACACAATCTGTTTCTTTTGTACTAATAATAATCCAAGCAGTTGTTAAAGGATTTTGATTAACCCACTGAGGCAGTAGTTCCCAGATTGAATTCTGTGTAACCCCAGGATTCCTTAAAGGAGCAGTAAACTTTTATTTATGAAAACACATATTTTATAGAGCTTTTCCTGCTGAGTAAAACAAGGTCACTCCCACTGCTGTCAGATGTTTTATTCAAAATTTATAGCAGTTTAAATAACCAGGAAGTGAATTTACTGTGGTTACTTCCTGATAGTTCTAACTGACAGGAAGTGAATTTACTGTGTTTACTTCCTGATAGTTCTGACAGGAAGTGAAAGGCAGTTTCTATCACATTCTATGGAGAACTGTATGTCTCTGATTTTCCTGACTTTCCTCTCCATTAGATTCTAACAGAAACACTAATTAGAATTTGACCACTAGAGGGCACTGCTAATGTAAAAAAAACATTGGTTTAAACCGTAATAACTCTGGAAATATAAATCTCTCAGCAGTGGGAGTACCTTTATTTTACTCAATAGGAAAATCCCTACAATATATATTTTTTCATAAAAAAGCTTACTGCTCCTTTAAACCTTTAAAGAACAGAGCAATGCATTACTTGGCAATGCAGATAAAATAAGACGTGAGAAAGCAAAGGCAACTTAGTGCAGACAAACATTCTCAATTTCAAGATTACAATACTTCCATAAAATGGTACTCACAAACAAAGTGTCTGTGATCTCACTTATATGAGTCACAGCTAACGCTCATCCTGGGATTGATAACTGTCCCAGTCACAGTGTTTTCCAAATTAGGATTCGGCTGCTCCTCCCAGACTTGCTCTCCCCAAGCAGATAAATATGCAGAACCAAAACAGAAAAGAGATGGTGTACATATAGGGCCATATGTTCAAAGAAATAGCGAAATAGCTTTTGTCCTTTGTAACAAATTTTCAAAGTACAGTGTTGTTGGGATCATTAATATTTTCATAGCGTGTTGGTTGTGATCAGAAATATGTTGTTTGTCCTGACTGAAATTGTCATATGTAACGACAAAAAACGTCTTACCTAACTACAAAAATATCTTAACTAACGACAAAAATGTCTTTAAAAATGTCTAAAGACAAAAATTCTCACATTCAGAACTTCACATTCCCTCCACTTTTTTCTTAACGTACAAATTTGTAAGACATTTTTTTGTCGTTAGTTAAGACAAACGTTCTTTTCCTCTATACGACACTGAAGAATAGTTTAGCCCCGCCCCTTGCCCCTCCCCTTTGCACATCAATTCTGGATTTGTGTTGTACACAACAGACATTACTAGTTTTTTGACATATACTCTATAGAAAATACATAATTCGTGCATTCAATAACTTATTTTTGTCTTTCCTACGACATTTTTTTGTCGTTATCCCTTTGAACATATGGCCCATAGTGTAATTCAGTATTAAATGGATATATATGCATCCGAATTGGTTACTCACAGTTCTAGTGGCCAGACATTCATAAACCTCACAACAGCACAGACAGAGACTATAATATATTGTATCTCTTTGGGAAAGAGGCGTTTTAACACTGCAAAATGTGTTAGAGTGTTTGATTTTATTATTAAATATACATTTTTTTATTACCTGAGCTTTTTTTATAATTTTTTATTTTTTGTTGTTGTTTATCTTCCTTTTTACTTTATTTTATGCATTTTAGAGCTAATATTGAAGATTTAACATATCCTATAGTCCTGAGCAGAGACGGGATTATGGTCTCTTTCTGCTCTGTTCCAGGTTTATGAATGCCTGACCACTACAATTGTGAGTATTCAGTTCGGATGCATTGGATGTCAGTTTAACCCCTTAAGAACCACAGAGATTTTTATTTTCTTTCCACTGACAGATTCAGGGCTCCACGAATGGGATGCAGTTGTGCGGGGAGCCCTGAAATCCATGGTGTGCCAGGTCCTTTACTCATGACGATCCTGGCACTTCATGGGTCCTTAAGGAATTAATACTGAATTACACTATATGTGCGCCCGCTCTTTTCTATTTAGTTTATGTACAGTACTTAGCAATGAACTATGCACCCCTCTGGTCTGCTCTGATTAAAGATATACTAGAGGTTCCGCAGGACAAACATAAGTAATGGCGGACAGTAAGACTAATATACTAGAAGAAGTGGGTGTGATAAGGAGGCAATAACTTCTCCAATGTGATAAATCCTCCAGTGCTATGTTATTCTGTGGAGCCTATGTATTAATGCTTGTGGCACACTTCCAGTTCCAGTGAAGTATTTCTTTTTTTGATTTTGGTATCTCAGCTCTGCTGAAGAGCCGCCTGCCAGTCCCCAGACCAGGATCTCCTGCAGTCAACTTACAGCTGATGTCAGGGAAAGGGGAAGGGAGGGGGAACTTTAAAACGTTCTCTTTCTCAAACCATAAAGGTCTGAGAGATGGGACTAGGATCTTTAAGTTTACGTTGTTAATATCTACAATACAATACAAGACATTACTATCCCTTTAACCCCTTAAGGACTACATGACATACTATGACCAGTGGTTCTCAACTCCTGTCCTCAGGACCCACTAACAGGCCAGGACTTAGGGATTTCTCTGCTAGAGCACAGGTGTGGTGATCAGAGGCTCATTCACATTGATTAACTCACCTGTGCTCTAACAAGGAAATCATGTGATCAGAGGCTCATTCACATTGATTTACTCACCTGTGCTCTAACAAGGGAATCATGTGATCAGAGGCTCATTCACATTGATTAACTCACCTGTGCTCTAACAAGGAAATCATGTGATCAGAGGCTCATTCACATTGATTTACTCACCTGTGTTCTAACAAGGAAATCATGTGATCAGAGGCTCAGTCACATTGATTAACTCACCTGTGCTCTAACAAGGAAATCATGTGATCAGAGGCTCATTCACATTGATTAACTCACCTGTGCTCTAACAAGGAAATCATCAAATCCTGGCCTGTTAGTGGGTCCCGAGGACTGGAGTTGAGAACCACTGGATTAAGGACTGATGACGGTCATAGTATGTCATGTACTTTTTGCTTACAGCGCTCCACCGGGAGCGCTGTAAGTAAAAATAGGGCCTAAAATTGACAGATTCAAGATTGGAGCGGTCTCTCTTTTGCCCCGAAGCGGTGCGCCGATAGACGCAGCAGGTCACGTGTACTGGTGCATCGGCAAAGATCAAAGTTGTTCTTGTGGGGTTTAAAATAAAAATTATGAAAGTTAAATATTTCAAACTATTGTTTTAAAAAGAAGAAATGTAACTAAATGTATTTTCATGTCCACAAATAAATCTTTGTTCTCTCAGTGACTAGAGGACAGTGTAACAGTGGTTAAACGTTCCTCCACAGGAGGCAGGCACTTAAAGTATGGAACTCTGCTCCTCCCTCTTCCTAGGTCCAGTTTAACCCAGTAGCTCCACCTGCTGACAGTTTTAGCATAGAAGAACAAGGGATCATGAGAGATAAACCAAGAAATGGCAGGGCGACCCCAACCCATAATCTGTGTCCCTCAATGGACTGAAAGAAAATGAGTATAAAAATCTATTTTTCTCTTACGTTCAACTTAAGTACAACAGTGAGGTCCAAAAAAACACAGGTTTATTGAGAAAATTCAAATAAATTATATTAATAACTGCTGTTTGAGGAATGTTTCATCTAAAAGTAGCACCTGCTGACTAAACATAACTTTGTAGAACAGATGTATGTACAGATGACTGCAGATTAGATCCGCAGAAACCTGGTGCTTGATAGACCAAGAAATGCTGATGGATCTGAATGAGCTTTAATCCTGAAAGGAAATGACTTAGAATGCATGGTATATGCATGTTTCCTTCTGCATTTAATTCTGGAAAAAATTGTAGCTTTTGAAGCTGCTTCACCCTTTCTGTGACCTATTGGAATGATAAAAAAGTGAATCAGATACTCTTAATGGTTCAGTTATATGAAGATAGCACTTAACCACTTGGTGACCAGGGGGAGATTCACTAAGCAGTGATAAAGTGGAGATGACTTCTCCAGTTTATCACATCTCCAATTCAACTTTGGAGATCTTAGTGACTAGGCTCCATAGAATAACATAGGGACTAGAGAAGAGATAAACTGGAGAAGTTATCTCCACTTTATCACCTCTTAGTGAATCTCCCCCCAAGTCTTTTTGTATACTAGACGACCAGAGCAATGTTGGCCTTTTAAGTATGTCTTTGTTCAACCATATTTTCTCTTTAATTAATTTTATACACACATAAAAATTAGGATAAATAAACTTTGCTTAGATGCCATATTTATTTGTATAACCCATAATTTTGTTTGATTAGAACATAAAAAAACAAAAAAAAAATATTGGTTTTCCTCTGATATTTTGTGCTTAGTTACTGCATTTTTAACACGGACTGGATGTCATTAAAAATGTCCCTTTTTACAGGGGTACTGTCTCACTGATGTGAAAATCCCTATGTCCCTCTTTTCCTCCCTGGTGCCCCTCTACATAGGAGATCAGACTGTGTGGTGTATATATATACATGTATTACATTGCTCCACAGCAGTAAAATTCACACTAATGTTTGCTTAAATTTCAGTAAATGTATTCAATACTCTGTGTAAAGCAAATACTTTGATCTTGCTCTAAATCCTTTATTACACAAAGAGGAGTCAATAAATAAATAAAGTAGCCAAACCTTTGCTCCCCACCAGTCCTGCCCCCAGCACCTCCACATATAATTAAAGTTCCCCCTCTTTGGCCATCTGCAGAGTTGGGAGCTGTGTTCTCTGTCTGTCTCTTCCTGACAATCACAGTTAGGGAGAGATAGGCAGAGAACACTGACAAAGGCAATGTATATTTACACTGCCTTTGTCATGTGGCCCCACCAGCACATGTGATTTCTGTAGCAGTGATTACATGTGCGGAGCCACTGGGGAAAGACTGGAACTGAGTCCTCCGGTCCTGAAGCAGTCAGTTACAGTCTCCCTGTAATGATCACAGAACACCCTGAGGCACACAGCGGCGCACTGCAGCACACTGAGGCGCACTGCAGCACACTGAGGCGCACTGCAGTGCACTGCGGCTCTTAACCCATGACATGCCAGGACAGTCATATGTCCTTAAAGGACTGAATGGTGTGTCAGTCATACCACGTCATTGGTCCTGAAGGGGTTTAAAGCATCATGCTACATCTACTAAATGCCCTCCATTAATGTGGACACATGGATGTGTATCTCAATGTACCGAGACTCCTTCTCCTGAACATGATCTGTCCTTGGGTAAATCGTTCCAAGTGGGATACACTGAAGGTAATAACAGATCTTGATTTATGTCAGAACATGTAACGAATTTCTGTTGGAATTTAGGAGGCAAATATAGTCAAGTTCATACCTTTATTCACTAACTAAGCAGTTAGGGTACAAGCTTTCAAGACCTCTTAGGTCACTTTCTCAGGCATGTTATACAGTTAAATATTTATTTAGAAAATGTTTTACCAGGAAGAATACATTGAGATTTCTCTCGTTTTCAAATATGTCCTGGATAGTTTTCTCATATTCAAGCGCACATTGCATTGTATAGAATGGAAATCAGATAAGATAGCTCAGTCCAGAATCAGGTTCTTTGATCAGTCAATGGTAATGGAGTGATGTAAATTGTACTAAGCTTATAAACCCATTTAGCCTTAGCAATTGTGATCAAGAACATTTGGCAAGTGAGATGTTTGTTAAAAGATGAAGAAATCGATTCAAATGGATGTGATTATAAGACTTCTACTACTAGGTTCAAGTCCATGGAGGAATTGGATCTTTGTACCGAGGTACAATATGTGCAACCCCTTTTAAAAAAGTTGAATGTATGGAACATCTCCCAATTTTCTTTGGGAAAGAATGGACAAAGCAGAAACTTGAAATTTGAGGGATGTGAGTTTTGGTCCTTTTATTTTTTTTTTGAAAATGTATTTATTTATTGAAAATTTAGAAATTCTTACAGAAGTTAAAATACAGAAGAAATCGAAAGGTTTCAAAGGAAACATAGGATATAGCATTGAGACACTGAATAATCATACCTATAAGCGTAGCAATGGTAAGTTCCTAGGCAGAGTGCGAAAGACGAAGGGTCAAGCAATCATGTGTCAGTAAGTGGAAATGGTGTAGATATCCAATGCTACATGAGCCGAAGAATCAAAGCTAAATCCATGGAATGAAAAGCTAACGAGATAAAGGAAAAAAAGTAGGAAAAGAAAAGAGATGTAAGGGAGGAGGGGAAGAAAAAAAAAGAGAGAAGAGGAAGGGGGGAAAGGGGGGAGGGATCCAGGGTATATCCAGGGTAGCTGATGGAGAATAGAATAACAATCAATACGACATTATAGACCTGGGCAACCGTCAAAGAAATGTCAAGGGGTTGGACTAGTCAAAACATATTCGAGACCAAAGACAACAAGAGGTCCAGAAGTGCAATTGGTAGGAATTATTTGGGTGTCCTATATGCCAACCAGGGTTGCCAAATTGAATTAAACAATGGAACAGTGTGGGAAGAGATAGCATGCCATCTCTCCATTTGAACAAGTGAGTCCACAAGAGAAAACCACAAATCTACTGTTGGTGGAGAAGAGGACAGCCAAAAAAGCGGGATGAGTACAGTTGAGGAAAAATGCATCGCTTTATTGGGCAATTAGGCAAGAACAAATGAAGTAGAGGATCCATCTTTAAGTGTAAGGAATTATTAAGGGTTGTGTTAACTGAGGTCCAATGGGTAACTTGCAAGAAGGGCCACCACGGCACACGCTCAGTCTCCAGCAACAATGACATATGGTCTGGGAGCATGGAGTGGCACAGGGGTAGCAGTGCGCCAAGTGAATCAATACAACGTTCCTTTCATTTCTTGAAAAATGTATTACACAGCCAGTTGGGAACTCAGGGTTGCCAACCACAGAAGCTAGCAGGGATAGAGAGGGGGAGAACGAGGACTGGGAGTTTATTGTGTCCCAAATCTCTAGAATATGGCCAAATACTACATGAGAAAGACATCCCAAAGTCCAAAGTAGTTGGATGGGAACACAACCACAAAAAACAAATTGCGAGAGTGACAGAACAGCGGCAGTGTTATGGAAAGCTTGTCGACCAGGAACAAAGCCACTTTGGTCGGGATGAATCAAAGATGGCAAAAATCTCTGCAGCCGCAGAGCCAAAAGTTTTGCAAATATTTTAAGCTCTACACTTAAGAGGGAGATTGGGCAGTAATTGCTACACACTGTGGGGTCTTTACCAGTTCTAGGAAGAACTATAACGTGGGCTTCCAATGTTTGGGGATGGAATGGGGCGCCCATTAAAGCAGAGTTAAAAGTATGCATCATGTTGGGTACCAAGGTAGATCTAAAGTGGCGATAATAAGAGACTGTGACCAGGGCTCTTACTTAGATCCATGGCATCTATAGCTTTATTCAGTTCATCTTCGGAACATAGAGATTCAAGCTGTTCACTTGATTAGGGATCTAATTCGGGAAGGTCTGCTTGATCCAGATTTAGCTATATCTGGGTAGGATGTGGAGTCAGGTCCAGGGGTATTCTTAATTTGCGAAACCAAGGTGAGACGTTTATGGATCTTGATTACCCTAGTTAAGGACTTTCCACACTTGTTTCCCGCCAGGTAGGATTGATATTTGGTTCACATGAAGGACTTAGCGATATCAGTATATAATAGTTTGTTGAGCTCCTCTCTGGCTTGGGACAGAAGTGTTAGGTCAGCTGGAGAGAGAGATAGTCTATGGTTGAGTTCCAAGGATCTGATTTTGGTCACTAAAGAGTCGATAGAAAGTTTCCTCTCTTTATTTTTGATTACTCCAGATCTGATCAGTTGACCCCTCATCATGCTTTTGTGCGCTTCCCAGATGGTGGGGACAGAAACATCTGGTGTATCATTAAATAGAAAGTAGTCTTGTAGTTGTCGGCGCAGATATTGCGAGATTTTAGAGTCCTGAAGAAGGGATTCATTAAGTTGCCATGGTGTAGTAAATGCTGCTGATTCAGGAAGGGTGAAGGTCATAGTGACTGGAGAATGGTCCGTCCATGAGGTAGTGTCAATTGATGAATTTAAAACCCTGTGTAATAAGGATTGCGATAAGAAGATATAGTCTATTCTATTATGGGAAGGTGAGGGGCAGAGTAGAAGGTATAGTCCCTATCAGACGGATGCAAAGCCCTCCAAATATCTAGTAAGTGGAGATCAGATAGCTTATGGTGAATATTTCTGATTTGAGAGTATTTGAAGGAAGACTTCCCTGAGGATGAATCAAGGGAAGTGTCAAGTGAGATGTTAAGATTGTCCCCCATGATGATGTGTTTAGCATCTCGGGAATAAAGGAGATTAAGCATCCGGTTTAAAAATGAGATTTTATTAGTATTAGGAGCATATATGTTCAGTAAGATGTAGGCTTTATTGTGGATTAAGCAGTTAAGCAGAAGGTATCTCCCATCATCGTCATAAATATGTTCAACCAGGGTCCAGGGTACAGATGATCTAACAAGGATTCATACCCCCCTTTTCTTTTCCGGCATGGAAGAAAAATATGTTCCTATTAGAAAACTTAGGAGGTGAGGTTGAAGAGAAGTGTGTCTCTTGTATAAAAACAATGCCAGCTGAGAGTCTTTTGAATTCTGAGAGCCATGGATCTCTTCTCTGGTGAATTTAACCCTTTGACATTCAAGGTTGCTATTTTTAAATTAGGTGCCATTCTTCAAGGTTGTAATAACAGCATTGCCCACCAGAGCACCAGGATCCAAGCGGAGAGGAAAAAAAAAAAAAAACAGAAGAGACAGTAAACAAGAATGAAGAGAACCAAGAAATGAAAGTAGGGAGAAATAATCTCCATATGGATTTGGAGTGCATTGGATAGGAAGATGTGCAGTTTTACTATGATTAGAATAAAAAAAGATCATGTATGGTAAGCCTAATATGAATGGGTAATACCCAAGAGGGTCAGGGGGAAAGACCCAGTGATGCAGTAAAGGATATGTACAAAAAAAGAAAGGAAGTGGAAGATAATGTGTCTGTTCGGGGTAGTACATAGAAGATGATGTCAGTAGGGAGACAAGTATAAATCTGCGTAGTGGTAAGTATGTAGAGGGGTATGACGATAAATAAGGCCAGAAAAACAGGGTGATGGGAAATAAGGTAGAGAAAGCATTAGGGGGATGTCAGAGGAACGACTATATGACAGATGTCCCATGGGTGTATTAAAATAGGATGACATGGAAGCAATATATGGAATTATATGAGTAGAAAACAGTAGTCAGGATGTACATATTATAAGGTAACCCATGAAATTTAGCAAAAAAATAATTTAATTGCCATTAGCTATCCCCAGCAATCAATGATGATCAGTTCTGTGATGGCGTCTATCAACTGTTGAAATACAGAGGGGGAAGAAAGAGCAAAGCAAGCAGAGATTAGCTGTCAATGGAAGCTCTTAGTGCTAACAAGAAAACCAAGTGGCATTAACCATTTCATACTAGAAACCAGAATAGGTCCATGTCAAGAAAATAGGAGAATATGTCCGCATTCAATCGCTAGCCTAGTGGAGACCAGCCATAGCCAATAAGACCGGACAATCACCAGGTCAGCGAGAGAAGATCTGGCCATGGTTGGCCCCACTAGAATTTACAAAAAGGACTACTGTGAACTTGAGGAAAGACAAAAGAGACATGTAATAAAGAATGTTATGAGTCCCCCTAAGCCAATGGATCCAGGCTGAGCTTAAAAAAAAACTGTGAAGGAGGAGTAAATGATTCGTGTAGACATCAGGGGATCCACATGAGACAGATAACAGACTGGAGCACTCCCAGAGAAACAAACGCAGGAAGTCTATAACCCAACGTGTTGCACCATAAAGGAACATACGTTTAATTGGGACACCAGTGTCCAGAGTTCAGGGGCGGAAATTAAAACTCATTTACTAAGGGGGTTAGGAAGTCAGGGGTTAGGGAAGGCATCGTCCTGGATCCAGAGGGCATCTGTATAGTAAAGTGGTGATGAACTGCTTCAGTTGAAGCTCCGCCACCCTGGCAAGGTAGAAACGGCACCCTATGAGTGACATCTCCCATGTGTCACCACCGTGGGGGAGCTTCCCTCAGCTTACTACAAGCAAGCACTCCATCACAGTTGAACCAACTTATAGCACATAATATGTGCAACGTAGGTCAATAACATCGATTTTTATTGAGGAACAGCAGAGGTCCCTGTTTGTGTCAAAGTTTAAGCAGAAATAGCAGGACAATCATCAAAGGGCCCCAGGGGCCTATAATCTGAGTGAGAAGGGTATGCTAACCCTTAACCTGCCGAGCGAAGGTGACACGGCTGTAAATATGGAGAATCGGATTCAAGAGACTAAGGATCCCAGAATGAAGATCGTGAGGTAAGTATGAAATATCAACTCAAATCAATGAATCACCTCTACTGGAGCTCCGCCACAACAGAAAGGAAGGGCAAATGCCTCCCCATGGGTGAAACACCTCCCCATCATCACCGCCGTGGGATGCAACCCCCAACCCTCATCGAACACGACAATCTAACACAACGGAGCAAACATAGTGCATAGAATAGTAATAGCTTAGACCAACAAGAAAGATCTTACATTATGGAACAGTTATTGTCTCTGAAGTAGTGAAGTCAAAACGGAAATAACATAACAGTCAACAAAGGCTTAAGAGCCTACAGTTTAGAGGAGGAGAACAGATATACATTCATTCTGCTGAGCATTAGTGGCTCGGCCTCAAACCTGGAGGATCGAATCCAGTAGACTAAGAGTCACAAATTGAGGAACGTAGGTGTGCTGATGTGGGCACAAAGTGTCCGATCAGGTCCAAGCTTCAGTCGAGGTACGTGAGGTCTCCATATGCATCTCCAATTTCCTTTGCTATTTCTTTTTGGCAGGTGATCCCAGTGACCATTCAGCCCATTTCTGGGATCTTTGGGCTTGAGGTGTCGAAGGTGCAGGCAGATCTGAAGGTTGCTGTATCCCCAAGGTGATACAGAAGGCTGGGATATCACCTCTAGAAAGTATGGTAGCTGTTCTGTTGTTGTGGGATGCTGTTAGGGCAAAGGGAAACTCTCATCTGTACTTAATTTGTGCATTTCGCAATTGATCAGTGATGGGTTTAAGATCTCTCTGAAGCTGTAACGTGAATGGAGAGATATCGTTATATGTTGCATTTCTGTGCCTTCGCAAAGCAAGGAAGATGTGGCTCTGCTTTTTCTCATTACATGATCTTTGATCAGGTATCTGCTAAAGCAAACAACAACATCACGTGGTTTATCTCCAGTTGCTTGTGCTGGCTTCCTGACCCATAATTCCTATGTAAGTGCTATCCTGCTTGGCCAAGCTGAAAATCATTGTCTCTGCCCCTGGTCCTCCCTGGTGGTTGTTCAATAAAGTCAGTTCTGGTCTACTCTCCTTAATACATTTCTTCGGGGTGGGGTGGATGATCTGGATAGGGAATCTCACCCGAGCCTCTGCAAGAGCTAATTCACCTTTCTCTCCTGTCCACTGATGAGCAGCTCCAGGGAATCTAACCCTGAGTTATGCAACTGAATCACTTGCTCTGCTGCTGTGTAGGCATGTAGCAGAGTTCTAGGTGACTGAGGAGGGGAGTGTTCGGGGCAGAAGACCAGGAGCCAATAGCATTTGAGGTGCCCGACTGAAAGGGCCTTGGTACCATCAGAGTATTTAAATCCTTTTCACTATGAGTTTCTCCTTCCTTTGCTGATGAGCTATTTTATGATGGGAGGGATGTATGCACATCAAGATTAGTTGGTGTGGGTCTCCTTCTATTGTCAGTGTCTTTCATGGGAGAAGCTGCTCTCTTTTTAAAAGAATGTTGCGGAATCTGTAAACCATTTTTCTAATACCTGTTCATATAGTGAAGCATTTGACATATTCTCATTCAGGTTCAGTTATAAGGGGATTATGTGTCACAGTATTAGAGCCATCAAAGGTACAATCTGAAAGTCTGTTTGCATTTCTCCAAGAGATGAAGAATATTCTGTTACTGTAGTGGCAGAATCACAAGGTGTGCAGTATTTATTTCCTACGTTAAGAATGTTGTCTTTCGTTTAAGCATAATAGAGTAGCCTTATCATTTACTCTTTTGATTAGAGTAAGTTAAAAGTTCAAACTGAAAGGAGCAAGGATGTGGTTTTCTAGCTAATGTATGTCCCTTAATTCATCCACTTAAGCATGTTAGTGCCATTAGGAGAAAACACATATGTGAGACTGACAAACTGACAATACAGATCCTGTGTAAACAGAAATATTGGGTAATTGTACTTGGGAGAGGCATAGTATTCTGGTAGGTATCCCCTTAAACCTTCACACTGCAGTATGAACTATGCCATATTAAAAAGATACTTGAGGATATCTCGAGGTGTGTTTCCATCTGACAATAGCAAAGGGTGATGAACCTTGATGGATCTCTTCCCTTTACCCCATGTCCCAACTACTGGGATGGAATGAGATAGGGAAAACAACTAGCATTAATATTGGCAAAATCCATAAAAAATTAGAGGGCGTTAGTTGCACCTCTAGGAAAAGTAAAAACAAAGAACATTTCTTTCATGATGTCAGAGCTTAGGGGATAAACTGTACTCAGGAAAGGGAAGAGCAGAGTTCTTTATTTGTTAACTCTTTAATCCTTTGAGTGCCTGAGGGGTATGCAATGCGTTGCTCTGTTGAGTACCCCTCTCAGAGGGCTAAGTGCCTATCTCCTGGTGGTGGGAAGTTTAATCTCGGTTAAGGTATCACCCAAATTGGCCATAAAAGAAAGAGCTTCTTTGGGAAGGTCTGGTGATCATCTCTGGTCCACCTCTCCTACTTTACCTCTCTCCCCTCCTTCTCTTTCTCCATCCTTCTCCCTCCTGCTTTTCACTGTTCTCTCCCAATTCTTCTACCTTCTCTCTCACTCACTCTCCAATGCTCCTGTCTCCTTTCTCAGTCCCTTTCTCCAATGCCCTTTAAGTCTAAACAGGGGTTTATTAGCATGTTCTATAGCTTATTTCAGGCAAAGTGATAAGGGGCATTTCTTACTTAAAAGACGGTATGCTAATAAATTATCAATTCCTCTTCTAAAAAATCTTCCTTATGGCCCCAAAGAAACTCCCTGGTGCCATCACTCCTAATTCTCCATTCGCTCTCTACTGCTCCCAGCCTATTATCAGTCAATACCTGGGGATGATGGAAGTCATAGTCCGAAAAGCATTCACAGATATATATTTACAAATCTCCAAACCTTGACAGAATTCAGGATACATGCTATTATGGACCTTATGCATGGAAGAGCAGTTCTGGGGTAAATCAACTGCACCACAGGGAACAAATAGAGACTGGGGTGGAACTACTAACTACATGGGATGCAGTTGTGGTAGGGACCAGGATCCAAGAGGCCCAATCTACCCCCAGTCGACTCCATAGTCTAATAGGTTCAAATTATGCCTCTGTAAATATTTTTGAAATAGGGGGCCAAAAAATGCTTGTTCCCGGGCCCTCTGATGTCTAGTCATGCCTCTGTTCAGACAGATGATAAATAGGTGTACTTCTATCTATTCATCTATCCATGTAAATATCGACCTATCCATTTATCTATCCATCCATCTGTGTCAAAATTCCTGTTCATTTGACATTGTGTCCAGGGGAGGGCTGGCCTGGGGGGCAATTGCACCCTGGGCTGGTGATATGTCTGGGCTGGTAGGCCACTGCACCTCACTAAATCTCCCGATTGCTGCTGTAAATGGACCAACACTAGTGATACCACAGAGCTTACAATTGAAATGTATCTACATAAATGATACCACAGAGGTACAATCCAAATGGAACTAAACTAGTAGCATGAACCATTTCTCTTGTAAGCTCTATAGTATCACTAGGTAAGCTTTACTTAAATTGTAGTGGCACACTTATGTAACCCCATTTCAACTGTAAGCTATGTGGTATCACTTGACTTACGACACAACATTAATGCCAATTTTAAAATTAACAAAAGGGGGTGGGCTGGAACAGTGGGCTGGAACGATAATAGAAATGGGCCACTTGAATGTATTTGCCCCCTGGGTCACAAGTTGCCAGCCCTCCCCTGATTGTGTCTCAGACTCCTTCCTCTTCAAGAGGAATCTATACCTGATTGCACCAAGAAGAAGTGTCTGTGAGTGCAACATTACATGGAAACTGTATGTATTATCTTACTTAGGACTAACACACACACATTGACACACATGTGATGAAAATTAAATTTCTATTCCTTGGATATCACTACTAGATTCCTATTGACTTGCAATATGGCAAGTGAATTGCATCTGAATATGTAACAAGACATTAGTTATTCATGGACATTCCAATTTGCATAACGTTGACACATTGCTGTTACTTGATAAATAAAATGTGAAACTCCACTAATGCGGTTCTCATGTAGCAATTTCAGTTCATTATACAAGTAATGGATTTGAATTTCATTAGATAAACATGTTTTCCTTAAGTGGCAATTCTTATTTTCTAGCATTGATCTAAACTCTTCCTGAAAGATCATCTAACATTATGAAAAAATATATGTTAAATCTCAATATTTTAATAGTAAATTGCTGCCACTCCCACATCTAGCAGTAGAAGTAGTGTCAACTAACTGACCTCAGTGTACAGTAGACTTGTGCGGGTTGAATACAATTCGTTTTGTCTTAATCCTTTGGTACATTTTTTTTTACCAGTTCAGAGAAAAAGAAATGTGTTTACCATTATGTTCGGTTAATCAGAATTTAATTGAAAAAATTAGCTGCTGGGTGGAAAAAAAAAGAAAAAGAACAGCATAACAAAAGATATAGCCGTAGAATAAATGGAAGAACAATAGATATAAATGACAATTTAATAATAATGAGCAGTAGTGAATAAATAAGAAAATAGTAGTGACATTCAAATAATGTAACAGTAGGAGAAATTAAATAAAAACAAATGACTTTATTGTTATACCTCTCGCGGTTGTCCGCTTCTGGCTCCATTGTGAGCTTCTCGATCCGGTCCTTCCTCTTCTTCCTGCTGGTGGTGCGGCATTGACGTGTCATTCTTTTCCTTTCTAAGGCACATGCACAGTCTTTGTGTGTTTGTGTGTAGTCTTTGGCTACCTTAGCGCATGCGCAGTATGTCCCGTTCTGTCTCCTTTCTGCTGGGCGCATGTGTTGTTGGCGTTGCCGGTCCTGGACCTCCAGCCTAGCCTCTTCCGCTTTCTCCCTCTACCTTAGGGGGTAAGTTCTGTTTGTATAGCATCTACAGTCTAGCTGTTATTCTGTATCCTGTGTTTGACCTTGCTGGTCTGACTTCTTTTGATCTACCTCCTGTGCATGACCCTGGCCTTGTCTGACTCTGCTATCTGTCATGTGTTCTGCAGATCTCCGTGTATGACCTGGCTTGGTATCCTGTCTACGCTCTAGCCTGCCACTCTTGTCTTGTTCCTGATTCTCCTGTGTATGACCCGGCTTGGCTGACCATTCTTCATTATTCCAAGGAAGGACCTCCTGCATGCTCACCTGACCATCTGAGTGAGTATTGGTTCCTGTTGGAGTTTGTTTTCTCCCTGGGGATAGCAGTAGTATAGTTTGTCTGGAGGGGGTTATCGAGGGACTCCTTTAGCTCAACTGAAGGGGTCCAAATCTAGCTTTGCGGCTAGCAACTTTATATGGCCTAGGCCACAGCACGACTCCCTTCTGGCAACCACCGTTCGCTAGCCTCGTACCCTAGCGTCGCTCCCCAGCTTCTTGCTCCTTTATCTTTTGTTGGAGGAGTCTGACATTCCTCACTCCTCGGGTTGGTTAGGGGGCTCTGTGTAGGTCCCACTCCCTACCTGGGGTTCATAACATTTATCTCTTACATAAATAAAGATCCAAATAGCTTATGGGGAAATGTAGGATGCATAAGGGCAAGTTACGGAACTCTATCACACTAAAGTGGAAAGGCTGAGCTTGCATTGTGGCAATGTAATGCAAGAGGGAGAATAAATATTAATGGGACTATTACCATACAATGTGTGACAAAATAACTCGCCCCTTGTTGGTGTGCTTACAGGAATGACAAAGTGAACATGGAATCAACATGTTCTCTGGTATGGATACATTTCTATGATATGCACTTACCAGATGTCTCTCTTATTGATAAAATTGATTGATAAAATTGCCTCTCACATGACTTTCCCATACGCTCACTGACACTATTCATCCACCATTGAGTCTGCCTCTCTTCGTCCCCCTCTTTTATCTGCTTCAGATGGTGTTGTGTAAGTACTCCTTGGTGTAAGCTATTACTACAGAGAGATGGGGAACAAGCACTCATTGCGTACATATATAGGATGAACCAGCATCTGATGAAGAAGGGGATGAAGACAGACAGACACACTGGTGGATTAATATTGGTGGGTGGTAAGGGGATGGGCAATTTATGTAATAGGAGATTCTACCAAAAAGAACAATCTGAAGGAACATGGAATGCTAAAACAATGTCAACTATTTGTTGGTTTAATATAATTAATAAATTATTGACTAATTTGAATTTGATTATTAGTAAATAGTGTTTGGTTGCTCATTAATTAAGCTGAGTGTACTTCTAGGATCAATGCTTTTTTCCTCTTTTGGTTTGGAGATGTACTTTTATTAATCTAAGGCACCCCATTTAAGACTAATATGGCCTAGCCAGTGGCGTAACTATAGGGGTCGCACTTGCCCCCTTCGCCTGATGCCTGCAATTAAGTAAAGCAGAGCACTGGGCCTGCATTGCAAGAGTGCTGGAGGGAGATCAGTATTCCCTACAGCAGACCAGCACTCTCATAATGCAGAGCGCTGGGAGATGACATCATCACCCAATACTCAGCATTACTGAAGAGAGGACCGCGTGGGAGAAGAGGGCTGTGCAGAAGGAAGCACAGACCTGTCCTCTGCCACTGGACCACCAGGGAGGTAGGAGATTTAGGGTCATTGTGGCCATTGGGGGGCAATGTGGAAGGGGCAATGTGGAGATTGAGGGGCATAGTGGAGATTGAGGGGCATTGTGGAAGGGGCAATGTGGAGATTGGGGGACAATGTGGAGGTGTGGCCATTGTGGAAGGGGAAATGTGGAGATGGGGGCAATGTGGAGATTGAGGGGCATTGTGGAAGGGGCAATGTGGAGATTGGGGGGCAATGTGGAGATTGGGGGACAATGTGGAGATGTGGCCATTGTGAAAGGGGCAATGTGGAGATGGGGGCAATGTGGAAGGGGCAATGTGGAGATTGAGGGGCATTGTGGAAGGGGCAATGTAGAGATTGAGGGGCATTGTGGAAGGGGCTATGTAGAGATTGTGGTGCAATGTGGAAGGGACAATGTGGAGATGGGGTGAAATGTGGAGGTGGCCAATGAGGTTGGGGGGCCAGTGAGGTTGGGGGGCCCATGGCAATTCTTGTATCAGGGTACTGTGGCTTCTAATTACGGCTCTGGGCCTAGCTCATCCATGTTTAATGTATAATTGATGGTATACATCTTGGGTATCGTTCTCTATTTCCTTCTTTCTTATAATGTTGTTTGTACCATTGTTTCAGTTGACACAATATTGGATATACACTGATCTCTCCGTACAGTTTTGGTGTTCTGGTTGTTTCATTGGATTTTTAACAATCAAGATGTCCTTTTATTTCGATGAGAGAAACAATCGGCTGATATAAACCTAGCATTCTCTGATAATTTAAGTACTGGGACAGAGGCAACCAGATCTGATTTCTTTACAAAGTTTAACCCCTTAGTGACAGCCGCGTGCAGACGCGGCCATCACTTAACGCCCGTCTAACATATTTTTTTCTTTCAAAGGAATCCGGAGTCCCCGAACGGCGTGCAGCCGCGCGGGGATCCGGATTTCCGGGACGTACATGTACGTCCTCTGTCACTAAGTGACAGCCACAGAGGACGTACATGTACGTCCATTGTCGCTAAGGGGTTAAAGATAATAAGCAAATCTTGGTGAATCATCTGAGATTGAAACAGGATGATTCTAGTCTGGAGGCATATCTGAAGTCAAGAGATTGTACCTAGGAGCCTCCGGATCAGAACAATCCAAAGTAGACATTGACAAACAGAATGTTTATAGAGAAATGGCAAAATATCCTAACCAAGTGCTCGCTTGAACGAATAAACCTTGTATTTGAGGAAAATAAAAGACAATTGACTGAGATAAAAACTAATATTGAGAAAAGCACATTAGAACTAAAGACTTAGTAGATTTTAAAATTTTAAAGATTCTCTGAAGATAGAAATAATGCTCATGATAAATAAAATATATGTTTCTCCAGATTTTACACTGAATCTGGCTCAGATAATGATTTCTCTGCTGGAATGGTTACTAGAAGAGTCATACAACATAATGAAATAGGGAACAATAGTAATATTTTGAACAAATCAGGCTCACATGAAAAACACGATGAGGCATAGAGTTCATAGAAAGAACAAGGACAAAGACAAAAATAACTTAAAACCCACAGTGTAGTACATGACTCAGGGAGTGGAAAATATTGTATTGAATAATGATAAAGTAATTATAAAACTGCCTGATTTTAACCCTTTAAGGACTCATAACATGCCAGGACCGTCATGGGAAAACTTCCCTAATGGACCCAAGATAGCCCTGTTACATCATGGAATTCAGGGGTCCCCGCGTGGCTGCAGGCCTGAATCTATTCGCAAAAAAAATGCCCCGTGGTCCTTAAAGGGATAGTAATACTTGAAAATAATTTTATTTTATATTGTAGCCCTTAAAAAAACATGAAAAATGATGTAAGTGTTATCTCTCAAACCTTTATGGTTTGGGAGATATTCATATGTAAAATATAGTAAAGTGCTCTTTTCCTGGCTGTTTCAGCCAAGTCTGCCATCTAGTGGACAGATTTGGAATTCGGTCCACAGAGCAACTGGCAGCTCTTTAGCAGTGCAGAGATCACGATCTTTGAAAAGAACTACTTAATTGGAACTGTGTACCTGGCTTGAAAGCACACTTTGTAGACCATTCCAATTAAGAAATTCTTTTTAAAGATCATGATCTCAGCACTTCTGGAGAGGCACAGCCAGTCCCGGGACCGGATTCCAAATCTGAAGGGTGGAGCAATGACATCACTCCAGGGGAAACTTTACTTCTGAATATCTCCCAAACCATAAAGGTTTGGGAGATAAGACTTACATCATTTTTCATGTTTTTTTAAGGGCTACAATATAAAATAAACTTATTTTCAGGTATTACTATCCCTTTAACTGCCAGCCATGTGGATGATTATTAAGGAGCTAAACGGACAGAATTGCTTGTTTTTTACAAATTTAAATATTGTAGATATTAAAAATATATATGCAATGACCTACCTCCCATCTCTCAAACAAGTATAGTTTCAGAGACATAAGATGCTAAAATTCTCTTCTCCCACCCCTTTCATAGAGGGGACCGGGACCGGCCAGTAGCTCTTCAGCAGAGCCAAAATAGTGCTATCTAGAAAAAAATGCTTCATTGGAACGGTCTACAAAGTGTGCTTGCAAACCAGGCACACTTTGTAGACCGTTTCAGTGAAGCATTTCTTTCTATAAAACTATATTTCTGCTCTGCTAAAAGGCCGCCGGCTGGTCCCGGGACCAGGATCTGCTTCTGTCTGCTAGAGCGCTGATGTCTATGAAAGGGGCGGGAGGGGGAACTTTAAATGCTATATATACATGTTTGAGAGATACCTCATTGTATTAATATTTTTAATGTCTACAATATTAAAATTAGTTAAAAACAAGCATTTCAAGATGGAGAAAGAATTTGAAGTATTGAAGGATTAAGATTTGTTCTCAAGAAAAACATTCCTCGGGAGGTTGTATTATGATTATAATAAGATAAACTACATCTCAAGATAGTGAAACATTTGATAGAACGGAGGATTTACTTAATGAGAACAATTGTAAATCTATAGATACAACTGAGAAAATTTAAAGTATGTTCACAAATTTAAAAGCGAAATCTAAAAATATGGCATTTTTTAATCTTAACCCTTGGATACAATCATTTTCCTGAAGAGGCTGGGAGAGATGTGAGCCGGTCTCTCTCTCCCCTTCTCTGAGTGAAGAATTACAGGGCAGAGCGGAGCACACAGAGAAAGGGAGAGAGAGCCCAGCTGTCAGAGTACCTTTGCGGCAGCTGCCGAGCCGACCGCGTTACTTATCCAGCAGCGCCAGCCGCATCCTGCGTTGGCACTCTGTCACTTGCTGTCAGTCATGGTTTGGCCGCGTCCTGTTTCCTGGTGGCTCAGCCGCCTCTGGGGTTCTTGCGCAGCTCCAGCCGCTTCTGCTGTCGGCATTCCGCCATGCGGGCGCATGTGCAAGATCATGGACGTGTGCTCCATTTAAAGGGACAGCCACCAGTTGGCTACTCTTCTTTTTCCTGTGACTATACTATTTAAACTGCCTGGACACAGGGCTCAGTCACCCTTTTGTTGGTGTCCAGTGCAGTTCTGTATTTTGGCTTTCTGTGCATTTTCTGGCTTGTCTGACTATCCGATCTGGTGCTGACCTGTGGCTCTGTCTGACTATCCGCTCCATGTATGACCCTTGGCTTTGTCGGACAACCATTCTGGTACATACCTGCGGCTCTGGCTGACTACCTGTTCCGTGTATGACTCCTGGCTTATCTGACTATCCATTCTGGTGTTGACCTGGGGTCCTGTCCACTGTGCATCCAGCATACCAACGCTTCAGTGGATATTCTCTCTGGTGCAAACCTGTGACTCTGGCTGACTACCCGCTCCGTTCATGACCCCTGGCTTGTCTGACTACCCATTCTGTCGCTGACCTATGGCTCTATCTATCTATCATCTGTGGGGCCTTCCTTGAAGTTAGATATCCTATCTGATGCAGCCTTTTGGCTCTGGCAGACTTACTCCTAGTTGCCTTCCTATTGTGTCTGACTTATCCCAGGTGCAGACCTGTGGCATTGCAGACTTCTCCTTGTCCCATCGCTGGAACCTATCTCAAGACAATCACACGGAAGCAGTCTTCTATTTCTGGTAGTTGTTGTTTGCTCCGTTGTGCGCTTTTCTTTATTATTTTTATTATATTATCTATAAAGGTTCCTATTTACTTTATCTTATGAGAAATAAACAAGCCGCGTTCAGTTTTTTTACAAAAAGTTAAAAACTATATATAAGTTATACTAAAAACGGGACAAAATTGACATTTATATTGAAAAGACGGGACGGTCTGGAAATATGAAAAAAACGGTACTGTCCCATTTAAAACGGTACGTATGGTGACCCTAGGATTGTATATAAGATGTACCACAGGTGGGGGAAGATTGCTAGAAACATACGATTGTGTCTGGATATTTTAACCATTTTCCACCTATGCCCAAGAATTTCCTCAGCTATGCAGACTCAGTATGTGTGGTTCTATGATAACCAGTGTGCAGATAAGGCTGGCTACAAACGGACATGGCTAGGGGATCAGGATGTGTGGTTTTACAGCTAATGTTGGACAAGGCTGAGCTGTTGAGAAATGGGATATCCCCAAATCTTACCAGACTATACCTCCCACCATTCTCTGCCAGACGAGTTATATTCTGGAAGCAGCTGCTGGAGGGCCACCCACTTCCCACTATACTTCAGACTACTTTGGGACAAGGTCGGGGGTTGTTAAGTATGGTTCTGTATCTGCAAGTGATGTTGAACAAGGTTGATGGAGGTCAGTATGTGCTGTTCTATAGCTATGGTGGGTCAAAACAGGGGGGTAGTATGTGTAGTTCTATGGCTACTAGATCAGTGTGGGGAGGGGGTGACAGAAAAAAGTGGAAAAACTACACTTTTTTCTGGAATTTCAGTGGAAGGCAAAAAGGACTGTTTCTCACACTTTCTCTTGGGGTGAATATTTTACCCATATTACCAATCTAGGTGACATTCATAGAGCAGTTATGTCTATATGCTTTTTTGTTTTCATTTGATCTCCGTTGTAGCATAGTAACATTAATTGATGAGGCTGAAAAAGAACATGCGTCCATCAAGTTCATTCCATGATATCAACCATGTTGATCCAGAGGAAGGCAAAAAAGAGTTCCTTCCTGAATCCAAATTGCAGTAGGACATTTTCCTATATTTTACTGTTAGTCTTTTGAGTTTACAATCAGATACTGACAACTCACCCATATTAACCATTCAGGTCTATTGAAACCAATTTTTTGAGGAGTTATATTCTAAGGGATAATTGTGTTGTTTTTGGTGTACTTCTTTAACCATTTGAATGCCACAGGGGTGAGCAGCAATGCACAACCCTATGGCACTCAAAGGGATAAGGGAGAGATGCTGTCCATGGTACTGAAAATATTGTATTCACACCTCAACTGGCCAAGTGGGGCAGCAGAGAGAATGCTGTCAGACTTCAGGAGTGATATGTCATCAACAACAGTTTGCCAATCCTGTATGCTAATTGGGCCCTTCTCCTCCCCTCCCCTTGCATCCCTAAATCTGAGTGAATATGGCGATGTGTGTGTACTTCGAAATGTCAAAGTACTTTGAACAAATCATGTGTGTGGTTCTACGACTAACACTTAATTTGAAACATACAGTTTCCTGGCAGCGGGTACCTGAAATTGTTCTAGCCTAATCATTTATATATAATATACCAATATATACTAGTATTCTGATTGACTTGATATATATTGTTAACCCATTGAATGCTACCGAGTTCTCCAACATATTGTGAAACAATGCATTGGCGACCTCTCCATCATGCAAGGGGTTAATGGGGATGGTTGTTAGGTTTTCAAAGACATTTTGTGTGAAACCAGAGAGTTAAAGGGATAGTAATGCTTCACAATAAAAGCAACTCCAATTAATCTTCATAGTATTTGGGCCACGGAGAGTGTTATTTCAATACTGTCAAACTTGTAGTTCAAGAGTAATTGAATGATAAAATATCCCCCTCCCGCCCCTTTTACTGATGTAACAATGCTTGCCTCAGAGCAGCAAGACTGTATGGATGGATCACAGAGAGGGACAATCTTCAGTGAGCACAAGGAAAGACCTATCAATGGGGGCAGGGTTTTCTTTATGATCACAGTAAGAAGATTGTCCCTTGCAGCGACCTGTCTGGTCCGTGGACCAGATTCCACATCTGAGGGGAGGCGGCTTACACTAGGTAAAAGAGGAGGGTGGGGGATACTTTATCATTCAATTACTCTTGAATACAACTCTGCCAGTATTGAAATAACACTCTCCATGGGCCAAATACTATGAAGATTAATCAGAGCTACTATTTTTGTTAACCATTGTTATCCCTTTAATGTAAACAGTTTGAGGACCACGGTCGAGCATTGCAATAAATAGAAGAAATTAAATTATTTTCTCAAATTTCGACACTCAGATCTGTCCAGTTTATTTCAAAAACAATGTTACAAAAAAAAAAAAGAAACAAACGTTCATTGCGCACAAGGAAGACGATTCAGTTTGGAGACCTGCTTGAAATACGATTGAGAATGCACCCAGCTGTTTATTTTCACATCCCTGCCAACTCATCACATTAGAAATGTGTTGTGTGTAGTTCATTTTCTCCAGTCCTTGAAACAGAACAAGCTGCTGCAATTTGTCACAGTGATTGGTAGTTAAATCATGTTTTCTATTTGTTAGCGCTGTCAAATTGCTGTCAGCAGGGCATAATGTTTTTTTAAAACCTACACGGAACAAATCATCTGTTGTAGAGTTAAAGGATATATGTAGCACTGTGATTCAATTTACGTGCTGTGTGAATACAAAGTATAGTAAAAGGTGCTTCTTTACAAAGGATAAAAAAAGATTCATGTCTTTTAATATTTAAAGGTAGAAAAAGATTAATGTCATTTTAGACTTGAAAGCAGTTCCTAGATCTATATACAGGGAAATGATTACATTCACAGATGTGTGAATTCATTTCTAAATAGAAATTGCCTTTAATTGACTCAATTGAAACATATTTTAGTTCCTTGAATGTTAGAGAGGTCTACACTACATTGCTTTGCAATGTGGTGGAGACCTTACAGCATTAATGGGTTTAACCCTTTGAGTGCCAGAGGGATATGCGACACATTGCTCTGCAATGCGTCGCATACCCTTCTGCCACTCAAAGGGTTAAAGGGATAATAACACTTAATATGCAAAAATTATATATACCGTAGGGTTTAGACTCATTTTTAAAACAAGGGTTCTCCCAGTATCGGGAGGTGTTTTGTTCAAAAGTTATTCCAGCTCAAACTTTCATTTTTTAGGCGCTATATCTTAATGGCCATACATTTTTACAGTGGCGCTGTTGCTACACCATTTTATGGAAATTTATGATCAACTGACAAGAGCTAATCATAGGATGATGTAGCAACAGCGCCACTGTAACATTTCAGGTCATTGAGATATTGCACCTAAAAAAAAAATCAACTTTGAGCTGGAATAACTTTTGAATAAAACACCTCCCGATACTGGGAGTGCCCTTGTTTTACTCAGGAAGATAAACATATATATTTATTTGCATATTAAGTGTTACTATCCCTTTAAAACGATTTTCATACTGTCAAAAGTCTGTTGGTTCTTTATCTGAAGACAATTAGTTCAATGTAAATGGCTTTCAGCCAGTATTGGAAGAATTGTAAGATGAAGGTTCCATCTTCTTGTGGTTCTTAGGTCCATGCATCACCCATAATGCATCTGTGAAATCAGCACATACAATAACTGGGAAATAAATAGGGCAGTGACTGGAGGTCCTAAAACCATGGACACAAAAATACCCCAGTTAACTGTTTCTCAAGATAGGAAATTTAAAGTCCAAAATATATTGCCTAATAATGTACTGTAGGAGTACATTTAATACCTTGCTTGCTCTTTAAGACGCAATTAGTTATTGGCAATTTTATGTTATATTCCGGATCTTGAGCTGTCTTGGAAAATGTTACTATTGAAACCATATCATCTCCTATGTCCACCTGAGACCGCCAACGTCTGCAGATGAGCAACTTTTTCAAAGCTCTTTGGAAGTCCCTGTTTAGGAAAGCATATAGCATGGGGTTGATAGTAGAATTGCAGTAGCCCAACCAGGTGATAAACTTGAAGGCATTCACTAGGACTGCACTAGTGGAATTGTTACCCTTTGCTGCTATCCAAACATTCAGGACAAAGTAGGGTAGCCAACACATCACAAAGACTGATATTATGATTCCCATTGTCCTCGTGGCTTTGTTTTCTAGGTGCAAGTTGTTTTGACGCTTGCTGTTTGGGTGGTAATGGAGATCTAGAGTCTGAGAAACAATCCGAGTGGCTTTTAATCGGGAAGCTCTATAAATAAAAAAGTACATACTACACATGATCATAAACGGAATGTAGAAAGCCAAAGAGGAAGCAACGATAGCAAAGGTCCAGTTGGTTACAAAGATACATTCTTTACCGCTGTCAAAGTCAATGCCAGGAATTTCATTCCAGCCTTGCATGACCGGCAGAAAAGATATCAAGGAAGAGTAGACCCATATTGTCACTGTCATAATGATACATCTGTAGATAAAACAGAAGAAACGATGGTTATAACTGGGAAGCATTCGTTTATATACCAGAAACATAGTAACATAGTAAATTAGGTTGAAAAAAGATACAAGTCGATCAAGTTCAACCTTCGCCTCATACACCAGTAACTGAGAATTTTATAGCTTTCCTGCTACCAAATAAGTTAGTCTGTATCAGACCTTCCTGATCTGCCTACTGATAAACAGTATAACTCCGTATGTTCCCTTTTGAAAGAAATGCACCTAATCTTCTCTTAAATGTATCTATTGTATCTGCCATAACTACCTCCCTGGGCAATGAATTTCACAATGAAGCAGATGTATTAATAAACAAGTGGAGTCATTCTCAGGTAAACCAACTGCACCATAGGGGGCAAATAAAAATTCACAATTCACATTTAAATGGGGATTTTAAAGGGATAGTAATGATTACTTTTAAGAAACTTTAATAATGTAGATATTAAAATTATAAATACAATGACCTACCTCCCGTCTCTCAGACATGTAAAGTTTGAGAGAAATATATACACTGATAAAGTACCCCCCTCCCACCCCCTTCACAGATGTCAGCACATGCCTTTAACTCACTGAATACCAGAGAACTCTCCAATGAACTGGGGACCTTTTTTTTTTTTTTTTTTTTTTTTTTAAAGCTTTATTGGATCATTAAATGGTACAAGAAATAATGAATATCAGTTATAGGAACAAAAAATGCAGCTGACAAATACATAATGAATAAGATAGTAAGTAGATGACAAATTGGGGACCTCATTAACTCCTTGTGTGCCAGATGGGTGTGCCACGCATTACGAAGCAATGCATGGTGTACCCCTCTGGCACACAAAGGGTTAAAAGATATGGTTGAATAAAAAATTGCCAATTTTTTCCAAAGAAATTCACACATGTAAGAAACACATAATATTTCTGCCTTGTCTGTACTGCCAACACATTTCCCTCAAAATATTTGCAGATTTCCTTCTAGGCTTTCTGTGGCAGTGAGATTTCCTTCTGTAATACCAAGACCGCTGGGTATTGAAGTGGAGAAATCCACAGGTGAAGAAATAGCTATTAGCAGCAACATGTGTCATGAAAATTGTGTTAAAAGGCTGAGACCTTTGCACTTAACACTAACCAATTGCTTTTCCAACTGTGCCACAGCAATTCTTAAAAGATAACTGTGGCTCAGGATAAGCCAAATGGGGAGCAACACATGACATCAGTTCTTAAAAAAAAAACCTTTTAACCCCTTCAGTACCAGAGTCTTAGGGATTTTCTCTGTACTTTGCAGGTCAGACACATTTTTCTTATCTATTTGTTTAGGCATGGATCTTACTGGTAACTTTCTAGTTATATATGGAAAACTAAACTATATATTATTTTTTCAGAACAAATTCAGCTTTTTCATAATACTCACAAGAACAAAATTTTGCATTTTTTTTGTTTTGTGTGATTATGTCATAAAAATAAATTTACAAAATTAGGCATTTTGATAAAACCACACAGTATATCAAAAACGTTTATGTTGATCGTTAAAGTTTCAATTATCTGAAAAAGCCTTGAATCCCCCAAGTACAAAAATACCAAATATGTACAGTTTTACCTACATTCATGGCCTGTGCAGATCCCTAATTGCCAGGAATGCAAAATGGTATTTTCAACTTTATTAACTAAATTGTTGCCAACTTTAGCAGGTTTAATTCATCCCTTGGTCTCGTTGACTGGGATAAAATATTTTCAGGAAAAAACACAGAAGGTAAGTGGAATGCCTTCAAAATAACATTGCAAAAATACACATATAAATTTATCCCTGTTGGAAACAAATACAAAAGAAGCAAATTAAAACCAATGTGGCTAACCAGTAAAGTAATTCATGAAATAAATAACAAGAAAGCGGCATTTAAACATTACAAAGCTGAGGGATCAGCAGAGGCATTTGCAGAATACAAAAATGTCAACAAAACCTGTAAAAAGGCTATTAAATTAGCTAGACTGGAGAATGAAAAAAATATTGCTAAGGAGAGCAAAAGCAACCCAAAAAAATTCTTTAAATACATAGATGGCAAAAAATTAAAGTCTGATAATGTTGGGTCCTTGTTATCTGAAACGGGTGAGATGGTCAAAGGGGACAGAGAGAAGGCAGATATTTTAAATAATTTCTTTTCTTCTGTTTTTACCAAGGAACACCCATTGGACAAGAATCTGCAAACTACTTTTACGGAACAGGCACAGCAAGCATGGGACTGGCTATCACAAGAAAAAGTGTTAAAACAATTGAATGGTGTCAAGGTAGACAAAGCTCCAGGGCCAGATGGTATACACCCACGGGTACTTAAAGAGCTAAGCCAGACCCTGGCCAGACCGATATATCTGATTTTCAGGGATTCTTTTATTTCTGGTATGGTGCCCATGGATTGGCGTAAAGCAGATGTGGTGCCCATATTTAAAAAGGGATCAAAGTCCCAGCCAGGAAACTACAGACCTATAAGCTTAACATCTGTGGTAGGGAAGCTGTTTGAAAGATTGCTAAGGGAATATATTCAAGAATTCTGCTGGAACAGGAATATCATTAGCAATAGCCAACATGGCTTTGTGAAAGATAGGTCTTGTCAAACGAACTTGATCGAATTTTATGAAAAAGTAAGTAATAATATAGATGAGGGAGCGGCGGTTGACGTGATCTATTTAGACTTTGCCAAGGCATTTGATACAGTTCCGCAGAAGAGGTTACTGTACAAATTGAATGAAATAGGACTAGGGGAAAATGTTTGTGTGTGGATTGGAAATTGGCTGAAAGATAGAATGCAAAGAGTGGTAGTAAATGGCAAGTTCTCCAGTTGGATAAACGTGATAAGTGGAGTGCCTCAGGGATCTGTCCTGGGTCCTCTTCTTTTTAATTTGTTTATTAACGACCTCCCAGAGGGCATAGGAAGCCATGTATCAGTGTTTGCCGATGACACAAAATTAAGTAAGGTAATAAAGTCTGAACTCGATGTGTCTTCATTACAAGAGGATTTGGACAAATTGAGTAACTGGGCAGGCAAATGGCAAATGAGATTCAATATAGACAAGTGTAAAGTTATGCATTTTGGGTATAATAATAAAAATGCAACATATAGTTTAAATGGGGTTTCTCTGGGGAAATCTACTAATGAAAAGGATTTAGGAGTAATGGTAGACAATAGACTTAGCAGTAGCATGCAGTGCCAGCTGGCAGCTGCAAAGGCCAATAAGATATTGGCATGTAATAAAAGGGGTATTGACTCAAGGGAGGAAGATATAATTATGCCTCTTTACAGGTCCATGGTAAGACCCCACCTAGAATATGCTGTTCAATTCTGGGTGCCCTTTCTGAAGAAGGACATTATGGAACTAGAGAGAGTGCAGAGGAGGGCTACAAAACTAGTAAGGGGAATGGAAAGTTTTAGCTATGAAGAGAGACTAGAAAAGTTAAACTTGTACACACTAGAGAAACGGCGTCTTAGAGGGGATATGATAACACTATATAAATATGTTCAAGGCCCATATAAAGGGCTTTCAAAAGACCTGTTCATTAACAGAACAGTACACAGGACAAGGGGCCACCCGCTTAGACTTGAGGAAAGGAGATTTAATCTACAACAGCGGAAGGGTTTCTTTACAGTAAGGACAATAAAGGTATGGAATGCACTTCCGGAGGAGGTGGTGCTATCAAATACATTAGATGCCTTTAAAAGGGGCCTGCATACTTATTTAAAAGAGCATAATATAGAGGGCTATGCACGTTAGTATTGGGATTAATATTTAGTTAGGGCTTGTTGATCCAGGGAGAAATCTGATTGCCATTTGGAGTCAGATGCCTTCTTTTGGGTCAGCGATGGTAAACAGGAATAGGAAAAGGGTTGAACTGGATGGACGCAAGTCTTTTTTCAACCTAAATTACTATGTAACTATGTAACTATGTAACTATGTTAATTCCAGTGGTTACGTGGCAAAACTGCCCTAAAGCAGCTGAAAAACTATATAAAAATATATATTTCCTGAAAGTAGATATCTTACTGCACCAAATGAGGGGTCATTTGCCGTTCTGCCCCTAGCCTGGTTTGGCCAAATGTTTCTAGAAGGTGGCGCTAAAGGAAAAAATTGGTATATTTTTCCACCCCTTCAAATATACTAAAATCTTTGAAAACTAAGCAATTTCTTACTGCATTAATTAGCTATTCCATGAATGGTACCACATCAGTATGGCTTAACATACCACAGGTGGCGCCAGAAGCACAAAATGACATCTACCTGTTTTGTTAAATAATCTTCCTGCACTAAAATGGTCCTATTAGAGATATAAAGGAAAGTTATGCAAGTCATACCATTTTGGAACAGAGACATTTGCCCTAATTAAATGAAGGTTTGCTTGCCTTTCTACCCTTGGGCTGTTGTGCATAGTCATTTCCATAAGGTAGCCTAGAGGAAATTATGTTTATGTTTTTAAATTTTCACTAAATACTAAAACCTTTGAAAACTATGGAAGTTTTGACTGTACTCAGTACTTTCTACCAGCCCATGAAAAAATGGAACCCCACTGATGTGGGTTGACATACTGTAGGAGGTGCCAGGAAAACTTTTATGAAAGGACCTGCCTGCACTAAAATGGTTGTAACCATAATATATGTGAAGTAAAGACCAGTAAGGCATACCATTTAGCAAAGTAGACAATTCCCCTACCTTTTTACCCCCTAGGATAGTGTGCACAACTCTTTCCAGACTGTGGTGCTATAGAAAAAAAATATTTAAATGCCATGGGATTTACTAGTCTATCCAGTATCTAGGGCAAGCCTGAGAAAAATGGTACCCCATTGGTATGGGTTGTCATATTGTAGTGGGTGCCAGGAGCATGTCCACTAGAGAAGCAGACAGTATATGTGCGTGATTCAGTGACCACCAGATGAACAAGGCTTGGGGGGGGTCAAAGTGTGTATGCAGGGTTCTGCAACTAATAGTGGGCAATGGAATCAAGTTGGGAGGGTCAGGCAGTGTATCAGGGAATCTGTGACTTCCAGTGGACAATAGAACCAGGTGAGTGGGGGAGGTCTGACAGTGTATGTAGGGTTTGTATTGAAACTGGGGGAGTCAGATAGTTGTGAGTGCAGAGTGGAGAGTGGATCTGAGGGCCAGGGGCCGGGGAAGTTCTAAAGGGGTGTCCAATGCAATGCAAAGCAATCTGTTGAACACCCCTCTGGCACAGTTATTTATTTATTTTTTTATATGTTTTTAAATGTATTATTAAGTCTTTGAGTGCCAAAGAGGTATCCAATGCACTGGATATCTCTCTGGCCCTCAGAGAGGTATTTCAGACCTTGTGGGGAACATCAGGACCCCTCTTGAAGCCCCTCCCCCCAGTTATTGATCTCTCAGCCGTTTGGCTGTCAGATAATAAAGGAAACGCAGGGGAACAGCATAGCTCCCCTGCTTCCATCCTACCAGAAATACTGAGTAGGAGTTGGTCGGATCGGGGGAAGCCTTCTGCATCATTGATGACATGACATGGAAGGCTTTTTCTGGTCCTACTCTATAGGATGGAAGCAGAAGACTCATGTTGCTCAACTGCATCACCTTAATTGATCTCCCAGACAAATCGGCTGGGAGATCAATAACTGGTGGGACATCAGGAGGGGTCTTGATGTTCCCTACGAGGTCTGCATGTTTACATTTTTGGAATGTGGCCCTGCATACGGGTTTTACTGGCTTATGCAGTGACTGCATTTCCCTTGTATAATGTACACAGCAGGTACAGCTGTCCAAGCATGTACATTATACGGGTCTGGCACTGTACTGGTTAAGCAAAATAATAGGTTGACAACATGTCAACAACCAACATTGAGGTAAGTTTTCCATTCCACAGGCATACTATTTGGATTATCTTTGTGCATTTTCACTTCTTTCTAAGGACCCAGTAAAGGAGGCTGGCAGCAGTAGAAGAAAACAGTGTCAATTAAATGTTTAAACAACATGACTAGTGATGGTGGGGTAGTGGGCCTGGGAGTGGGTGTGAGGATGTTATGATTCTTGTCACCTCTCTAACTCAAATTCATCCTCCTCTGTGATGTGGATATACATAACAGAAGATGCAGGAGACAAGGGTGTTATTGAGGAAATGTTTTCCTACTCCATGAGACAACACTACTATTATATGCTCCTTGACCCCATGCTTCTGCTGCTGAGAGTCACTGCATCTCTGAAGTGCTGCTGGTGTTTTCCCAATCAGAACTGTGGTTGTGCTTCAGGTGGGATCTGAAGATGTGCATAGATGGAATCCTGCTTTCCTCTACTGTTTTTTACAGAGAGGAGTGACATCAAAATTCAGCTTTTTGGATTCTTTCTGAAATATCTCTATACTGGAGATTTTATAGACTGAGGACTTCCCGGGGCACTACTGCTACTAGTACTACTACTTACTACTACTACAGGGACTAGATGTTTAAATAGTACAAGCAGTAGGTGTCAGTTGAATTGAACATTGAACAGCAGCAGAAGCACTCATGACTAGGGTTGTGGATATTGACCTGCGGTGCAGCTTAAAGGGATAGTATTATTTCAAAATTACTATCCCTCATATTGTAGCCCTTAATAAACTTAGTTAAATGACACCAGCGGGATCTCTCAAACCTTTATGGTTTAAGAGATAGCCGCTTTCAAAGTTTCCTCTCCCCTGCTGTCAGCGTTCTGCTGCCAGCAGGGAAATCCGGTCTCTGAATCAAGAGGAGGCTCTTCAGCAGAGCCGATTTCTCGTTATGGAAGGAAAAATGATTCATTGGTAACCAGCAGAACGCTGACAGCAGGGGAGAGGAGACTTTGAAAGCGGCTATCTCTTACACCATAAAGATTTGAGAGATGCCGCTGGTGTCATTTAACTCAATTTATTAAGGGCTACAATATGAGGGATAGTAATTTTGAAGTAATACTATCCCTTTAATGAATAATAGTGAGTTTGACTGGGTGGGGGTTGGATTGGAAGCTATGAAGGTGATGATAAGCACTGATATAATTTATTGGACATTTGTAGTAATGTTTATTTTTTACTGTGAAGTACATTTATATCTTACTGTGTGGAGTGATGTTTTGTCTTTCTGAAAATAAATGCATGTTGTCTGTCTCTGTCACTGTTACTCTGTCTAAGCTCAAGACATAGGAACATGATCCCATGTCTGTCTCTGTCACCTAACAGTAAAAAGTATTTTTTTAACTGTCCCTGTCTACAAATGACACCCACACTCCCTGGAACTGTTAGAATTTCAGCAGCTTTCTCTTTCATTCCCAGGGACTGCAGTGTTAACGCGTATGATAAAGGATATACTTGTTAACTTCAGAATCAGCTGCTTGCAACAAAGGATAAAGCTCTCTGGAGCTGGTGATTCACCACCACCACAACTCAGTATAGCCTTGTCCCTATCAAGATAGACAGGAAGGTACATCTTGACATATTGATATATTATATATATAGTATTTGTACATACTACTTCATTTGAATTTAGAGGAACCATTATCCTTTGCAGGAGTATGCATCTTGACAAGATCTGCATGAGCTTGCCCACCCAATAATTTGTTACACCCCTTTGATGGAAACAGAGGAAGAGAGAGGCAATTTTAAGACAGATTTGTAACTAATTATGTAGGTTGTATCACACAGGTAAGACAGCTCAGCTTTGCGGAGATAAAATATCCCTGAACCATTAAACCAAAAATATCTAAAACCATTATCGTAATTGAAAAACACATAGCAAATTTTTAGGGAGTTTAAACATATAAGGTTTATGAAAATCAAACTGTGTAGTGACATTCACATTAATATCTTAATTTTTTAAACATATGATTTCTTTTGATGATAATATTGAATATGCCCAGTTTCAAGAGAAAATATTTTAAAATTATCTTTCATTTTGTTAAATAATAAAAAAAGATTAATTTATCTCTTTGAAAATTGCTGTTTTGGAGACAAAAAATATTCTGACGTTAATAACATTTTTTCATTTTTTTTATTTTTGACATAGGGACCTCCTAAATATTACCAATATGAGCTACTGCATCTGCCCATTGGTATATTATTTGAAATATCTTATCTATGTAACTCAAGACAAATAAGATCTGTTCCAATGTTATTCTCAGACATTTGTCAGTGTCTAAAATAATCTCCTATCTGATAAGTAAACTTAACGTAATAACCAAGTAATATGTTTTATTGATGTCATTGATTAGTATACCACTTAATCGGAATGTGCAAGATTTTTCTATAAATATTAAGTACTTCTTGAGAATGCTAATGTGTTAACTCCTTGGATGCTTTGTTGAAGCAATGCATCTTTAACCAAACTTTTAGAAATTCCCCAATCCCTGTCATGTGTCATAAATTTAAGGAAAAAAAAAGATTAAAGGGATAGTAATACTTAAAATGTATAAAAATATATGCTTTAGGGTTTATCCCCCTGTACAAGAGTACTTCCACTGGTGAGAGATATTTTATTAAAACATTATAACAGCTAAAACTTTAATTTTTTTTAGGTGCAATATCACAGTGGCCTGAAAAATTACAGTGGCGCTGTTGCTACACCATCCTATGGACTGCTCTGGTTTGTAGACCATAAATCTCAATAGGATGGTGTAGCAACAGCACCACTATAAATTTTCAGGCCACTGTGATACTGCACTTAAAAAATTCAAGTTTGAGCTGTTATAATGTTTTAATAAAATATCTCTCGGCAGTGGGAGTACCTTTGTTTTATTTAGGGGGATAAACCCTACAACATATATTTTTTTACATTTTAAGTATTACTATCCCTTTAAATGAGAATTAACCAATATTAATAACAAACTCCACTTTCCTTACCACGGATAGAAAATCTTAAAGGGATAGTAATGTCTGCAATAAAGTAGATTGCCAAGTATTCTCTATTGTAAACCTTACACATTGCTTTATGTTTAACAACTTACTTTGATGTAGTTCAAAAGATATTAAATGTAAAAGGATCCCCCTCCCACCCCTTTTTGCCACCTCCCCTTAGAGTTGCAATCTGGTCTCGGGACCGGACGGATTGCAGAGAGGTACAAACTTAGAGATAGTAATATTCCATAATAAAAGCAGCTTCAATTAATCATCATAGTATTTGGGCCATGGAGAATGCTATTTCAATACTGTCAGAGGTGTAGTTCAAGAGTAATTGAATGATAAAGTATCCCCCTCCCGCCCCTTTTACCGATGTAACACTGCTCACCTCAGAACAGAAAGGTGGTGTCCAAGTGGATTGTAGAGAGGGTCAATCTTCAATTAGAATAAGGGAAAAACCTGAAAAGCGGGTGCAGGGTTTTCATTGTTCTCACAGTATGAAGATTGTCCCTTGCTGTGACCTGTCTTGTCTTAAGACCAGATTCCACATCTGAGGAGAACAGTGTTACACTAGGTAAAAGGGTCGGGAGGGGGATACTTTATCATTCAATTACTCTTGAACTACAACTCTGACAGTATTGAAATAACACTCTCCATGGCCCAAATACTATGAAGATTAATTGGAGCTGCTTTTATTGCGAAACATTACTATCCCTTGAAGTCAGTAAGTAAAAGGAAAACCCTGCACCCATTAACGAAGGAGGGCAGGATTTTCCTTTGCTTACTGAAGATTGTCCCTCGTCGCTCTCCATCCGGTGATGATCAGAGATGTGGCCAGAAGGGGATCTTTCTACATTTAATATCTTTTGAACTGCATCAATGTAAGTTATCAGACATAGCGCAACGTATTAGATTTTCAAACTATACATGTTTAAGAGATGGGATGTACCTCATTGTATTAATATTTTTAATATCTAAAATATTAACCTTTGATAAAACAACCATTACTATCCGTTTAAAATTGTTACCTTCATATTCTTCTTTAAAGGGGAACTACCACCCCACACAATCTTTACCTTTGCTAAATCCCCATCTGACGACTAGCTGCTTAGTAGCGCTAGTCGCCAGAATAATTACCTGATTTAATAGATTTCTTCTCTCTCCCATGGGTGACAGGCAGACGGAGCGCGGACATCTCGCCATTGTGAAGTCCGCACACCTGCGCTGTCAGTCCCAGCCGGGTCTAGGAGGCTTTGCTAGGAGCCTTTGGCTCAGGCTGGTATTGACAGCACAGGATCCTAGACGTCAGAATTGGAAGATGCCTGCGCTCCGTCCTGCCTGTCACCCATGGAATTGGGGAGAAATCGATTAAATAAGGTAATTATTCTGGCGACTAGCGCTACTAAGCAGCTAGTCGCCAGATGGGGAAAAAGTAAAGGTAAAGATTGTGTGGGGTGGTAGTACCCCTTTAAATCTGATTTAAACGTTTCCCCCTCCCACCCCTTTCAATTACATCATGGAAGATCTGAAAGCCGGTCAGGACAAATCACAAAAAGGGACAATATTGTGTCAGTATTAGGAAAATCCTGTCCTGTTTCGTCAAGTGGGCAGGGTTTTCCTTCTACTGACAGACACAATAATGTCCCTCATTGCAATCCATCTGGTCAATCTCCCGGCTTCCAGAACTGAGTGATCCTTGCTTGATGTCACTGAAAGTGGCAGGAGGGGGAACCTTTTTAATTGAATTTAAAGAAGAATATGAAGGTAAAAAGATTTTAAAATATGGTATGCATTATAACAAATTACTATGAACAATTGTATGCTGGGTGTTTTGTTTTTGGACATTACTATTTTCACTTATACTTTTGCCGGAAATAAAAGTGTGAAATCTCCTAATCTATACATCTGCTGGAACTTTGGTTAATATGATGCAGTTTTGAATGACTTTTTAAATAAGTAAAGAAAATTTTAAGGTGACCGGTCCACTTTAAAAGGCAACATTACTGAATGATATCCACACAAGGGAAGCTGGACTCCTCCTGTACATCTGTGATAGAAATGGCAATGATTTAGAGACTCAATAACCAGTCATTTAGTCCAGATCATATATTAGGTAACAAAGGACCCTCTCACCCAATAAGTTACCTTTTCACCCAGAGATATGTGTCAAAACCCAGAATGTTCCCAGGTAGATAAGCATACCTCCCAGGTGTCCCTCTTTAGGAGATATTAGGAGTCCATACCTCCCAGGTGTCCCTCTTTAGAAGATATTAGGGGTACATACCTCCCAAGTGTCCCTCTTTAGGTGATATTAGGGGTACATACCTCCCAAGTGTCCCTCTTTAGGAGATATTAGGGATCCATACCCCCCAAGTGTCCCTTGTTAGGTGATATTAGGGGTCCATACCTCTCAGGTGTCCCTCTTTAGGAGATATTAGGGGTACATACCTCCCAAGTGTCCCTTTTTAGGTGATATTAGGGGTACATACCTCCCAAGTGTCCCTCTTTAGGAGATATTAGGGGTCCATACCCCCCAAGTGTCCCTTGTTAGGAGATATTAGGGGTCCACACCTCCCAGGTGTCCCTCTTTAGGCGATATTAGGGATCCATACCCCCCAAGTCTCCCTCTATAGGAGATATTAGGGGTCCATACCTCCCAGGTGTCCCTCTTTAGGAGATATTAGGGATCCATACCCCCCAAGTGTCCCTTGTGAGGTGATATTAGGGGTCCATACCTCCCAGGTGTCCCTCTTTAGGAGATATTAGGGGTACATGCCTCCCAAGTCTCCCTTTTTAGGTGATATTAGGGGTCCGTGTCTCCCAAGTGTCCCTGTTTAGGAGATTTTAGGGGTCCATATCTCCCAAGTGTCCCTCTTTAGGACATACTAGGAGTCCATATCTCCCAAGTGTCCCTCTTTAGGAGGGACTGTCCCTCTTTGAGATCGAAATCCCTCTGTCCCTCTTTCCCACCCTGTGTGGTGTGTATATAAGTGTATCACATGGTTCCACAGAAGTAATGTTTGTTTAAGCCCTTAGTGACACATGAAGTGCCAGGACCATGATGCCGGTCTGCCATCCCAGAATGCATTGAGAAAAAAAAAACCCCTCTGTGGACCTTAATGGCAGTATCCTTTTGAAATGTCAGCCACTAATGGGCAACCAACAAAACGGCACATTAAAAATTTCGCCTGGTTGCAAAGGGTGACATTCTGATGTTGCAGGCTTAACCCTTTGAGTGCCAGAGGGGTACGGAATGCATTGCCTTGCAATGCATTCCGAACCCCTCTGGCACTCAAAGGGTTAAGCAATGAGCACTAGCAGGAAAAGATAGAGAGCGCTGAAAGCATAATCCCTTTGGTTACATTGGACACCATTCCAGGGATAATTCTCTTCTTAAAACAAGCTGAGGTTAGCACTCCCTGCTTCTCCTACGTTTTATCTGGCACCTAAAGGCTGGGCAAATCCAAATGAACTGCGGCCTCGTCTTCTTATCCAGGACTTCTCTGCAGCTTTCCCTTTAACACATTTTTTTTTCTATTTTTTTCATAATGACGTGTGGTGACGCCAAGCTCTGGAGCACACACTCACACACAGCACTAAGGACAGACTGCACTAACAGGGTGAGATCACTGACAGAGTAACCCCTTGGATGCTGGAGTAGTCTCTCCAGTATTCAAGGGGTTAAGTGTCTCTTATTAAGCCTCTTTGCAGGTGCGCTTGTTTTTCCTTGGCACTGACTACAAGATTTGTCACTGATACAAGCGACATTGATACAAGACACATTTTGAAGTTGAGCTTTTTATACAAGAGCCCTCTTGATGTTGCCATTTTAAAGCACGCAACATTAAGATATCGCTCTTTTCTGGGTTACCATGTCATACCTCCCAACATTTCAAATGGCCAAAGAGGGACAACTGTGGTTTAGGGAGTGTTGTCAGGGGAGTGTCTGGTGGGCAGGCATTATCAATAATTTTTAGGTAATTTCATGACCTACTGACACCTCTTTGTGTAAATGAATAAATAACTTAGAGCAAAATCAAAGTATTTTACTTACATGGACTAATTTCTAAACACACGTACTGATGTTAAAACAAAATAAGAGTGGAACAATGTGATACTCTTATATACACACCACACAGTCTGCTCTCCTAAACACAGGGACACCAGGGTGATACACTAATATACACACCACACATTGTGATCTCCTAAACACAGGGACACCAGGGTGATATACTTATATACACACCACACAGTCCGATCTCCTAAACACAGGGACACCAGGGTGATACTCTTATACACACATCACACAGTCTGATCTCCTAAACACAGGGACACCAGGGTGATACACTTATATACACACCACACAATCTGATCTCCTAAACACAGGGACACCAGGGTGATACACTTCTATACACACCACACAGTCTGATCTCCTAAACACAGGGACACCAGGGTGATACACTTCTATACACACCACACAGTCTGATCTCTTAAACACAGGGACACCAGGGTGATACACTTCTATACACACCACACAGTCTGATCTCCTAAACACAGGGACACCAGGGTGATACACTTATATATACACCACACAGTGTGATCTCCTAAACACAGGGACACCAGGGTGATACACTTCTATACACACCACACAGTCTGATCTCCTAAACACAGGGACATCAGGGTGATACACATATACACACCTCACAGTCTGATCTCCTAAACACAGGGACACCAGGGTGATACACTTCTATACACACCACACAGTCTGATCTCCTAAACACAGGGACACCAGGGTGATACAATTATATACACACCACACAGTCTGATCTCCTAAAAAGAGGGACATCAGGGTGGGAAAGAGGGACAGAGGGATTTGGGTCTGAAAGAGGGCCTGTCCCTCCTAAAGAGGGACACCTGGGAGGTATGCCATGTAGCCGCCGATATTTCGATAGTGAACCCTTAATGGTCACCCCCGCCCCAGAGTGGGTGGACATTATGGGGTTAAATGTCAGCATATGTGTTTATATATATTAGTCTCCATAAATAAAATACCAGGGGGAAGATGCACTAAAGTATGATAGGAAAGTGATAAAGAAGAGATAACCTTTATCCATGGAGCCCATGTAGATTTCTCCAGCTTTAGAGTTCTTAGTGCATAGACTCTATAGAATAACATAGGAATTGGAGAAGTGATATCACTGGAGAAGTCATCTCCTCTTTATTACATCTTTTCCTTGCCCTAGTGCAAAATCCCCCAGGCCTTCCAACATTTCAATTGGCTAAAGAAGGGACACTTATTTTAGGTGGTGTTTCTGGGGGTGCGGCTGGTTGGCGAGGCATTACCCAAAATGTTTAGGTTATGTCATAATCTATTGACGGTGCTTAATGGAACTGAATGTATTATTCAGAAGGGTTTTATTTACACAGATTAATGTATAAACACATTTATTGAAATTCAAACAAACATTATTGTTGCTGTGGAGCAACGTGATACACTTATATACACTCTACACATTGTGTTCGCCTATAAAGAAGGACACCAGGGTAGGAAAGAGGTACAGAGAGATTTGAGTCTCAGAAATGGACTGTCTCTCCAAAAGAGGGACAATTGGGAGATATGAGATTATACGATCAAAAAAACTGAAATGTACAGAAAAAGATGCAAATGACAATGATGCATAGTAACACAGACATAGTAACATAGTTGATGAGGCTGAAAAAAGACATGCGTCCATTAAGTCCAGCCCATGCCAAAAATAACCCTGTTGATCCAGAGGAAGGCAAAAAAAAAAGCCCTCTGAAGCCATTTCCAGTTTATCCCCAAGTGGGTGAAAAAAATTCCTTCCTGACTCCAAATGGCAGACAGATAGTTCCCTGGGTCAACATCTTATCTGCATTGAAGCCATCTGTCATAATTTTCAATATTGTTCTGTGCTAGATGAGTACCCATTGTTTTTCTGAAAACAGTTACATTATGTGCAAGTACAACATCCCGAAGCAAAGAATTCCATTGCCTTACCACCCTTACTGTAAAGAATCCCTACCTTCATTTTAGTCAAAAGTGCCTTTCCTCTAGTCTTAGTGGATGACCTCTTGTTCTTAGCGCAGCTCTTTGTGTAAATAATTAATTGGATAGTTATTTGTATTGACCTTCAATGTATTTGTAAATGGTAATCATATCACCCCTTAGATGTCTCTTTTCTAATGTAAAGAAACCCAGTTTGGCTAGTCTTTCTTTATAACTCAGATCCTCCAATCCCTTTATCAGTTTTGTCGCACGTCTCTGCACCTTTTCTACAGGAATATTAAAGAAAACTGCACAGGCAAACACAAAAGGCAGCTGAGACTCAGAAACCTCTTAACAACCAATGATGTGCCAGGACTGTCATCAGTGTTTGCGCGTTAAGGACTGTCCTGGCACGCCACTCTGCCATCCCAGAATACGTCGGTCAAAAAAAAAGTGCTGTCTTCTATAAAAAGGTGTCAGTAGGTCATGAAGTAACCTAAAACTTCTTGGTAATGTCCCTCCCACCAGCCACACCCCCAGCTGTCCCTCTTTGGTCATTTCAAATGTTGGGAGGTATGAGGTAAGTTTCTAAAGCACTGCTTTGCACAGCTTTGGATTCCTCTCCAGCATTCAAGGGGTTAAGTCCCATTTTAAGTCCCCAAACATTTTGGGAATTTTTATTTGTCCTCAATGGTAAAGAATTGCTCCAGTCCTTCTTAATACGTCAGCATCAAAATCCAAAAATGGACACTTTATATTTTGACCCTTTGAGTGCTAGCTTTGCAATGCATCCGTACCCCTCTGGCACTCAAAGGTTTAAATGCAAAATATACCTCTCAAATATTTTCTTTAATCCTTTCAGTGCCAGAGGGGTATCCATCGCATCGCAAAGCAATGCGTTAGATACTCCTCTGCTAGTAAAGGGGTTAAAGGGCACCTGTCACCTTAAAGGGATAGTAATACTTCGTTTGACCTGAAAAACCTGTCAAGGGGGGTGGTGTTTTCCTTATGATCACAGTAAGAAGATTGTCCCTTGCAGTCACCTGTCTGGTCAAGAGAACAGATTCCAAATCTGAGATAAGCAGCATACACTAGGTAAAAGGGGTGTGAGGAGGATACTTTATCATTCAATTACTCTTGTACTACAACTCTGACAGTACTGAAATAACACTCTCTATGGCCCAAATACTATGAAGATTAATTGGAGCTGCTTTTTTTGTGAACCATTACTATCCCTTTAAAAGTGGTGAAAAGATGTTTATTATGGATACATTACTAAATGAATGAATTAATTAAAGGATCACTAACACCCCTTAATAATAACTAACACTTACCTTAACCCCTTGGGTGCTAAAGACATTTCTAATACACTAAAGACATCTCTATTACGTTGCAAAGCTATGAGTTGGGGACATCTCTAACATACAAGACATTAAAAGCTCCACTTAAATCAATGTGATTATTTATTCCCTCCCCCTATGGCGCTCTTGCTTTATCCATAATTATTCTACTTCTTAGTACATTAGCCTCAGTATGTAGCCAGATAATTAGGTAGAAAATAAAGGGAATGAGATGAATGGCAGAAAGGGGGATAACAGAGAAATATCCACGGGGGAATATGGAAAAAATGTAAAAGAGGAAAATAGAGAGGAACAGAGGGGAGAATAATGGGGGACAATTTAAAGGGTAATGATCATGTTTTACTAACTGCAACAATAATAGCCGGCTTAGTAAAAGGTGGGTCCAGTCTCAGTCTGACTCATACCAGCCATTCAGGGGATTAGAAAACTGTCCCTCCTTGGCTGGAGCACCTACTGGAAGTCAGTAGCTTTTAACCATAAACTTCTGGGTTTGGTGAATGTTCCCCAAACCTGCTGTGTCTGGAGTCTATGGGGCACTTCATCTCACAGGAGAGGAAACTTGCCTGTGTGTTCCAAGAACAGATTAACTGGTAGGAGGGGACAGTGAGGGGTCTCCTTTCAGAACCCCATTCTGTACCCCCTGTTGCTCTACTGGGGCTCAAACGCAACCACAGCTTAGTAGTCAGGTCTGCTCCCAGGGGATCAGATTTGCTGATAGGGAAACTGTCTTATGATAATGGTCCTTGAACCCTTTGTTTGCTAGAGATGTCGCTGTTGTAGATCTATCTCACAAATGTCTGAGCCACCCTTCTGCAGCAAAGTGCAGGTCCTACTACAATGAAGTTGAAAGTCCCCTGAACCAAAGACCATGGAACATCATAAGACAATGTTTAGGTTTGAAACAATCCTATATAATAATTCGCTAAAACGTGTGTAACGACGCAGTCATGCACAGTAGAGACTGCCCGCGCCATGACTGATACAGAGCAGGGTGCTCCGCTCTGTATCAGCCACGGCGCAGACAGTCTCTTCTGAGCATGACTGCACCGCGACCGGCTGCCACTGTATCAGCTGTGGCGTGGGCAGTCTCTACTGTACATAACTGTACCCTGGAACTGACTGAAGACGTTATCTGTTGAACAGAGGCACAAAGAAAAAAATCACAGAGGCTATTAGTATTTTTTGCCCATAGTAAGGTGATTACTAGAAGGCACTACTTCGCCTTTAATTAACAGAGAAAGCTTATAACACTGAGGTTTCCAAATAACCTAAATCACAGTTATCAAGGTCTGGTAGTGCTGACAGGCTGAATTACTTGCTGTAATAGCACTTGTGACTTGAATGTATGAAGATAGCTGTTTTTCAGATTGACAGCAAATCCCTAATCTTCCATTTAATTGCCATGTGGATAAAATGTAATTGAAGGTTACAATCAAAAAGATCTAAAATGCATTTTAATAACGTAAAGGTGTTAGAACTATAAACACATTTTATATAATAACATTATATAATAGACGTATATTTGCATATTTGAAAAAGTCATGTTAGCCAAAAGTCCAGCAAATATACAGTTAACCCTCTGAGTGCCAGAGGGGTACGCAACGCATTGCAGGGCATTGCGTTGCATACCCCTCTGGCACTCCAAGGGTTAATGATATAGTCATACTGGGTTCTTTATGCTAATGTATGCAAATTGTTGTACCAGTCACATCTCATATGCTAATTATGCTTTTCAGCGATGTGTCATATGCTAATGAAGGAATTCAGTGATGTGTCATATGCTAATTAAGCACTATACTATACCAGGAGACTTTCACTTTTTCCCAGAAATTAAGGGCTCGATCCAAATGTTGGCGTTAAAAAAAACTGCCTTCGGGAGTTAACCAAGACTGGGTAACGTGAGATTCAAATCTTCCTTACCCAGAAAGGCTAAGGAGCGAAGACCAACAAAATACACGTTCACCTTAAATCTGCTTCGCATAGAAAATCTTCCGTAAAAACACACGATAAATATGTTACCTAGCACCACCGCCAATCACAGCACTCCATAGTAGAAAGTTCAGTCAGAAAATCCAAAACCACCATCGCCAGTTCTGAACAGCTTTCTCTGTGCTTCCCTACCCAGCCAGTAGGGGAACACAGAGATGGCTTTCAGCACCATGGACAGCTTTGAATGCCATAGGGATGTGTACTGCTCACCCCTGTGGCATTCAAAGGGTTACAATAAATAAAACTAGTACGCCAAGCACTACACAACGCCCCCTTCCACATCCCCCCCTTAGTATGTCACATATATTGCATATATGCCACATACTAACCCCATCCACATCCACCTCAGGGACTTCCATGTAGTGGACAAATCTGTCATTTATTCCACCTTTAACCTTTTGAGTACCAGAGAGGTAGGAATGCATTGCTTGGCATGTTTCATACCCCTCTGGTACCCAAAGGGTTAATAGGCAAGGTATGGACTACATACCTTGTCTGTAAATATATGTGTGTGTGTGTTTTAAACATTTTATTATTAAAATAAAATTATTAAACACATATTAACTTACATTCATTCATTAATAATGCCCTACCTCCTGTGTCCCATTGCTATTAGTACTTTTGCTCCACTCTCCAATGGAGAGTGAGTACTAATAGCAATGGGACACAGGAGGTAGGGCATTATTAATGAATGAATGTAATAATTAAACTATTGATGAAGCAACCCTACGCTGACAGCAGCGCTCCCTTCATCATATTTCTTTATTACTATATTGTTGTGGGCATCAGCATGGCTGGGGACATTCTAGAGGACAGAGGCATTGGAGGAAGCGGGTGAAGGGGACAGACACATGGAGGAAGCGGGTGGCAAGCTTGTATTTGCTGCCCGCTTCCTCCGATACCTCTCTCCTCTTCACTAGTCGACATGGAGTCCCACACTGAACGCTTCCTCCATGTCTCTCTCCCCTCCACCCGCTTCCTCCAATGCCTCTGTCCTCTAGAATGTCCCCAGCCATGCTGATGCCCACAACAATATAGTAATAAAGAAATATGATGAAGGGAGCGTTGCTGTCAGCGTAGGGTTGCTTCATCAATAGTTTAATTATTACATTCATTTATTAATAATGCCCTACCTCCTGTGTCCCATTGCTATTAGTACTTTTGCTCCACTCTCCATTGGAGAGTGGAGCAAAAGTACTAAAAGCAATGGGACACAGGAGGTAGGGCATTACAAATGAATGAATCTAAGTAAATATATGTTAAATAATTGCATTTTAATAATAAAATGTTTAAAACACACACACACACACACACACACACACACATATATATACAGGCAAGGTATGTAGTCCATACCTTGCCTATTAACCCTTTGGGTACCAGAGGGGTAGGAAACATGCTAAGCAATGTTTTCCTACCTCTCTGGTACTCAAAGGGTTAATTGTTGAATAAAAGATTTGTCGACTACATGACAGTCCCTGAGGTGAATGTCGGATGGAGTTAGTATGTTGAATAAATGCAATATATGTCGACATACTAAGGGGGGGATGTCGAAGGGAGGGGACATTGTGTAGTGCTTGGTGTACTATTTCTGTTTCAACCTTCGAATGCCACAGGGGTGAGCAGTGCACATCCCTATGGCATTCAATGCTGTCCATGGTGCTGAAAGCCTTCTCTGTGTTCCCCTACTGGCTGGGTAGGGAAGCACAGACTCATGTTATCCCTAACTCTGTTTTATTTCCCTCTACGGTGGTTTTCTACTCTGAGTTGTGTGATGTTCTCCAAAAAAAATAGGCATTAGATTTCTGGAGTGAAATGTTGTAATTTAACTCGCTTTAGCCCTAACTCCAACATCTGAATGTCTCTTGGCTTCGCTTGTACATTATCCTCTATGGATGAGGTTTTGATGTTTTGGAGACGGGCGATGTGTGTTTCAGAACTGCCGTTATTTCTTACTAGTGGGAACATTTGCATTGCTTACTTGACGTACAAAACCACCGTTGCTAGTTTTTTCTGACAACTCCAACATTTGCATCGAGCCCTAAAAGTATATACATCTGTTTGCATTTTGGTTAACATGACACACAGGCAGTTTTGAATGAAGTTTTTAAATATGTAAAGCAAATTTAAGGTGATAAGTACACTTTAACACTTTATGATTTTGTAAATATTCTTTTATTTCTCTTTATCTGCTAACCCAGGCTGGTATCAAAGCTACGTCTCTCTCTCTCACCCTCTCTTTCTCTCTCTCTCTCATTTTGGAGCCTCCAACTCTAAGGTGAATATTTATCAAAATGCAAATGGCTAACACACATTGCAATAATGTTTCATTTCCCCGAGTGTTGTCATTTGAATATATCAGTGTGTTTGTACTATAGATATACACTAATCAAATATGCATTTTCCATAAGCCAATTTATGACTGGAACATCCATCTAATTTCAACAGGGATGGGAGCATAAACAGAAACAGTGAATATGATATCAGATAAGAAGCAGATGGCCCATTTAGTTTGTACATTTCCTTATCTACTTAGAAAGCGCAGATTTATCTGAATTTTAGAATTGTTTCTGTTATGAGTTCTTAAGCAATCAGTAACACTTTATTATGAAAACAAACAAGCAAACAAACAAAAAAAAGCATACATTGTGCATTTTTTGTACAGCTGAATAAAACAATGAGACTCCCAATGCTGGAAGTTGACTCATTCAAAAGTTATTACAATTCAAACTGTCACAAAGTGGTAGAGCTGTTACTATCATATTTTATTGAAAACTGTAGCCTGAGGATCATGTTTGCCATACACTGCAATAGACAAAATTGCCTGAACACCAGGTGACACTGTTGCTGATTGTTTAATATGAAAAAACAAACAAACAAAAAAACATTTTGAGCTGTAATAACTATGGAACAAAGCATCTCCCATCAGTACTTATACCCTTATTTACTCTACAGGAAAAGCCTAACAATACATATATTTTTCATAATAGAAATTAAGTTACTGTTTTAGCCACTACCCTCTCCACTGCATGATAGCAAAGGTATAAATACACCCATATGGACACTATCATGGACCATCTTGCAAAATCAGAATTGTGTTACTATGAAATGCATTGAAGGCTTTATTCATTGAATCTATTTGGTGTTATAAGAGCTGTGTAAGGCATCTCATTTATTATTGCTTGGGTACCCTTTGTGACTTCAGCCAGATGGGACAGACACATACTCAGTGTAGACTGTGACCAAGGGTGGAGGAGCTTTCTGGGACGACCATCATGTTAATACCACACTGATGTGGCGATGAGCCTACATCCAAGTTCTTTTAAATGTGAGTGCATTATTTATGTGTTTTAAACATGTATATTAAAATTTTATTATTCTATGTAGTTTGTGCTCCCTTTATGCATTTTGGTGAAGACTGAGCTGGATAGTATTCTATTTATTTGGGAAGCAGATTTTTATGATAGTACCATTATAAAATGGTGTATCGTCATCTCATCATCCATTCATTATACTCCACCAGTCTCATTCTATTATATGTCATTGGGTTTATCATGAGCACAGAGTGAGGGTTTTTTCATCAGTAATCATCATTACCATTTAGTTTAATAGATAGTGTGATAGATTGGGACTGAGAGATCATTTGAATTGTGTACATTTACTTTATTTTATTTTGCTTCAGAGAGATAATTCGGGACTAGATATGAACTAGTATTATCCTGTGATGCACTTGGTTTAGAGGATGGACACATTTATGAAGCTGTTTGATTAGCTAGTTGGGTTGGGCAATTTTATATGTATGTTTTTGTTTCATATGTCTGTATATGTCTATAAAGTTTTTTTTGTTGTATATTTCCTCTAAGTCTCCCGACCTTCAATTCTAGATCATGCTCTTTTGTATATTCATAACTGTACTCCCGTACAGGACTTCAATGAGTCTTCAATGCTGATTTTGTAGCACAGTTCCATACTTTTGTATGTGCTGAGTCAGTGATTATCAGCTCCTGCCCTTAAAATGCACCAGCAGGACAGGTTTTAAAGTGAAAGAAATGGTTCGATATTACTGCAACCTTGATTCTTCAATGTACATTTTTATAAGGAAACATACCTTTCTAAATGCTCATAACATTGTCATTTTCATTTTATTTTAATCAAAAGTGTCCCCCTTCCATATGCTGACAAAGATTGTCCCTCATCGCAATTCATCTGGACCGGCTTGCTGCTGCGAGGGGTGGCACCGTAACATATAGAAAAGGGGGCACATTAAAATAAAATGAAAATGACAACATTATGAGCATAACGAAAGGTACTTTTCTTTATAATAAAGTATATTGAAGAATCAAGCTTGCGGTAATATCTACCCATTACTATCCCTATAAAGAAGCAGTAAACTTTTTTTATGAAAAAATATATATTGTAGGGATTTTCCTATTGAGTAAAATAAGGTTACTCCCACTGCCAAGAGATTTATATTTCCAGAGTTATTACAGTTTAAACCCATGTTTTTTTACATTAGCAGTGCCCTCTAGTGGTCAAACTCTAATAGGTTTTTCTGTCAGACATACAGTTCTCCATAGAATGTGATAGAAACTGCCTGTCACTTCCTGTCAGTTAGAACTATCAGGAAGTAAACTCAGTAAATTCAATTCCTGATTATTTTATCTGCTATAATTTTTGAATAATCGGTTTTGAATAAAACATCTGACAGCGATGGGAGTGACCTTGTTTTATTCAGCAGGAAACTCTCTGTAAAATATGTGTTTTCATAAAAAAAAGTTTACTGCTCCTTTAAGGATATTCTTACTTAACCCCTTAAGGACCCATGACGGTCCTGCACCGTCATGGGTTGTTATACCCTTAACGACCCATGACGGTCCAGGACCGTCATGGCTTAAATGATAGCAGCGTGCCTCCGTGCACACTGCTATAATTAATTCCAGGCTGAGACTGAGCGCTCAGAGACCGGGGCATCCAGTCTCAGCCCTTCTTGCTTCTGCCGGTTCATGCGATCACTGTATCAGCGATCACATGTACCAGCATAGTGACAGACAGAGGCAGCATGCAAAGCATGCTGTCTGTGCCTGTCTCGTCTGCCTCTGTCTCCCTTGCTCTCAAAGTAAGGGAGACAGAAGTAGATGGGAGACACCTAGTGGTTAAAAAAAATACAGCAGCTGGGGGTATTAACCCCTTCACTGATGGTGCAGGAGGCTGTCTAAATGCAATCACACTTGCAATATTGTTTACATTTTTTTTACCCTTTTTTAATTTTAATAAAGTGAATGGTGGGTTATCCATATAAGTAGGGTATCAAATGAAAGCCCTATTTGTGCTTAAAAAAACAGTATATAATTTATGAAGGTGGAATAAAAGCCTAAGAGGGAAAACACTGTTGAACAAAGACATAGTCAAAAAGGTCAGAATTGCTCCGGTCCGTAAGGGAAAACGACCTCAGATTTTCCAGGTCCTTAAGGGGTTAAACACAGGCAGCCCAATCACAATGACAGATTCGGAGACTACCAACCTGTGATCAAGAAAAAATGGTGTAACATTAAACCCTTAAGGACCGAATGGTCCGGAGGGTGGGTGGCCCTTGAGGATGTTGCGTACCCCTCTGGCACTCAAAGGGTTAAAGGATGGCAGTAGCCGCTTTGCCATCCTAGAATTCCATGACCTGCAAAGACAGTCACCTGCCTTAAAGCACATCATCGGTCACTAAGGGGTTAAGAAACACTGTGCTAAGCATAACCATCATCTCATTTCAAATCACGGTATTTATAATGATAGCTATGTGGTATAGCAGAATCCTTAAGGCCATTAAGAATCATTGAATATTTAACTCTGTAAAGACCAAGTGTTGTACACAGCATTACAGAGCTGGATGTCATGTCCATAAAGGCAAACATGATATTTTACTGAAGAACTTCAGGACTGAAAATGCTTCTTAGTGAAAGCGTCTTCAGATTAATTCAGTGGGAGGGGTTTGGATTCCTGGAGTCCTGCAGGAATAATTATGACTGCCTCCAGAGACATAATCCAGTACTAATTAAAGGGATAGTAATACTTAAAATGTAAAAAAAAAATGTTGTAGGGTTTATCCCCCTGAGTAAAACAAGGGAATGCCCACTGCTGAAAGGTGTTTTATTCAAAAGTTATTACAGCTCGAAGTTGAATGTTTTAGGTGCAATATCACAGTGGACTGAAATTGTACAGTGGCGCTGTTGCTACAGAATTCTATGGAGATTTATGGTCTATGGACCAGAGCTGTCCATAGCATGGTGTATCAACAGCACCACTGTACAATTTCAGGCCACTGTGATATTGCACCTAAAAAATTCAACTTTGAGTGGTAATAACTTTTGAATAAAGCACCTTTCAGCAGTGGGAGCGCCCTTTTTTTACTCAGGGGGATAAACACTACAATGTATCTATTTTTACATGTTAAGTATTACTATCCCTTTAAAGATTCATTTTGTAGACTCATAGCAGCCATCAAGACGTTCTTTTCATTTTAAGATAAGGTGTAAGGGTTCATTTAACCCTTGGAAAGCCAGAGAGGTATCCAACACATTGCATTGCAATGCGTTGGATACCTCTCTGGCACTCAAAGAGTTAATGGTGGATGCATACAGTTTCAAAAAGCAGCAGATATGCTGTTCTCTCCACAAAATAAAAAAAAATCAGTCCCATCTAGTCCCAGTGATCCAATTATGTCACTGTCATGGTTATTTCATAATCATGTAAACCAGGGCTGTCCAAGTTCAGTCCTCAAGGGCCACCAACAGGCCAGGATGTAAGGATTTCCCTGATTAAGCACAGGTGAGTTAGTCACAATGAATGATCCACTGATTAACTCACCTGTGTTTAATCAGAGAAATCCTTACATCCTGGCCTGTTGGTGGCCAGGATCCATCCAACAGGGCCCATCTGCTCCAGGTTATGCCTGGATGAAAATATTTTTGTGAGAGACCCCAAAATATTTGCACTGGATCCCGCCAATGACTAGTTACACTACTGCTAAGGGATAAAGTTTGGGATGTGCAGTGAAATGTGAGCGGTCTTTCTATTGAAGGAATATTTTAATCCTTAGATTGCCAAAAGGGTATCCAATATATTGCTTTGCAATGCGCTGGAGACCTCACTAGTAGCTTTAAAGGGTTAAAAGTCTAATTTAAATCATTGGAAATTTTTACTTTCCCCACAATTATGAAGTTATTTTGTTGTTCAGTATTCCATGGGGGTTGTGCACTAAAGTGTGATAAAGAGATGATAAAGTGGAGATGAACCCAAACGTATTTAACCCCTTAGCGACCCTTGACGTACCAGGACCGTCAAGGGTAAATGTGATTCAACGACCCTTGACGGTCCCGGTACGTCAAGGGTTAAACTCTCCCATCGCGGCCACACGGAGCGATGGGAGAGCGCGGGCTGCTTGTTACTAAGTGTCCCGATACCGGGACACTTAGTAACAACCAGTAAAAAGTTTGTTGCAACATGCGATTCGCTTGATGAGCGAATCACATGTTGCAAATGCTGATTGACAGGGACAGTATTTGTAAATACTGTCCCTGTCATATATCTCTGTCTCCCTCCATCTTGCACACTGCTGAGGTGGAGAGAGACAGAGAGAGATTGTGCCAGATTGCGATCCAGCGTTCCAGTGTTCCTGCAAACTGTGTTAAAACAGAAAATTAACCCTTTGATCACTGTTTTACAGTGATCACCAAGTTCCCCCCCATCTGATCACTTTTACAGTGATCAATAAACTACAGATCAGCGTCTGCTGATCTGTGGGATACCCCCCATCCCCCTTGTATCCTCTGAATTTTTTTTAAATTTTTTTTACATTTTTTTTTTATTTTTTTTTATTAAAAATTGATTTAAATATAATTTAGGTAGTTTAGGTAGGTAGGTGGGTAGGTTTAGTGTAGACTTGTGTTAGGGAAAGGTTTAGGGACAGATCTAGGTTTAGGGAAAAAAAACAAACAAAAAAAAACCAAAAAAAAACAAAAAATAAAAAAAAATACTAAAAAAAAATATATATATATAATAAGTATAGTTTAGATAGGTAGTTTACTTGGGTTAGGTAGGTTCTAGATATACGTAGGTTAGGGTAAGTTTTAGGGTTAGAGTTAGGTTTAGGGATAGCGTTAGAGTAAGGAAAAAAAAATTTAGTGGGCAAAATGCAGCGCACTTATAGCGTTGAAGAGGCATATGCCTTTTTGGCATCTGACTCAGAGGCAACAGATACTGCGTCAGATTTTGAAATAGAGCAGTTTTCAGAAACTGAGAGCAGCTCTACTGACGACGCTGGGCCTTCTATTAAGAAAAGACGCACTGCCCCAAGAGCTGCCCTGGCAACTGCCCCAGCACCTGCCAAAAATCCTGCCCCAGCACCTGCCACAAATCCTGCCACAAATCCTGCCACAAGATCTGCCAAAAATCCTGTCAAAAGATCTGCCAAAAGGAATGCCCCAAGTGCTGCCCCAAGAGCTGCCCTGGCAATTGCCCCAGCACCTGCAAAAAGATCTGGCCAAAGAAATGCCCCAACACCAGCCACTCCTGATCATAATGAATGGGTATCCCCAATAAATTTTTGCCCACAAATACCAGAATTTACAGGCACCCCAGGGATTCAAACTGATGTTGAGGGATTTAATTATGATAATTTTTTTGATTTATTTTTGGGGGAAGACATTTTAGGGGAAATTGTGTCCCAAACCAACTTGTATGCAGCCCAGTATACTGCCGCCAACCCTACAGCTTTTGTAGTTAAGGAAGAAATATGGAAACCCATAGACCTCATAGAATTTAAGCAATTCTGGGCCTTAATAATGGCAATGGGTATAATAAAAAAGCCCAGTATCCGATCCTACTGGAGCAAAAACCCCGTATGTGATACCCCTATATTCCCCAAGACTATGACCAGGTCCAGATTTGAAATCATTTTGCACTTTATGCATTTTAACGATAATACCCTGTGCCCCCCAAAAGAACACCCCCAGTATGATAGACTATACAAAATTCGTCCCCTAATAAGCCATTTACAGAAAAAGTTTGCCCGAGTGTATATGCCCCAAAAAGAAATTAGTGTAGATGAATCCCTAATGAAATACAAAGGCAGGTTAGGGTTCAAGCAGTACATCCCCTCAAAGCGATCCAAATTTGGTGTCAAATTTTATAAATTGTGCGAAAGTGCCACAGGCTACACCCAGGCTTTTAGAATTTATGAGGGCAAGGACAGCAAACTTGATCCTCCTGGGTGCCCCGAATTTATGGGAACAAGTGGGAAAATAGTTTGGGATTTAATTTACCCCTTATTAAATAAAGGCTATCAATTATTTGTTGATAATTATTACACCAGCCCCCTTTTATTTAGGTCTCTGTTTTATTTTGACACCGTGGCCTGTGGCACTGTCAGACGCAATTGCAGGGAGTTTCCCAAAACACTCATAGATACCAAATTAAAAACTGGGACGTCCTCATCTTTGTGCCAACAGGAGCTGCTGGCAGTGAAGTTTAGGGACAAAAAAGAGGTCTGCATGCTGACCACAATGCATGAGGACAGATCTGTGGCAGTCACTGTTCGTGGCAGGACAGTGGTAATGAGAAAGCCAGTCTGCATCAGGGAATATAATAAAAACATGGGGGGAGTTGATCTGAGTGATCAACTAATGCAGCCATACCTCGCAATGAGGAAGTGTAGGGCATGGTATAAAAAAGTTGCCATCTATATGATGCAGACTGCTGTCCATAATTCATTTTTACTTTTCAAGCTGGCAAACCCCAATCAAAGATGTAGCTTTTTACAGTACCAGCTACAACTTATTTCCATATTTTTATTTCAAGGTGCGTCTGAAATAATTCCACCAAGACCCGGGTTAGTACATTTTATTTATAAAATCCCCCCAACTCCCCAAAAGAACAAACCACAGAAGCGCTGCAGGGTTTGCTACAGAAAGGGAATACGGACAGACACCACCACTTACTGTCCTGATTGCCCTTCCAAACCTGGCCTCTGCATTGGTGACTGTTTCAAGGAATACCATTCAGGCACAATGCAGTAGTGCTGTAAAGGTTCTTTTATTATTTGGCCACTTTTTCCCCCTGAAATATCCTGTTTTTTATTTTTCAAAATACATCCCTCCTTAGATCTAACACTATCAAAATTTATCTCTGATAATGGAAACACACATGTTCCCTACTGGGCCTAGTAGCTCCCCCAAACCCTGACAAACCTATGCATATGGGGCATTGCCGTACTCATACAATGTAACTCACCACTAATGTAAAGCATTTAAAAAAATCTGCAAATATCATCTGATTGAAATCCAGAGCAACACTAAAATAGAAATGTGAAAAATAGTGTTTCTCTGCCTTACTGCAGATTTTGGGAGGGATTGGTGATACAGTGGCAGCGAAAAAATTGATAAGATGCAAATAGAATGAAAGCCAGGGTTGTCTACTCTTCTACAAAATATATTTTTGGGGGTAAAATTAATTGCAGCATTGCCAAACAGACCGAAATGAGACAAGGCACCAGCTGTAAAAATGGCATGTCTGTAAAAGGAAACTAACATGTTCCAACTGGGCCCAGTAGCTCCCCCAAAACCCTGACAAACCTATGTATATGGGGTATTGCCGTAATTAGAAGAAGGAGCCGAACACTAATCAATGCAGTTTATAAAATCTTCACCTGTTCTGTGCTTGAAATTCACATCAACATTGAAGGCAAAGCGTGAAAAATGCTGAATTTTTTTACTTACGTCAAGTTTTCACAGGCTTGGTGGTAAAATGGCTGTTTGCAAGATTTGAAAACACACCTAAAATGAAAGCCTGGGGTGTCTACTTTCAAAAAATATACACTTTTGGGGGGAAATCTTAAAAGAGAGCAGTGTTACACAGCCCAAATGAGAAATGGCACCAGTAACGCAAGCTGTGAAGATTCAAAGTGTGAACCTGGAAACGCGCATGTTCCAATTTGGGACCCATAGCTCCCACAAACCATGAAAAAGCTATCCATATGGGGTATTTCCGTACTCAGAAGAAGGAGCCGAACACTAATCAATGCAGTTTATAAAATCTTCACCTGTTCTGTGCTTGAAATTCACATCAACATTGAAGGCAAAGCGTGAAAAATGCTGAATTTTTTTACTTACGTCAAGTTTTCACAGGCTTGGTGGTAAAATGGCTGTTTGCAAGATTTGAAAACACACCTAAAATGAAAGCCTGGGGTGTCTACTTTCAAAAAATATACACTTTTGGGGGGAAATCTTAAAAAAGAGCAGTGTTACACAGCCCAAATGAGAAATGGCACCAGTAACGCAAGCTGTGAAGATTCAAAGTGTGAACCTGGAAACGCGCATGTTCCAATTTGGGACCCATAGCTCCCACAAACCATGAAAAAGCTATCCATATGGGGTATTTCCGTACTCAGAAGAAGGAGCCGAACACTAATCAATGCAGTTTATAAAATCTTCACCTGTTCTGTGCTTGAAATTCACATCAACATTGAAGGCAAAGCGTGAAAAATGCTGAATTTTTTTACTTACGTCAAGTTTTCACAGGCTTGGTGGTAAAATGGCTGTTTGCAAGATTTGAAAACACACCTAAAATGAAAGCCTGGGGTGTCTACTTTCAAAAAATATACACTTTTGGGGGGAAATCTTAAAAAACAGCAGTGTTACACAGCCCAAATGAGAAATGGCACCAGTAACGCAAGCTGTGAAGATTCAAAGTGTGAACCTGGAAACGCGCATGTTCCAATTTGGGACCCGTAACTCCCACAAACCATGAGAAAGCTATGCATATGGGGTATTGCCGTACTCAGAAGAAGGAGCTGAACACTAATCAATGCAGTTTATAAAATCTTCACCTGTTCTGTGCTTGAAATTCACATCAACATTGAAGGCAAAGTGTAAAAAACGCTGTTTTTTTACTTACGTCAAGTTTACGAGAAAGTGGTGGTAAAATGGCTGTGTAAAAAATTTGAAAACACACCTAAAATGAAAGCTGGAGGTGTCTACTTTCCAAAAATATACACTTTTGGGGGGAAATCCTAAAGTGGAGCACTGGAACCTAGCCCAAAATGAGTAATGGCACCAGTTAAGCAGGACTTGAAAATTCAATATTTGTTCAAAATTGGGCCCTGTAGCTCCCCCAAACCTTGAGAAACCTATGCATATGGGGTATTGCTGTACTCAGAAGAAGGAGCTGAACACTAAACAATGCATTTTTAAAAATCTTCACCTATCATGTGCTTGAAATTCACATCAACATTGAAGTGAAAGTGTGAAAAAAGCTGTTTTTTTAACTTACGTCAAGATTTACGAGTGATTGGTGGTAAAATGGCTGCGTAAAAAATTTAAAAACACACCTAAAATGAAAGCTGGAGGTGTCTACTTTCCAAAAATATACACTTTTGGGGGGAAATCCTAAAGTGGAGCACTGGAACATAGCCCAAAATGAGTAATGGCACCAGTTAAGCAGGACTTGAAAATTCAATATTTGTTCAAAATTGGGCCCTGTAGCCCCCCCAAACCTTGAGAAACCTATGCATATGGGGTATTGCCGTACTCAGAAGAAGGAGCTGAACACTAAACAATGCATTTTTAAAAATCTTCACCTATCATGTGCTTGAAATTCACATCAACATTGAAGTGCAAGTGTGAAAAACGCTGTTTTTTTAACTTACGTCAAGATTTACGAGCGATTGGTGGTAAAATGGCTGCGTAAAAACATTGAAAACATACATAAAATGAAAGCCTGGGGTGTCTACTTTCCAAAAATATATACTTTTGGGGGGAAATCTTAGAGTGGAGCACTGTTACACAGCCCCAAATGAGACATGGCACCAGTGATGCAAGCTGTGAAAATTCAAAGTGTGAAACTGGAAACGCGCATGTTCCAATTTGGGCCCCATAGCTCCCGCAAACCTTGAATAACCTATGCATATGGGGTATTGCCGTACTCAGAAGAAGGAGCTGAACACTAAACAATGCATTTTTAAAAATCTTCACCTATCATGTGCTTGAAATTCACATCAACATTGAAGTGCAAGTGTGAAAAACGCTGTTTTTTTAACTTACGTCAAGATTTACGAGCGATTGGTGGTAAAATGGCTGCGTAAAAAAATTGAAAACATACATAAAATGAAAGCCTGGGGTGTCTACTTTCCAAAAATATATACTTTTGGGGGGAAATCTTAGAATGGAGCACTGTTACACAGCCCCAAATGAGACATGGCACCAGTGATGCAAGCTGTGAAAATTCAAAGTGTGAAACTGGAAACGCGCATGTTCCAATTTGGGCCCCATAGCTCCCGCAAACCTTGAATAACCTATGCATATGGGGTATTGCCGTACTCAGAAGAAGGAGCTGAACACTAAACAATGCATTTTTAAAAATCTTCACCTATCATGTGCTTGAAATTCACATCAACATTGAAGTGCAAGTGTGAAAAACGCTGTTTTTTTAACTTACGTCAAGATTTACGAGCGATTGGTGGTAAAATGGTTGCGTAAAAACATTGAAAACATACATAAAATGAAAGCCTGGGGTGTCTACTTTCCAAAAATATATACTTTTGGGGGGTAATCTTAGAGTGGAGCACTGTTACACAGCCCCAAATGAGACATGGCACCAGTGATGCAAGCTGTGAAAATTCAAAGTGTGAAACTGGAAACGCGCATGTTCCAATTTGGGCCCCATAGCTCCCGCAAACCTTGAATAACCTATGCATATGGGGTATTGCCGTACTCAGAAGAAGGAGCTGAACACTAAACAATGCATTTTTAAAAATCTTCACCTATCATGTGCTTGAAATTCACATCAACATTGAAGTGCAAGTGTGAAAAACGCTGTTTTTTTAACTTACGTCAAGATTTACGAGCGATTGGTGGTAAAATGGCTGCGTAAAAAAATTGAAAACATACATAAAATGAAAGCCTGGGGTGTCTACTTTCCAAAAATATATACTTTTGGGGGGAAATCTTAGAATGGAGCACTGTTACACAGCCCCAAATGAGACATGGCACCAGTGATGCAAGCTGTGAAAATTCAAAGTGTGAAACTGGAAACGCGCATGTTCCAATTTGGGCCCCGTAGCTCTCCCAAACCTTGAGAAATCTATGCATATGGGGTATTGCCGTACTCAGAAGAAGGAGCTGAACACTAAACAATGCATTTTTAAAAATCTTCACCTATCCTGTGCTTGAAATTCACATCAACATTGAAGTGCAAGTGTGAAAAACGGTGTTTTTTTAACTTACGTCAAGATTTACGAGCGATTGGTGGTAAAATGGCTGCGTAAAAAAATTGAAAACATACAGAAAATTAAAGCCTGGGGTGTCTACTCTCCAAAAATATATACTTTTGGGGGGAAATCTTAGAGTGGAGCACTGTTACACAGCCCCAAATGAGACATGGCACCAGTGATGCAAGCTGTGAAAATTCAAAGTGTGAAACTGGAAACGCGCATGTTCCAATTTGGGCCCCATAGCTCCCGCAAACCTTGAATAACCTATGCATATGGGGTATTGCCGTACTCAGAAGAAGGAGCTGAACACTAAACAATGCATTTTTAAAAATCTTCACCTATCATGTGCTTGAAATTCACATCAACATTGAAGTGCAAGTGTGAAAAAAGATGTTTTTTTAACTTACGTTAATATTTACGAGCGATTGGTGGTAAAATGGCTGCGTAAAAAAATTGAAAACATACATAAAATGAAAGCCTGGGGTGTCTACTTTCCAAAAATATATACTTTTGGGGGGAAATCTTAGAGTGGAGCACTGTTACACAGCCCCAAATGAGACATGGCACCAGTGATGCAAGCTGTGAAAATTCAAAGTGTGAAACTGGAAACGCGCATGTTCCAATTTTGGCCCCGTAGCTCTCCCAAACCTTGAGAAACCTATGCATATGGGGTATTGCCGTACTCAGAAGAAGGAGCTGAACACTAAACAATGCATTTTTAAAAATCTTCACCTATCATGTGCTTGAAATTCACATCAACATTGAAGTGCAAGTGTGAAAAACGCTGTTTTTTTAACTTACGTCAAGATTTACGAGCGATTGGTGGTAAAATGGCTGCGTAAAAAAATTGAAAACATACATAAAATGAAAGCCTGGGGTGTCTACTTTCCAAAAATATATACTTTTGGGGGGAAATCTTAGAGTGGAGCACTGTTACACAGCCCCAAATGAGACATGGCACCAGTGATGCAAGCTGTGAAAATTCAAAGTGTGAAACTGGAAACGCGCATGTTCCAATTTGGGCCCCATAGCTCCCGCAAACCTTGAATAACCTATGCATATGGGGTATTGCCGTACTCAGAAGAAGGAGCTGAACACTAAACAATGCATTTTTAAAAATCTTCACCTATCATGTGCTTGAAATTCACATCAACATTGAAGTGCAAGTGTGAAAAACGCTGTTTTTTTAACTTACGTCAAGATTTACGAGCGATTGGTGGTAAAATGGCTGCGTAAAAAAATTGAAAACATACATAAAATGAAAGCCTGGGGTGTCTACTTTCCAAAAATATATACTTTTGGGGGGAAATCTTAGAGTGGAGCACTGTTACACAGCCCCAAATGAGACATGGCACCAGTGATGCAAGCTGTGAAAATTCAAAGTGTGAAACTGGAAACGCGCATGTTCCAATTTGGGCCCCATAGCTCCCGCAAACCTTGAATAACCTATGCATATGGGGTATTGCCGTACTCAGAAGAAGGAGCTGAACACTAAACAATGCATTTTTAAAAATCTTCACCTATCATGTGCTTGAAATTCACATCAACATTGAAGTGCAAGTGTGAAAAACGCTGTTTTTTTAACTTACGTCAAGATTTACGAGCGATTGGTGGTAAAATGGCTGCGTAAAAAAATTGAAAACATACATAAAATGAAAGCCTGGGGTGTCTACTTTCCAAAAATATATACTTTTGGGGGGAAATCTTAGAGTGGAGCACTGTTACACAGCCCCAAATGAGACATGGCACCAGTGATGCAAGCTGTGAAAATTCAAAGTGTGAAACTGGAAACGCGCATGTTCCAATTTTGGCCCCGTAGCTCTCCCAAACCTTGAGAAACCTATGCATATGGGGTATTGCCGTACTCAGAAGAAGGAGCTGAACACTAAACAATGCATTTTTAAAAATCTTCACCTATCATGTGCTTGAAATTCACATCAACATTGAAGTGCAAGTGTGAAAAACGCTGTTTTTTTAACTTACGTCAAGATTTACGAGCGATTGGTGGTAAAATGGCTGCGTAAAAAAATTGAAAACATACATAAAATGAAAGCCTGGGGTGTCTACTTTCCAAAAATATATACTTTTGGGGGGAAATCTTAGAGTGGAGCACTGTTACACAGCCCCAAATGAGACATGGCACCAGTGATGGAAGTTGTGAAAATTCAAAGTGTGAAACTGGAAACGCGCATGTTCCAATTTGGGCCCCATAGCTCCCGCAAACCTTGAATAACCTATGCATATGGGTTATTGCCGTACTCAGAAGAAGGAGCTGAACACTAAACAATGCATTTTTAAAAATCTTCACCTATCATGTGCTTGAAATTCACATCAACATTGAAGTGCAAGTGTGAAAAACGCTGTTTTTTTAACTTACGTCAAGATTTACGAGCGATTGGTGGTAAAATGGCTGCGTAAAAAAATTGAAAACATACATAAAATGAAAGCCTGGGGTGTCTACTTTCCAAAAATATATACTTTTGGGGGGAAATCTTAGAGTGGAGCACTGTTACACAGCCCCAAATGAGACATGGCACCAGTGATGCAAGCTGTGAAAATTCAAAGTGTGAAACTGGAAACGCGCATGTTCCAATTTGGGCCCCATAGCTCCCGCAAACCTTGAATAACCTATGCATATGGGGTATTGCCGTACTCAGAAGAAGGAGCTGAACACTAAACAATGCATTTTTAAAAATCTTCACCTATCATGTGCTTGAAATTCACATCAACATTGAAGTGCAAGTGTGAAAAACTCTGTTTTTTTAACTTACGTCAAGATTTACGAGAGATTGGTGGTAAAATGGCTGCGTAAAAAAATTGAAAACATACATAAAATGAAAGCCTGGGGTGTCTACTTTCCAAAAATATATACTTTTGGGGGGAAATCTTAGAGTGGAGCACTGTTACACAGCCCCAAATGAGACATGGCACCAGTGATGCAAGCTGTGAAAATTCAAAGTGTGAAACTGGAAACGCGCATGTTCCAATTTGGGCCCCGTAGCTCTCCCAAACCTTGAGAAACCTATGCATATGGGGTATTGCCATACTCAGAAGAAGGAGCTGAACACTAAACAATGCATTTTTAAAAATCTTCACCTATCATGTGCTTCATATCAACAGTAGTATTGAAATGTAAGTGTGAAAACTGCAAAAAAACAAAATATTACCACAATTTTGAAAATTTTTTCTGGAAAAATAGCTGCATGAAAAACTCCAAAATTCTCCTGATTATTTACTTTATGTTGTGTAGTTTTCAGAAACATATACCTTTGTGGGACATTTTTGGTTCTGGCACCGTCAGCTAAGCTATGATGCTCACATGCCAATTGTTGAGAAATTACAAGTTGGAAATAATGGCATCCATCTTGTAATATTTACCTTGTAAATGTGAGGAAGTGATTGAAATACTAGGCATATGGGATATTCTTATATTCAGGAGAAGCAAATGAATATATTTAGGGGTATTTTTTTGTCATAAACTAATTGTATGCAAATCCTGACACGAAAATATAAGCAAAATGTTGTTTTTTTTCAATTTTTTTCCTCTTTTTTTCTATTTTAATCAAATTAAACAATGAGGTATTCATATAATTGTGGTATCAAAAGAAAGCCCTACTTGTGCTTAAAAAACAGTATATAATTTATGTGGGTGCACAAAAGGAATTAAAGAGAAAATATGGTTGAACAAAGACATAGTCAAAAAAGTCAAAATTGCTCCGGTCCTTAAGTCAAATCAAACTCAGATTTTCCCGGTCCTTAAGGGGTTAATCAAGTGTTTGTTTAGGAGCTACTCTGTTTATATGTATTTTGACTTTGTTAAAGGGATAGTAATGTTTCATAATAAAAGCAGCTCTAATTAATCATCATAGTATTTGGACTTTGGAGAGTGTTATTTCAATTCTATAAGAGTTGTAGTTCAAGAGTAATTCAATGACAAAGTATCCCCCTCCCGCCCCTTTTACTGATGTCACACTGTTCAGCCAGATCAGAAGGGAGGTGCCCAGGTAGACTGCAGAGAGGGACAATCTTCAATTAAGATAAGGGAAAAACCTGTCAAGGGGGGCAGGGCTTTCATTGTTCTCATAGGAAGAAGATTGTCCCCTGCTGTTATCTGTCTGGTCTATGGACTGGATTCCACATCTGAGAAGAGATAGCTTACACTAGGTAAAAGGGGCGGGAGGGGAAACTTTGCTTGTGAATATCTCTCAAACCATAAAGGCTTGAGAGATAAGACTTACATCATTCTTCATCTTTTTTTAATGCCTACAAAATAAAATAAAGTTTAAACGAAGTATTAGTATCCCTTTAAGGCTTGTTTTTGCATTGAAAAAGCTGCTTTTTCAGCCGTGAAACGCGTTAGCGTTTATAGCCTCTCATTTGTTTTTAATTGTTTTATACAATATTAAATTTTAAACATTGTATGAGTGTCCACCTACACTATACATCTAAGGATCACAAAACCTGTTCAAGAAGAAGAGAGACCCGAACGGAGACGGTTTGATTCTCGTATGCCTTTATAGTCAGTTGACTTTGACAACAGAGTCCTGGCAACATCTAAATGTGAGTGCAATTTTATTACTTTTGTACACATATCTGTGATTACATACTTCACCATTGGCTTCCCATCTTTGTTTTTTTCGTTACATTACATTCATGATTTGCCGCTGTGGGAGAGCGTGATATTTGAGGGTGCAGCCGTCTATCCCAATAAGAGGTGTATACTGTATCTAGAGGCAGTTTGAATTACTCCAGTTGTCTTTCCTGTCGGAGTTGGTATAAGCCGTCACCGACACACTACTTTTGTGAGTGCGCACAATAGGGTGCGGTGGTGGTCAGTTGTCTTTATAGTCTGTTACACACAGGGGGCGCACCTTGTCTTTTCTCCCTTTCTCTTTTTACAGTAAAGTGGAGATAACTTCTCCAGTGATATTGCTTCTCCAGTTCCTATGTTATTCTATGAAGCCTATGCAATAAGATCTCCAGAGATGGAGAAATCTTAGTTCATTGGCTCCATAGAATAACAAGGACTTGGAGAAGTTATCAGCTCTTTATCACACCTTAGTGCATCTCCCCCTTTATCAGGCACGTTCACACATAGATACCAAGGGGGGCTTGAGCACCTGCTCTTTTTGTCCAAAGTGCCCTCGTGCCCTTTTAACAAAAATAAAAAAATTATGAGAAGTGCCCTTTTTTTCATTTGAGCCCCTGCCCCCCAAAATGTCTGTGCACATCCCTGCCCTTTATGTATGAAAAGACAAACATACCTAAATGAATTTTCACTATAGGATGGAAACTGTGAACCCACCTGCGCCGTGACATCCTCTTTGAATAATGATATGGAGTCACCACTGAGCAGTACCGGTCCAAGCTGATGAAGCACAGGGTGACGATGGAAGCCGTGCAGAACATGACATCAAACGATATCCACACTTTACAGAACTGCTTCCCAAAGAGCCACATACCCGTCACTTCATAAATTATGCTGCAAAATAAAACACATCCAAGTCTTAATGCATCAGATTACAAGGAAGGTATTTTAGTTAAACCAGGTTACTTCCACTGCAGGGAGATGGTTAATGACAGAACTTGTAGTTCATTCGATTGACAGTGTCACAGCGTTACTCATACAGTACCTTGTCTAACCTAATCAGTTTGTAAACATGCTTCCATATCTCACACATTTATTGTTTCAGTGACATTCTGTTGAATGGGTGAATATGATTTCACGCTTAAGCACCAAAATAGTTTGTTTTAGCCCTGCCTAACACCATTTGACTAAGCTGCCAAAAATGCTTGTTTTAACCCACTGAATACTAGGGTCTAGCGTTAAAGGGATAGTATTATTTAATAAATACTAATCCCTATGTTAAAGCCCTTGAATAAAGATGAAAAATGTCCCCAGCGGCATCTCTCAAACCCTTATGGTTTTGAGAGATAACCACTTTCAAAGTTCGCCCCTGGCTGATGTCAGCATTCTAGCTGAAATCAGTTGGCGGCTCTGCAGCAGAGCCCAGATCACGTTAATAAAGAAGAAATCCATCACTAAAAAGGTCTTCTATGTGTGCTTGGTTTGCAAGCACGTGTAGAAGACCTTTTAAGTGAAGGATTTCTTTTTTGTTAATGTGATCTCGGCTCTGCTGCAGAGCCTCAGACGGTCCCAGGACCGGATTCCCAGGCTGTCAGCTAGAATGCTGACGTCAGCCGGGGTGAAATTTGAAAGCAGTTATCTCTCAAACCATAAGGGTTTGAGAGAAGCCACTGGGGGCATTTTTCATCTTTATTCAGGGGCTTTAACATAGGGGTTAGTATTTTTTTAAGTAATACTATCCCTTTAAAGCTTTTTGAATCAAGAGAAGGACAGTTGGGTCCTTGGGCATTTTGGCCTAATTCAGTGATTCTCGACCAGGGTGCCGTGGCACTTTGGTGTGCCCCAGACATGAAAGTAGGGTGCCCCATGTTTTCTATGAAGACTTTGACAAAAACGTGAACATCGTCTTATAAATAAAGAAATATGGAAATTGTTATGCACAATATGTTTATTTGAATGGCTATGATTATGAGACTTAATAATATCTGTATATTTATTAAATGTACCCTTTATTATGCAATTCATAAATTACATTAAACATGTTAGGGGTGCCCCAAAAGTTCCAGATTACATATTAGGGGTGCCTTGAGAAAAAAAAGCTTGAGAACCACTAGCCTATCTTGTACGTCTTGTTTTATGCTATGTCCTAAACAAAGAACAGAGATTTTAAGGAGTATGAACACTATGCGTTTGCTGTAGGAGATGACAAGAATCATACATGGAACGCCTACACATACTGAAATCAACTCCTGCCATCTGCACAATTGATGGCATTAAAGCAATAAACTTACACAGTTCTAACAACCCTTTCAAGACATATGTTATTGTAGGACTCACAACTTTGACTTTCAGCTATTTATTTCTCCACTTCCTCATAAGAAGTAATATTGTTCTGGGAAATGTTGCAGTTATAGGAAACATAGGAGGAAAATTATTGGCAGTGGCGGAAAAGGAGATAACTTTTTCAGTGGCGAAATGGAGAAAACTTTCACGAAAAAGCTAAAAATCTTTGGTTTTTCATGAAAAGTCATATGGGAAAATTTTCAGACTTTTTACCCACCCTAGTCACAATAGAAACATAGAAACATAGAATTTGACGGCAGATAAGAACCAATCGGCCCATCTAGTCTGCCCAATTTCCTACTGTGTTTAAAAAAAAAAAAAAAAAACCTCAAACCTTTTTTGGTCCTTGGTCTTTTCTTATGTTAAGGACCGCCTTATGCCTATCCCATGCATGCTTAAATTCTGTCACTGTATTGACATCTACCACTTCTGCTGGTAGGCTATTCCACTTGTCTATTACCCTCTCAGTGAAGTAAAACTTTCTTACATTACATCTAATCATAATAAAATAAATAAATAAAGGAAACAGGTCCCTGCCCCAAGGAGCTTGCAGTCTAAGTGGGTAACAGGACACAGACAGCGGGGTATGAGGGTGTCAAGTGCTGTGAGTTAAAGTGCCAACTTTGCTAAAATTCATGCATGATGCTACTGCTCCAGAAGATAGGATTTCAGGGTAGATTTAAAGATGAAGGGGGACAGTTCTAGACTTTGGGAGACAGGTATGGAGTTCCAGATGTAAGGGATAGAACAGTGGTTCTCAACCCGTGCCCTCAGGGGCTACTAACAGGCCAGGATTTTAGAATTTCCTTTTAAGAGCACAGGTGAGTTAATCAATACAACTGAGCCTCTGATCAACACACCTGTGTTCTAGCAGGGAAATTCCTAAGTCCTGGCCTGTTAGTGGCCACTGAGGGCATGGGCTGAGAACCTCTGTGATAGAAAGTAAAAAAGGTCTGAGATATGAGAAGGCAGAGCATGTGAATGGTGTAACAAGAAGAGTGTTGTGTGCTGAATAAAGGAGACAACTAGGAACATAAGTGAAGATGATTATCCAGGATATTTCCACCACAGAAAGATGAACAGGATGAGGCAGACCTAGAAGAATAGGTTCGGTCAGCTTCCAGTTTCAAGCCCACAAAAAGATACAGGAAACTAATGAGGATGACGTTCTTGTTATTCATGTTATGCAGGCAGAATGCCCAGAAAAACAAAAGAAACTTAATCCATTGATAAAGACTACTGGTACCTGAGAGACTCCTTGTCAGAGGTCAACAGAAATGTACTGTGATTCCTTGTGATTCCTGAGTGCCTGCTTGCCCACAATCAAACGTTCTAGTTTAAAATTATGTTGGCATTTTCGGATTTGTGGTTTCTCTGGATCCTCTTTTTTGTCTTTTTCATCTCCCCACACCATTGCTTCCCACAGAAGCCCGCAAATACACGTTTCCGATAATCCTGATGCTCACAGTTGCTAAATCACTGATTCCTCTATTTTGGAAATCTACATTGCTTCCTACATCTTCTCTATGGCTTCAACATATGGACTCGCTCGTATCCATGGAACATTGTCATGCACTTAACATCTCTACAGTTGCATCTTTTCTATGTCATTGGCAACAGTGGTTAGATAAACGGGTGTCGCTTTAGTCTTCCCTTCGTATTTTGACCACTGACTATAGGGCATTGTTATCCGTCTTAGCATTTTTTATTATCTGGCCATCTTTGAGGATGTCTTTTGTTGCTATACTCCATTCCCTGACACACTTTGATACTTCTGAAGTATACGACTTATATGCTGCCCTCAACTAAAGGAATTTTTTTTTCTCTCCTTCCCCCCCATTCCCTCCTACCCTGTTTGCTATCTGATTACTTTATTGACACTACTTCCCATACATAGTGTCTCACTCTCATATCTGTTTTTTTTTTTTTTTTTTTTTTTTTTTTTTTTTCACTGCATATGTCATCTCTGTCAGTATTTTGATAGTCAGTGGTAACTCTTGCCGGATTTACCTCTCTTTCTAGGTACTCAATGAATGGACTTTTATATATTTCTGTATACCTTTTTACTTTTTGTCAATTTAGCTTGTTGTTTTGTACTAATATATTGTACTTTGCTTCTCTTTAATAAAGAAAATAAATAAAAAAAAAAAAAAAAATTATATTGGCATTGTCAAAATATCCTAACAAAATGTAAAGAAATGGGACACTACTCCAACTAAGTTCGACAAGGTCTGGGGACGATGGCAGACCTGGTGGACAGAAAGAGCAGATGGTGCTATGACTCCTGATGATGTGCAACTTTATAGTGATGAATGATTGATTGTGATCATATCTACTTGCTGTGTGGATGATTGTGATGTATAACTGATGCATAGCATTGTGTATGACCCTTGTGCGTAATGGGATCTTATGTCGCTAATGGCTGGTGGGCGGGGGGGGTGCTGCGGGCTCGGGAGAGAGAGGACTTGGGGGTGGGAGATATAGTAATAGATAAGTTAGGTTAGCTTTTAATAATAATGAAAAACCTCAGGTTGTCTCTATACATTCTACTGATCTGCATATGTTCTTTTCATTGCTACTAAGGTCTATGTATTATTGTTGTACCTATGTGATTTAACATGAGTTCCCTTTTTCTCTTTGTATTTAAACTGTATGGAGCAATCTGATAATAAAATATATTTAAAAAAAAAAATGGGACACGAATGGGTTCCTGAATGGCAGAAATACCATCACAGAGGGGACGTTCTCTCCTTTACAGTTATTGATGGGCAGGTGGTTGCAAACCATGGTTCCAATGGTACCATAAAAGTTACTGCCAGAAATTAGCAAGAAACACGAAAAAACACAACAGGGAGCTTTTTTTGGGAACAATATAAGCAATTTCTAAATATAGATAAGATGTCTCTTTGTCACTCACAGTTTGTATTGAACTGGTTAATGGACTACAACTGGTCAAAGGCAACAGGGGTAGATTCTTGCCCCTGTACAGGGACTTCAGACTTCAGCACAGGTAGTCCGAAATAAAAAGCAATCAGTAGACCAATTAAAAATCTAACAGTTTTATAATAAAAAAAATAAATAAAAACACCAACGTATTTCTGGACCACTAGACATTTGAAAGTGGCCACCATGATATGTGACTGCATTTTTATACATCTCGCTCAAGTTTAAATACACAATACAGTATTAACCCTATCAGCACCTCCCCTCTGTTCTATGTTTTCTTTCTACTGCCAGAAATGGCTCCCTTCACTCTTGTGTTAAAGGAAAGAGAAAGCACAAAATATATCAATAAAGGCACCAGGCCTATGTTAGTGCTTCAGCCTGGGCAAGCAGTGGGAGGCATGTTAATTCAGGAGACGTGGAGGCAAGCAGCAGTAGAAAGAAAAGCAGATTTCAAAGATCACTCCATCTGCGCACACCTCCCAGAATCCTGATAAGATGGAATCAGTTTCACCTCAGACTTGCGGGAAATAAAGGTTCACTTTTGAAATGTTGCACAGTGTTCGTCGTCGTTTAAAATGTTGCATTGAAAATGTTGCTAGCGTCAATATCTCATGTCATGTCTCATATCTCATGTCGCATCCATAATTTAAGGCAGCATAACAAATAAAAGGGGATACATAACAAAAAAGGAGTATATATAAAAAATTAACATTTACTAAAGGTTTGAACTTTGTAGCATTCTTTAGTAAAAAAACACATAATTTAATACATCATAACAAGATGTGAAGTCAAATATGTCATATAAAGATGTGCTCCCTTAATAAGTATGTGACATAAAGATTTGAGCCCTTAATATGTGTGTGACATAAAGATGTATGACATATTGAACATGTGAGCGACTTTTGGATGCAGGGGACATATTGAAGGTGACATGTGCAAGGCGATATAATGAATGGTAATCGACATTGTTAATGCATTATTTGTAAGCTGACAACAAAAGAAATGTGAATTTTTGACACGCATGATGTGGTGTGCGACATTTTAAAATGATACTGAAAATAAAGTGCTGACAGCATTCACCAACACAACAAGCCAAATGCGTGGAAAAGTCTAAAGACACTGGCTCTGAGGATACAACATGCAGAAACAGATTTGGTGTGAAGAAGCAAGCCCATAGGAAGATATGGGAAGCAACACTGAGTTCCTGTTCACATTAAAAAAAAAATCTTCAGCAAGACAGTACCAACTAAAGTAGCTGAAAGCAATACAACTTCAAACGAACCTGCACACTATTCATGTACTGAAAGGCTGTTAAAACACAAAATATAACTTTATAACAAATCAGTTAATTTTCCTTTTTTTCCGAATATGATCAAATCTCAAAGGGAGATGTAATATATAATAATGAGATATCACTTTAAATGTCTGAGTTCGTCATACCCTGTTATCATTCTTCAAAGGATTCTTAGATTTAACCCTTTGAGTGTCAGAGGGTTACGCAACACATGCATTGCTTACACCTCTGGGACTCAAAGGGTTAACAAAATTGCATTTTTTTTGAGCCTATGAGGCTTTCTCGCTTTCTCTTCTACCCAGAGACACTTTAGAGTTAGTGTCAGCAAGCCATGCAGGCTGGAAGTGCTGCTGTGCATGTGTGTAATACATTTAAAAGTCTAAATAATTGAATTTTGCACAATAAAAATAAGCAAGCCAAAGTCCACAGACTGTAAAACTAAGGAGAAATGACATTTCTCTGGAGGCAATTATAGTGAAGTTGATACCTTTATTGGCTAACTAAGCAGATTTAAGATGCAAACTTTCAAGATCTCTTAGGTCTCTTCCTCAGACACGTTACACCTGTTTGGTTTAACATGCCTGAGGAAGAGACTTAAGATGTCTTGATAGCTTGCATCTTATATCTGCTTAGTTAGCCAATAAAGGTATCAACTTGACTATAATTGCCTCCTGTATTTCTACAGCAAACACAGTACCAACACTCACTCACTCACTTTTGTTAACATTTTCTTGCTGTGTGGCACCATCTACAGGATTTAAACAAGCTTCTGGAACTTCAGTCTTAGGGATGACTTAAAGGGGGGGGTACTTTATCATTCAATTACTCTTGAACTACAACTCTGACAGTATTGAAATAACACTCTTCATGGCCCAAATACTATGAAGATTAATTGGAGCTGCTGTTTTTATGAAACATTACTATCCCCTTAAATGCAGGAACCGGCGTGACAGTCCTAGCACGTAAAGGGTTGTTAAGGGAATGTACTAAACAAACTATAGAGGAAATAGAATGCTGCATCAATGTTCCAATGATTGCATCCGCTGGTATGTATTATATTGATCATATGCTCTAGTGCATGCCCTGAAGCTCTGCCACTGGCGTGACCTGAGAAGATATTACCCATGGAATTGCACTGTTGAATCTGAATATCTGACCCATTGTGTTTTTAGTCCTATATGAATCTATTGCGCACCCACAGTCCTTTGTTATTTGAAGCCCAAGATGACAGTTGAAAGAACTTATAAACACTTACACATTAATCTCACTACATACAAAAACAACATCCCATATAATATTTTGCTAGGATGTTTGTCAGAAGCCGTCACGCACAGTAGAGACTGCCTGAATGCACGGAATGCTGGGAGTTATGTGCTGGGAGCATTCTGTGCTTTTGGGCAGTCTCTACAGTGCATGACTGCGTCAGCGGCAGGACACAGAGCAGGACCGGCCTCTTAACTCTTTGAGTGCCAGAGGGGTACACAACGCATTGCAAAGCAATGCATTGCATACCCCTCTGGCACTCAAAGGGTTAACACCACCCGGACCTTGGCCCCTGTACACGGGATTTTACACTAGTAAATAAAAGAGTGATTATGAGTAGAGCGATATCCATATTATTTAATAATAAAAAGAAGCAGATGGTTCAGCGTTCATGGGAAAATATGGAAACATTATTAAAAAGTCGATAAAATCCCAATGGTAATAACTGTCATGAATTCAACACTTCCTTTGTTACACAATATAGTCAATATTTTAGTATATAAAAAAGACCTAAAAACACTGGGTTTTTAGGACATCTTGTACCTTCAAATTCTAGGGTGATATTTTAATGTCCCTTTCCTTGAAAAACAAGCTTTTGCTTATTGGTATGACTAAATTAATTTGCCAGATCCACTAACTTCAGTGGCTAATAGGTATATAGTACAGTGTATGATCACTCTAGTACATACTGGTGGACAACAGTCACAAAGTCCAGTGGCTGCACCTAAGAGTATACAGTACAGTGTATGATCACTTTAGTACACACCAGTGGAAAATAGCCTCTAACTCCAATGACTGCAACACAGCGTGTACAGTACAGTGTATGATTGCTGTAGTACATATCAGTAGACAATAGCCTCTGACTACAGTGATTGCAATTCAGGGTGTACAGTACAGTGTAGGATCACTATAGTACATACTGATGAACCATAGCCTTTAACTCCAGTGGCTGCACCTCTGGGTGCACAGTACAGTGTATAATGGCTGTAGAACATACCGGTGGATAATAGCCTCTAACTCAAGTGACTGCAGCTCAGGCTGTGCAGTACAGTGTATCATCACTATAGTACATATCAGTGGACAATAGCCTCTAACTCCAGCAGCTGCACCTCGGGGTATACAGCACAGTGTATCATCACTATAGTACATTCTGGTGGACGATTGCCTCTAACTTCTGTAACCGGACCTCAGGGTGTGCACTCTTGTACAATATGTGCATGTAGCATCAGAAATAATAATATATTCAGAATCAATTAATCGTCATCATTAACTTAGATTTCATAGGTCACACCCATATATACGCCCATATACACACAAATGTGCAAATAAACACATACATATATACACAAACACACACACACAAACACCTACTGCTTGCAGTTGCTTTATTCAAAATGTATTACAGTTAAAACTGTTAGGAATGATGAAGCTGTCAAAGTCATATTCCATAGAACATCGTTTCACCACTCTTAAAGGGATAGTAATGTTTCACAAAAACAGCAGCTCCAATTAATCTTCATAGTATTTGAGCCATAGAGAATGTTATTTCAATACTGTCAGAGTTGTAGTTCAAGAGTAATTGAATGATAAAGTATCCTCCTCCCGCCCCTTTTACTGATGTAACACTGCTCACTAGTGTTGAGCGAGCACCCCGATGCTCGGGTGCTCGGGTGCTCTGACCGAGCACCCCCTGAGGCTCGAGTGCTCGGCCGAGCACCCGAGCCCCATTCAAATGAATGGGGCGACACGAGCATTACACCAGGCACCCCCTGCTCTGATGAGGGGAGGGTGCCTGGTCAATGCCCCCCTTCATCTCCGCTATGCCCCCTTCATCTCTGAATGCCCCCTTCATCTCCGCAATGTCCCCCTTCATCTCCGCTATGCCCCTCTTCCACAATGTCCCCCTTCATCTCCGCTATGCCCCTCTTCCACAATGTCCCCCTTCATCTCCGCTATGCCCCTCTTCCACAATGTCCCCCTTCATCTCCTCTATGCCATAGAGGAGATGAAGGGGGACATTGTGGAAGAGGGGCATAGCGGAGATGAAGGGGGACATTGTGGAAGAGGGGCATAGCGGAGATGAAGGGGGACATTGTGGAAGAGGGGCATAGAGTCTATGCCCCTCTTCCACAATGTCCCCCTTCATCTCCGCAATGCCCCCTTCATCTCCGCAATGCCCCCGTACCTCCAGTCCCTGGTGGTCCAGCGGAGCGTCTTCAGATCTGTGCCTCTTCCGGCACAGATCCCCGCCACCCGAACATGGCGGGCGAGCACATGGCGGTACTCGACGAGTACCGCCATGTGCCGAGCAGAGCGATGCTCGAGCCGATCCGAGCATCGGCCGAGCACGCTCGCTCAACACTACTGCTCACCTCAGATGTGGAATCTGGTTGCTTGACCAGACAGATAACAGCAAGGGACAATCTTCTTACTGTGAGAACAATGAAAACCTTGCCTCCCTTGACAGGTTTTTCTCTTATCTTAATTGAAGATGGTCCCTCTCTGCAATCTACTCTGGCACCTCCCTGCTGCTCTGAGCTGAGCAGTGTTATATCAGTAAAAGGAGCGGGAGGGGGATACTTTATCATTCAATTACTCTTGAACTACAACTCTGACAGAATTGAAATAACACTCTCCAAAGTCCAAATACTATGATGATTAATTACAGCTGCTTTTATTATGAAACATTACTATCCCTTTAACTACTGTCCTCAAGTACCCCTAATGTACGTCTAGTGTGTAATTAATGGATCACTCAGTCTGATTTGTATATTTGTATTAAGACAGGCAAATCCCAGAAACCTGCACTTGTAGGGACTCGAGGACCGCAAATGAGAAGCAGCTCTTCATTTCATTTTCATTATTTAATTATTCCCCCTAAATAATTGGTGGGTGTTAGTGCAGTTCTTTATTTCCACTCATTTCCCTCCTATACTTTCTATGTCAGCCTAGTCTTATTCTCGCATTTCATTGGGTAACTCCCACAATTTCTTTTTTAATAAACACACAGAAGCTTATAAAATAATTTAAAGCATGGATTATCCTGTTATCAAAGAGTTTATGTGCAAATGTCTCATTGAGAATCATATACAGCCTGGATTCCATTCAAGTTTATACCGTTATCAAAGGGTTTATCTGTAAATTTCTATGTAGACTTCGATGAGAACCATTTATCAACTACAGGGAAATCTGGGTCTATATTTGCAGTTTGCATGTTTTAACTATGGAAAAAACCTCCAGGAACTGAGCAGTGAATAACTTCTTGTAGATATTGGTAAACTCAGTCACAACACTGTGAAGCTGCAGGATCACGTGTAACCTTAGATACCTGAAAATGATGTGAGAGAAAAAAGAACCTTGAATGCAATGACAGAGTGGTGAGTAGGTTGACCACGTGTCCCGGATTGCCCAGGACAATCCCGGATTTTAAGTGCGTGTCCCTTGTCATGGGACAGGAAGTGATACCTCTGTTGGGCTACAAGAAAATGGCTTCCAGACAGAGCTCAGAGCACTAGAGAACTGAGCCATAATAAGGGTATCAATCGGGAGCTTCAATGCATTTTGTGTTGTAGTGTAATGCTACTCTAAGGCTTTGGGCTTGATGTACATTTTCTTGTAGTCCACTAGAGGCATGGCTTTCTGTCAGAACAGTCAATGGAAAGTTATTAGTGTTGAGCGAGCATGCTCGGCCGATGCTCGGATCGGCTCGAGCATCGCTCTGCTCGGCACATGGCGGTACTCGTACGAGTACCGCATGTGCTCGCCCGCCATGTTCGGGTCTCCTCCCCGCACGTTTTGCGGCTGCTGTGCAGCCAATAAACGTGCAGGGAGGCTCTGACATCAGTGTAATGCCAGCAGCCATGTTGGCTGCTGACATTACACTGATTGGCTGGCCAGAACCCGTGGTCTGGTGCTGTATAGCACCTGACCAGCGAGTTCGGCTCAGTCTTAGCCAGGGAGAGATGAGGATAGGAAGGGAAAGTCAGTGTAGGGAGAAGACAAGCAAATTTGTTAAAAAAAAGAACCAAAAGTCCTTTTTAGGACTACTGTGTGTGGGGGCAGCAGTTTATTTTGTGTGGGGGGAAAAAAACAAACAAAAAAAAAATTTCATATATTCTGTTTAGTGTGCAAAGTTGCAGATTAGAGCACATTCTGTTTAGTGTGCAAAGTTGCAGATTAGAGCACATTCTGTTTAGTGTGCAAAGTTGCAGATTAGAGCACATTCTGTTTAGTGTGCAAAGTTGCAGATTAGAGCACATTCTGTTAAGTCTTCAAACTAAAATATCAAAGTCACATATTCCATTCAGTGTGCTTCGCCGCAGTTTAGCAGCATATTCTGTGTACTCTGCACAGTTGCAGAATAGGAAGAAATACTGTTAAGTCTTCAAACTAAAATATCAAAGTCACATATTCCATTCAGTGTGCTTCGCTGCAGTTTAGCAGCATATTCTGTGTACTCTGCACAGTTGCAGAATAGGAAGAAATACTGTTAAGTCTTCAAACTAAAATATCAAAGTCACATATTCCCTTCAGTGTGCGTCGCCGCAGTTTAGTAGCACATTCTGTGTACTCTGCACAGTTGCAGAATAGGAAGAAATACTGTTAAGTCTTCAAACTAAAATATCAAAGTCACATATTCCATTCAGTGTGCTTCGCCGCAGTTTAGCAGCATATTCTGTGTACTCTGCACAGTTGCAGAATAGGAAGAAATACTGTTAAGTCTTCAAACTAAAATATCAAAGTCACATATTCCATTCAGTGTGCTTCGCCGCAGTTTAGCAGCATATTCTGTGTACTCTGCACAGTTGCAGAATAGGAAGAAATACTGTTAAGTCTTCAAACTAAAATATCCAAGTCACATATTCCATTCAGTGTGCTTCGCCGCAGTTTAGCAGCATATTCTGTGTACTCTGCACAGTTGCAGAATAGGAAGAAATACTGTTAAGTCTTCAAACTAAAATATCCAAGTCACATATTCCATTCAGTGTGCGTCACCGCAGTTTAGCAGCATATTCTGTGTACTCTGCACAGTTGCAGAATAGGAAGAAATACTGTTAAGTCTTCAAACTAAAATATCCAAGTCACATATTCCATTCAGTGTGCGTCACCGCAGTTTAGCAGCACATTCTGTGTACTCTGCACAGTTGCAGAATAGGAAGAAATACTGTTAAGTCTTCAAACTAAAATATCAAAGTCACATATTCCATTCAGTGTGCTTCGCCGCAGTTTAGCAGCACATTCTGTGTACTCTGCACAGTTGCAGAATAGGAAGAAATACTGTTAAGTCTTCAAACTAAAATATCAAAGTCACATATTCCATTCAGTGTGCTTCGCCGCAGTTTAGCAGCACATTCTGTGTACTCTGCACAGTTGCAGAATAGGAAGAAATACTGTTAAGTCTTCAAACTAAAATATCAAAGTCACATATTCCATTCAGTGTGCTTCGCCGCAGTTTAGCAGCATATTCTGTGTACTCTGCACAGTTGCAGAATAGGAAGAAATACTGTTAAGTCTTCAAACTAAAATATCAAAGTCACATATTCCATTCAGTGTGCGTCGCCGCAGTTTAGCAGCATATTCTGTGTACTCTGCACAGTTGCAGAATAGGAAGAAATACTGTTAAGTCTTCAAACTAAAATATCAAAGCCACATATTCCATTCAGTGTGCGTCGCCGCAGTTTAGCAGCACATTCTGTGTACTCTGCACAGTTGCAGAATAGGAAGAAATACTGTTAAGTCTTCAAACTAAAATATCAAAGTCACATATTCCATTCAGTGTGCGTCGCCGCAGTTTAGCAGCACATTCTGTGTACTCTGCACAGTTGCAGAATAGGAAGAAATACTGTTAAGTCTTCAAACTAAAATATCAAAGTCACATATTCCATTCAGTGTGCTTCGCCGCAGTTTAGCAGCATATTCTGTGTACTCTGCACAGTTGCAGAATAGGAAGAAATACTGTTAAGTCTTCAAACTAAAATATCAAAGTCACATATTCCATTCAGTGTGCTTCGCCGCAGTTTAGCAGCACATTCTGTGTACTGTGCACAGTTGCAGATTTGCAGCACATATTCCGTGTGATATGAAGAAGGCGGGTAAAAAGGGACGGGGAAGTGGACGTGATCCTGATAGTTCAGGGCGCGGGTCAGGACGCGGAGAAACTGTGCCTGGTGCCAGAGCACAAGAAAGAAAGACATCCACCATACCTAGCTTCATGTCTCATTTTACAGGGCGTCGCAGGACATCACTCTCGACGTCCGACCACTGCGAACAGGTGGTCGGTTGGATGTCAGCTGATACTGCTTCCAGTCGGTTAAGCACCACCCTGTCTTCCACCAAGTCCACTCTCAGTAGCCAAGAGTCTGGTCAACATAATCCTCACTCTGATCATCCTTCCTCCCACCATAGACGGTCTGGTCAAAGAAGTGATCCCACACTGGGATATAGTGAGGAGCTCGTCTCATCACCAATCCTTCATTTGACCCTCTCTCCAAGCACGCTTGCAGAGGAACATGACATCTTATGCCCTGATTCACAAACTCTAGAGGGTACCCAATCACAAGAAGATGACAGATGTGAACGGCATTTAAGGTCAAAGGAAGTAGTGGATGATGATGATGATGAACACAGTTGCCATTAAATCAACCACTATTACTGTCTCAAGACCTTGTTGAGGAGGATGATATACAGTTGTCAATGACTGAGTATGTGGTGGGATCAAGACATGAGGAGGATGATCAGAGTGAGGAAGTGGAGGAGGACTTGGTGGACGATGAGGTGACTGACCCCACCTGGGAAGGTGTAGAGCCGAGCGATGACAGCAGTCCTGAGGGTGAGCCATCTGCAGCACCGCAACAGGCTGGAAGAGGCAGTGGTGTGGCTACAGAAAGAAGGCGGACCGCACCAAACCGGCCCGCAAATGTTCCACGGAGCACCCCCTTGCGTAAATCTACCTTGCCAAGGGGTAGGTGTTCCGCGGTATGGCGTTTTTTTAAGGAAAGTGCGGACGACAAAAGAATTGTAGTTTGCAACCTGTGCCACACTAGAATGAGCCGAGGCATGAACACTAGAAACCTCACCACCACCAGCATGATCCGACACATGGCATCCAAGCACTGTAATAAGTGGGAGGAACGCCTGGATCGCCCATCTGTGTCTGCAGGCCACACCACTGCCTCCTCTTCCCCTGTTTTCGGTGCCGGCCAATCGCCTGTCGAAGGCGCAGGCCCGCATACCTCCCGCCCTGCACCTGTACCATCTGAAGCACCATCAGCGACCACATCCACTTCCCTGTGCCAGCACAGCGTCCAAATGTCGTTACCCCAGGCATTTGAGCGCAAGCGAAAATACCCAGCCACCCACCCACAGGCCATAGCACTAACCTCACACCTTTCCAAATTACTGGCCATCGAAATGCTGCCATTTAGGCTTGTGGAGACTGAGTCCTTCCGCAGCCTGATGGCAGCAGCTGTCCCTCGGTACGCGGTCCCCAGCCGCCACTACTTTTCCTGGTGTGCCATCCCCGCATTACACCACCATGTGTCCCGTAACATCACCCGTGCCCTGACCAACGCAGTTACTGGGAAGGTCCACTTAACGACTGACACATGGACAAGTGCTTGTGGCCAGGGACGCTACATTTCCCTGACGGCACACTGGGTGAATGTCGTGGAGGCTGGGAGCGACTCGGACCCTGGGATGGCACGGGTGCTACCCACGCCGAGGATTGCGGGCCCTACCTCCATCAGGGTTTCCGCCAGCACCTACGTTATTGGCTCCTCCTCCTCCGTTTCCACCTCCGAATTCTCTGCACGCAGCGCCACTCCCCCATCAGCCGGTAGCTGGAAGCAGTGTAGCACTGCAGTGGGGAAGCGTCAACAGGCCGTGCTGAAGCTGATCTGCCTTGGGGACAAACAGCACACGGCCTCAGAGCTGTTGCAGGGGATTAGTCACCAGACCGAGCAGTGGCTCTCGCCACTCAACCTGCAACCAGGCATGGTTGTGTGTGATAATGGGCGTAACTTGGTGGCGGCTTTGGAGCTCGGCAAGCTCACACACGTACCATGCCTAGCGCATGTATTTAATTTAGTGGTTCCGCGATTTCTAAAAACCTACCCCAATGTGCATGATCTCTTGACCAAGGTGCGCCGCGTGTGTGCACATTTCCGTAAGTCATCTACAGCTTCAGCCGGCCTGTTGAAGCTGCAGCAGCGCTTACAATTGCCAGCTCACCAGCTGCTGTGTGACGTGAGCACGCGCTGGAACTCCACCTTCCACATGTTGGCCCGGCTTTGTGAGCAGCAGAGGGCAGTAGTTGAGTACCAGCTGTTACACGGTCGTCGCCTCTCCGTTCAACTTCCTGTAATCAGAAGTGAGGAGTGGGAATGGATGTCAGACCTCTGTGAGGTTTTACGCAATTTTGAGGAATCGACACAGATGGTGAGCGGCAATAACGCTATTATCAGTGTAACCATCCCACTTCTGTGTCTACTGAAACGCTCGCTGCTCACAATTAAAACTGACGCTTTGCATGTGGAAGAGGTGGAAATGCGGAAGGAAGAGCTTACACAAGGTGATAGCCAGAGCACCCTCACTTCGTCTTCTCAGCGACAATTGGAGGAGGCGGAGGAGGAGGAGGAGGAAGACACGGTTGCCTCCGCTACAGAGGGTAGCCATGGAACTTTAGTTCCATCTCTTCAGCGTGGGTGGGCAGAAGAGGAGGAAGAGGATGAGGATATTGAGAGTCATCCTCCTGGTGAGGACAGCGAAATCTTGACTGTTGGTACTCTGGCACACATGGCTGACTTTATGTTAGGCTGCCTTTCCCGTGACCCACGTGTTGTACGCATTTTAGACAACACGGATTACTGGGTGTTCACCCTTCTGGACCCCCGCTACAAAGAGAATTTCTCATCTCTCATTCCTCCGGTGGAGAGGACAAGCAAAATGGTGCAATACCAGAAGGTTCTTGTTGAAAAATTGCTCCAAAATTTTCCATCTGACAACGCTGGCGGCAGAGTACGTGCTACCTTGGCCAACCGAGAAGGGGAGAAAAGGGGAGCACACAGCAGTTCCGACAAAGGCAGGGCAACACTCTCCAAGGCGTGGGACACCTTCATGACACCCCGCCAGCACCCTCACCCTGATGCGCAGCCTAGTGTCACAAGGAGGGAAAAGTTTTGGAAGATGGTGAAGGAGTACGTAGCAGACCGTGTCAGCGTCCTCAATGATCCCTCTGTGCCTTACAACTACTGGGTGTCCAAGCTGGACACGTGGTATGAACTGGCACTCTACGCCTTGGAGGTGCTGGCCTGCCCTGCCGCCAGCGTTCTGTCTGAGCGGGTATTTAGTGCTGCTGGTGGCATCATAACAGATAAGCGTATCCGCCTTTCCACCGACAATGCTGATAGGTTGACACTTATAAAAATGAACAAGGCCTGGATTTCCCCTGACTTCTCCACTCCACTGGAGGAAAGCCCCGGGGGAACATAAAGTGACTTTATATATGTTATTTACAATGATGGGAATACTCTGTATTCCCATTCACCCCTTCCACCCAAAAAACGGGTATATGGTTGACTCTCTTCCATATACCCTGGGATATAATTTTTATATAGGGCCAGCTCACCAGCGGGCCCTGTGATATAATTTTTATATAGGGCCAGCTCACCAGCGGGCCCTGTGATATAATTTTTATATAGGGCCAGCTCACCAGCGGGCGCAGTTTGACAATTTTTGTATAGGTCAGCTCACCAGCGGGCCTTCTCATATAATGTTTTATTGGGTCAGCTCTCTAGCGGGCCCTCTCATATAATGTTTTATAGCGTCAGCTCACTAGCGGGCCTTCGCATATAATGTTTAGGATGGTCAGCTCCGCAGCAGACCCTCACCCATAATGTTTTAGATGGTCGGCTCAGCGCACGTTTCCCTCTTAATCATGGCCCCAGTTCAGAAAAATCGAGGAAATTTTTGGGAGAATTTGCCTCTGCGCACGTTTCCCTCTTAATCATGGCCTCAGTTCAGAAAAATCGAGGAAATTTTTGGGAGAATTTGCCTCTGCGCACGTTTCCCTCTTAATCATGGCCTCAGTTCAGAAAAATCAAGGAAATTTTTGGGAGAATTTGCCTCTGCGCACGTTTCCCTCTTAATCATGGCCTCAGTTCAGAAAAATCAAGGAAATTTTTGGGAGAATTTGCCTCTGCGCACGTTTCCCTCTTAATCATGGCCTCACTTCAGAAAAATCGAGGAAATTTTTTGCAGAATTTGCAGATGATATACAAGTAAATATACAGCAAATACTGTTTGGTAACAATTTTTCGCCTAAAGTCGTTTTTATTTTCCTTTTTGTGTGTTTTACGGTCAGTCTGTAAAAATGGCGTACTACGGGCGAAAGATCGTTCCCAGCAGCGATGTTGGAGTCCAAGATGCATCCAGACATCCTCCCTATGCTGTCCCTAAACCATTTCTGTGGTGTTTCCATCCTTTTCTGCCCTTTTCCTATGGACCAGGCACCCTCCCCTCATCAGAGCAGGGGGTGCCTGGTGTAATGCTCGAGTCCTCCCATTGACTTCAATGGGGCTCGGGTGCTCGGCCGAGCACTCGAGCCTCCGGGGGTGCTCGGTCAGAGCACCCGAACACCCGAGCATTGGGGTGCTTGCTCATCACTAAAAGTTATATGTGTAATGTTTAGAACTCTGTGGCGTTCTCTTCTCTCTGCAGTGTCCCTGAATGGCAGAATTGAAATGTGGTCACCCTAGTGGTGAGTGAGGAAGCCCAGCCCATTAAATGAGGAAAATGTTTGAAAGTAGGAGAAGAAAAGTTTCTGTTTACATGCACTGGCTTTATGTACTGCAGAAAAAAACATAGCTCATGTTGAATATGCTTTCGATATCATCTCCAGTAAAATTAGTACATTCTGTTACGCATAACAGGTTCACTTTAAATTCAGAGAAAAGGATATTTTTGGGGATTTTAAAATGGCAGAATATTTTTGTTATTCACAGTTTGTGGAGCTCTTCAGGTGAAGGTAGATTGACCTGCTTCTTTCTTGTAAAGTAAAATCCTAATTGATAATCCCCCAAAAAGAGTGAGTTCCTGAATATCAGTGGTAAAAAGCAAAAGACTTCCTTTGAAGCTGTTGATGTTCATTTTCTCAATAAGACTCATCAAGGTCATTCTATTATCACTACAAACCTTTAATTATGTACCATATGCGAATGTTCAAAGGACTCAATACATTGTGTTCTGTGACCTACACATGACCATACCTCCCAAGTGTCCCTCTTTTAGACCCAAATCCCTCTGTCCCTCTTTCCCACCCTAATGTCCCTTTTTTTAGATTAGACTGTGTGGTGTGTATATAAGTGTATCACATTGTTCTACAGCATTAAAACTCACATTATTGTTTCTTTAAACATCAGTACATGTGTTTATATATTAGTCTGTGTAAATAAAATACTTTGGTCTTGTTATAAGTCATTTATTAGGTAACACAAGGAGGTGCCAATAGGTCATGAAACAGCCTAAAAATTCTGGTTAATGCCCCACCCACCAGCCACACCCCCAACATCACTCCATAAAACACAATTGTCCCTCTTTGGAAATTTGGGAGGTACGCATGACCTTGAATCCAACTTAGCAAAGAAACATGTAAAACTGTTATTGTTTGTGGTTTGCGCTCGGATTTCCATGTCCTCGTTGTTGGAAGCTAATCCTGGGAGATATTTGATATTTCCAGTATTAGATATGTTATACTTTAAAGGGATAGTAATGTTTCACAAAAACAGCAGCTCCAATTAATCTTCATAGTATTTGGTCCGTGGAGAGTGTTATTTCATTACTGTCAGAGTTGTATTTCAAGAGTAATTGAATGATAAAGTATCCCCCTCCCGCCCCTTTTACCTAGTGTAACACTGCTCACTTCAGATGTGGAATGCAGTCCATAGACCAGACAGATAACAGCAGGGGACAATCTTCTTCCTATGAGAACAATGAAAGCCCTGCCCCCCTTGACACGTTTTTCAGGTTTTTCCCTTATCTTAATTGAAGATTGTCCCTCTCTGCAGTCTACTTGGACACCTCCCTTCTGATCTGGCTGAGCAGTGTTACATCAGTAAAAGGGGTGGGAGGGGGATATTTTGTCATTGAATTACTCTTGAACTACAACTCTGGCAAAATTGAAATAACACTCTCCAAAGTCCAAATACTAAGATGATTAATCAGAGCAGCTTTTATTATCAAACATTACTATCCCTTTAAGCGCTTAACCACAAGACATTTTCTTTTTGAAACTTGTTTTCTAAGCCAAACGACCGTACATATTGTCTTGACTTGTATTTCATAACTCTGACATACACTGTAATATGCATTTATCTACAGTCCAAAGGTGAAGACAGAGAGATGTTACACCCACGATACTGTCTGGCATTCTTTTATTTTCTAGCTATGGCTCAACAGAGATGATATAAAATAGTTATTTAACCCCTTGGGAAGTACTGGAGTAATTTTGGAAACATATGAAAAGCTAACTGCACCACAGGGGACAATTAAACTATCCAATTCATTTAATCGGGCTTTTAACGCCCATTGGTCTCCAATGCATTGCTTCACAATATTTTGGAGACCTGTCTAGCATTCAAGGGGTTAAAATCCTAATTTAAATCAATGGAAACATTTTATTTGTCCTGTCTGGTGTAGTTGTTTTGCTGTAGATCTGTTCCAATTAAGCTTAGTACAGAAGGGGGAAATATTCTAAACACAAAGGGACCAAGGTGCCTCCTTCTTGGCTGTCAAAGTGCATTACTCCCCAAGTGTTATTCCTCAATTTGAGGACCACAATACATTAACCCCTTAAAGATCATTGACGTGGCAGGACTGTCACGCTGGTCCGGCACCTAAGGACCAGTGATGGTCCTGGCACGTCACGTACTTTTACTCACCGCGCTCCTGTAGGAGCGGGGTGAGTAATAACGGGGACTGAAGTTGATCGATCCAAGACTGGAGCGATCTCTATCAGTCCCCTGTTCTGCGTGCCACCCCACGTGATCAGTCACATGGGACGTCACATCAAAGTTTCCTGTCTGGTCCTTAAAGGACCGCACACCCCGGGACCATTGGTCCTTAAGGGGTTAATGTGTGTGTTTGTGTGTGTATGTATATATGAGTTTATAGGACAAGACTAGATTATTTGAAAGAGAATGAACCTTTTGAGTGCCAGGCGGGTACGCAGCACATTGCTTTTGCCTCTCTGGTAGAGCTGCCAACCCTCTGAGTGCCAGAGGGGTTACACAACGAGCGAGTGCTGCCACTTCCCTCTGTTGTTCAATATCCTATCACAAAAGCAAGCGATAGAGAACTGGAGCACTGATAAAGTAATGTCGGATGACCATGCTCCAATATCTCAATAATAACATTAGTAGGCGGCACAAAGATTTGCAAATAATAAAGGTATTTATTTGGGCACTTATTTGCATGGCTTGTGTTTAACTCCAAGGCTGGTCTTCGCATTAACTGCTTTTCAAGCATATACCATTCAAAATAGTTCCCATTCAAACCTCTTCTTGCTCATCGCTGCCCTGACTCTTTCTCCACTTCTCTGCATGCAGAATGACAGAGAAGGGGAGAAACAGCCGAGGCAGCGGTCAGCAAGATTGAGAAGAGGTCATGTGCAGAAGGGGAGAGAGATAAACCAGTGAAGATCAGACTGTCATTAATGTAAGTAAGTGCCGTTGTATAGATGAAGGGAATTGTAGTGATGCTTGTTAATTGAAGATCAGACTGTCATTAATGTAAGTAAGTGCCGTTGTAAGGATGATGGGAATTGTAGTGCTGCTTGTTCTGCTTTTAACTTTCATTCATTTCAGGCGACATTTAATACTGCGACATGAGAATCTCTCGCTTTCCTGCACTACAAATTCTCATGTCCCTATTTTAATCACAGCGACATGCTGACTGTGCTGTGTAGTCACACATACCTCCCAACATTTCAAATTGCCAAAGAGGGACACTTGTGTTTTAGGGGGTGTTGCTGGGGGCATGACTGGTGAGCGGGGCATTACTGAGAATTTCTAAGCTATTTCATGACCTGTTGACAGCTCCTTGTATAACCTAATAAATGACTTATAACAAGACCAAAGTATTTTATTTATACAGACTAATTTATAAACGCATATATGGATGTTTAAACAAACATTAATGTGAGTTATATTGCTGTAGAGCAGTGTGATACATTTATATACACACTGCAGTCTGATTTCCTATAAAGAGGGACATCAAGGTAGGAAAGAGGGACAGAGGGATTTGGGTCTAAAAGAGGGACACTTGGGAGTTATGGTCGCACGCTCTTTTGCATGCAACGTTTTAACAGTGAACCCCACTGTGCCATTTAAAGGGGTAGAAGAGTTGTGGTAAAAAATTGTGGTATAAGAGTTGTGCTTCAACCTCTTGAGAACAAGAGGGGTGTGCAAGACATTGGGGGAGATTCACTAAGATGTGATAAAGAGGTGATGAAGTGGAGATTACTTCTCCAATTTCTATGGTATTCTATAGAGCCTATGCACTAAGATTTCTTCACCTTTGGAGATCTTGGTGCATAGGCTTAAAAGACTAACATAGGAACTGGAGAAGTGATATCCCTGGATAAGTCATTTCCAATTTATCACCTCTTTAATACTCCTTAGTGAATCTCCCTCACTGCCTTGCGCACCCCTGTGATCCTCAAGGGGTTAACCTATTTTTGCAGTTAGTAATGTTACAAATGCAAACGTAGATGTTCTACTCACTGACATAATTTGTACATTATCACATGATTATTGCCCAGATATAATTCAATACATCATGATTAATCCTTGAATGCTGCAGATAGCGCTAAAAAGCAGAACAAGATCTCAGGCATGTTGTCATAGACCAGAAGTTTTCTGAACAGAAGCTGTGTGGATGTGTGCGGATGCTTCACCATACTGCAACGCTGGCATCCGCTCACATCTGCTCACCTCGCCAGACAGCAATTTCAGGAGAATTTGTTTGGTCATAAGATTAAGATTAACCCTCTGAGAGCCAGAGAGGTATCTAACACATTGTATTACAATGTGTTTGGATACCTCTCCATCAGACAAAGGTTAAGCTACAGACAAGAACTTCATTGAAGATTGTTTTTTAAACCGTACTGAATAGCAAATTTACTGGACCCACATATTTAAATCTGGTATATTTGGGCTACTAGTGTCAGTAAGTGGACACTGTAATGCCAGCTGAATTGTAGAACTATAAGCATGCATGGTAGCATGTTGGACAATCTCATGCAGTGCACATCTTGTCCCATGTTTGAACACTTGGAGCAGTTGTTCCAAGGGGGCATACTGCTGCAGGGTATCCTATTGAAATATCACCCTCTATTTGGTGACCATAAAAACAGTGACATCATAATGTGGCCTGCATCAAAAGGTTCATATCAGCATTCGTTGCGGACCCCTCTGGCACTTAAAGGGTTAAGGCACAGATGGAGGGTATGCATAGCATTACTCGAAGCAGATTTGCCACACACATGAGAATGTAACACTCCTTTTGATGCGGGCTTGTGAGAGGAGATTTGCTCTATTTTGTTGATAACACTTAACTGTGCCACATCAGAATGTTGCCTTTTTGATGCGAGCAACATTCTGATGTTGACTTTTTGATGCACGAGACATTACGATGTTGCCATTTGGATGGTCGCTGAATAGAGGGAAACTTTTCAATAGTAAACCCCGCTGCTGCAAGTGTGAGCGTATTATTATCTGGAAACAAATATTGCAACATTGCGTGATACTGGAGACCTGGAAAACTCTTGGACCTCACTAAGAAGGTAGTGTGTGGGGTTAGTGGTGAAGAGGGTGCAGTACTAGATGAGGAACAGCAGGAAAGCAGCTGGGAGGTAGTGGGCACAGAAAGAGGAAGGACAGCTCTGAGAAGACTCAAACCAACAGATTTGCAAGACTGGGATGTTGATGAGGATAGCTCAGATTTGGAACTGCTGGATAGGGCTGTATCACAGTGCCTGTGATTCCTGTCACTCTCATTTGTGGCAGACACTGATTTGCTGAGTGGGTTTGGCCCACCTCCTGGTGACCTTTTTATACCTGTCTATCACATCTGTCAGATGCCCTTTCGTGGTGTTCCTGAGCCAGTAGTGCTGTTGCTGTGTTCCTGTATTCTGAGTTCCTGTATACCGATTCGGCTTGTCCTGACTATTCTCCAGTGTTCCTGCTTGTGTATGACCCGGCTCGTCTGCGTACCACCCTTGGATCCTGACCCGGCTAGGCTGACGTTCCTGCTTGTGTATGACCCGGCTTGTATGACTACCTCTTACGTGCTCCGACCCGGCCCGGCTGACTTCCTGCTCTGGAGATCGACTTCCAGCTTTTTCCAGTGACCTGCGTTCCAGTTGTCGCCGCCGCGACATTATCAGTCTCTGTTGCCCGCTTCAGTGTGACTGCCTTGCCTGGTGTTACCCACAATTAGTGCTGTGCCTCGCTATCCGTGCAGAGCTGTGTCTGTATCTGTATGCCTTCCTCTCATTGCAGAGCCTGCCAGTAGCACTGAAGCCTTGAGTAAACGTGCTTTTTAACTCTTGCAGTGCTGCCTCGATCTCACTCTCTCTACCTCCAGTACGAGCCTCGATACCCGTGATACTGCTGCTGAGTTGGCCGCTCATCGTCGGCAACTCTAGTCCTCCATTGCAGAGTAGTCACATTTGTTTGGGCCGTTTGGGCGCCTAAGGCTCTCCGGTGTCGGTTACCGGCGATATCCGTTATACAGAGTGGTGGCAGTTTAAGGCTTCAGTGTTAGCTTATCCGGTACTACGCCCGAGGGGGCTAGTGGCTCTTGCATTCATATCCCAGCATTCAGCGAAGTCTGAGGAGGCTGATAAGCTCTTGCATTGGTGGCCGGTTCCCGTTACGCCCGTGGGGGCTATTTGCACTTGTACAAACCAAAGCAGTTCCAGTAACTACGCCCGTGGGGGCTAAGTTGTTTCCTATTCTGCTTAATATCCAAACACCTTGGCGAGGCAGTTCTGTCTTCAATACTTGATGAACTTTGTCTATCCAGCACAGCCTTTTAACACCCAGGGCGTGCCAGACCTCCAAATCTGAGACGGTCTGTTATCAAGTCATTAACCCCTTGGGGGCTCATATCACCCTATTGCCTATTGTCTTGCATGTATATCTATTGTGCTATTACTATTGTAATATCTCAGTTTACACGATCTGTGTATTACCTACCGCCACTAGAGGGCGAACCTGTGCATCATTTTACTGAAAAAAATAAAGTGTGTTTTATTTTCACTTACTGGTCTGAGTGTCCTAAAAAACCGTTACAGTCTGATTCCTATACCAGTCACAGAAACATTCCTCTTTCCAGTTTAGGTGGGAGGCAGAATAGGCAGAAACCAAGGCAGATGGTGGTAACAGGGGACTGTATTATTATTAGGAAGGTAGATAGGGTGGTCTGTCTCCAGGACCATGAATGACGAACAGTATCTTGTTTCCCTGGTGTTGAGTGCTCAACTTCGGCATGTTACAGACAGTGCAGAAAGATTATTGAGGGAACCTAGAAAGGATCCAGTTGACTTGGAACATAATGATACCAATTACAAAGTTATTGGAAGATGGGATCTAGGCTGAAAGCTCAAGACAACAACCTCCAGGGTGGTATTTTCTGGATTACTGCAAGTGCCATGTACTAGGGCAGGTAGGCAGTGGGAACTCAGGGATTTACTGCATGGACTAGTTTAGAAAGGAGAGTTTGAGAACACTGGGCTGACTTTGTCCTTGGGTACAATCTGTATGGTAGTAATGGGTTGAAGCTAAATGGAAAGGGAGCTGCTGTGTTAGGGGATAGAATGCTTAGAAGTAGGGAGGAGCTTTCCAACTAGAAAAAGGGGGGCTATTGCTAGTAAAAATTATGTAAATAGTGTAGATAGGAACTGGGTATAAGTAAAGGATCATGGGGTGGAGAAGGGGTGATGATAAATTACATTTAGATGTAGAAAAAAAGCAAATTGTAGGGAAATATATGTTAACAACAGAACTGACCCTTTGAGTGCCAGAGGGGTATGCAACGTATTGCTTTGCAATGTGTTGTGTACCCCTCTGTCACTGAAAGGGTTAATTGTAACTTCAAAATGTTAACATCATCAATGCAACACATACACTGGGAAGAATTATTAAAAGATAAAAAAGTGAGGAAAATGGCCAGAATTTTAATTTAGCTTATAAAATGATGTACAACAGTATATACCACTGGATGCCAAATACAAAAGAAGCAGATCACAGCTAATGTGATTAAATGCAAATGAAGAGAAGGAAATGCCAAGGAAAAGGGCATTTAAATTACTTACATTGGAAAGTACAGAGGATTATTTCCTGAAATATCGTTAGTGCAACAAATATTGCAAAAAGGCAATTAGGCTAGCAAAAAGAGGAATGAAAACCAGACTGCAAGAGAGAGCATGACTATTCCAAAACATCAAATACAAAAATACAACACCAGTTTTGTGTCCTAACTTCAGTTGTGCTTAATGTCGGTAAGACATTTGAATTCCGACCAAGACATTTTATTTTGTCGGTCGGTATCCATTTTGCCCTACCCACATTTTTTTACTCCAACATTTGGATCGAGCCCTGTATTCAGTATTACACTAGTCTCTATTCTTTGTGGTAACTGGCACCAGATGGACCAAAATAAACACAACTGTAAGTTCAGTATGCAAAACCACAGTTCTTTCTATCTTCTTTTCTTCTGATACAAAGTTGAGTTTAATTTAAGACTTGCAGTACGTAAACTTTATTTTGCTATCTCAGTATCATTTGCTCTATATTTTTTCTGGCACATAATGTTCTCATTTTCCTCCTTCACAATACAATGTTAACTCAATCTATAAAGATTTATTTATTTCTTGAAAAAAATTTGATTCGTCAGAGAAATGATGATCATGCTTTGGTACAAATTCAGACATTTTATTCTTGAAGCGGGGGTCTAGCATGTAGCAAGAATGTATTCCTCATTGCTTTTATAGATACTGTTCTAGGATTCTTCTCAAAAGCATGCAAAAGTACCATTCACGAGTTGGTTCGTATGTGTGTTGTCATTATGAAGAGTAGGACTGGCTAATATGTTCACAGATTTTTAAGGAGATATTCAGGATTTCTCTGAAGGTTTCAGATTCTGACAAAAAAGAGAGTGACTAGTAGGTTGACGATGTGGGTGAAGAAGGGTATATGCATCATATCTGCCATTCTCAAAGCAACTATGATGTTGGAGCCATTACACATCCAGCTTTCAAACAGCAGGGTACAAGCCATTCCTCTTTCACTTGCTGCAATTTCTTCAAGACATCCACATCTTTGTGAGACTGTCTCTCAATGCTCTCCATACATAAAGTGTCATGCAAATAGTATGGGATACTCTGAAGCTGGACTTTGTTACTTCTGACAGAGGAGGTGGTGGTGGCAGGCTGCTGCCTGCTGATAGGAAGTCATACAGTGTGTACTCTGTTCTCTTGCCACATATGTGTAGTCAGGTGAACTTTCTTGCTATAAGAGGTTTCCTTACTTACACCATACTAACCACTAGCTAGTACAACTCTGGCACCGCCATCCTAGAAAAATAGTTGTGGCTTGAGATATACCAGAAGTGACAGAAGTGCTAGTGATGGTAGAGTCAGCAGATACTTTTGTCTACTCCTACTGCTAACTCAGAGTCATCCTCCCTTTATGCGCATACATAAAATCAGCCCTATGAGAAGTGCTATTCTGAAGATAATGTTGTCTCGCTACCTGACAATTCTCTGACACTTCTGTCAGATGCCCCACGGTCCATACATTTTTAGGAGTTATTCTGCTGTTGCTTGTTGTTAGCCCTCTGGCTTGCTGCTGGTGTTCCTTCCATTCAGACCTGTGGTTGTACTTCAGGAGACACCTCAATGTGGTGGTGCCTAGATGAGATCCCACTTTCCATCTGCTCACATGTTATTTCTTACAGACAGCACATGGAAGCATTTTGGGATTGGGAAGTGAAGTATCTCCAGATAGACTGCTACTACAACAAGAGCGGCTAGATGTTACAATAGTGATAGCAGTAGGCTCTACGCTTTCGGCAGCAACAGCATCAGAAAACACTCCAAGCTGAGGGAAGGGATTTTCTTGGCTTGTGGTGCTGATAACGTAATATTGCAGATGATGAATATGGCTGCTTTGGAGTTGCACTTCCAAGTGGTGGCGCTGATTATGATTACCATGATTGTGTTTGTTTTCAGCTTGTTTACTTGGCCAGACTTTCCACAGGACATCTCATACAGTTTGTAGACAAGCTTACCACTCATATCCAGCGGTAGAAGAGTACGTTTTTGTCTTTCCGCTACTTGTTGGGCCAAATAATTATCGCACTTACTCTCTATTGGATCTGTATCTGAACAAGAAGGGGTGGAGGGACATATTCTAAATAACTATAATCACTCTCACCAGTCTCAGGGTCGCTGGCTGCTTGTCACTTGATCTAACACTTTTTTGGTGGTGGTTCACTCTCCCTTCTCTCCCAAGCCCAGAAAACAAATGGCAGTGTCTACCCAAAACTCTTTTACAACTCCACTAAAAAATATCTCACTTTATTGATTTTTTGTTCTTGGGGGATAAAGTCATCAGAAATCATAGTAAACTCTTATCTGTCTCACTGCCAAGCACAGACTGACAACATGCTGACACCCTTTCATACTAGCACATTTTGTTTTGCTATTGACTTCAATAAATACAAAGGTAGAACCTCCCCCCCAAAAAAACAAAACAAAACAAAATAGGCACTTTTCACTAAAAATGTCCCACTTGGCCAAAAGTGATGCTTTTTGCCTGTTTCACTTTTGAGGCAGAACATTTTTCCCATCCCTACTGCCGAGTACAAGAGTACCCCCATTAATGGGAGACGGCTTCCACTGCCACAATGTGGTACAACTGTTACTGTAATATTCTGTGGAGAACTTGAAACTGAGGCTCATCTTTCCTACCAGGTTGCACTCTTGTTAACAGTTAAAAAAATATAAACAACAAAGTAGTCTGGGCTTTAATAACTGTGGAATAAAGCATCTTCTCTCCTTAAGACTTCCCTTGTTTTACTCATCAGTAAAAGTTCTGCAATATATTCTTAACAAGGTTTACTGCTCCTTAAAGTGTTCCAGTATCTTTAATTCCTTATGTCTAAACAGCTTATATTGAATGATTAAACCTTGCGCTTTGACTTCAACTTTATTAGATTCAGATCCATTACACTGGTATAACGAGATAACAAGACCCTTACAAATGAGAATATCTGGCATCAGATAAAAGCAGAAGTAAATTACTAGATAAGATAGATCACGGAGCTGTTAGAGGCCTTGGAAAAAATAGCAGAAATCAGTGCAAGTTCCTACTGGAATAAAATCCATGCATAAAAAGAGAATTATTGACATATGGTGACCACGTGTCCTGGATTGCCCGGGATAGTCCTGGATTTTAAATATGTGTCCCATGTCCCGGGTGGCCCTGTTTTGGGACAATACAAAGACCTGGAATGAGGACTCCAGAGCACAGAGTTCTAAACACTAGAAGGAGGACTGCCCTTTGCCTACTGTAACAGGAAGTGATGCCTCTGCTAGGCTACAAGAAAATGGCTTCCAGACAGAGTTCTAAACACTAGCGAGAGAGTCGAGACTTGGTCCTGATTACTATGGCTCTGGTTCTGAAAGGACAACTATCACTCTGATAGTGCCTTATCCCCAGATCTGCTCCCCTGGGAGCAGGCCTGCCCTGTGAGCCATTTTGGACCAAAGGAGAAGCAGAATGGGAGACTGTAAAGGGACCTCTGGTAAAAACCTGTTGGTGTCACAAGACGAGATTTAACTGTGAGACTGAATTGCTCCAGTTCAGCTTCTGCCCTGCATGATGTAGTTCCCCACAGAGCGTCTGTTCTGGGCCACAGCAGGTCTATGAGTAATATACACAATCCAGGAATTTGTGGCTGAGAGTCACAGACAGTGTTTCCCCTCATCAATAATATGATACCACAATATCATGAAAAATAACATCAGACTTTATCTAATTGCATAGGATTCAGTGTAGCAAAAAACTCACAAGAGTGGCATAAAGGTGATACCTTTTAATGGCTAACTGAGGACATAACTAGTGCAGGCTTTCAGGACACTAAGGTCCCTTCTTCAGGCATTGGTTAACCACTCAGAAGCATCATGTTTTAGCTCTCTAGTGCCATTATAATAATAATAATAATAATCTTTATTTATATAGCGCCAACTTATTCCGCAGCACTTTACAATAGGGGATAGACATACAGGGATATTAAATAGTACAAATCATATGTGGAGAACAGAAGGATCAGAGGGCCCTGCTCGTGAGAGCTTACAGTCTAGAGGAAGGTGGGTAGGACACAGAAGGTGTAAGTGCTATTGGGTGTAAGTGCCTCCTGCCACATGAGCTGCCAGTCAGTGGGTGGGAGTGAGAAGTGCTAGTGAGTGCAGTGGTCCAGACAAGGGGTGGTACTTGGTGATAATGTTTATGGAGGTAGTTGATAGGCTTCCCTGAAGAGGTGAGTTTTCAGGGAGCGTCTGAAGATCTGAAGGCTAGGGGAGAGAGTCTGATGGGGCGGTGGAGGGAATTCCAGAGCTTGGGTGCAGCACGGGAGAAATCCTGTAGGCGGGAGTGGGAGGTTGTAATGAGAGATGTGGAGAGGAGAAGGTCCTGTGCAGAACGAAGATGTTGTTGACAGTGAGGGTAATATCTGGAGTAGGACTGTTAGGAGAGGGAGGGAAGATAATTAGTTCAGTTTTGTCAAGGTTAAGTTTGAGTTGACGGGAGGACATCCAGGAAGACACAGCGGACAGACAGTTAGATACCTGGGACAGGAGGGAGGGGGAGAGGTCAGGGGAGGAAAGATAGATTTGAGTGTCATCAGCATAGAGATGATGGTGAAACCCAAAGGAGTTTATTAGTTTACCCAGGGATGCAGTGTAAATTGAGAAGAGCAAGGGGCCCAGGACTGAGCCTTGAGGCACTCCAACAGACAGTGGGAGGGGTGGGCCTCTGCACAAGGGTGCAGCTGGATTCCCTAGGCACTGAGAGCAAGGGGTCCACGTCTTAGGCCATTGCGCTGTTGTTCATCCTCAGAAGCCTCTCATATTTTGTATGTTGATTTTGAATACTCTTATGGGGTCTCCTTAATAGTGAAGGGTAATCCAGATGTGGACCCCTTGCTCTCAGTGCCTAGGGAATCCAGCTGCACCCTCCTGATGAGGTTCAACAAGGCCGAAACGTACGTCCAGTGTTAGCTGGTTTTCCCGTGCAGGGGGGACTTGCCCGTCATTTTGGAACTGGACTGCCCTTTTGGGCGGGTTTAATCTAATATGTATGTGGAAATTTCTCCTCTGTAATGGCACTAGAGAACTAAAATGTGATCCTTCTGAGCAGTGACTAGCCATAGGACAGGCCACTGTGCTGTTGTTCATCTTCCGAAGCCTCTCACATTTTGTATGTCGAGTTGTAGTCCCAAAAAGCTGGAGAGCCAAAGATTTACTATCTCTGCACTACTCTAGATGCAATGGAGCTCAGATCATAGTAGATTGCTCCGCCACCACCACTACCCCTACTACATACTGAAGGCCTTGGGATTTGAATATGAAGATGCAACCATTGTTTTTCCCCCAGGCTGCAAGCAGCAGTGATAGCACAGAGTTGTAGCTTCCCTAGTCTGATCTTGAAGTATCTCACCGATTCTTGCACAACTAGCAATCAAAAATGCCTTCTTAATTAGTTAGTTAGTTAATTAGAAAGGTCTACAAAGTGTGCCTGGTTTGCAAGCATACTTTGTAGACCATGCCAAAGAAATATTTTGCTTTAAATAACGTGTTGCGGCTCTGCTGAAGCCGCCGGCCGACTCAGATCTCCTGCTGTCAGCTTTACTGCTGACAGCAGGAAACATCAAACTTTGACAGTCAATATCTCTCAAACCATAGCGGTTTGAGAGATAGGGTTTTTGCATTCAGGTCAACTTTTTAAAGGGGAACTACCACCCTGCAATAACTTTGCATGAAATCAGTCTTCATCTGGCGACTAGCTGCTTAGTCTCCAAAAGGGACTGACAGCGCAGGCGCACGGATGTCACTGTGACGAGATGTCCGTGCTTCCTGCTCCTGTGAGCCTCGGAAAAACTGCAAAATCTTTGGAACCAGGTAATATTTCTGGTGACTAGCGCTACTAAGCAGCTAGTCGCCAGATGAAGACTGATTTCATTTAAAGTTATTGCGGGGTGGTAGTTCCCCTTTAAGCCCTACAAAATGATACATTTTTTTTTCTGGGACATTACTCTCCCTTTAATTGTAAATGGCTTCAAAGGATTTTTTTTGCCTTCCTCTAGTTCAACAGGGGTGATCTGGGATGGGCCTGCCTTTATGGATGCATGCCTTTTTTTAGCTTCATTAACTATGTTACTATGTTATTATGTTAATATGACATCGGTTCTTTAAAACCTCTGTTTTCAACAAAAGAAAAAGGCAACATGTCAAGCTTGCCATTCCACAGGCATACTTTTAGATTATTTTTGTGCAGTTTTTGACTACTTTTATAGAATTTAGTAAGTGCAGGTTGGCAGTACATAAAAGAAGAATTGTGTGGTGGAGGTGGTGCTGGTGGGTGTGCGACTTCTGGGGACTCTATAACTCTTGTCACCTCCAACTTACTCAGCGTTATTGTCCTCTCTGATTTGCATTTTTTTTTACACAACAGCAGTAGGAGAAATAGGTGTTAGTGAGGAAAATGCTGTCCCTCTCACTAAGACATCTATAATGCTACTACTAATGTTGCTAGTCTTGACATCTTTGATGTGCTGCTGGTTTGTTTCCAAATCAGACCTGTGGTTGTGCTTCAGGTGAGATCTCAATTTTCCTACATATTATCTTTTTATTATCCCCCTGCTCACAAGTTTTTACAGTGACAACAGATGGCAACATGTTTAGCTTTCGGATTGTGAGTGAAGTATCTCCATCCTAGAGATTTCATAGGTTGAGGAGTGTCTGGGGGAGTACTACTAGTACTGGCAATAGGTGTCAGTGGTGCTGCACTTCAAACAGCAGCAGACGCACTCATAGACAAGGTTATAGATTTTGATGACCCTGTATCGATGGTTAGTCAACAACAGTGAGTGCGACTGGCTGGGGTTTGGACATGGAAATGCTGACGGTGATGATAATTGTATATTTTTAAGCATGTATACCTGTCATTGTCATACTATCCCATTTGTCTCGCAATGAATTTATAAACAGGCATTCTGCTCGTTTCAGTATCACATACAGCATTCAGACATATCTGTATGATCTGACTTAGCCATCTGAGTGCAAAAGGGGTGCACAACACATTGCTTTGCAATGCGTTACGGACCCCTATGGCACTCAAAGGGTTAAAGCTGAAGACCCCCCCCACATACAGGGCCAGATTTCCCAATAGGCAGAGTAGGTAACTGCCTAGAGCTCCAGATTTTGAAGGAAGCCTCAACTGTGCTGGCCACACCCACATTCTGGGTGTGGCCAGTGCGATATCAATGTACCAGCACCAGCTTTATACCCTACACATGACCTCTATGGCAGTGCAAGGCTCTCCTTCCTTACTGAGACCCGAATGTGAGTCCCATTCAGCCGGCTCTCCTCCTGCTCCCAATACCTGAACGCCACTGCCCAAGGAGCCTCAAGCATTATGAGGGGGTGCTAGGGCTGCTGGAGGGGAGCAGGCAGCCCAGTCAGTGGTAGGACCCAGAACGCTCCTCTTTCTTATCCAGGATGATCTGGATGGACAAGGCTGTCAGGGTGCTAGGGTGCTGAGGAGCCATCAGGAAGAGATCAAGTGTCTTTGTATCATGAGGCTACTGGTCTGCCTAGGGTGACCACTTGTCCCTGATTGCCCAGGACAGTCCCGGATTTTAAGTGTGTGTCCCTTGTCTTGGGCAGCCCCCTTCTGGGACAATACAAAGTCCCGGAATGAAGACGCCACAGCACAGAGCTCTAAACACTAGAAGGAGAACTGCCCATTGCCTACTATGACAGGAAGTGATGCCTCTGCTGGGCTACAACAAAATGGCTTCCAGACAGAGCTCAAAACACACAAGAGAGAACTGATTCATGATCCAGGTATCAATCAGGAGCGGCAGTGTAATTCTGTTGTAGTGTGATGTTAGTTTAAGGTTTTGGGTGTGATGTACATTACCTTGTTGCCCGCCACAGACATCAATTTCTGACACAGCAGTCAATGGGCAGTTTTCCCTCTAGTGTTTAGAACTCTGTGGTGCGCTCTTCTCTTTACAGTGTCCATGAATGGCAGAAATTAAATGGGTCACCCTAGGTCTGCCAGATATGTATTAAGAAGAAACAACGGAGACAGGGTGAATAGGAGGGCTTGGGAATGAGACGTGTGGCGATCAGGCAAGAATGGGGCACCACAACGCTGCTTTGGCAAGGCAGTACTATTGTATTTCGATATCCTGATGGCTGTGATATCAGAATCTCTTCCTTTTCATGCGGGTGAGATTCTGATATTGCCTTTTTCAACCAGGCGACATGCGCCCATGTGTTGGTCGCCCAATAGAAGGTGACATTTCCATAGGATACCACTTTCTTGTGCATTTAACCATTCTCAGTTTGATGAATTCTGTAATTAAAGGATGAGTAAACTGTTTAACCCTTTGAGTGCCAGAGAGGTAGTCAGCACAATGCGTTGGATACCTCTCTGGCACTCTAAGGGTTAAATGAAAATTTACACATTATAGGTCTTTTTCTGCTGAGTAAAGCAAGGATACACCCAGGGCTGTATTTACATTTACATTTTCCCCTAGGCAAAGCACTCTAGGTGCCCTTAGCCTCACTTATGGCCACACCCCACTCCTCACTTGACCACACCCCCAGTCCCATCCACTGTTTCCTGACACAGAAAATACCCTTGTATTATAACAAGCATGAGCAAAAAAACAATAGCTTTAACCACTTGGTTGCTAGAGAGATCTCTCTAGCATCAAAGAGATTGAATAATAGCCTGTAAAGGGGAATGAAACTGGGTAGAGAGACTGAGATTTCTCTGGCCACACCCACAATTCAGAATGTGGGTGTGGCCAGCAAGGCTGAGGCACCTGTCAAAATTTGGAGCTCTAGGCAGTTGCCTATTCTGCCTACTGGAATATCTGGCCTCAATACACCCACTGCTGGCAGTTGCTTTATTCAAAAGTTATAACAGTTCAAATGGTTGTTACTGACACATGCTGTTACTGTCACATGCTATACATAACTAAAGTCAGGGACTGATCTCTCCCATAGACAGCAATAGAATAACTCTCTGGACACCAGATGGCACTGTTGATATGAAAAAAAAGTTTAAACAATAATAATGTTGGAATGACACATCTCCAAGAAGTGTGAGTATCCCTTTTTTATTCAGCAGTTATAACTTTACGAAATAAATTATATTTCCACTTATATTTTCTTATAAACAAGGTATTTAGTCCTACAGCAATGTTTTCCCTTCATAACAGCAATCACTCCAACATTTCTCCATATCGTTGAAAGACACAGTATTTGTATCAAGAAATATAAGCAAAAACAAAACTTCAAAGGGCACAAATTGCCGCCAAAGACAGCTCTTATTTATATAAAATCTTCCAGTACATTAATATGTGGCTTTTATCAGTCGCCTTTGTTTCCACGAGTAATCATCAGCACATTAGAAATAATAGGTGCTAAAGAGAGTTCATAATAGATGAAAGACGTAGGAGGGGTATGGGGCATATAGTTGGTCATTTGTCCTAAAGAAAGAAAGGAAAAATGTCTTTTGACAAATCTCAAGTAAAATTACATGTCAGGGTATGCTTCATCGAAAACATTAACCCTTTGAGTGCCAGAGAGGTATCCAACGCATTGTGCTGCAATGCGTTGGATACCCCTCTGGCACTTAAGGGGTTAAAGGGCTAGTAATACTTAATATGTAAAAACATATATGTTGTAGTATTTATCTCCCTGAGTAAAACAAGGGTTTTCCAACTGCTGAAAGGTGTTTTATTCAAAAGTTATTACACCTCAAACATACTTTTTTTTAGGCGCAGTATCACAGTGGCCTGAAATTGTACAGTGGCGCTGTTGCTACACCATCCTATAGAGATTTATGGTTAACTGACCAGAGCTGTCCATAGGATGGTGTAGCAACAGCACCACTGTACAATTTCAGGCCACTGTGATACTGCTCCTAAAAAACTTACGTTTCAGCTGTAATAGCTTTTGAATAAAAGACCTTTCAGAAGTGGAAGTACCCTTGTTTTACTCAGGGGGATAAACCCTAAATCACATTTTTTTTTTTTACTATTCAATAATTTTTTTTTTTTGTTTGTTTTTTGTTTTCCAAAAAGCTTTATTGGAAGAGAAATAGTACAAACCAGATACATAAAAAAATGATAAACAATGTATATTGTTGAAACTAGTACAATAAACAATGCAGTAGTCACAGTAACAGTAACAGTAGAAACATAATATGAAGCAGCATAAGAGTGCTTAGTAATTTTGGGATGTAGGAGCTAAGTCTTCCGAAGAGTATTAATATAATGTCTCACAAAGAAATGTCGACAGAAGAGGGTAATGCAGTTAAAGCATTTGTAAATTAGTAGAATTATATCCGTCAATTGTTTCCATGCTTCATATATTATATATGAGCAAGTCATAAGGAGGAGAAAGGAGAATACAGGAGGATACAAGGAGAACAAGATAAAAAGGAAAGATTTAGATTATAGAGGGAAAAGAAAGAGTGAAGTAGACACATACCTATTAAGGGGATAGTAGAAGAGGTAATAAGATAGTAGTACCAGGAAGTATTGAATACACCTCTCCAGCGAGACCGACACCTGGGAGACAGTGGCAGAAAGGCAACAACAGTGAGAACGTAACATCACTGGTAAGCAGGAGCGACTGATGTCAGGTGCAAGGAGCTATTCAAGAGGAAAGGAGGGCAGAAGGTTAATCATACTGAGGGTGTAGGTCTAGATTGACGATAACGGATCCAAGGAGCCCATAGATCCAGAAAAACTGAAACAGTAGAAGTGGTCTGAGCATGACACTTCTCCATATCATACATATAGTCAGTTCTCGAGAGCCATGTCTGTATTGGGGGGGTAGAGGAAGATTTCCAAAATAGGGGTATAGTAGCCTTGGCAGCATTAGGAAGGGGAAATAAAACACGGAGAATTTTAGGAGGTAAAGTAATGCTTAGATGGGAATGAAAGAGGAATAAGTGGATAAGCGGATCAAGGGGAATATCCAAAGATAGTGCTTGGTTAATGGATTCGTTAACTGATATCCAATAAGGAACTATCAGAGAACACGACCACCATAGATGATACATTGTACCTAATTCCTGTGAGCATCTCCAGCACAAAGGTGAGGCCAAAGGTAAGTAAACAGCCATGCGAGCTGGAGTTAAATACCACCGTGAGTATAGTTTATAGTTCATTTCGCGAGTTCTCGCATCTCTAGCATATTTAGCATTGGTAGTGAAGATAGTGTTCCATTGGGATAATGTAAGTGTCAAGTTTAATTCTAATTCCCAGCTTCTCATGAAATGTAACTTAGCGCGAGGTTCCATATATAATAACAAGGAGTAGCAAAAGGAAATAGGTCGTACTCGAGGGGTCGGGTTCTGCAGAATTTTCTCAAATGGAGTTAAATCTCTGATCAAGTTACCACGTGGGATATTAGAGGACAACCAATGAGTAACCTGGTGTATGGACCACCAAGATACTTGCTCAATATTTAATAATAGGGGAAGATGTTGCGAAGTAAGTAAATGTCTTATAGGGACAAGAGAGCCCAGGGAATCGATCCCCCTAGCCTTCCAGGAATTGAAGGTTGGGGTCGAAAGACCTTCAGGAAAGTCAGGGTTCCCTACCACAGATAAGAGAGGGGATGGACGAGGGGAGAAAGATACATGAGCAGAGACAGTATCCCACATATGCAAAATATGTCCCAGGACGATATGTGTAAAGCAAGCAGGCGGGATCTTGGATTTTGGAATCAATAAGAGTTGAAAGGGATCGTAAATGTCAGTAACCATTTGGAAGGAGGTTATCCATCTGGGGGGAATAGGACGTCTAAAGTCCAAGATTTTGGCAAGGGCTGCCGCTTTATAATACTTAAATAAATCTGGAAGGTTCAGGCCTCCATCTTTCAGAGGGCGCGATAGAATAAATTGATTTAGCCTTGGTGTTTTATAAGCCCATACGTATGTGTATATTAGGGAGTTAATTTCAGTTAGAAGTGAGTGTGGTATAGGAATAGGCAGCGTATTGAAAAGATAGAGAATCTTAGGTAAAATCATCATTTTTATAATGCTTATTCTACCAAACCACGATATCCATGGTGAGGACCATGCCTCAAGATCTTTCTTGATGGAGGCTATTAATGGCCGAAAATTGAGAGTCTACAAGGAACTAAGATCAGAAGATATGCGAACACCTAAATAGGTGATGAATTCAGATGCCCATGTAAAGGGAAAGTGAGATTTCAGAGCCGCGGACTGGTCAAATGGGATGTTGAGATTAAGAATTTCTGATTTGGCATAGTTGATTTTAGCTTGAGCTAATGAAGAATATAGTTCAAGAAGATTTACAAGCGGAGGGAAAGACTGTGCCGGATCAGTCAGGAACAATAAGACATCATCTGCAAAGGCGCCAACTTTGAAGTCGTTATGTTTGATTCGTATGCCCTGAATCGATGGATCAAGTCTAATGTGGTTGAGGAGGGGTTCAAGAGAAAGGTTAAACAGTAAGGGCGAAAGGGGGCAACCTTGGCGAGTACCATTAGTTATAGGAAAGGAAGGTGACAAGGTGCCGTTGACAAAGATTCTAGCCGAAGGTTGGGAATAGAGACTAAGGATACCAGTCAACATGATGGGACCTATCCCCACCCTCCTGAGCACTGCCTCAAGATAGGACCACCAAACTCTATCAAAGGCCTTCTCGGCATCTGTGGACAGTAGAAGAGTGGGTATTCTATTGTGCTGTACATATTGAGCCAAGGAAAGAACCGTCGTTGTGTTATGATATGCATGTCGATCAGTAGTAAACCCACATTGGTCAGAATGTAGAAGTTGTGGCATGTATGATTTCAGTCTGTTCGCCAATAATTTCGCGAATATTTTGAGATCAACATTTAAAAGAGATATTGGTCGATAACTACTGCACAACGACGGATCCTTACCCGGCTTTGGCAAAACTACAATATGAGCTGCCAGTGTGTGAGGATGGAAAGGATTACCTAACAGAACAGAATTGAACATCTGAGTCATATGCGGGACCAATATTGAGCGAAAATGACGGTAGTAAGCTGCGGAGAACCCATCTGGTCCAGGGCTCTTCCCTAAGGACATTGAAGTGATCGCTCGGTTGACCTCTTCATCACTACAAAGACTATCGAGACTCTTCCTGGAGTCTGCATCAAGTGTCGAGAGTTTCGCCTGAATGAGAAATTCAGAGATGATAGTAGCTGATTCAGGGACCTGCAAAGATCCAGGTTCAAGGTTATATAGGGACTTATAGAAGTCCGCGAAAGCCTGGGCAATCTCCGGGTATCGACAAACAGTCTTGCCAGAGGAATGATGAATTTTAGAAACAAGGACCTTACGCTGACGTGTTTTAATCAGTCTTGCTAGGGTTTTACCACATTTATTTCCAGAAACATAAGACTGATACTTGACCCACATAAATGATTTAACTACATTTGTCTTAAGAATGTCATTAAGTTCACATCTCTTTTTAGCTAAATCAGCCAGGTCGGCCGGAGAAAGTGAAGACCTGTGCTTAAGCTCAAGATCTCTAATGGCATTGATCAGCGATTAAATAGTTGCTTTCCTATGTTTATTTTTCATCGCTCCACACTTAATAAAATGTCCCCTCATTACACTTTTTATGAGCTTCCCAAATCACTGGTTTAGACACATCAGGAGTATCATTATGTGTAAAATATTCACAAATCTGGTTTTGCATATAATTAGAGAGGTTGGGGTCAGCGAGAAGGGTGTCATTCAGTTTCCAAGTCGACATAGATATCGGACCCTCAGGGAATTGTAGGGTAGCCGTCACAGGGGAGTGATCCATCCAAGAAGTGGTGCCAATGTGGGACGCAATAGTGTATTGTAGTAGGAATTGCGATACGAATATATAATCAATTCTGCTATATGACACATGGGGAGGGGAATAAAATGTGTAATCTCGATCTTCGAGGTGGAGAGTTCTCCAAATATCTACTAAATGGAGTTCCGACAATTTGCGTTTAATATTGCGAAGTTGGGATGATTTAATGTGGGATTTGTTAGTGGAAGAATCCATAGTAGGATCTAAAGGGAGGTTAAAGTCACCTCCCAGGATTGTGTGACCCTCGTCATGGGAGTCTAGAAGGGCAAGCATTTTATTCATAAAGGACACTTGATTAGCATTAGGGGCATATAAATTGAGAAAGGTATATTGTTTCCCCTGAAGTAGACCTCTAAGGAGCAAGTACCTCCCCTCAGGATCTACAACTTGTTCAGTGAGCGTCCATGAAAGAGAGGAGCGAAATAGAATGCCCACTCCACGCTTTTTCTCTGATGCAGAAGAGTAATATGCAAAAGGGAATTTCTTGTTGGACATAAGAAAGGTGGCAGAGCTTAAAAAATGAGTCTCTTGAAGAAAAATGATGTCAATAGAGAGTCTATCAAATTCTCTGAGTGCCATTGTACGTTTTTCTGGCGAGTTGAGGCCCCTGACATTTAATGTCGCAATTTTTATATTAAGTGCCATATCTCAGCCATGTTGTAGCAAGCTGACAGATAAGGTCATAACCTCCACCACTGTCACACCAGATGTCGGGACCGAGAGAAGCAGGTATGGGCAAAGGAGCATTAGTCAAGGAATGAAAAGAAAGAAAAGGAGAAGAGAGAGAAGGAAAGTCTAGAGGTAACACCGTTAACAGTAATTGTTGAATGTCTAAGAAGAAAAAAAAAAGTGTATGAGTTACGGAGTGTAACATGCAGTCAGGGTGATATAAATTACCTAAAAGGAACTCTGAGTATATGGTAAGAAAAGAACAACGGGTCTGTGAAGGAGATATGTGATGAGGATGAAGAAAACATAGCTAGCTAGCGAAGTTGCCAGAGGTAAGATGATTTGCGACAAGTCCAGTGAAGTTGATAGTGCGGAAAGGCGGGCCAGAGAGAGAGAAGGAGGAGGAAAAAAAAAAAAAAAAAAAAAAAAAAAATATATATATATATATATATATATATACATATATAAATATGTAGAGTCAGTTATTTAAATAAAGTAGAAGCGTTTATTCATAGGCTGCAGTGAACAAACATGTGAGAAGAGGTGGAGGAGAGAGGCACAAAAACTAAATCATGGAAGGGACTACACCATTAATGCGTGGTCAAGCATCCAAGCAGTAGCTGTCACTAATATGTTCAGGAAGACCAACCATATACAAATAAGGGAGGAACATGGAAGAGACAGTTTGTCAGCAGCATAATTAACATTAAGTCATATTCAAGTGATCTCCAATATGCGGGTCATTCAGATGTGTCTTAGGATTGCAGACAACCTCACTCTATCTCTTCAAGCAATAGGACAATTAACTACAGCATTGTACCAACATTCATCTAGTCCCACTTCCTAGCTCCATTTTGTCTCAATCTTTCCCCTTACAGGTCTCCACAGTTGATACAAGTACCCTCTCTCCCTCCTCCTCTCCATCCCCTCCACCCCACTCCCTGCTTATCCTATCTAGTCCCCGAACATTCCCCCCCTCCACACTCCCCTATCAAACCCTTATCTCTCTCTTCCACCTTCATCTCAGCCTTTATCCTAACAAAGTAACCCATCCCTTCACTCCAGCCCTGCCCTCTGTTTCACCACTATCTACCCTTGTCCCACATTATAACGTTTACTTTCCCTCACTACCACCCGGCTAACTATACTAACGTCAGAAATCTGAAAGTCGAGATTCCTCTCGGTGACAAAAAACATATTTCGACTGAGCAGTGAACACCTCATAATTACAAGTACATGTTTAAATGAGCCTCTCCCAACAGGGTTCCAGCTGGGCACGTGCCGCCCAAAGTTGGGGCGACGCGTTTCCAGCCGAGACCAAGCAGGGAGTCCCCCAAAAAACAAACATCAATAACATACATGCATAACTAAGGCCTAAGGTGAATATAACAACACCCACATGATAGGATAATAGTAGGAGGCATAATAAAACTATAACATTATACATTAATAGATATTAATAACGTGGACATGGAGGAAGGATTTCAATACTTAGGGAAATGTAGTGCATTAACCTGGCAGTTCAGTTAGAGGTGAGTAACTGAAGAAGGAGGACCAAAGTCGAGTAGCGGGAGAGTAGGATAAGTATCCATGAAAGATGAAAGTCATAGTAGAACTCAGAAATTCCTACCCTCCATGAAGTGACAGTTAACTGGAACTAGTGTCCAAATTCAAGGTGGTAACAGGTGACTGGAAACTAGGTGGTGGGGTACGAAGACAATTCCTTAGATTCACCACAGTCCCTGATGAGCCATGCGGGCTTAAGCTTCCCACTAGTTACAAGCAGGGTGGATAGAATCAGGACCAGGTTTCAGTCTGTGGAATTGAGGGTCCAGGTTGCATTTCCAATCTTCTTTGCTTCTTTTTCTTCGCCGGAGATCCTGGAGACCACTCCATTCGTTTCTGAGACTTGGGTTGCGGAGGTGAAGTAGGATCAGAAGAGAGGTGTGGTTGAGGAATGCCTAGTGTCAGGCAAAACGCTGCTATATCCTCGGTGGAACGGAGGGTAGCCGTCCGGTTGTTGTTTGAGGCTATGAGAGCAAATGGGTATCCCCATCTATACTTAATTTGAGCTTTGCGCAGTTGGTCTGTGAGGGCCGCAATTCTCTTCTTAATTGCAGCGTAAAAGGGGACACATCGTTATATAGTTGAATATCAGCCCCAGCGCATTTGAGCGTTGGTATCGTTCTGCATTTTTTCATAATCTGGTCTTTCACTGCAAAGCTCTGAAAGCAAATCACGACATCTCGCGCTTTAGCATCTTCACGGGGCTTCAGAGATCTGTGGACTCGTTCAAGCTTTACTGGGCTCAAAGTTTGGTCCTCCAGCATAGAGGAAAAGAAAGCGGTCATGACCGAGTGTAAGTCAGCTGGTAATACGGTTTCTGGTAGATTTTTCACTCGTACATTACATCTCCTACCTCTGTTATCAATGTCATCCAGTTTTAGGTTGAGAAAATGTAGTTTATCTTTCTGCTCTATGATCATTCTCTCTAGATTATCTGTATAATCGTTTATAGTATCTCTTTCCTCTTCAATAAAGGATACTCTTTTCCCCAGTTGAGAGAGATCTGCCCTTAGCGAGGATAATTCCGACTTTAACGTTTGGCTAAATTCTGCTAGTAGGCCTCTGAAATCTTCCCTCAGGTGCGTCACCAAGTCATCTAGGTCAGCTCTAGTGAGCGGTGGAGGGTGATCGGCATTCAGTTGAGCGATCATAGCCGGGTCTTCAGAAGGCAATGAAGTAGTGGAGGATCGCACACTGGTAGTTATATCAGTTGTCGTCGATGCTGCTGCAGCGAAGGGTTCCAGGGAAGAGAGTCGCGGTTTTCGCGCCACTGGATTGCCTAAGGTGGTAGGCCTCGTTATCAAGTAGTTAGTAATAGTATTTGCGGCGAAGCCAGGTTGTGATCTCTGGCCACGCATCCGGTTAATCCAGACCTTAGGAGGTAGAACTGGAAGGGTAAAAAGCGTTATAATCAGTGTAAAGCTGTGGATTCCCCTCACAGACAGAGAGCTTAAGCGTTATGCGACTGACTCCATGCTCGGTCAGGCCACGCCCCCCTACTATTCAATTATTAATATCCCTTTATGGACAACTGATAATAAACTCACATTTACCTTAGTATCGCAAGAAAACCCTAATAGCCCCTTTGAATTTTGAACTGCTGTCTTTGTTCAGGAGAGAACATCTTCACGCGGTTCTGGATCTCATCTTCATGAACGACAATATGACAGTTTGTAGCAGGGCTGCAGCACACAAACTCTGCTTTATTGCACATGGTAATCTTAACCATTTAAAGGATCAGTAACACTTAATTTGAGATTAGACATCTAAAACATTCCAACCCAGTTCTGGAACAGCATTCTTTGGACATGAAACTAAGATCATCCTGTACCAGAATGATGGGAAGAAAAATAGAGGATTTTAGTCTTATCTGTTAAATCCTTTTCTCTTAGTCCATACAGGTTATTGGTCTCCCACCCTGTCAAGGGACCATGCTTGGCTCTCCTGTGGCAGACTGTGGGGGTCGTTCAGGGTCATGCTCACAGAGGTCTTCTTTCCCTTCTACTATCTAGTCCATAGTTAGTGTCTCAAATCTTACTGGAGCTGATTGGTTAGCTGCAGCCAAGGCGGGAAGGTGGGCTCCACCCCCTGCATTCACTTCTAGAATTGTTCCTGCCTACTTAAAGTGGCGGATTGACTACCCAAAGTTACCAGTAACCTGTATGGACTAAGAGAAAAGAATTTAACAGGTAAGACTAAAATCCTCTTTTCTCTGTCGTCCAATACAGGTTACTGGTAACTTTGGGATGTCGAACCATTGAGTTTCCCAGATCGGGAAGTAAGGCAAGGACCAGGCGCAAGGCCCCCAAAATCACCAGAGCAGATATGAACCATCAGATCAGAGATAGCCCAACAAAATAAATGAAGTGTCAACAGACACTGAACATGGGTAATAATACCCCAGTAATTGTTACACAGCACGCTGAACTAGAGCTAACAGGGCTCAAAAGTAAAGGAAGCACCAAAGAACCGAAGAAGATCCTAGACAGGCAAGACTGCCTCCAGGATCTTCCTCCCAAAACTGGCGTCAGCTGATGCCAGCACATCAACACGGTAGTGCTTCAAAAAGGTGTGCCACTGACCAACTGGCAGCCTTGCACAACTGATCAGCGGAGGCCTGATTCTTGAAAGCCCAAGAAGCCCTAATAGATCTAGTAGAATGAGCCGTGATCCAAAAGGGAACAGGCTTCTTCCTGAGCTCGTAAGCCTTACGAATAGTGGACTTGATCCATGATGCAATAGTCACTTTGGATGCAGGTCTCCTTGCCCTTGGGCCCTCAGGAATGATGAACAGCGAGTCAAATTGCCTAATGGACTCAGTGCGATGTACATAAAACTTGAGACAACGCACCACATCTAACAAATGGAGGTCCGTCACCTTGTCAGAGGAAGGGTCAGGGCAGAAAGAAGGCACAACAATCTCCTGATTAATGTGGATCTCAGAGACCATTTTCGGGAGAAACTCCTGAGAAGTGCAAAGCACCGCTTTGTCTTTGTGAAACACCAAAAAGGGTGGTCCACAAGACAGAGCATGCAACGCTGCAACATGCCGAACAGACACGATCGTCAGCAGAAAGGCCATTTTCCATGTCAGCAGGAGTAGAGGAATAGTAGCCAAGGACTCAAAGAAAGAGCACTGAAGGATGCCCAAAACCAAGGTAAGATCCCACTGAGCAACGCCCTGGAAGAAAACCTTGACATCAGGAAGAATAGCAATGTGCCTCTGAAAGAACACAGAGAGAGCAAAAGTTCTGCCGACTCTCTGGATGAATGGCGATGTGTAGATATGCGTCCTGAAGATCCAGCGAGGCAAGGAATTCCCCTGGGGACATAGCAGCAATAACCGTCCTTAGGGACTCCTGGTGATAATGAGTCCTGATCACAAAGGAATTGAGATCCTTCAAATCCAAAATGGGACAACAGCCGCTGTCCTTCTTGGAGACCACAAAGAGGTTTGATTAAAAACCCATACCTCTGTCCAAAATTGTGAGAGGTTCCAGAACATCCTTTTCTAGATGGGCCTGGCTAGTGCTATTGAACAGATGGTGTTTCTGTATGCCCTGGGACGTATGACAGGGGAAAAAAAGAAAGGGAGGAAGAGAGATGAGGGGGACCCTGTACCCTTCTGCCACCACCTGTAAAACCCACGGGTCCACCACTGAATCCTCCCAGACGCTGTGGTAGTGACGCAGACAGCCACCCACAGCAGATTGGGGACCTGGGTTCTGAGAGTCATACCGAAGAAGGAATGGAAGCCTTAGGCTTAGAGGAGACCTTGGGCTTCCATTGCTGTTTGGGCTTGGAGGAGGAATGCGGAGCTGAGGGAACCACCTGTCTCAGTCTGGAAGGAATGAAATCACAGATGTTAAGAGCTAGGAGGATAATAAGTAATGATGAACATCTTAAGGGAGCACTGGATATCATGGGAAATACATTTTTGCAACAAGGTTACAGTCGGGATCTCATAGAGACACACAAACAGACAGTATTTAATACCAGCAGACAAAGTTGCTTTGCAACAAAAGACAAATCCAATGATGACCGCTTACGCCTACATACAACTTACAACACAGGAGTGGACATTGTAAGATCAGGTATTAAGAAGCATTGGAACATTGTAAATACTGACCCATCATTACCATTTATTAAGAAGGAACCACCTATGGTCTGCTACAGGAGAGGACATAATTTGATGGATATATTAGTGAAAACTGATCCTGTGTAAAGTTACACTAAAAACATTATTGCGAATAAGCGGGGTTGTTTCAAATGCCCTTCGTGTGTTACTTGCAACTACATGCTAGCAGGAACATTTTTTAGACATCCATACAAGGGTTATAAGATACCCATCAGACATAATCTCACATGTACGAGTCAATTTGTAATTTACATCATTATTTGCCCCTGTGGGTTAACCTATGTGGGCAAAACTACAAATACTTTTAAAGAAAGGATGGCTAATCACAGATCATCTATCAGGGCAGCTTTAGAGGCAGCCTCTAATCCAAGTAAGAAACAACTTTCTAAGATTAAAGAGCAACCGGTGGCGCTTCATTTTGCAACTTTCAAACATCCTTTGCCATCTTTACGCTATATGGTGATTGATTGGATACCACCCCTCTCCCGGGGAGGAGATCGTGGCAATAAACTATTGCAAAAGGAGGCACAATGGATATATTTTCTGGACACAGTGGCCCCTAGGGGCCTGAATGAGAAATTGTCCCTCAGTTGCTTTTTGTAAAGATGGACATCTGGTACTTTCGCGGGGGGGTGGATGGGGGACAATGCAGGGCTATGTACCCTGTTTTGCCCCCCTCTGCCACCCCTGCCCATATTTTGGTAATTTAAAAATCGTTAATGCCCATTTTTATGTCCCTGTGGGTTGTTGGTGTGTGATCTAGCTGAGATTTTGCAGGTATAGGATGTGCAAAGGACTGTAATTAAGTGATCCCTGTCTTTATGGAGATATCATGTATATTACCATATGTAGATTTTTGCAATCATTAGTCTCGCTTATGTTATCAGCAGCTCATTTTTGTCCCCTGTGTGTTGGAGGGTCTCGTCAATTAATGGGGCGCGTTCCGCCAACACTCGGGGGACTACAGACTGGTGTGCTCTGTTCGCCATCTGGGTGCATTCTGGTGCTGTAGATACCCGCTGTTCACTGGCACTGTGTGATATATAAAAGCTTCCATGTATTTCATGACAACATGTTTTGGTTCATTTTATATTAAGGGATCCGCTTGGCCTATTGAATGCAGTGAGTGTAAAGACTCATTGGTACCCGCCTAAAATTCACATCTCAAGATTTTTTCATCCGCGAATATGGATAAATGGCAATGACCCCTACAATAGGTCTCCACTGGTCTGCAATGGTTGCAGTCAGTGTAGAGCCAGGGGGTAAGAGGAAGATTTACTAATTTTATTCCCTCATCTTTACGGATTACTGTTGGGATGTCTCACGGAGCTTACAAGGTTGTTACCAACGGGAGCTGAATTACCATCTCCACCGCGAGGTGGATGCGCAATGGCGACTGTATCATGATGTCTGATCTGAGAGATACATGGAGGGACCATACCCGTTGATTTCAGGTTATTGGATTTTTGTACTTGTTATCAACACAGTAAACGTGGGATTTGTTAATCTGTTACATTTGAATGCTTACGGTGGGTCTGCGCACTGTGAGTGTAACGATTTTGCACAGAATGATAATAGCTCTATCGGTGTATACAATGTCTCCAATTATGTGTTATTGGGTTACTTAGACTGATCGGGTTGGCGACTGGGAGCATGGCAGATCTGGTTTGTTTCTTTTCGTGATCTTTACATTGGAATTAGTTAGCAATATTTTGTTCTTCACTATAGTTTAAGTATTGTTGTATTCATCACAGCAGTCATTTGGTTGTTGGTGCATTAGAGGTGTAGGACACATTTCCCAAGATCCTTGACTGATGCCAGGGGGCATTGGACTAAACGTTTGTGACGTCACTGGCAACGCATTCGAGTGAACTTGGCGGGTTTTGTTTCACTTGTCACTGTATATAAGGTCTCTTTGAGCGTTTTTGTGTTGTCTTGATAAAGGCCCTTGAGGGGGCGAAACGTTGACGAATAAATATTAACCCTTTAAGTCCTGTGAGTGCACTTCTCTACATGGCTCTTGGGCCATGTCTACTCTATACATAGATTTTTGGAGTAGCACCCGGGCATTTAATCTTTTTTAATTTATAAATTTTTGGTTGAATAGGAGTGCCCATCCATTTGCCTATATATATACAAATATATATATATATATATATATAGAGAGAGAGTGGAGATTGTAGCCGTATTAGTCCAGTGATGCAGATGTAAAATAACAAACAAAATAAGTATCTTGTAATACCTTTTTTAATGCTTTAGACTTGAGAAAGGGAGGTTCTCCCGAAAGCTTGTCAATCCAAAATTCTGTTAGTCCAATAAAAAAGGTATTACAAGATACTTATTTTGTTTGTTATTTTACATCTATATATATATATATATATATATATATATATATATATACATATCCAGTTGTGAAGCACTCTCACTTTAATAACAAAACGCCTGGGTGCCAGATTCACATGGGAGTCCATACAAATCATAAAAGAAAAAAGAGCCGGCACTCTCAGGACTTCTCAATGATAGTGATATTTTACTTAGTGTCAACGTTTCGACGTGTCAACGTTTCGACGTGGATTACCACATCTTCATCAGGACGAAGATGTGGTAATCCACGTCGAAACGTTGACACTAAGTAAAATATCACTATCATTGAGAAGTCCTGAGAGTGCCGGCTCTTTTTTCTTTTATGATATATATATATATATATATATATATATATATATATATATATATATATATATGTATTCTCATATTGATTGTTATTTTCCCTTTAAATGGTTAAGATTACCCCTTTTCATGCTGGCGACATGTTTAATGTCTTGTTGTGAACATCGACCAATAGTGGTTGATGTTTCAAAATGATACCCTGATAATGTAAATAAAACTGAAGTCTTCCTTACCCCAGAATCCCCGATCAGAAGCAGTTTGAAGACATACTCTTAATTCTTCGCCATCTTAAAAGCTACTATACAGGAAATGCCAGCGGATGCACTCTATTGGATGCTAGCAGCAGCAATCTACATTGAACTGTATGTTAATTGGATGCTAACTCCATAACATCACCAGTAGCCACCCAACATGGGGGACCCTCTTCAGCCAATCACAGAGTAAAGTTTATCTGGATAAGCTGCCGAGTGAAACTGGGAGGTATGAGCTGATTGGTGGGAAGAATATCAGAGTGGCGGCTTGTGATTTTTCACCTTCAAAGTCAGGGCGATTGATTGAAATGTCGTCTATGGTTATTTAAAGGGATAGTAATACTTAATTTTAACTTTATTTTATTTTGTAGGCATTAAAAAAACATGAAGAATGATATAAGTCTTATCTCTGAAACCTTTATGGTTTAAGAGATATTCACAAACAAAGTATCCCCCCCCTGTTCAACCAGATCAGAAGGGAGATGCCCAGGTAGACTGCGGAGAGGGACAATCTTCTATTAAGATAATGGAAAAAGCTGAAAAACTTGTCAAGGGGGGAAGTGCTTTCATTGTTTTCATACAAAGAAAATTGTCCCCTTCTGTTATCTGTCCTGTCATACAACCTGATCCACATCTGAGAAGAGATGGCTTACACTAGGTAAAAGGGGCGGGGAGGGGAACTTTGCTTGTGAATATCTCATAAACCATAAAGGTTTGAGAGATAAGACTTATATCATTCTTCATGTTTTTTTAATGCCTACAAAATAAAATAAAGTTAAAACGAAGTGTTACTATCCCTTTAAAGATACATTTGTATTTTTCACTGTAGCTGAAAATAGTGAAAGGGCGTAAATAGTATACTGCAAGAGTATATTCTATTGGCTAAAGTTCTGCCTTGGGTGGCAGATCAGAGGGAAACAAAGCATTAACTGAAAATAATGATTACTATATGTTGTTAATGTGTACCTGGCAACTGTCCCAGATTACACAGGTTATAGATGTGAGGAAACTGTTTACTCATTGAGTAGGCTGTACACCGCTCTGCACTGTGATGACCCCTGTTTGAAAACACAGTCTCCCACAGCTGTTAAACTTGTGAGTGGCAGAGGGGTATGCAAAACATTGCTTTGAAGTGTGCTGCATAGCCCTGTGGCACTTAACCCCTTAAGGACTGGCGGTCATGGGACATTTCCTTCCCATAATGACCGCATAGGCGCACTTGGACGCGCCGGTACACGTGACCTGTCATGTCCTGATCTTGGAGCGGTCCCAATCTTGGAGCGGTCAATTTCAGGCCCTATTTTTACTTACAGCGCTCCCGGTAGAGCGCTGTAAGTAAAAAGTACGTGACGTACCATGACTGTCATCGGTCCTTGAGTAATTCCAGGACCGTGACGGTCCTGGTACGTCAAGGGTCCTTAAGGGGTTAAAGGGGTAAGAGCTGTGGGAGACTGTGTTTTCAAACAGGCGTCCTCACATTGTGGAGTGGTGTGTTTTCCTGCTCCCCAGCCGCTTCATGTGTTTGATGACCCGCTGTGGTTGGGGAGGGGGTGATGCGCAGGCTGCCATGGGATGTAGGGTCCAGAGAAGGCAGGTTTTGAACAAGTCATGGAAGGCAAGTTGTTTCTTTTAATAAGAGATAGTGGGGAGGCGCAAAGTGACGTCCATGTGTATGTAGTGCTGCGGCAGTGTGGAAGAGATGTGCATATCTCCTCCTAGCTGCCGCCTTGGGTTGTGTGTGGCACTGATATAGAATTTGTGGTCACGTGACCACTTCTTCTTTTATAGTATAGATAATACATATTTAAACCCCAGTGCAGAGAGGTATTAAAAGTATTACTTTTCAATGTGTTTGACAGGACCGGATTTACATCCCAGGCTCCCCTTGTTAAAGGGATAATAATGTTTCATAATAAAAGCATCTCTAATTAATCAACATAGTATTTGGACTTTGGTGAGTGTTATTTCAATTCTGTCAGAGTTGTAGTTCAAGAGTAATTCAGTGACAAAGTATCCCCCTCCCGTCCCTTTTACTGATATAACACTGTTCACCCAGATCAGAAGGGAGGTGCCCAGGTAGACTGCAGAGAGGGACAATCTTCAATTAAGATAAGGGAAAAACCTGAAAAACTTGTAAAGGGGGGGCAGGGATTTCATTGTTCTCATAGGAAGTAGATTGTCCCCTGCTGTTATCTGTCTGGTCTATGGACTGCATTCCACATCTGAGAAGAGATGGCTTACACTAGGTAAAAGGGGTGGGAGGGGAAACTTTGCTTGTGAATATCTCTCAAACCATAAAGTTTTGAGAGATAAGACTTATATCGTTCTTCATGTTTTTTTAATGCCTACAAAATAAAATAAAGATAAAACAAAGTATTACTATCCCTTTAATGCACCCTAGGTGTCCTTAGCTCCACCCATGTCCACACCTCACTCCTCACATGACTCCGTCCCCAGTCCCATACGCTGTTTCCAGGCCTGTAAGACGCAAGAACAAAAAAGCTTTAAACCCTTTGTTGCTAGATAGACCTCCAAAGCATTGTTTTATACTGTGCTGGAGATCTCTCTATTATCTAAGAGGTTAAATAATAGCCTGTAAAGGGGTATAAAGCTGGTGCAGGGGCACTGACATTGCTCTGCCACACCCACAACAGAGAATATAGATGTGGCCATCACAGCTGAGGCGCCTTATCTGCCTATTGGGAAATGCAGCCCTAGCACTGGATACCCTTTTGGCAATCAAAGGGTTAAATCACCGGGAATTTTAGTTTTTCCTGTGATGCAGTTGGTTTGCACAAAATTGGTACCATATAGCAATTAGTGACATAGTTGAACTATTTCCATTTCATGCCCATAAAATGTACACCGTTCTTCCAGTCATAAATATAGCATCAGTCAGATGCAGAACAGAGCGTGAAAGAATCTTTGCTGAAACGATTCATATTACTTAATGCATAATACATAGGGGAGCTGATTGTCACAGCACAGTGTGAACATAATGTGTAACACATAAGTGCCTGAAAGAGGAACGCTGATCATCTTGGCACTCAGCACTGGAGATGTACCCAACCATGATAATCCAAAACGCATCCCTGGAAGCACAGAGAAAATCGCATCACAATCTCAGAATAGGCCCTTTGTTTAATCATATGCAAAATTTACCATGTTCTGTGAGAGTAAATGAGGTCCATATCCTGACATTTTTATTTGTCTGACAATGAATCATATAAATTAATTATCCCAGTACATGCCATACAGCTACAATGCATGAGACAATATTACTTTTGTTATTTACACACATAAACGTACACACATAAAACACACACACGTACACACACACAAATATAAACATGCACACACACTCATACACACACACACACACACATACACAAAAATATAAACATGCACACACACATATAAACATACACACACACTCATACACAAACAAATATAAACATACACACACATTCATACACACACACACATACATACACACAAATATAAACACACACACACTCATACACACACAAATATAAACATACACACACACTTATAAACACACACATACACACACACACACACACAAATATAAACATACACACATACTCATACACACACACACAAATATAAACATACACACACACTCATACACACACACATATACACACAAATATAAACATGCACACACACACACAAATATAAACATACACACACACACACACACATAAACATGCACACGTATACAAACACACATGCATACATGCACACACAGTCATACACACTCATACAGATACACACTCACACACACAGATATAAATATGCACACACATACATAGATACACATAACACACTCATCCACATAAACACACTTATACACACATATACGTATACAAACACATGCATACATGCAGGCACACTCACACATAGAGATAAACATGAACACATGCATGCACAAACTCATACACATAAACATGCACATATGCACACACATAAATATAAACACATGCGCACACACACTCATAAACATACACTCATATATACACATATATAAACACATACACACAAATACACAGGCATACAGACACCTACACACATAAACAGATATACCTTCATATAAACACACACACACACTCATATAAACACATACACAAATACACGCTCACACACACACACTCATATAAACACATACACACACACAAACACACACTCACACATACAGACACACATGCATACACTGATGGTGCCATAGTAACAAAGATAGTGGAGCAATTCTGTGGCAAACCAATTGCACCATAGGTAACATAAAAAAGTCTTGATTTCTTTAAATATCACTTTAATGTAAATTGAATGTAAGAGAAGTCTCCATTTAGAAAGAAATTCAAGGGGTTAAAAGGGTTAACTCTTTAAGTAGTAGAGGGTTAACCATAGGGATAATCCTATAAAGGGATGGTAATCCCAGAAAAAAAGTATTAACTATTTGGTAGATACAATTAAAAGAGAGTACTTGCACTTATTCGTATCTCTCATACCATCATGTTTTGAGAGATATAGGAAAATAAAGTTCTCCTCCGCCTCTTCTTTCTGCTAAATGAGCTGTAAAGCTGTCAGAAGCAGATTCTGGTTCCTGGATCAGATGCTGGCACTTAAGCAGTGCCAACATAGCAATACCTACAAATAAATACTTCATCGGAACGGTCTACAATGTGTGTCTGGTTTGCAACAACATGACGTAGACCATTCTGATGAAGTGAGAAAAATACAAACTGATGGAGCAAAACAGGTTGAACTACTAGTCTGGTGTCCTTGTAAGCAGCTACATATAAAGGTTTACACTCCCTAAAAACCAAATCAAAAACAAATTACAATATAACTAATCGAGCGCTACACAAGGACAAACATCTTATCTATAGTAACCATTCGACACTACACTCTCAATCATTATATCCAGAGAGAGAAGACTTGTAACTAAGTGTCAAACACAAATCCCCTGTAATGATATATTGTGATACATATATATACTAAATGACACTACCAAAAAGATGTTCTAAAATATATAACCCATATTCCAAAAAAAAAAAAAAAATTAAAAACGCAGTTTAATAACAAAACATATATCTTACATATTCATTCCAACACAAAATAATTCTAAAAATCATTGGTCAAATCCTCAGCTATAAAAATATGTATAGATAAACATATCCCTAGATTACCACAAACCCCCAATGGTCCAGATGTGTGCACTACAAATCCGGAAGGTCTCTACAGAGACTTATCCCGGTGTAACACTACACACACTCGGACACACTGTGGCTGTGTGTCTAATAAATAGTATTCTATTTTACATATACCAATAATACAAGAACACACAGAATACATCTGGTCTGTGGTCAATGACCACTACGTGGACCCAAGTCCAGAGGTATCCACAAAATATTATGTCTGCGGACACCCGGATACAAATAACCAGATCTGCAATCATAAAGCCCTAGATAATATTGTGACTACCGACCACCATCCGAGATATATCAACCTCGCATGTATTAAAGGGATAGTAATACTTCAAAATGACTATCCCTTATATTGAAGCCCTTGTAAAACGGAATAAAATGCCACCAGCAGCATCTCTCAAACCTTTATGGTTTGGGAGATAGCCGCTTTTAAACTTCGCTACCCCCTGCCTCTCCGCTGACGTCATCATTTTTGCATCAGCAGGGAAATCCGGTCCCGGGACCGGCAGAGGCTCTTTAGCAGAGCCGATATCTCGTTATGGAAAACAAGATCCTTCACTAAAATGGTCTTCTAGGTGTGCTTGGTTACCAAGCACACGTAGAAGACCATTTTAGTGAAGGAACTTTTCTTCTATAACGAGATCTGGCTCTGCTGAAGAGCCTCCGCTTGATTCAAAGAAGGGATTTCCCTTCTGCAGCAAGAACGCTGACGTCAGGGGAGAGCCAGGGGGGAGCGAAGTTTAAAAGCGGCTATCTCTCAAACCATAAAGGTTTGAGAGATGCCGCTGGTGGCATTTTAATCCGTTTTACAAGGGCTTCAATATAAGGGATACTAATTTTGAAGTATTACTATCCCTTTAATGCTAGTCACACAATATGCAAAACTTACATGTAATACATAGAATCTACATATAGAAGGCTAGAAGTGAAAACTTAAAAAATACCAAAGTGTACACTTAAATTAAATAAAAGTCAAAATTATACCCTCCCGCCCTGGTACCTAGGGCAATGGAGGGAAAAAAATAAAAAAAAGTCACACCAATAAGTGGCAGGTCTGTTTTATTTATGAATAGATTTGCCTGCTTCCAGTGACCGAATGAATATGTAAGATATATTTTTTGTTATTAAACTGCGTTTTTAATTTTTTTTTTTTTTTTTTTGAAATATGGGTTTTATATTTTAGAACATCTTTTGGTAGTGTCATTTAGTATATATGTATCACAATATATCATTACAGGGGATTTGTGCTTGACACTCAGTTACAAGTATTTAGATACATGTTTTCTCTCTCTGGATATAATGATTGAGAGTGTAGTGTCGAATGGTTACTATAGATAAGATGCTTGTCCTTGTGTAGAGCTCGATTAGTTATATTGTACTTCATTCTGATGAAGTATTTATCCTTAAATATCATTATATTGGTGCTGCTGAAGAGCTGCCTTCTGATCCAGGAAACAGAATCTGCTTCTTACAGCTTTACAGCTCATCAAGCAAAAAGGGGAGGGAGCGGAGAACGTTATTTTCCTATATCTCTCAAACCATAATGGCCTGAGAGATACGACTAAGTGCAAGTATTCTCTTTTAATTGTATCTACCATATCGTTAATACTTTTTTCTGACATTAATATTCCTTTAAGTATAACAGTAATGTATTGCTTGGTCCTTAAAAGGTTAAGGGCATGTAGAGATCACTGCTGGAAACCAGTGAAAGGCAAACATGATTAACTAATGACATACCAATGCATTACTTGTGTCACACTTTTACCAACAGGGGGTCCTGAAACAGCTCAGTAGGGCTCCCCCTGGGTCCTGATGGACTCTTCTCCCTATGTGCACAGAATTGCACCTCTGTGGCTGGAAGAATGAGGCCCATTTTATATTAACCCTTTGAGTGTCAGAGGGTTATGCAACACTTTGCAAAGCAATGTGTTGCGTACCCCTCTGGCACTCAAAGGGTTAACCCAATATGTCAGCAAACTCTTTAGGTTTCTGTCCAAGAACAGCTTCTCTCAACTGTTCCAAAATATAGACCACAGACTCCAGTCTTTACAGTGAACTACCGGGTCTCCAGGAACGGAGGCTGATTCTGAGGCTTTGGTATGTTTCCAGTTCAACCCCGCCTACTTTTGATTCATTCCGCCCACTTCCTCACCTTGTTCCGCCCACTTCCTCACCCATTCTAAAGGGAAATTCTAACTTTCCTTCTCTCGGCCCTGCCCACCTGGTTACACCACACCACTTTATGACTCGCACCACTCAGACCTGTCCTTCCAAGCCCATGAGCCCACTTCTGGGGGCTACCAAACATAAAGTCCAAAGGTCTGGTGATGAGGGTTTATGTATATAAACTGCAATTCTGAGACTAATCAACTGTGCAATATGGAAAAATACTACTAACCACAAAGGTTTGCAATGTGTTGGAGATCTCCCTAGCATTCAAAAGATCCAAAGCAATGCCTTAGATACCTCTCTAACCTCAGAGGGTTAAAATTCCCATATTATTTATTTATTTTTTTTTTAATTTGCCCCCTATTTTGAAGTTGATTTGCCCCAAATTACACCACTTTGATTGCATACATATGGCTCAGTAACGCTAACGCAGGTTTCCTTTTAGGTATCAAAACCTGCAAAAATGCCCATGAAAAGAAAAAAGAAGAAGCTATAAGTGTATTGTGTGTCTGAAAAGCTTGGTACAAGAGTAATGATTCTACAAGTTATCTACCAAGGTCAGGCTTCCATTACAGCCTTCACTTCTATTCAAGTCAATGGAGTTGCCTAGTTAATGTATAACAGAGCTCTCTGATTCATCTTCCGAACAATAACATCTACTACAATCCCATGCTCTAGACTGGGCAGCATGCAAGTCCGTATAATGAGCAGTGTATTACACTACAACTCCCATCATCCTTCCCTTGCCTGGTGGTTCGATTGCACTTCACAACTGCCCTGAAAGGGACAGTAATGTTCCAGAAAAAAACTTTATAGTTTTATAGTGCTTAAAAAATTAAACTATATGCAACAAATCCTCTCTCTCAAACCACTATGGTTTGAGAGATATTCACTTTCAAAGTACCCCCCTCCCTCCCCTTCTCCTGACGTCAAAATAGGCCAATATAGAAATAATTACTTAATTATTGAAATATTTATTTCTACATAGTACTATCTCGGCTCTGCTGAAGAGCCGGCTGCCTGTCCCTGGACGAAGATCTTCTTCTGTCAGCTAGAGGGCAGACTTCTTTGAAACTGCTGGGAGGGGGGAACTTTACGTGCTTCAATCTCTCAAACTATAAATGTTTGAGAGATGGGACGTAGCTCATTGTACTACTATTTTTAATGTCTACTATATTAATATTTGTTAAATAAAAGCAATACTACCCCTTTAAAGGAAACTTTTAGCCCTGTGAATGCTATAGAAGTCTCCAATGCATTTACAATACATTAGAGACCTTTGTAGCACTCAAGAGGTTAAAGGACGCATTTAAATCAAGATAATTTTAGGAATGTTTATAGGTCCCCTTTGGTGCAGCTGGTTTGCATCAGAAATGAGCAAGTCTGGGGTAAACCAGCCATAGTACAGGGTGATAAAAGCATTGATTTAAATTGGGGTGTATGCTATAGGGGCTCTATTGTATTGCTTCCCAATGCAATGAAGAACTCTCTAGCACTCAAAGGGTTTAAAAGCTGCATTTAAATGAGTCTGGGTTTTAGGAAATGTTTATTTGTGTCTTATGATGGAGTTGGGTTGTCCCAGAATTGCTCCTATTTTGGTGTGTGCGTAAGGCCCCTTGACTCAATGGAAGAACATAGGAGTCTGCACATGTCTGTAAAGCGGGTTTGACTAGAACAGTGTTGGGGGAGATCAGGTGAGAAATAGCACTGCAGGTAATCCGAGACATGGAATACTGGAACGGGTTCTCACACAAATGTACTGAAATGTAGAAAAATTTGGGGCAAAACAACCAACCGCAGGGAACATATGAAACTTCTAATTGATTTAAATTGGGACCTGGAATGCTTTACTATGCATTCAAGGGGTTAACCTTTTGAGTGCCCAAGGAGTAAGCAAGGAATTGCAAAGCTGGAGGAAGAAGAGGTAGTCTCTGCCCAGAAGTTCCTTTCCCTCTGGAGGAAGGAGCTCAACCCCATGGTTCCTGTGTTCCATACTGGAAGTGAAATAAATCTGTGTAATGTTCTTGGCATTTATTCTCTCTTGTAGTCTGTAACTGAACAGGAACAATTTACTACCTGGAGAATGTCTACATAGCCTTTTAGAATAAGGGTGTTTCTAGCTGAAGCCATAAAGAGCCCCCCACACACACAATTCTATTGCCATGAAAGCATTCCCAACATGAAAAAATTAGCTGTTCAGTTGTTTGCCACAAAATAAATACATTGTTTGTAAATGGCCCTATGCACGTTGGTACTGTTCGTTGCAAACACAGGGTCTGACCCAGTAGAAAGAGGAAAGTGTTGAAGATTCTGTAAGGGGCGGCCATTCAGCATGCATTCAAATACAGCACTGAGACCAATGTATCCACATTACTGTACAGTTTAGTGCGTCTAAGCACAGCAGAATAAGCATAATGCATAGATAAACATTTCCAGAAATGTAGGATTTGTCAGTTGTACAAAATAATGAGTTTAATGTACTAAGAAGAAATGGAGCAATTCAGGAGCATACCAACTGCACCACAGGGGATAAATAAAAATTCCACAAATATCCATTGATTTAAATGAGTCTTTACATCCCTTAAATACTAGAGAAGTTTCCAAATGTTTTAGAGACCACCTGAGCATTTCTGGAACTAAAATCCCCATTTAAATCCACAGGAATTTTACTTGACCCCTATGGTTAGTTTGCGCTTGAATTACTTTGTACATTGTCCTCAATAATAACAATATGATATCTGTGCATTCAACAGCAGACTCCAACAGCAGCAGCAGACTCCAACAGCAGCAGCAGACTCCAACAGCAGCAGTCTAGTGAATATAAACCGCTCTCCAAGGTCCTGAAGTCTTGTCAGTGCTGAATACAGTCCAGACTGCTGTCCATGGTGCTGTAGGTAATCACTCAACTGAATTAACTACTCACACATCACCAGGCTTCCAAGCCATCTGTTACATGAACCATGAATTGGTATCATAATATTTGAATAGCTTTCAGCTATTTTCTATAGCTGTGAATAAACATCAGTATCCACTAGTGATTACTCACTGCCACTGGCAATGTTATTGTAATTCATATTTTTCTTCAGTTGCAGTTCTTTTTCCATTCACAATTGCCATCATCAACAATCTACAGCAGTGATTCTCAGCACCAGCCTTCGGAGCACACAAGCAGGTCATGTTTTCAGGATAACCTCACATTAGTAAGACAGGGAAATCACAATGGCTAAGCCCCTGATTACTCACCTTTGAATAAGCAGAGATATATGGAAAGCTGACCTGTTAGTGTCCAGCGTGCTCTGGGAACTAATGTTGAGAAACACTGATCTTTCGTATCCATAAGATGTAAAGAAATGTAACAGATAAGAATATGATCTAATTGTGTTTATAGAACATATGCAAATACAAAATGTATTTTTTTAAATTTTTTAATAAAACACCATTGCAATCACTTTAACTCTTTGCCTGCCAGAAGATTGTCTAACACGTTGCTTCTGGCACTGAAAGGGTTAAAGGAACACTATTCCTCCTAATAGCAAAACCCACTTACCTTAGTTTAGTATCCTACTGAAATATCGTCATCTACATGGCGATCCTCAAGGTGTCGCTCGCTTAAAGATTGCCATGTGGCCACTGTGCCAACGCGGCATTTGCCTTGTTAATCCCTTGATCTTTACCTCCCTGTAGTCTTACTCATGTGTCAAGCTGCTCCCACTATGCCTATTGATTCTGCTGTCTGAGCTAATCTAGTGCTCTGCTATCCACTGCTTCTGTCTTCTGAGTTTCTGGCTCAGGCTGACTCAGCTGATCTCTCTGATTACTCACCTGACTGTTATTAGCCAACCCTCTTAGGGTATTTATAGCAGCTTGGCTCACTTCCCCATTGTCCTTGTGTTTGTTTGCTGACCTGTTGCTGCGGATTTTCATGCGCTCCTGTTTGCTGTGTTCCAGACCACATGGCTTGTTCCAGACTTCACTGACTTCTGTGCTTCTGATCCTCGTCTTGTTCCTGACATCGCAGACTTCTGGTTTCCTGACTCCAGCTTGGCTGAATACCTGTCTTGGTTCCTGACCCTGGAGTGTCTTTTGGGTTATGCTCTTGAATCATGCTTCTGTTTTTGTTGCACTGTTGTGCAGTGTTGTTTTTGTTGTATTGTATTTTACCTTTTTTTGTCCTGTCTGGTTCCTGGTCCCTAACACTCATGCTAGTACATTCCGCTAAGTATCTCAGATGTATTGTAGGTGAACTGTCTGGATCAGATGGCAATTTTAATATAAAAAACAGTTTAATTGGAACTAATTTTGGAACATATTGGAGGAGAGTCACTGAGCAATGTGTTGCACATCCCCTTGATCTTTACCTCCTTGCAGCTATTGGTGGTGTATAATGACATCAACTGCCCATAAGAGATACTCAGCAGAATGTACGAGCGTGAGCAGGACAACTGAAGACTACACTGAGGTAAAGATCAAGGGATTAAAAAAGGCATTCAAAAGGTTAATGTGTGCCTGGAGCAAATGCTGCGTTGACACAGTGTCCACATGGTAACCTTTAAGGGTGACATTCTAATGTCGCCGCATCTTAAGCAGGTGACAATCTGATGTTGCCCCTTTGATGCGATCGACATTCTGATGTCTCCCTTTTGAGGGTCGCCATGTAGGTGTTGATATTTCAATAATAAACCCCTTCATTTGAGCAGAACATTCTAATGGGCACTATAAATGCATTCTGCAGTGATTAGTTTCCCAAATGATTATGCGATTAGTACTGGATATCATGTCCAGTAAGGCAGGTAGGAATCATCGTTGCAGGACTCAAGGACTTGGAATTCCTCATATGAAAGTCTTCCTAAGAACCCTGCAGTAGGAGGAGTTTTGAGTCCATGAGTCCTGTGTAAGGAATCATTTCTTCCTCATTGGACATAATATCCAGAAATAATTACAGGTAAATATCAAGATACCAATGCTTTCAGAATTGATTCATAGTGGCCGTAATGATTTTTTGCCCAGATTAAAGGAGAACCAACAACTCCTAATAATCCTTCACTTGCATTACTAGAACTATAATATCCATATGGCTCCTATTAATTTTTCTGTGCTCCATAGTTTGAGAGAAAGGGGGTTATTCACTAAGACATGATAAAGTGGAGATGACTTCTCCAGTTCCTATGTTATTCTATAGAACCTATGCACTAAGATCTCCAAAGTTGAAGAAATATTAGTGCATAGGCTCCATAGAATAACATAGGAATTGGAGAGGTAATATCACTGGAGAAGTTATCTCCATTCACATCACCTCTTTACCATCTCTTTTCATGCCTTAGTGCATCTCCCCCAACATCTTCATGTGAATGAAAGCGAACATTACAGTTGCCAGCAGGACAACAGAACCTAAAATTTGTAATGTTAACCCTTTAAGGACCTTTGCTTTGAAATGTATTGTGACCACTCATGTTCTTAAAGTGATATTAATGCTTAAAATGTACAACAATGTATCTTGTAGGGTTTATCCACCTGAGTAAAACAAGGGTACTCCCATTACTCAGAGGTGTTTTATTCAAAAGTTCTTGCTTTTGTAACCTGAACTTTTTTAGGTGCAGTATCTCAGTGGCCTGAAATTGTACAGTGGCGCTGTTGCTACACCATCCTATTGAGGTTTATGGTCAACTGACCAGAGCTGCCCACAGGATGATGTAGCAACATCGCCACTGGGAAATTTCAGGCCATTCTGATATCGCACCTAAAAAATTAAAGTTTGAGATGCAATAACTATTCAATAAAATACCTCAGCAGTGGGAGTAACCTTGTTTTACTAAGGAGGATAATCCTTACAATATATATATTTTTTACATATGACGTGTTACTATCCCTTTAAAGAGTAAGTAGTCTCTTTGTCAGCTTCCTGCAACTGTCATGTCCACCTCCATAGACACGACATCCAGAACTGACTATAGAAGTCAACGGCACAAGGGCAAAAAATCGTAGGAACCATTAGGATTTTCTGGCCACAGTAAGGAAAGTTGGGGGATATTATTAGGTCTTATATTACATCTCCTTTAAGATATTTTGAAGTTTATTATTGGGAAGTGTTGTGTTCTTTAACTCTTTGAGGACCAGAGGGGTGGGCAACGCATTGTGGAACAATATGTTGGCCACCCCTCTGGCACTCAAAGAGTTAAAGGATATCCATATTCATTCACTGTATAAATAAATTATACCTTTGTAAAACCTCTCTATCTAAATCATGCACTTTCTTGGGTCAGCAATGCCTTTTGTGACCAGTAGTTTAATCAGTCAACATTTTGGCCTTACTACCATAAAAAATGCTTCGAATTTTGTAAAAAATAAACAATATGACAAAAATCCTATCTCTCAAACCGCTGTGGTTTGAGAGATATCCTCCGGTAAAGTTCTCCTCTTCTCCTGACAGCAGGAGTTCCTGGTCCGGGAACCGACAAGTGGCTCTTCAGTGGAGCCGCAATAGCGCAATTTAAAAAAGAAGTACTTCTTTGGAACAGTCTACAAAGTGTGCTTGGTTTGCAGTCGTGCTATTGCAGCTCTGCTGAAGAGCCTTCTCGTCGGCCAACACGGATCTCCTTCTGTCAGCTTTACAGCTGTCATCAGGAGAAGGGTCCCCGGATCAGCAACTCCTGTTTACAGCTGATGTCAGGAAAGGAGGGGGGGGGGACTTTAGGGGAGGATATCTCTCAAACAATAGAGGTTTGAGAGATAGGATCTGTGTCATATCGTTTTATTTTTTTAACCTCTGCAAAACTCTAAGCATTTTTTATGAGACATTACTGTCCCTTTAAGGAAGACTCATTTTTAAATTTATTTTTCCGATCTTTTATAAAAATCCATTTAAACATTTTCAGGCATCTTCTGACATTTACATCCAATTGAGGCAGAAAGCAGTAGCTTCTTTTTCATTTATTTCATGTGATTTATTTATAGGAAAAGAGGAAACAATTATTTTTGACACTTAGCATTTGTTGCTTGGAGAATGTTTTCCTCTTAATAATAAGAAAGCTGTGTCAAAGAAAATTGCATCTCTCTGACAAACGCAACGATACACATTAATATATATTTACTTATTTACTTAAAGTATAACGTCTCCTACAACATTCTCTAACATTGATGTTTTAGAAGTCTCCTTTTTTAAAGTACTAAATCTTAGAAATATATAAAAGCAGCAGATAAAATTAAAACTTTATTATGTAAAAATATATTTGCCCTGTTGAGTGCCAGAAGGTTGCCCAACACATAATGCTTTCTTAATAGATATCGAAAACAATTGTGTACGTCATGATTTACATTGATTTAAAGGGATAGTAATGTTTAAAAGCAGCTCCAATTAATCTTCATAGTATTTGGGCCATGGAGAGTGTTATTTCAGTACTGTCAGAGTTGTAGTTCAAGAGTAACTGAATGATAAAGTATCTCCCTCCCGCACCTTTTACTGATGTAACATTGCTCACCTCAGAACAGAAAGGTGGTGTCCAGATGGCTTGCAGAGAGGGACAATCTTCAATTTGCATAAGGGAAAAACCTGTCAAGGGGCAGGGTTTTCATTGTTCTCACAGTAAGAGGATTGTCCCTTACTATGAGCTGTCTGGTCCCAGGACCAGATTCCACATCTGAGGGGAGGTGGCTTACACTAGGTAAAAGGGACGGGAGGGGGATACTTTATCATTCTATTACTCTTGAACTACAAGTCTGACATTATTGAAACAACGCTATCCATGGCCCAAATACTATGAAGATTATTTGGAGCTGCTTTTATTTTCAGACGATAGACACAAGTTCTGGTGACTCTGAAGAAGAGTTGGCTAATGAGGCAAGAGGTGGCCAATCCGAAGAAACCCCTAGTAATGGCTCATCTATTCAGCGTCCTTTTTTAGATCAAGACCCTGGGAAACCTCCAAATCCTCCCCAACAGCAGATTGTGGGAGCAGGAGGAGAAGATATACAAGAAGGGGACAAAAAGGACATCAACATTGGAGCCACAAACTTGCCCAGAAAGGCCAAACTGAAATAGAGTCCTCTGTATATAACTTGTCTAAACATACTTTGACTCTGGGTGAAAAGTCTCTTTTGAACAAAGGTCTGTCTTATATTCCTTCTGTAAAATATGATGCTTTTGAATGGGATGTAGACAGATATAAAATGTTGTGGTTAAAAGAAATGTTTGCAAACCAGCCTGTAACAGCTGCATCACTTGCCCCCTCCTTCAAACTAAAAAGAAAAAAAAGACTTTGCTTCAAGCGATCCATCCATAGTAACTTTCAACAGGATGGTGGAATCAGAGACTGAGTTACACTAACACCACAACTATTATCCACCCTAATCTAAATAAGGAAGAAAGAAAGGCGATTTTTAGTTTGAGAAATGACTCCTCCATCGGCATTCGGCCAGCAGATAAAGGAGGAACGATTGTGGTCCTAGACTATATTGAATACAGCAAAGAACTTAATCTCCAGTTAGAGGATCAATCAATTTATGTCCATTTAAAAACGAATCCGACGGAGACTATTCAAAAAATTCAAATCCCTTATCGATATGGGGATCAACTCTAATTGGATCAATGAAGACACAGGACAATACCTATATCAACAAAATCCGATATGCACAATATTATACAGGCTTCCTAAAGTCCACAAGTCATTAACTGCACCCCCGATGAGACCAATAGTGTCTGCCAGAAACAGCCTGCTACAACCATTGGGCACATATGTGGACTCTTTCATTCAACCGGTAATCCAGGAGCTACCTACCTATCTCAAAGACACTCCCTCCCTGATTGACATTTTAAAGAATATTAATTTGGAAGTTGAAGATATCTGGTTTGTGTCCCTAGACATCAAGAGTCTGTACACTATTATACCACACCATGAAGGCTTAGAGGCACTACGTGAAGTACTGATGATGTCTGAATTATACAAAGGTCCTCTGATCGAGTTCACACTGGCCATGCTGGAAATATGCCTAATAAATAACTTCTTTCAATTTGAGGGTAACTATTACATATAAGTGTTTGGCACATCAATGGGTGCAAGCATGGCACCGGCCTATGCTAAAGCCTATATGTATATCTTTGAGAAAAGATACATTCTGGAGAGATACAAAGAACATTTGTTATTGTACAAACCCTTCATTGACGACATATTGATAATATGGAAGGGATCTGAATCATCATTGACCACATTCATCCAAGGAATTAATGAAATGGAACATCCAGTGAAATTTACATTATCGTATCATCCAACTGAGATTATGTTCTTAGATCTAACAATCTTCCCCACAGAAAATCATCTGGGTTACTGTTTATACCGCAAGGACACAGATCGGAACACAGTTTTAAATAATACCAGTTTCCACCATCCATCCTTATGGTATGCTACATTGAGTCTTTTGATGTATTTCAGTGTGCAGTGGGTTACCCTCTCAGCAACAAGGTACTGAGGTAATGGCTCTTCTCACAACGGATGTGAGATAAGCCTTTCCTTCTTCTCTGCGGCCACCAAGGATGATGGGAGTTGTAGTGCAATTGAGGTGTGGCAGGGAATATGTGTGAGAAGAGCCAGCACCTCCGAATGCGCTTTAGACGTCTTTCCATCCTTTTAATCCCTTAGGTGGCAGACACAGCATTGTGCAAGCTCCCTTATAACACTAATTTCGTATTACATTACTAACTCGGCTACAGGATCTATAATTGTTGTATGTGACCTTCAGTATGATAAATGAGAATCTCGCGATGTCATGCAGTGTGCGGTTCTCATGTCACCATTTTTATCATGGTAACATAGTAAATGTTTCATGTGGTCGCATGCTCTTCTGCATGCGACCTTTTAAAAGTGAACCTTATTATCATACATCAGATATATAATAATATACTCTGCGTAAATCCTTCTGTTTCTGTATCTTCAGAGGCTTAACTAGAAGCCACCAGGCCCTGGTACGAAAATTGCTATGGGGCCCCCCAACCACATTATCCCCATTGTCCACCTCCCCGCTGTCCACCACCACATTGCCCTCATTGTCCACCTCCTACTTTTTTTGGCACAGGAGGGGCTAATCCCTGGTGGTCCAGCAGCATGAGGTATGGCAGGAGAGGTCTGTGCCTTCTTCTCCTCTATTAGCAGCTGCCGTGTGGTTCTTTCTCCAGTAATGCAGAGCATTGGGAGATGATGACATATCCCAGTGTTCAGCATTACGAGAGCACTGGGGACAGCGAGGGAGCAAGAGGTCTGTGCCAAAGAAGGCACAGACCTCAGATTGCCATTGGGGAGATCAGTCTGATCTTCCCACTGACAAAGTATTTGTTGCAGACAGAAGCAGTGGTCTAGCAGGGTGAGGCTTGGCCCCTGGAGTGATGGGCCCAGTCACAGTTGCGACCCCTGCGACCACTATAGTTACGCTACTGTGTATCGTGCTGCACAAATCAAGCATACGGAATGTGTAGAATGCATACACTGCAATGTGTTGAACACCTCTCTGGCAATGAAGAATTGGTGTCATTTTTAGGCAAGCCAAATGCACCATAAAGGACCAATAAACATTGTCTGAATTTACTTTGATTTAAATGGGGCTTTTAATCCTTTGAATGCTAGAAAGGTCTCCAACGTCTTACTAATCAAGGTGTTGGAGACCATTCTAGACCTTTCTGGTATACATGGGGTTAAAATACCCATTTTATCAAAAGGGAGCTGGAAAATTTGTATCTGTCCCCAGTAATGTAGATGGTTTGTTCCATAATTACTCCAATTCTCACTATGTCAGTGTCAAAATGTCAGTAGCTGTTCACATGTGCTATATAATTCCCTGAGTTAATTTTATCATTCTGTATATATTCTTTCCTTTTTTTTTTTGAGTCAATCATTTGGGAGCTCTCATCTCAGAGATTGTCCATCTTGGAGCAATTGTGTTATCCTCGGACGATTTATTTGCTTAATATTTGAAATATTTCTGCTGGGGTTGAAATAAGCTTCAATCAATTAAACATGGTCTTTGTCTTTAGAAGCAACATGAAAGCTTTTTATACTTCGAAGCCTCTCTTCCCTGCTGTGCACAGGAAGATCTTTCCTTATGTTTTTTAATGCTTCTAGTGACAACAGATGATTCCAAGTAGAGAACGTTGGCTGTTCCCTATGATATACTGCATCCAGAATGAACGTGTTTAAAATACTTCTCTGTGTTCCTTTTAGGAATACAGTTATGTGAGTTATGTTATAAGACCATACCTGGTAACTTTATTTTCTGGCCTCCCTAGAGGGGGAGGCCTGTGGTGCCATTGAGGGAGACAAATGACTATCACAGGAGCAGGACGGACAGGAGCAGAGGTATACCGGTTGCAGACCAAGGGCTTTAACAAGGAAAGATTAAAGACATTGTGTATACGCATATTGGAAGGCAGTTCCAATGCATAAGCCACAGGGTTGATCTTGTGCAACACATTGAAGGGACCAACAAATTGAGGAGCCACTTTGTTGCATGGGACATGGAGGTGCAAATTACGGGATGACAACCACACTCTATCTCCAACCTGGAAGGTCGGTACTGGCAGACATCTACAGTCTGCCTGCCTTTTTTGTTGGTGCACGGAACCACGTATGGTATGCTGTACCCGAACCCATGAGGAACAGAGTGCCTGCAAATGCTCATCCAGAGCTGGAATAGCTTGTGCATGGAAGGTTTCAGGAAGAACAGAGGGTTGGAACCCATAGTTAACCAAGAAAGGAGAACTCTGAGTGGAAGAGTTCACCGCACAATTTCTGACAAACTCCGCCCAGGACAACAGGGTAGCCCAATTGTCGTGGTGGTCAGAGACATAGCAGTGGAGAAATTGCTCCAAGGCTTTGTTCGACCTTTCTGCCGCACCGTTGGATTGCGGATGGTATGTGGAGGAGAATGCCAATTGAGCTCCCATTTGCACACAGAAACGCCTCCAGAAGCAGGACACAAACTGGCTTCCTCTGTCAGACACAATTACCTTAGGGATACCATGGAGTCGGAACACCTCCTTTGCGAATATCATTGCCAATTCCTGAACGGATGGCAAGCTCTTGATTGGCACAGAGTGAGCCATCTTAGAGAATTTGTCCACAATCATAAGTATTACAGTAAAGCCCATGGACCTAGGAAAGTCCACCATAAAAATCAATGGATAAGTGAGACCAGAGACGTTCCCTGTTGGCCACAGGCTGAAGTAAGCCCACCGGCAGATGTCGAGGAGACTTATTTTGAGCACACGTGCTGCGGTACAGGCGGCGCAATCAGAATGGAGGCTTGGCCACCAAAACAATGTAGACAAGGATGAGATTAACTGGTCGCTCCCTTCAATGCCAAAATTATAGCCAAAAAAAGAAGGATGAGATTGCTGCTCGTGACCTACCTAATAGTCTGGATGAGATGATATCCTTTGTCATCCTCATAGATACACTGGTCCGGGAGAGACCATAGTTTAAGGAGCTCCTGTAGAGGCATCCTACCAGCATGTCCTACAGTTTTTATGACCCACCCTGTCCTCCCTCACCTCCTATGCCTCCTGGTTCCGACACTACTGGTGGTGAACCTATGCAGGTGGGGGCTACCCGACTCTCTACGGCGGAGAGGGCCCATAGGCGGAGGGAGGGACTATGTCTGTACTGCGGTAAAAATGGTCACCTACTGAGATCATGCCCGGTATGTCCGGGAAAATGTTTGCACCTAGGATACTGTCGAGGACAGATCTTAGGTGGCATCTCACAGTCCCCTGAAGCCTCTCAGGCAAAACCCTTGCTGGACATAGTCCTATCTTGGGCTAAAGAGTCTATTACTGTGCCTGCCTTGATAGACTCTGGCGCAGCAGGTTATTTTGTGGATGCCGCATTTGCTGAGCGTTTTGTGATTCCTTTAGTGCCTAGTGACTCTCCTTTGGTGGTTGAAGCAATTGATGCCATCACACATTACCCATGAGACTGCCCCACTTACCCTAACCGTGGGAGCCCTGCATAAGGAAACCCTGAAGTTTCAGGTGATAAACTCTTTGCACTATGCTAATGTGTTAGGGTTCCCGTGGTTACAAGTGCATAACCCTAAAATTGACTGGATCACGTGTGAGATATTGTCCTGGGGTTCTCACTGTGAGGAGGCTTTTCTTTCACATCCCATCAGACTTGCCTGTGCCGAGTCTCAAGGCCTACTGGAGGCTTATGAATGGAACACAGAGTTCAACACCCGGAGCAGGCATTATGAATATCTGGTCATGCACTTTGGCCTGTGCAATGTTCCCTCTGTCTTCCAAGAATTCATAAATGACATCCTGAGAGAACTTTTGCAAATCTGTGTTGTATATCTGAGTCAAACCGGAGTGGGTAGCCAGCCAGAGCCAGGAATCAAACCAGAGCGGGTAGTCAGCTGGAGCCAGGAGTCAACCGGAGCGGGAAGTCAGCCAGAGCCAGGAGTCAAACTGAGAGGGTAGCAGTCAGTGGTCAAACAGAGCCGAAGTCAAAACAAGCCAGGAGTCATACACAGGAACTTAGCATCGGAATCACAAGAGCTATAACGCACAGTTACACCACGAAATAGCATATGAGTAAAGGCAGGCTGAGGCCTATAAGGCCTAGCAAGTAGGTGGAGACTCAATCTGGCAATTAATGGTGGCCAATAAGAATATCAAATGTGCTTCAGAGCGTCAACCAGGAAGTATAGCAATGTCATCTGCAAGCGCAGTGTCGCTTGAGGCAGTCACGGGCACCATGATACATGCATTGTGTAATTAGAAAATTTTGCTTTTAAATTATTCTCTGATGCACAGTTCTCTTGGTTTTTCAGTTATAATCACCCTTTAAGAGATCAACTCCAGAAGGTAAAGAGAGCAGAAACTCTACTGCTAACACTCAGTGAACGCTGCTGTGGCCTGGCTGGTGCCTGAGGGAGGTGTGTAAGAAGGTGTGTACAGAGGGGTATCCTTTTGAAAGTTTGCATGCAAAAGAGCCTGTGACCATTTAAGACTTTAACCATGTTTCCTGGATTAAAATAGCGACATGACAGTCTTGCAGTGCATGACAGTGCGAGATTGTCATGTTGCCTAGTCAGTGGTCGCACACATTACTTTTGCTTCACTTTCTGTTTGAGCCTTAACATTTATTTTTTCATACCTTTCTCCCGGGGCAGCCTCCTTCCATAGCGTTAGGAACAGGCTATTATAACAAAACCCCTACACAAATACGTATGTGAGCCGATCCTGCCTCTCTCCCCCCTGAGTCTGTTCCTAACACTGTGGAAGGAGGCTGCCCCGGCAGAAAGGTAAGAAAAAAAAATGTTAAGGATCAATCAATCCGTTGAATAGGCGACAAGACAATCTCGCACTGTCATGCACACCTGTCACTCCAACAACAAATCAAGCTCATCTATGTAACCTCAGCAGTCCATGGAGACAAAACACACACCTGACAGGTGCATACCAATCACAAATAATCACACCACTAACCACAGACACACCAGCAAACACTTACCGGTGACATGTTGAATCCACGTCCATGAGGAGCACCTGTTGGTGTCCATGTCAGTCACAAATCTGATCACATATGACTATCTTGTGTGATTGATCACCCCTCCCCTGTCAGGGTTTAAAGGTATAGAAATACTGAATATGTTTCATGTGGACAGCATGAAAGGGGTTCAACAGGGACTTGACCATTACCATTCAGGCTGGGTTTGTCAAGTATTTTGTCCTTGTTTGATGTCTTTCCAAGCTGTGTTGTTGAATTGTGGTGTGGAATGCTGTCCATGTGTTCAGGTGTCACTGTGTTGGCCACTACTGGTAGGTGTCAAGATTTTTGTGATGTGTGCAGACCTTGAGGCACTTACCGGTGGACTGGAGACTCCTTTCGTCTCCAGTGTCACTCCACCCTGGGATTCCCTGCACTGCTGTCCTGGACAGGGTTCTCCTCACTGCCTTCTCTCACTCTGTGTAGTGGATGTGCAGGGGAGGGACCACCCCCTGTGCTGGCAGCATGCATGGCCTCCTGGCCCATCTTGTTCTTCACCCTGGCCTTGCAGTCGGCCCACCTCTTCTTGACCACTTCCTGGGAGCAGCAGCAGCTGGTCACTGCATTGACGGCATTAAGGACCTCCTGCCGTACAGCTTTGCGTTTGGCCCCCATGCCGGTGACCTTCCCCTTGGGGAAAAGGAGCCGATGCCTGGAGATGACAGCCTCCACCAGGGCAAGGTTCTCCTCCTCACTGAATCTGGGCTCTCTCTCCCTCTCTTCCTCCTCTCCCCCAGAGGTTCGATGAGACCCCTGACTGTGGCTCTCCAGCCCTGCCTGCACTGGCCCTGGCTGTGCATGGTGCACCCCCTGGACTACCCCTTGTCCCACTCTCTCCACTGCCCCTGCAATTGATGTGCCTTCTCTGGTGTGGCTGACCCTCCACCCCAGGGATCTCCCACCCCTACCCTGACCAGGGATACCCACCTACTCCTCTTCCTCATCTACTCCTACTCTCCCCACCCCTCTCTCCTGACCTCCTCTCCTCGCCATTCCTCTCACCCACTCACACCCAGGCACTCACTCAGGCCCTCACACACTCACTCAATCTGTCACTCACTTGCACTCACAGACTCACACTGTCAAAAGAAAAGGTAAAATGTATGTGTTTTACTACAAAAAAAAAAAATATGTGGGCTATGTGTGTGTATGTGTGTGTTTGTGTAGGGATGCATGTTATGGGTATGTGCAAAGGTTTATAATGTCGCAAGGTGTATATCAGTCCTCTCCAACTCCTCTAGCCATGGGTATGCGCGCCTCTCTACTACCTGTTTCTTTCACTAGTTCCGCTCCTGGGTCCTGTGCTCTAGCTCTAATGAACACGATACACAGACAAAGGTGCGTCGGTTATTTTGGGTCTATATATAGTTTATTTGACTGAACTTGATACTTTGGGGTGCTGTGATTGGCTGGGGCACTAGGTAACATTGGACGTTTAGCTTGTTTTTTTTTATTGGGACGTTTCTTGCGTTTATCGTGTGCTTTGAGTCGATGGTGAGTTCAGATTTTAGGCGACTCCAGTTTTGTAGTTTTTGTGTGTTTTTTGTAGGCCGTCGCGCGTTAACTCTTCTGGGTAAGGAACATTTGCATCTCACGTTACCCAGTCTTGGTTAACTGGCGAAGGCAGTTTCTTTCTTCACGCTGGTTTTAACTCCAACATTTGCATCGAGCCCTAAATTCCTGAAAATCAACTCCCTATATCTCTTGTTTCCAGATTTCTCTCTGTCAGGTCCAGTGAAAGCAGCTGAGGCTCCACTCTAGTCAGCTGCCTACTCTGCCTATTGGGGAATCTGACTGCTCTATTTTTATCTTTGTAAATATGGCCCCGTGTTTTTCTTTTCTGTGATACATTTCTGTATTTAAATCCAGGGGTGTTGAGTTAAACAGGTTATATTCAACAGCATGCGTGCAGTCTAAAATAGAAGGCTAGGATTAAATAAAGCTGTGCAGCTTTGTCCTAATGCACATAACACTCTTTGTTCAGGGTCCACTGTAGGCTGGCAGTGCGGTAGGTGTAGGTGGGGATTAGGAAGGCATTGAATAGTTCTGCTTGTAGCTTCCCCAGCACTCACATCCTCAATGGCAGGTCAATCTAAACGGTATAATAGAATTTCTAGCCGCATTTAGATCTGCCAATTGTACTGCAAACAGCAAATAAACTAATAAAATAAAACCTAAAAAAACGGATTTGGGAACTAATCTGAACAGAAACAGATACTCAACAGATATCAGATTTTGTCAACGTAAACTTGACGGAATTATGGCCTTATTCTGGATTGAACCAACTGTGTTCTAGGGGTGAAAAGAAATTTCAGCAAATTCTCAGTGATTGGAATAGGGATTTTTTTTAACTCCTTGAAGGCTAGAAAGGTTTCCAGTGCATTGTGATAAAATGCATTGGAGAACTCTTTAACCTATTAGGGGTAAAAAAAAATTGCACTTAAATGGATGATAATCTCATTTCATGTACAGTAGTGTGCAAAACTTTTAGGCAGGTGTGAAGATGCTGTAAAGTAAGAATGCTTTCAGAAATAGACATGTTTATAGTTTATTTTTATCAATTAACAAAATGAAAAGTGAGTGAAAAGAAGAAAAAATCTAAATCAAATCAATATTTGGTGTGACCACCTTTTGCCTTCAAAACAGCATCAGTTCTTCTAGGTACACTTGCACACTTAGTTTTATCTTTATTTTATTTTGTAGGCATTAAAAAAAACATGAAGAACGATATAAGTCTTATCTCTCAAACCTTTATGTTTTGAGAGATATTCACAAGCAAAGTTTCCCCTCCCACCCCTTTTACCTAGTGTAAGCCATCTCTTCTCAGATGTGGAATGCAGTCCATAGACCAGATAGATAACAGAAGGGGACAATCTTCTTCCTATGAGCACAACGAAAGCCCTGCCTCCCTTGACAAGTTTTTCAGGTTTTTCCCTTATCTTAATTGAAGATTGTCCCACTCTGCAGTCTACCTGGGCACCTCCCTTCTGATCTGGCTGAGCAGTGTTACATCAGTAAAAGGGGTGGGAGGGGGATACTTTGTCATTGAATTACTCTTGAACTACAACTCTGACAGAATTGAAATAACACTCTCCAAAGTCCAAATACTATGATGATTAATTAGAGCTGCTTTTATTATGAAACATTACTATCCCTTTAAGGAACTCAGCAGGTAGGTTGTTCCAAACATCTTGGATAACTAACCACAGTTCTGTGGATTTAGGCACCTCAGATGCTTCTCTCTCTCTCTCTCTCTCTTCAGGTAATCCTAGACAGACTCAATGATGTTGAGATCAGGGCTCTGTGGGGGCCATAAAATCAGTTCCAGGATCCCTTGTTCTTCTTTACACTGAAGATAGTTCTTAATGACTTTGGCTGTATGTTTGAGGTCATTGTCATGCTGAAGAATAAATGTGCGGCCAATCAGATGCCTGCATGATGGATAAGTATCTGCCTGTGCTTCTTAGCATTGAAGAGACCATTAATTCTGACCAATTCCCCAACTCCATTTGCAGAAGAAATGCAACCCCAGATTTGCAAGGAATCTCCACCATGCTTCACTGTTGCCTGCAGACACTCATTCTTGTACAGCTCTCCAGCCCTTCGGCAACAACCTGCCTTCTGCTACAGCCAAATATTTCACATTTTGACTCATCAGTCCAGAGCACCTGCTGCCATTTTTTTCGCACTCCATTTATAATAGTGCAACCAGGGCCTCACATCTCTCATAGAAACCCCAGGTGGAAAAGTTATAACAGTTTAATACAGCATTAAATTTTTTTATGAGAAATATGTTATAGGGCAATTCCTGTTGAGTAAAACTGGGTGCTCCCCATCAGCAAATCTGCTACACTGGGAAAGAAACCAGTGCTGCGTTGCGGGCAACAGTGGGCCAACTGGGGGCTGCTCCCCTGGGTACACCATGCTCCATCGAGCAGACCATTAATAGTGTTGAGCGAGCACCCCGATGCTCGGGTGCTCGGGTGCTCTGACCGAGCACCCCCTGAGGCTCGAGTGCTCGGCCGAGCACCCGAGCCCCATTGAAAAGCATGGGGCGACACGAGCATTTCACCAGGCACCCCCTGCTCTGATGAGGGGAGGGTGCCTGGTCAATGCCCCCCTTCATCTCCGCTATGCCCCCTTCATCTCTGAATGCCCCCTTCATCTCCGCAATGTCCCCCTTCATCTCCGCAATGTCCCCCTTCATCTCCGCTATGCCCCTCTTCCACAATGTCCCCCTTCATCTCCGCTATGCCCCTCTTCCACAATGTCCCCCTTCATCTCCGCTATGCCCCTCTTCCACAATGTCCCCCTTCATCTCCTCTATGCCATAGAGGAGATGAAGGGGGACATTGTGGAAGAGGGGCATAGCGGAGATGAAGGGGGACATTGTGGAAGAGGGGCATAGCGGAGATGAAGGGGGACATTGTGGAAGAGGGGCATAGCGGAGATGAAGGGGGACATTGTGGAAGAGGGGCATAGAGTCTATGCCCCTCTTCCACAATGTCCCCCTTCATCTCCGCTATGCCCCCTTCATCTCCACAATGCCCCCGTACCTCCAGTCCCTGGTGGTCCAGCGGAGCGTCTTCTGATCTGTGCCTCTTCCGGCACAGATCCCCGCCACCCGAACATGGCGGGAGAGCACATGGCGGTACTCGACGAGTACCGCCATGTGCCGAGCAGAGCGATGCTCGAGCCGATCCGAGCATCGGCCGAGCACGCTCGCTCAACACTAACCATTAACTGTCATGCAAGATAAGGTCTCCATTGTCATCCAATGGTGCCCTGGGAAGATACTGTTCTGCATCATGCAGACCTTTTCCTGCCCCATGAGATACAGTTCTCTGCAGACACCCAATGCTCCCTTGGGAAGACGCTGTGCAAAACAATGGGTATATTTGGATTCTACATGCAGCCCAGGAGATTGAGGCTGAAGGCTGCAGAAATCCTGGTTATTATAATTTTTATTGTTATTATTCTTTATTTATATAGCGCAAACTAATTCCGCATCGCTGTACAATTGGGAATAGACATACAGAGGTATTAAATAGTACAATCAACTGTGGAGAACAGAAGGATCAGAGGGCCCTGCTCATGATAGCTTACAGTCTAAATGAAGGAAGGTTTGACACAGAAGGAGTAAGTGCTATTGGGTGTAAGTGCCTCCTGCCACATGAACTGCCGGTCAGTGGGTGGGAGTGAGAAGTGCTGTTGAGTGCAGTGGTCCAGGCAAGGGGTGAATCTTGATGATAATGTTTATGGAGGCAGTTGAGATGCTTCCCTGAAGAGGTGAGTCTTCAGGGAGCGTCTGAAGATCTGAAGGCTGGGGGAGAGTTTATTGGGCATGGGAGGGAGTTCCAGTGCTCAGGTGCAGTACAGAAGAAGTCCTGTAGGCGGGAGTGGGAGGATGTGATGAGAGCTGTGGAGAGCAGAAGATCATGTGCAGAGCGAAGATGGCGAGAGGGAGTGTATTTGGAAATAAGATATGAAATATAAGGGGGTGCGGTGTTAGTGAGAGCTCTATAAATTAGCACCAGAATTTGAATTTAATTCTGTATGCTAATGGGAGTCAATGTAGGGATTGACAGAGGTGGTGTGGTGTTAGAGAAGTTGTATTCCAATTGAGAAGGGAAGTTTTCTGATACTCCCCAAACAGCTGAGAGAAGCCATTTTGGAGCAGACTTAGAACAACATAATAATTACCCTTTTAAAGGGGAACTTTCACCTCCTCATTATCCTTATTGTATCCCTTCCTTTGTGTCCCCTCTGTACAGTGCAGTCTTTCTTTTTGCCTACAAATCTGTTTAAATGAAGCAAAAAGATACTTGAATTTTGTACCTGATGACGTTAGCAGCCGCACAGCCGCGCACCGTATGGTGCAGAAGACACTCCCACAGCCTCAGCTCCTTTCACTTGCCCCAGCATCCTCCGATGACGGAGGCGTTCTGTTAGTAAGCTGGAGAGAGATCTCATTGGCAGAGATCGATATCTAGCCAATGAGATCTCTCTCCAGCTTACTAACAGAACGCCTCCGTCATCGGAGGATGCTGGGGCAAGTGAAAGGAGCTGAGGCTGTGGGAGTGTCTTCTGCACTGTACGGTGTGCGGCTGCTAAAGTCATCAGGTACACAATTCAAGTATCTTTTTGCTTCATTTAAACAGATTTGTAGGCAAAAAGAAAGACCGCACTGTACAGAGGGGACACAAAGGAAGGGATACAATAAGGATAATGAGGAGGTGAAAGTTCCCCTTTAATTAGACTGCAGTCTTCCATTCTACTCATCGGGTGGTGCTGTTCCTATAATCTATGATGGAGAGATGCAGTCAGTGACTCAGACTCTAAAAAAAAAAGTTGGTGCTGTTGATTGCAGTTTAATTAAAAATAAGCTTGAGCTGTAATAAAATCCTAATTAAAAACCTCCCAGGAGTGGAAGTACCCTTGTTTTATTCAGCATCAGTGTTGTTTTTTTGGAACAAATTCTGAATGACATCGTATCACGTTCACTATTCATCACGGGAATTCTGTCTTGAGAGTTTGCTATGCATTGTGCTTTACTGCTTATCACGAACTCTACAGGAGTATCTCTTCTATATGGGCCACCCTCTATCACACAACAGTTAAAGCGAGAAATAAACTACATCTCAGTATGAAAGATATCTCACAGTGTGTTTTGTAATGACACAGTGTGATGGCTCCTGATGCTGGCAGTGAACCCCAGCTCTCTGTGTGAATCTATTAGTCACTGTGTAAAAGGAATATCGAGCGATTTAATAGAAAATGTCTAAGCTGCACTGACTGCTATGTTACTAATTTACTATAAGATTACAGGTTGGCATCAACGAAACAACTGTGGACTCGAGAAGCCGAATGAGCTTGTGTCTGAATGAAAGGCTGGATATCAAGGACAAAGCAAATGGCATCTCTTTTGTTCCGGTGGTCATCTGGCTTTTTTTGAAAGCACATGTTTTTTTGGGGACAAATGACTGTTATTTATTATCATGAACCATCCAAAAAATAATTGTGGACTATCAGTTCCGTATATTCTGATAACTGAGAGATATTAAATCAATCATCATTATATGAAAAAAATAATAATAATTTAATATTAACCCTTTGAGTGCCAGAGAGGTTTGGGGAATATTTATTTGTGTCCTTGGTGCAGGTGGTCTGTCCTAGAATTGTTCCTCTTTTCTTTTTTTTCAGTACAGTCTTCCATCTTGTATTAGTACTAGATATCATATCACATGGAGGCAGACATTTTCCTGTTTTCAGGGCAGCTGCCCTCGTCTCCTCTTGCTGCTGTTTTTATATGATGCTTCAGTGGAAGGAGTCTGGCTCCTGTGAGTCCTGCATAAATAAACATGTCTACCTCTGCAGAAATAATATCCAGCACCAATTAAAGACTCATTTTTTAAGACTCTATCCACAGATAATTGTTTCACAACGGACATTAGAATTTTCTGCCCATATTAAGGAAAAGGAGGGTTTTTACTAAGCAAAGTTTTCCTTTGAGGGGTAAAACTCAACTCTGTTTAAACTCAACTCTGTTTAAAGGGTTAGTAATGTTTGATTAGTCAAGCAACTAAGATTGTTCTTCATAATTCATAGTACTGATGTCTGATGGTGGCAATTTTCATAACTGTCTAGTTACACTGTAATTATACAATGAAGTTTACCCCTCCTGCCCATTTTCCCTATAGTAAGCCAACTCCCGAGATCTGAAAAACGGTCATCGCACAGACCAGACAGATCACAGCGAGAGACAATCTGCTATCTAGCATAGGAACATAGTTGATGAGGCTGAAGAAAGACATGCGTCCATCAAGTCCAGCACATGCGAAAAACACCCCTGTTGATCCAGAGGAAGGCAAAAAAAAAAAAACCTCTGAAGCCATTTCTAATTTAGCCCCAAGTGGGTAAAATATTCCAAATGGCCATCAGATAGTTCCCTGGATCAACATCCTATCTGCATTGAAGCCAACTGTCATAATTTTCAGTATTGTTCTGTGCTACATAGGCATCCATTGGTTTTTTGAAAGCAGTTGCCTTATCTGCAAGTACAACATCCCAAGGCAAAGAATTCTATAGCTTTACTGCCCTTTCTGTAAAGAATATCTGCCTTTGTTTTAGTCGAAAGCACCTTTCCTCTTGTCTTAATGGAGGACCTCTTGTTCTTAGCTCATCTCTTTGCGTAAATAATTAATTGGATAGTTATTTGTATTGACCTTGAATGTATTTGTAAATGGTAATCATATCACCCCTTAGATGTCTCTTATCTAATGTAAACAAACCCAGTTTGGCTAGTCTCTCTTTATAAGTCAGATCCTCCAATCCCTTCATCAGTTTTGTTGCACGTCTCTGCCCTTTTTCCAGTTCAACAATGTCTTTTTTAAGAACTGGAGCCCAAAATTGTACTCCATATTCAAGATGAGGCCTAACCAAGGATTTATACAGAGGTAGGATAATATTAGCATCTTTGACGAAGGAGGGCAGGTTTTTCCTGATACTGAATGAAGACTGTCCATTGTCGCAATCAGCCAGAGAAGACTGACGTCTGGAAAAAGCGGTGGGAGGGGTAAACTTCATAATAGAATTTCAGTGTAACTAGTCAGTTATGAACAGTACCACCAATGGACTTTCGTAGTATTAACCATGAAGAACAATCTTAGCTGCTTGTTACTAACCCATTAAAAACCAGAAGGATGTGTGACGCATACACCTCTAGCACTCAAAGGGTTAAATATATTTTAATTGTTCCCTTTTAACTAATAAAATGCAAGAAATCTCAAGGGTTAACCAATGGGACCCATGTAAAAACAAAAACTACAACAATTTTGGGGCCGTACAACTGTACAATATCTATTAAACAAAAAATCCCATTGTTTTAAAAGGCAATCCTTCAAGGCCATTAAGATCTCCAACACAGACCTTGATTTAAATGAGGTGGGTCAAACAACAAAAACAGCTATTGACCGGTACACACACTGTCACTGGAGCTATTCAATTGCCCTACCAACTAAAACCACAATGGAGTTGGGATAAAGAATGTGACTTGTCGCCATATATCTGTAGTGTGTTTTAAGTTCGCAAAACCCATGCTAAATAGCATGAGTAATGGGAACATCAAAGGAAAAGGGCTAACGACCATTATCTCAGCATACAGTCACCCTCCCAAACACTAACCCTACACTACCCCTAAGAGTGAAGTGCAACAATACTACGCCTAAAACACTAGCCTAACACCCAGATCTGTGTAACACTTACCTGTCATCCACTGTCCATCTTCTTCTGTCTTCTTCTTCAGTCTTCTTTTTCTCCATCTTCTGTCTTCATACTTCTCCTCTTCATATTTGTTTCAATTAGTTACCTGTAAAAAGAAAACAAATTAAGAATAAAATTTTGCCCAAAAACAGAACTTGGAAATATGTGCATTGCTTAATTCTTTGACTGCCAGTGGAGTATGCCACGCATTGCAAAGCAATGCATGGCAATACCTGTGTACCTCTCTTGCACTCAAAGGGTTAAAGTAATGCATATACTCCAAGTTGAAAGACAATATTCCCCAAATGACAAAGCATTGTTCCAATCCTTTCCGCAAAAAAAAAAAAAAAAGATTTTTGCTATAAATAGAAATGTTACTATAAAGCGAAAATATTGCTGCTTTTTAAAAAAAGATCCCAAGTTGTGAGCTCAGCTGCTGTCAAACCCCCAGTCCCTTCTGAACCTTTCGGGCCAAAGCCCGAGCCACTGTGTGGAAATTGTAACAGAGAATGTTGAAAATGTCTCCCATCCATTGACTGGGAAGTGTGCTTATGCACCTCCTAGCCAATGAGCTCCTAGAGTGGAGATGACAAAACCTGCTAGGAGCTGATTGGCTGGGAAGTGCATAAGCACACATCCCAGACAATGGATGGGAGAGATTTTGAACAGAGACTGATCATATAAAAAGCCAGTCTCTGTTCAAACTTCCCACACAGCGGGGGAAGGGTTTGCTAGCCTCACATCCTGCTGCCACCGCCAGCGACAGCGGCGGAGCCCACAACTTAAGATCTTATTTAAAAGCAACAATACCTTCACTTTATAGTTAACATTTCTATTTAGAGTGAAGAATAATTTTCTTTGCGGAATGGACTGGAACAATGCTTTTTTGTTTGGAGGAATATTGTCTTTCAACTTGGGATATATGCATTACTTTAAACAAACCACATATTTCCAGTTTATGCTTTTGGGCAAAATGTAATGTTTATTTTGTTTTCTCTTTACAGGTAACTATTTGAAACAAGGATGAAGAGAAGAAGACAAGAGGAGAAGATGGAAAATGGAGAGATTGCTGAAGAAGGAAGATAGAACATTGAAGAAGAAGACGGACAGTAGCTGACCAGAGTGCTGAAGACTCAGCTGCACATCAGGATTAATGGTCAGTGTTTATCGTCAGGGGCCGTTTATTTAACTTAGTCAGATTAAACCTGTGAGTGCCAGTGGGGTAGGCAAAGGGTTAATTCTACTAACATTTGACACATTTTGAGGACTCAGGTATTTGTTACTCTTTTTATCAGGTTCAGTTCCTGTGTCAGAACTTTTGAGATGCATTAAGGGACTCTGTGCCCAAAAGAAACTGGGTACAGATTTCCACCCATTAAATTGGGTCCCTTAACGCATGTTACAGCTGACGCATTAAACTGAATTGCAGGTTCCAAAATTTTGTAATGTGTTTCTATGGGTTCAAATAGGTGCATACTTTAGTTCCCCGACGTGTGTTTTCTTCTTCTGGTATTTTTTTAGTAGATCATTCAATCACTTTCCGTGCTTGAGTTTTTTTTTTTTTAGTCGTCGATCTCAATTGAAGCAAGCCCACAATGTGATGGAGAAGCACCTAACATCCAGAAGCACTTAGTCCCAGAATTGCTCCAGTTCTGACAGAGCTTTACCGGGTCTCCAGGGTAGATTCCTCCGGATGTGGAGAGTTTCTATTGAAACTCTGCCACATCTGCTTTTTCTCCCGTTGTGCCTCCATCCCCAGCCTTCTGTGTGACACATTTAACCCTCTGAGTACCAGAGTGGTACGGAATGCATTGCTTTTCAGGTCTGGCTAGTAGCAAAGGACTTAAAGCGATAGTAATGTTTCATAATAAAAGCAGCTCTAATTAATCATCATGGTATTTGGATTTGGAGAGTGTTATTTCAGTTCTGTCAGAGTTGTAGTTCAGGAGTAATTCAATGACAAAGTATCCCCCTCCCGCCCCTTTTACTGATGTCACACTGTTCAGCCAGATCAGAAGGGAGGTGCCCAGGTAGACTGCAGAGAGGGACAATCTTTAATTAAGATAAGGGAAAAACCTGAAGAACTTGTCAAGGGGGCAGGGCCTTCATTGTTCTCATAGGAAGAAGATTGTCCCCTTTTGTTATTTGTCTGGTCTATGGACTGGATTCCACATCTAAGAAGAGATGGCTTACACTAGGTAAAAGGGGCGGGAGGGGAAATTTTGCTTGTGAATATCTCTCAAACCATAACGGTTTGAGAGATAAGACTTATATCGTTCTTCATGCTTTTTTTTTAATGTCTACAAAATAAAATAAAGATAAAACAAAGTATTACTATCCCTTTAAAATTATAAGCCCTGCATCCGATCACCTGACCAGAATCCAAGTTTGTCAGTTAGAGCACTGACGAAGCTAAAAGGGGCAGAAGGGGTAAACTTTACATCGGTATTACACTAAAACTATCAAAGTTCTAGCAAAAAGACTGTGATGCTTTGATTTATTTATTTCATAACTACAATATTAAAGCTTACAGAAAACAAGTATTACTATCCCTTTATGCACATGCCCCTTTGTGTCACAACACACATCCCTCTTTGTCACTTCTAATTGTTATTCTTCCATTGTGCAGCATTGAGTAGAAAAATCTCATTGGTGTAATTGAAACCATATTGTATTAGTATAACTAGATTAGAGATCTGGCACAGGATGAATATCTGCACTTAATTTCTTGCTGAACAAATATCTGCCAGCTCTGCGAGTGAAAACAATGCCTTACATAAACACAAGAATTGTGACTCATCTTCTATCTAGTTAACAAACACTGAAGAAGCACAGCATGAAGCAACGCAGAAAACAGCATATCAGATTAGGATTCCATCAGATGGACAGCAAAGCAGTTTGTGAACAATCATTCAATTACTTAGTATTAGATACGGCAGAATCTTGCAAGTTACAATGAATGTTTTACAGGGGAAATATACACTAAGTAGCTCTTAAAGGGATAGTAATGTTTCACAAAAACAGCAGCTCCAATTAATCTTCATAGTATTTGGGCCATAGAGAGTGTTATATCAATACTGTCAGAGTTGTAGTTCAAGAGTAATTGAAGGATAAAGTTTCCCCTCCCGCCCCTTTTACCTGGTGTAAGCCATCTCTTCTCAGATGTGGAATCTGGTTGCTAGACCAGGCAGATAACAGCAGGGGACAATCTTCTTCCTATGAGATCAATGAAAGCCCTGCCCCCCCTTGACAAGTTTTTCAGGTTTTTCCCTCATCTTAATTGAAGATTGTCCCTCTCTGCAATCTACCTGGGCACCTCCCTTCTTCTCTGAGCAGTGTTACATCAGTAAAAGTGGAGGGAGGGGGACACTTTGTCATTGAATTACTCTTGAACTACAACTCTGACAGAATTGAAATAACACTCTCCAAAGTCCAAATACTATGATGATTAATTAGAGCTGCTTTTATTATGAACCATTACTATCCCTTTCAATAAGAACTATAGTTTCCTAATAACAACACCCATGTTACTTACAATGAACAGAACACCCTAGTGGCCTCTATGAATTTTGGCCTTGTGCCCTTATTTAAAGATTATCTATTCAATCAGGGTATCCTTTTATAATGTTGCCCACTAATGGGCTACAGAAAACAGAGCGTTAGAAATGTTGCATGCTTGAAAATGACAATGTTCTGATGTTGCAGGCTTAAGTGTCGAGACATCAGAATATCGCCCACAAAAGTGTTGAGCAGTGCAGGGAGTTGCTGTCTGGTGGCACTCCCTCACATTGCACAGTACCAGGGTGAAAATTCAGAGGCATGGCAATGGGGGAAGCTGTACAATTGTTATTGCTAGTGATACTTGTCTAGCATAAATTAATCACTTATGTTACCTATTATCTGTATTGGTGAACACCTAGTCCGCTGTCACCTTCTTCTGAATCAATATATATTTGTATAGTGCCTACTCCTGTACATACCTGGGCATGCTGCCCTGCTCTGTGCCATGCACCTTGGCTACAGCTCTAGATCAAGCATGCAACATTTTTATTGCAGAAAAAAACTCACAGAAGGGAGGCGCTCATAGGGTTAATAAGCTCATGGATCTCACAATAATACCGTAAAATCTCGGGTATAATACGCGCAATTTTACCCCACTTCACCTTATGTGAAGTGGGGGGTGCGTATTGTACACAAGAGGTTTTTTTTTTAAATACTGTAGGCAGATACATTCCCTCCCACCCCCCATGCAATCCACTCACTAAATCAGACTTACTATACTCAGTATAAGTCCCCACTCAGTATAAGTCCCCACTGAATTCTCCATTGAAGTCAAAATCCAAAACTACCGGCATGTGAAGCTTCCCTTTCGGGCGGCATGCTTCCACTCACCGCCCACTTCCTCCTCCAGCCAATGGTAATGCCCTGTGAGGATCTCAAGGTCCTCACGGGGCAATACAAATGGCGGAAGGTCCTGACAGCGCATTCAGTGAAGCAGGAGGCGAACGGAAGCATGCCGCCCGCAAGGGAAGCTTCAGATGCCAGTAGTTTGGATTTTGCCTTCAATGGAGACTTATATTAAGCATAGTAAGTCTGATTTAGAGAAGCAGATTATGCCGGGGGAGGGTCTGACAGCCTTCAAAATTTTTTTTAGCAAGGGGGAAAACAAGGGTGCGTATTATACATAGGCACTCTTGTTTTCTCCTAAATCTTGGGTATAATATCCACCTGCATATTATACACAGGTGCATATTATACCTGAGATTTTACGGTAGATGAAACAATTAGCTGCACTCACATGTAATTCATGGCCACAGCAAGATTACTTGTGGCTCAAAAGGCAAGTGGGGGACATTACACTGCCTTCCACGCAGATGGATTTTAAATCAGCAGCTCCCTTGTAGACACCTTCAAATAGAGAAGGAGAAAACACAGGAAATGGAAATACACGAAAAAAGGACAGCTTTCAACATATAACAGGCGTCCAGTATTTTAAATGAGATGATTACTTACACTTTTTCGAATACCAGCTGAATTCCTCACAACCGGTTAATAGCAACAGGGGATTAGTCAACCTGACCTGTACAGGCGCTCCAAAGCTCTCTCTTCTCAATATTCCAAACTCCGTAGCCAACGATCAATATATTAAAATTTTAATATTAATAATCAAAATAAAAAAATAAAATAAAAACAATACAAACAATAAAATATTAATATTGTGTTTTTATTGTTTTTATTTTGATTATTAATAAAGCACTTGTTATATATTGATCATTGGAATATTGAGGAGTGAGAGCCTGTACAGGGGCAGGTTGACTAATCCCCTGTTGCTATTAACCGGTTGTGAGGAATTCAACCAGTATTCACAAAAGTGTGCGTAATCATCTCATCTAAAATAATGGAAGCCTATTACATGGTGAAAACATTTTTATTGTGCCTTTTTACAGGTTGCTTAGCAGATTTCTAAAGTAAACCTTCAATCAGTGCTGGATGAAGCTGACTGTGTGGATACTTACAGGACTGGATGTACATCCCTAGGGAAGGCAGTTTAGGCTCCCTTGGCACCTCCCATGGCCAAACCCCTGTTCCCCAAATGGCCCCTCCCTCAGTCCCATTCGCTATTGCCTGGCATAGAAAATAGTTTTGGCCTGCAAGAAACTAAGCCAAAAAAGTCTTTAACCCATTGTTTGCTTGATAGATCTCCAAAGCATTTCGGAACACTGCTTTGGAGATCTCTCTAACATCAAAGGGGTTACATAATAGCCTGTAAAGGACTATAAAACTGCTGCAGGGTCATTGAGATTGATGTGGCCACACCCACATTTCAGAATGTGGTTGCATCCAGCACAATTGAAGCTCCTCCCCTCAAAATCTGGAGCGCTATGCAACTGCCTACTTACCTTACTGGGTAATCCGGCCCTGCATACTTAACCCTTTAAATGACTTCAGGGCTATACAGTACACTGCAAAGCAATGTAGTGCACATTTCTATAGCCCTTAATTTATTAAGATTACCATGTGTAGTGAGTAGAGTATGAAATATTCTGGTCCTGGTAGCAACTTGGCACAAAAAGGTTCCCAGGTGTATTCTAGACAGGTCTCCAACACTGCTATTGCAAATTAGGAAAGCTGCCTAGTTTGGGCATACTATAATTATGGGAGATTTTAACTATCCAGATATCAACTGGAAAAATGAGACCTGTCAGAGTGCTAAGGGAATCAGGTTTGTGAGCATAGTCCGTTAAAGCTACATGTCACAAATGGTGGAAGTGCCAACAAGAAATAACAATATATTGGACCTAGTGATAACGAATAACACAGAAATGGTATCCAATATTAAGGCAAGTGAACATTTGGGAAACAGTGATCACAACATGGTTACATTTGAGATTAGTCTGGCAAAGCATAAATGTATATGTTCAACCAAAACTCTTAATTTTAAAAAAGCTAACTTCAAATTGTTAAGGGCTTCAATGCAGCACATAGACTGGGATACATTATTTAAAGACAAAAATATTGAGGATAAATGGTCAGAATTCAAATTTAGGTTGCGGAAATGTACCCAACAGTATATACCAATGGGGAACAAATGCAAAAGAAGTAAGTCACAGCCAATGTGGTTAACTACACATGTAAAGAAGGAAATGGCAAAGAAAAAAAGCATTCAAACTATTTAAGTTGGAAGGAACTAAACATTCTTTCTTAAAATACAGAGAGTGCAACAAAGATTGCAAAAAGGCAAGTAGGGTAGCAAAAATAGAAAATGAAACTCGAATTGCAAGGGAAAGCAAGACTAATCCCAAAAAGTTTTTCAAATATATAAATAGCAAAAAACTTAAGACAGAGTGCATTGGACCATTCAAAAATGAGATGGGTGAGTTGGTTAGTGAGGATAAGGAAAAGGATGATGTTCTAAACACTTTCTTTGCATCAGTATATACAAGGGAGCAAGGAATGGTAAAAGAGCCAGAACAAGTAACTAATAAAGCAATATAATTATCAGATATTGGGTAGACTGGACAAAATTAAGACTGACAAAGCACCGGGTCCTGATGGTATACATCCAAGGGTTCTTAAGGAACTCAGTGCAGTGCTAGCAAAACCACTATATTTACTTTTTAAATATTCTCTCACCACAGGCTCAGTGCCACAAGATTGGAGAAGAGCCAATGTAGAGCCTCTTTTTAAGAAGGTAACTAAAACAGAACCTGGAAATTATAGACCTGTGAGTTTGACCTTTGTAGTGAGAACACTGCTAGAAGGGATAATAAGGGACTATATTCAGAATTACAACACAAAAATAAGATAATTAGCAGGAATCAACATAGTTTTATGAAGAACAGATCATGCCAAACTAATCTTTTCAGCTTCTATGAAGAAGTCAGCAGCAACCTTGATAATGGCAAGGCAGTAGATGTAGTATATCTAGATTTTGCAAAGGCATTTGATACAGTGCCACACAGAAGGCTGGGGTATAAAATAAGGAAATTTGGGTTAGGAGATAACCTTTGCAATTGGATACAAACTGGTTGAAGGATAGGGAACAGTGTGTGGTTGTAAATGGACAATTCTCCAATACAGTTAAAGTGGAGAGTGGAGTACCTCAGGGTTCAGTATTAGGTCCACTGATTTTAATATGTTTATAAATGACCTGGAAATAGATATAGAAAGCAAAATATCAATATTTGCAGATGACACTAAATTATGCAAGGTAATTAATTTCTCTCTACAGAGGTATTTACAGACAATGTCAGATTGGGCAAAGAAATGGAATATGAAGTTTAATGTGGGGAAGTGGAAACAGTGACCAGTGTCAAACAGCAGTAGCAAAGGCAAACAAAGTCCTGTCTTGCATAAAAAAGAGGTATTGAAGCAAGAGTGGATAACATCATTTTGCCATTATACAAATCTCTGGTAAGACCTCACCTTGAGTATGCAGTGCAGTTTTGGGCACCAGTTCTGAAAAAGGATATATTAGAACTAGAGAGGGTACAGCAAAGAGCAACAAAATTAATCAAGGAATGGAGGACTTGACATATGAGGAACGACTAGACAAACTTGGTTTATTTACTCTAGAGAAAAGATGACTAAGAAAAGACCTTATCACATTGTACAAGTATATGAGAGGTCAATACAAGGATCTCTGCCATGAGCTATTTATTCTAAGGCCTGATCAGGTGACCAGGGGACACCCCTTGAGATTAGAGGAAAGGAGGTTTAGATTTCAGCAAAGGAAGGGGTTTTTTACAGTAAGGTCTGTTAAATTCTGGAATTCTTTGTCCAAGGAGGTGGTTATGGCAGATACAATGGATACATTCAAGAGAAGATTAGATACATTTCTTTCAAAAGGGAACATACAGAGTTATACTGTTTATTAGTAGGCAGATCAGGAAGGTCTGAAAAAGACTAACTTATTTGGTAGCAGGATAGCTATACAGCTCACATATCACTATATTACGCACAGGAATGAAGTGCAGGAGTAAGCCGCTGGCTGGTTGGGGATAATGGGAGTTGTAGTCTACAGCAGCTACAGACCAAAGGTTGCGTAAACCTGGATACGAACATAGATATGCTTTGCTTCCATACTTACATACTATTTTTGCAATTACACTTTGGACAAACCATTTGCTCTATAGGGGAGAACAAAAAAAAATCCAAACATTTCCATTGATTTTAAAAGGGGATTCTAACCCCTTGATAGCTAGAGAGGTCGCTAGCATATTGCTTTTCTATGCTTTAAATCAATAAGGATTTTTAATTCTCCCCTGCAGTGTACATGATTTGCCCCAAAACTCCTCCACTCCTCCCTGCACAAGGGACAAATAAAAATTTCCATTGATTTCAAAGGAGTTTTTTCTCCCCTTCAATCATAGAGAGGTTTCCAACGCATTTTACATTTAAATCACTGTGAAAACAGGAAAATAGAAAAGTAGGAGGTGCTCATAGGGTTAATACGTTCTGCCACATAGAGGCTGGAAAGATAAAATATTGCTCTCACATTACGAAGTGGCCACCTCTAGATGCATAGTGGCTATATAGACAAGGGGGGATACTGTGCTGCCCATCACGCAGATCAGCTTCTAGACAGCTGCCCCCCAAATCGAAACCTTCAAACATAGAGGGAAACAAAGACAGGAAAATGAAAACACTACAGGGGTGCTGTGTTATGGGTACTTAACCCCTTAAGGATCGACCGTGCGCTTGTGGCAGGCACTTTAGGACCAAGGAACAATTTTTTTTTAACCAGGGCTCCCTGAACATTGTGCAGATGCATTGGGAGCCCTGAATTCCATTATGAGCCAGGTCCTTATGGCAAGTTTACCCATGTCGGTCCTGGCACCTCATGAGTCCTTATGGCAAGTGTACCCATGTCGGTCCTGGCACGCCATGGATCCTTAAGGGGTTAAAAATAAATGTGCCTTGGTTCTCCAGAGCTCCCCACCCCAGGACCTTGCGGTCCTTAAGGGGTTAATGTTCAGGGCCATGTGTACAAAAACAAAGTGAAGCAATTCTGGTAAGCAACTGGTATGTGGCCACAGGGGTTAATCCTGCTCCTGTACAGGTTTGTACTGTTGGCCACACACCAATTGCTTACTTAGCAACCGGCGGAATACCAATTGCGAGGACCAGATTACCTTTATCCGTTATTACTATCTGGATTGGATACCATTTATTTTATTGAATAAGTACCCCCCGTTGTGTTTTTGGTTTACATTTAAATCAATGGGATTTATTATTTATTCCATAGGGTGAATTTGGTTTGCCCCAGAATTGCTTCACTTTGTTTTTGTACACAAGGCCTTGAAAATTAACCCCTTAACGACCCATGACATGTCAGGACCATCATGGGAAGCTGTGCCTTAAGGACCTATCACTGTCCTGGGACATCATAGGTTAAATGATAGCAGCACGCCTCCATGCACGCTGCTATCATTAATTCCCGGCTGGGACTGAGCGCTCTGGTACCAGAGAGTTAATTCTCAGCCACTTTCACTAGTGCCGTGTCATGTGATCACTGCAGCAGCGATCACATGTACTGCCATTGTGAATGAATGAGGCAGTATGCTTTGCATACTGCCTCTGTGTCTCTCCTCAGCCTGTCTCACCCTTACAATCAAAGTAAAGGACAGAGAAGCAGAGAGGAGACATCTAGTGGAAAGAAAAAAATTCAGCAGCTGAGGGTATTAACCCCTTCACTGCTGTGTTGGAGGCTGGCTAAATGCAGGTCCATTTTTGACCTGCTAAATTCAACTTTTGTTTTTCTGGGTTTTTTTTTTTAATTTTATTTAAAAAAAACATGTCCACAACAAAAATAGGAAGTGTGATTGTTGTGGAGCCATGTAATACATTTATACACCCCACCAAATGTAATCAATAAAAAAGTGGGAAAATAGGGTGGGAAAAAGGGACATGGGGTTTTTCACCCAGGGGGACAATGCCCACTTAAAACTGTCCATTTTGTAGGTATGACTGACCGGTCATACCTTTCATGCAGTGTCCATAAAAATTTAACCCATTGTGCCCAAATAATCATAAACAGAAAAAAATGGTGATTTTTTTTTTTACATTTTTTTACCGTTTTCTTTAATTTTACTAAAATAAATGGCGGGCTATCCATATAAATGTGGTATTAAAAGAAAGCCCTATCTGTGCGTAAAAAAACAGTATATAATTTTCATGGGGAAAATAAAGTACTAAGAGGAAAAACACTGTTGAACAAAGACATAGTCAAAAAGGTCAGAATTGCTCTGGTCCTTAAGTGAAATCCACCTCAGATCTTCCTGGTCCTTAAGGGGTTAAGGACCACACGGTTTGGGGGGGGGGACTCTGGAGGACCAAGGCACATTTTTTTAAGGAAGTGACCTGTGATACCAGCGCAGTGTGCAGCCGGGCTGCAATCACAAACCTCCATGCCATCACCAGTCCTTAACCCCTTATGAATCAGCTGAGTGGCCGACACTTAACGACCACAGAGCATATTGTTTGTTTGGGGGTGGTGGTACTGGAATCAGAGATCCCTGAGCGGCGTGCAGCTGCGCAGGGACCCATGAATTCCAGGATGTACATGTACGTCATGGGTCCTTTACTCATGTTCTCCCCATGATGTACATGTATATCCTTAGTCCTTAACCCCTTCACAACGTGCACACCTGCGGCTAGCACTTAACAACCACAGAGCATTTTTTTTTTTTGGTTCATCCAATTCAGGGCTCCCCGAACAGCGTGCAGCCGCAAGAGCCCTGAATTTCATGACTTGTCAGGACGTTACTGGTCCTTAAGTGTCGTACAGCCGTGACAGTCCTGGCACTGCATTGGATGTTAAGGGGTTAACATCCAGACAGCCATGACGGTCCTGGCACATCATTGGTCATTAAGGTGTTAACCTTTCCAGGGAGGTCTCCTACAAATGTATTCTCAATATGTTGACATCCTCTCTTGCATCCTTGGGGTTAATGGATGATAGGATCGATATTTGCAGGAAGAAGGTGGAATTCAGTTAGATATGCAAAAGAATACTAACAATTACACTTCAGAATCTAGAATACACAAGATCAATACGTCACTTTTCTGGCTGGTCAAATCCCCAAATGAATACAGTTAACATTCCATCACAATGTGATTTATATTCACTCAAGACAACAGAATTACTCTGTGGGATACTTGCCATTTATTAATTAGGTCAGACTTTGAGCAGGGAATCATAGCTCTGATTCCACTGTTCATATGCTATACTTAGGACTAATGTTATTTTACATTTATATCCCAACTGGGATAAGATACAGTGTAGCACTTTATCTAATCACTGTATTTTTCAGATTTTTATAGATATATTAGTATTCTTTTTACGTGATAAAGAGAGCTTGTTGCTCTCGAGAGCTTGTTGTTAAAGGGATAGTAATGTTTCATAATAAAAGCAGCTCTAATTAATCATCATAGTATTTGGACTTTGGAGAGTGTTATTTCAGTTCTGTCAGAGTTGTAGTACAAGAGTAATTCAATGACAAAGTATCCCCCTCCCGCCCCTTTTACTGATGTAACACTGCTCAGCCAGATCAGAAGGGAGGTGCCTAGGTAGACTGCAGAGAGGGACAATCTTCAATTAAGATAAGGGAAAAACCTGAAAAACTTGTCAAGGGGGGCAGGTCTTTCATTGTTCTCATAGGAAGAAGATTGTCCCCTTCTGTTATCTGTCTGGTCTATGGACTGCATTCCACATCTGAGGTGAGATGGCTTACACTAGGTAAAAGGGGCGGGAGGGGGAAACTTTGCTTGTGAATATCTCATAAACCATAAAGGTTTGAGAGATAAGTCTTATATCATTCTTCATGTTTTTTTAATGCCTACAAAATAAAATAAAGATAAAACGAAGTATTACTATCCCTTTAATCCAATGAAAAAGGTATTATTGTATACTGAGACACTCATTCATTTGGCACCTACATTACTGAACACACACATATATATATATATATATATATATATATATATATATATATATATAATATATATATACAATCAGCCAATCATCCAGTCAGCCTGGGCTTACCAAGATGAGACAGCACACTGCAAAATTAATTTTCAAAGTTTAAATAAGTAGAAAAATGCTTCACAGAACCAAACATTTTGGTCCATCACTGGACGTTCATCAGGGCTAAAGATGAACCGAAAAGTGCCATACACCTAAGTGCATAAAATGGAAAAAATGAAAAGGAGATACAAAAATATACAAAAATGTATTATTACACAGTAATAATAAAAAAAACTTGAGTGGACAGTCAAAAGCATAATATTAATACCGATACAAGCTCATCAGCATACAGATACAATCCTGTAATGTGTACAAACGATTGAAATAATCAGGGGCTAAATTGTCCGCAGTTCTCAAAAGTTAGCAAATATGAAACCAGTAAAGTAGAAAAAGCAGTGTTCCTCTGATGTTCTGGTGGTTAAGGATGACCTCATATCGAGAAAAAAGACGGTACCGTGTTAGCCAGTGGAGTAGATAGGATTCAATGTAGTAAAAAACTCACAAGAGTGGTATAAAGGTGATACCTTTTAATGGCTAACTGAGGACATAGAAAGTGCAAGGTTTTAGGACACTAAGGTCCCTTCTTCAGGCGTGGGTTTTTTGATACACTGAATCCGATGACCTCATATGTATCACATAGCTATTTGCGCATGCACACATTTGCTGCGTCTTGGTGCACACCTGTTCCATCTTTCTGCATGTTTTCTGCAAGATCAGTTTTCAAGAAAAATATTTTCTCACAATGGTGGCGCTGTGCATGCTCATACCGTTAAGGTACCCAAAAGACTATTTAAACCTTCTGATACAGTGCACAAGAGTTAGCTCATCTTCTCTTTAGTGCTCTCATGTCAGCTTTCCTGCTTGTATTCTGTCTGATCTCAAGTGTACCAGCTTGCTTGTTTTAGTTCAAGAACCTCCTATGTTTGCCTTGACCTCCTACTTGTCCTACCAATTCTAAACCTTTGCCACCTGTCCTGTCCCCTGATCTTCCTGACTGATTCAAGGACTATGGTCTGAATTCGGAGCCCCTCCCCGCTATCAGCTGCGACGCGGGCAGTCTGTAGTGCACATGACTGCAGCAAAAGCAGCTGTCTCTACTGCGCATGACGACTTCTGTCAACAGTTTAGCAAATTATTATATAGGATTGTGCAGAAAATATGATGAACCACACAGAGATAGTCAGAATGATATCCCATGATGATACTCAGAACCAGGTTTTATCACCATATGCCTCACATTTGCAGTCCTTGGAGCAGAAATTGTATGCTATAGCTACAGGCCCCTCTTACCACCACTTCTGCTTCCAACAGTGTTATGGGTGCTGAGACTTCAACTTCTGAGTTTTTAGGAAATCTTGTCAGTTCCACTCAGATGCCACTTCCTGAGAGGTATGCCGGGAATCCACTAAGTATTCCTCAATCACTGCTTAGCAAAAAAAGCTGCATGACATCTTAATCTATTCTAAGAATATTTATGATCATCGGAACCATGTCAAAGCATTTATTTGATGCTTAAGGTAGCGTTCACTTTATGCAAATGCTGAGAAGTATGATTTTGATAAAAAACGCTGCCTTTTTTTGGGTACATTATTTCTGACAAAGGTCTAACAAAATATACAGTAGCTAACTGGGCCCAAACTCAGGATTTGAACATTGTACAAATCTTCAAGATTGCCTTATTAATCATGGGTTTAACCAGACAGGGAGCCAATCCTAAGAGGTGGTCATCTGAAGCTGAGTTTGCTTTCGAAAAAATAAAAAAAAAGCTTCTACTTCTGATCCATTCCTTGCACACCTAATCCTGATTTTGTCCTTGAAGTGGATGCCTCAGAACAGGGTGCTGGTACAGTCCTCTGCCAAAGAGACCAAAAGTCTAATCATATGCATCCGTGCTCTTTTTTTAAACAATTCTATTCAGCAGAACACAATTATGATGTAGGAAATTGTCTTGTTGTCAGATTAGCTTTGGAAGAGAGGGTTTATATGCCTTTATGACAATATTTGTGAAAGCCAAATAACTCACTCCTTGTCTCACTAGATGAACTCTGTTATATACGCGATTTAACTGTCTGAACACTTACAGGCCAGCTTCTAAGGACACGAAAATCAAACACCATTTTTTGCCAAGTTGAAGATTCTCCTATATCTCTTCTGATGAGACCATTTTGGCTCCAAACCAAAATACTGCCTTCCTCTTTAATTTCAAAGATTAAGAAAGCCAAATTTCATATGCTTTCTTACTTATGATTACCATCTGTCACAGTGGTGACTTACCTCGTGGCCAGCAGCAGGGAGTCGGCCACGTAAGTGCCTCCTCACAGCTCGGGCCACATCAGTGCCTCCTCATGGCTCGGGCCGTGTACTTGCCTCCTTGTGGCTTTGCCGCGCCTTGGTAGGTGGATTACTTCTGCATTCTTTGCCCCTCGGGCGGGCGCACGTTAGTGGAAGTCTGTGTGACGCGCGCACCACTTTTACATTGGGGCTTTTTTAATGCTCCTTCTCTCAGCCTGGGCAGTAGGGTTTATTAGCTACCAGGACACCGGGCTAAGTCGCCCTTATGTTGGTGTCCAGTGCAGTAGTTTTTGGTTCCTGTGGTTGATCTTGTGCTGACTCTTGCCTGGCTGACTCTCTGCTCCATGTATGACCCTTGCCTGGCTGACTCTGTACTCTGTGTATGACCCTTGGCTGTCTGACTATCCATTCTGGTGCAGACCTCTGGCTCTGGCTGACTACCCGCTCTGTGTTTGACCCCTGGCGTAGTCTGACAATCTATTCTGGTTCTGACCTGTGGCTCTGGCTGACTACACACTCCATGTTTGACCCCTGGAATAGTCTGACTATCCATTCTGGTGCTGTCCTGTGGCTCTGGCTGACTAGATACTCCTGTTGCCTTTGGGTATTGCCATTACCTGTTCCTGTCCTAGTCCTACTGGGTCATATCCCCAGTTCTCTGCTATCTCCAGTGAGACCCCCCCTGAAGCCCTCTCCTATTTCTGGTAGGAACCACTTGCTGTGGCTTCGGGTTCATTCTCACCCTAGGATTTGGTCTGCTGACTTCTGTTTACCTGTGCTTAATTAGTAAAAGTAGAGTTCATTATCTGTACTTGTCTCTTGCATTTTTTATTGATTACCGTGACATCATCACATAAGCTTATGTCCATCCAAGAGTTAGCAAAACTCTGCTAGAATGGTCTCTTTGTTTTCTGACCTCTGGCCTTCCTGGGTTATCTAAGAAAACTTATAACTTATAACCACATGTATACTCACATTTGGAATTGTCTACTGCAGATGACGAGTAGCTTAGACGCTTGTGGAGGATATTGTCACTGTGCCCACACAGTGTGATCATCTCTGCTCCATCCTTCTCAACAGCTGATTTCCAGGAATAGCTCAAACAAAACAGAACACAGAAGACAACCAGAAGGAGAGCACTCAAATGTGCAAAATAGGTATAGAGATGTACAGAAATATTCAGTGAAGTCAATAAACCTCGATATTCACAAATAACGATCAGACCGGCTTGACAGTCCAATTTGCTGGTTGGAAAGGCACACAGAGAATTTGGAGTGTTAGCCCTCCCCATTACGGAACAGATGGCTGGGCACCAGCTCCAAACCCCTCCACCAATTAAGGCAACAGTAAATAAATAGATATCCTATAAAATAGTTGTTTATTAAAAAAAGTAATATTAAAATATTTTGGGATTTCATGAAAATCCATGATTTTCTTTTACCTCCCATTCCTAGTTTAGGCTGTCTAATCTTGTACACACATACTGAAGACCACTCCAGTATGTAAACTATATATATATATATATATATATATATATATATATATATATATATATATTGGGATCTACATTTCAAATATCCTATATAATAATTTGCTAATTCGTGTGTAACGCCGCAACATGCGCAGTAGAGACTGCCCGCGCCACTGCTGATACAGAGCTAGGTGCTCCGAAGGAGCGTCCAGCTCTGTATCAGCCGTGACGCGGGCAGTCTACACTGCGCGTGACTGCCCCACGACCGGGTGGCAGTGGCACTGTGGCCCGTGTAACGGGCTGTTCAACTAGTTTCTCAATAATATATTCTCTCTTATCAAGTAGGAATTCACTACTGTATTTAATTTACCTCTTAACTTTACAGGAATTCATTATGTTCAATTTTTTGACCTGTTATCATAACAGGAATTAATTATGTTGTTTTAGCAGCCTACAATAAATAGGATTCCCACTGGGAATCATTGCTTTCGGTATTTAAAAATGAAGCATTACTAAGTTACCGTTTGGTCTAATACTATCTCCTAGATCATTTTGATTTTATTTGTGTACTCTGCTTTCTTCTGTGTAGTCGAGTGAATCAGATATGATTGACATAGATAAGTGTTTGTGAATCTTACGTGCATGTTTGTGTATGCTGATACAGTCAGCATCATGGGGACTGCAGTATACTTATATTATTATAATTCTGTAGACTGGCCATTCAAATTTGTGATATTACTGTGAAATAATAAATGTGATATTATTTACTTTTGATTTTCATGTCCATATTTATTATTTTTGCTAAAAACAAGCAAAGTTTTAGAGACACTTACTGATATCAGGCACTCTATAATAGCGTTGGGCAACGGCTGTCCAAAGACTATAGATATCGTGGTCCTCAACAACTAGGGCCCATCCCTGCTCTATAACCTTACCATATAGTTTAAAAGAAACATTATTCAATTTTTGATGAATGCTTAAGCTCACCACTAACCATTTCACAGATGTGCACATTTGGACCTCAAGCCTTATCAGCAGTGCATGTTTTAGGGATAACCTCACATGGTCAAAGGTTGATTTGCATATTAATTGTTGATCAGACTTGAATGTGGGCAGATTCATAGAATAAGCTCTTGTTCCTCTGTTTTTCTAGTTCATATTTTGTATTAATGATTGATTCTCTAGCACCTTAAATGCATTGCTTTGGAATATTTATAGCATCCAAGATGTCAATGTGTTTGGAAATTTCTATATCCTCTCTCTCTTTCTCATATCCCTCCTGGTTTTAAAATATTAAGTTGTGTTGTAGATCCCACATACAACATAGATTTGCTATCAGGAGACCATAGAAGATAATTCTTCATATTCAGAAAAATATTTTGCGTAAATGCAAATTGGGATTGGATTAAGGTAATCCATGTTTATTCCGAACCTTTTTGATTTAAACAGGGATCTATTTGACAACATTTCTGAGCTGAACCATTGAGACAAAACCACAACAAAAGACTTGGGAAATATTTACATAGTCGATGAGGCTGAAAAAAGACATAAATCCATCAAATTCAGATTTTGCCACATCACCCTTGGTGATTCAGAGGAAGGAAAAAAAAAACCTCTGTTCACACTATGTCACGGAATCAATAATGAGAAATGGACCAGTACTGTAGGTAACACAATCTTAATTAAGATATACACGGACAGAATGAACGGCAACAGCAAGAACACAATAAAATATAGCAGACGTCAGGAAGGATAGTGCTGCTGTGGAGGTACTGAGCTGAGCTCCAGAAGACAGGCTGGAGATAAGCCACCTCAGGTCTGCACCTGTACCAACAAGGTTCCTGAGAAAGGCTACAGTGCTACAGGTCCGCACCTGAACAGAAAGGTTCCTGAGAAAGGCTACAGCGCTACAGGTCTGCACCTGAACAGACAAGGTTCCTGAGAAAGGCTACTGCGCTACAGGTCCGCACCTGAACACCGCAGTAAATGGACAGAGACAAGGAGACGTCTGCCAGAGCCACACTATTTCCAACTAAGTACCAAGTGGGTAAAAAAAATCCTTCCTGACTCCAAAAGGCAGTTGGATATTTCCCTGGATCAACATCTTATCTGCATTGATACCAATTGTCATAATTCTCAATACTTTTCTGGGCATCATAAGTATGCTACATCTTTTTGAATGCATCTACAGTATCGGCAAACACAGTCTCCCAAGAGAAATAATTCCAAACCTTACTACTTATTGCAAAAAAAAAAAAAATCTATGCCTTTGTTTCAGGCAAAAGTGCCTTCCCTTTCTGCTTAATGGATGGACCCTTGTTTTTGCACAGCCCCTTGAGTACATAACTTCCAAGAGAGTTATTGGTAATGGCCTTGAATATATATATTTTAAATGGTAATCATAACACCTCTTAGATGTCTCTTTTCCAATGTAAACAAACATGTATCAGTTTTGTTGCACATCTCTATACTTTTCCAGATCAGTTAGGTAGTTTTGATAATCTGTGTCCAAAAGAGTACACCATATTCCAGAATAACCTTATTTTTATCCACAATATGTTTAATCTCATTTACCACGTTTTTACCCATTCACTTAGTCTGAGACAGTACCTTCAATGCTCTATGATCATTAATTAACAAATTAAAAAGCACTGGGCACAGGACCGAACCATGAGGCATTCCAATTGTAAGTTGAAAAGGTTCCATTTACTATAACTCTCTGTATTCTATCATTTAACTAGTTCTGGATTCATGAACAGATTTCACCTTCCAAGCTGAAGCCTTTTAATTTATGCAGTAACCTGTTGAAAGGCACAGTATCAAAGACGTTTGCAAAATCCAAGTATACAACATCAACAATACCACTGGCAAAGATGATTCTCTGAACTATATCTGATATTGATTCTAATGGCTATAGTAGAACTTTATTAATATAAAACAAAAATGTATAAATAACTATATATGCCTTAAGGTATAGGTTTTTAAAGCTTTTCTTTTTTTCCATACCTACAACATGAATTTCTAAAATACAACCATGTGTAACACTTTCTATGATAAAGGTACACACTGTTAATGTTGTTTTTCTTTATTAAAGGGATAGTAATGTTTCACAAAAACAGCAGCTCCAATTAATCTTCATAGTATTTGGACCATGGTGAGTGTTTCAGTATTGTCCAAGTTGTAGTTAATGAGTCACTGAATGATAAAGTATCCCCCTCTTACCTCTTTTACCTAGTGTAAGCCACTTTCCCTCAGATGTGGAATGTGGTCACTTGACCAGACAAATCACAGAAAGGGACAATCTTTTTATAGGTTTTCCCTTGTGATCACTGAAGATTGTCCCTCTTTGCGATCCATCCGAACAGTCTTGGGGCTCTGAGGTGAGCAGTGTTACATCAGTAAAAGGGGTGGGATGGGGATATTTTATTATTCAATTACTCTTAAACTACAACTCTGACAGTATTGAAATAACACTCTCCACATCCCAAATACTATGAAGATTAATCAGAGGTGCTTTTATTGTGAAACATTACTATCCCTTTAAAGTGATCCTGTCATGCCGAATACATTGGTACATTTTAATCTATATTATGAACTACCTATAACTTTTATTAGTTTAAATTCTAGTATCCTTAGATGTAGCCCCTTGAGTATCAGACAGGTATCCAACACACTGCAATGCATTGTATACCTCTCTGGCACTGAAAGGGTTAAGCATATTTCAGATTTTATAATCCCCTACTCCCCCATGTGGTGATGTCCCTTCCCCTCTCTCAGTGGGACTCTGTTTTGTATACAGTGCTATGCAGAACGAGAAAGTGCTATAACCAATATTAGTGGATGTTTCATTTTACATATCAAAACGCTATTTTTTTTATAGCACCTAAGCTCATGAACAGTAAAGTTAACCTTTAAAACAGTAACATTTACTAAATAATTTCATGGGTGATTCAGATATTTTACCATACCGCTGCAATATTTGAGACAAATTTTATGTTTAACATGTAGTTTGACGTTAAAAAAAAAGTTTTAGAACTCCAATAAGAAGGAGTTGTAACAGTGATATATACATTGTTATGTAAATGCAGGGCCAGATTTACATCTCAGGAGCCTGTAGGCACAGATATCTGAAGCGCCCCCCCCAGCCATCTCCACAATGTTTCAAATCTCCATATTGCCCTCACATTGCCCCCCGACACCTTCACACTGCACCCCATCAGCTCCACATTGCACTCCATCAGCTCCACATTGCCCTCATATTGCCCCATCATCTCAACATTGCCCCATTCAACTCCGTATTGCCCCCATCAGCTCCACATTGACCCCATCAGCTCCACATTGCCCTCACAATGCCCCCCTTCGGTTCCAACTTGCCCCCACCATCTCCATGTTGCCCTCTCATTGCCTCCCTCCCATTGTCTATTTCCTTCCTCCCTAGCAGATCTGTCGTCTGTGCCTCCTTTGGCACAGTCAGTCCTGTAGTTGCTGAAGCTCCTGCGCGGTCTCCTATTCAGGAATGCAGAGCGCTGGGAGATGATGTCATCTCCCAGCGCTCTGCATTCCTACAGAGCCGACGAGGGAGCTCAGCACTTACAGGACTGTGCCAAAGGAGGCACAGATGACAGATCTGCTATGGAGGTAGGAAATAGACAACAGGGGGTGCAATGTGAGGTCAGCATGGAGTGGGCACCGGAGCAGCCAGTGAGGTGACAATTTTTTTTTTTTTTTAAAGAATTAAAAAAAAAAAAATCCCATTGGCAGGCGCCCCTCGGTGGTGTGCGCCTGTAGGCAGGTGCCTATTTTGCCTTATGGCAAATCCGGCCCTGTGTAAATGTTTATAAATAGTTAAAGAGGAATTGTCACCTCTGTAAAAGTTTGCCTCGGTGTAATGTTCCTATAGCAATTACATGTAATCTGTGTGTGTTTTTTTTATATAATGCAGGCTACTGTGAAATTTACCTTTTTAAAAATGAGCTGTGGCCTTACTTCAGAACAGTCAGCAGTAGTGATGATCGAGCACCCCGATGCTCGGGTGTTCGGGTGCTCTGGCCGAGCGCCCCCGGAGGCTCGAGTGCTCGGCCGAGCACCCGAGCCCCATTGAAGTCAATGGGAGGACTCGAGCATTACACCAGGCACCCCCTGCTCTGATGAGGGGAGGGTGCCTGGTTCATAGGAAAAGGTCAGAAAATGACTGCCCCCACACACAACAGTCCTAAAAAGGACTTTTGGGTCTTGAAAGAGTTTCAACAATTTTATTCTCCCTACACTGACTTCCTGTGCATCTAGTATTATATGTCACCTTACATATATCCCCCCCACAAAAAAAAGGAAATTGTGCCCCCCCAAACAAAATATAAATGCTGCCCCCACACACAACAGTCCTAAAAAGGACTTTTGGGTCTTGAAAGAGTTTCAACAATTTTATTCTCCCTACACTGACTTTCCCTGCCTAAGCGCATCTCTCCCTGGCTAAGAATGAGCCGAACTCGCGCGTCGGGTGCTATACAGCACCCGATCACGGGTTCTGGCCAGCCAATCAGTGTAATGCCAGCAGCCAACATGGCTGCTGGCATTACACTGATGTCAGAGCCTCCCCGCACGTTTATTGGCTGCGCAGCAGCCGCGAAACGTGCGGGGAGGAGACCCGAACATGGCGGGCGAGCACATGCGGTACTCGTACGAGTACCGCCATGTGCCGAGCAGAGCGATGCTCGAGCCGAACCGAGCTTCGGCCGAGCATGCTCGCTCATCACTAGTCAGCAGGTTACAGCTCTGTACCGCAGCCTGTCAATCTTTGTTTGTTCCCGCCCCATGTAGCACCTCGTTTCAACCTCCTCTGATGACGGACGATTTCTCCATAAAAGTTGTATCGGTCTCATCGGCAAGAGAGCTCACTAGTTTACATGGAGAAATCCTGTGTCATTAGAGAAGGGTGGAACGAGGCCCTACTTGGGAGGGGAACAGACGAAGGTTATCAGGCTGCAGTACAATGCTGCACCCGCAGCCTGTTCTGAAGTAAGGCTCATTTTTAAAACAGTAAATTTCACCATAGCCTGCATTATAAAAAAAAACACACAAAAAAAACCACATAGATTACATGTTATCGCTATAGGAACATTACACAGAGGCAAACTTGTATAGAGGTGCTAATTCCCCTTTAAATGGGATCTTATGCAGGAAGTGAAAGCAATTCTAAGCCCTCCAGCTTTACCATGGAGTGTTAAATAAAAATCATATTAATTTAAATGATATTTGTAACCCTTTGAATGCTAGTGCGCTCTCCTAGGCATTTTCCTGCATAAGAGTCAGTCTTACAATTCCGGTAAGAAGAATGTAAACTGTTCTTACCTAAAAGGCATGACCAAGCAGGCAACCAGGAGATCCGCCATGGCTAATGACATGATAAACATGTACGTGACAGTTCTTAGTCTCTTTTCTACCGCAGGACAGATAAAAACCACCATATTCCCCAAGAAAGTGACCAAATCAATGACAGTTAATAATGATCCAACAACCACCTGCTGGGGAGCGATTTCTGCCACTGTTCTGTTCCCTTCTCCTCTCAGTAATGAAGAGGTATAGGACAAGTTCCAAATCAAAGACATGTTTTTGTCCATTGGCATCTTTAGTCTGTTTTGGCCTGAAACACAAAAAACATAACATTACAAGTGGTATCAGAACACTCAGACCTGTTCTATTCATTTTATTTACTACATATGTATTAAGGCTGAATATACATCATTACACTGGAACTTTTGAAGGAAGCTAAAGATATTCTGAAGCACACCATCTGCCTATGGGGGAAGGAACAAAAACTGCCATTGAGTTAAATGTGGCTTTAATTACTTGACTGCTGGAGAGGTCTCAAAAGCATTGTTCTCTAGCATTCAAGGGGTTAATCAATTGTAATATCTGTAATTTTTTGTTGCCCCCTATAGTTCAGTTGGTTTGCTCCAGAATTGCACCTCTTTAGCTTCAGGCATAAACCCCATAATTATTATGTATGAAAAAAGAAATGCAAAAAAACCTCAAAAGATTTAGTAGATCTGTCCACAATATATACTGTATAAATTCAGATTGATCTATCTATCTATCTCATATCTATCTATCTATCTATCTATCTATCTATCTATCTATCTATCTATCTATCTCATAGCTATCTCATATCTATCTCATAGCTATCTATCTGATATCTATCTATCTATCTATCTATCTATCTATCTATCTATCTATCTATCTCATATCTATCTATCTGATATCTATCTATCTATCTATCTATCTATCTATCTATCTATCTCATAGCTATCTCATATCTATCTCATAGCTATCTCTCTGATATCTATCTATCTAATTCAATGACAAAGTGTCCCCCTCCCGCCCCTTTTACTGATGTAACACTGCTCAGCCAGAGCAGAAGGGAGGTGCCTAGGTAGACTGCAGAGAGGGACACTCTTCAATTAAGGGAAAAACCTGAAAAACTTGTCAAGGGGGGCAGGGCTTTCATTGTTCTCATAGGAAGAAGATTGTCCCCTGCTGTTATCTGTCTGGTCTATGGACTGGATTCCACATCTGAGAAGACATGGCTTACACTAGGTAAAAGGGGCGGGAGGGGAAACTTTGCTTGTGAATATCTCTCAAACCATAAAAGTTTGAGAGATAAGACATATCGTTCTTCATGTTTTTTTTAATGCCTACAAAATAAAATAAAGATAAAACGAAGTATTACTATCCCTTTAAGATGATGCTGTGGGTGTCACATGGGTCTGACACAGCTCAGAAACGTGGGATTCGTCACTAATAATTGCAAGGACATGCAAGGTCCTTTATTTAGAGGTAAATGGGAGGGGAGGGGTATTGCCCTCTTTATGTTAGTGGGATGGCTTCCACTTGGTTTAGTTAATGGCAACATCACATAATGGGCAGGATGCAAGAAATGTGCACATACGCTGAAGGCATTTTTCATAAGCAGATAGATATTGCGCATGTTCTAATGCAGGAAGCCATATACCAAACGCTTCTTGAATTGCACATGGAAAATTAGCTTTTACGACACAACTACGCCGACAAAATCGGTCACAAAAACACTTTCTGCATTAGGCACATTCGCTATTTCACTCAGACAGTTTCATCAATTCTGACCACGCCCACAAGAAAAAAAATGCACAGCTGTTCACTAATCTTTATTTTTCATGCGCAAAACTATTTGCTAATGGTTTTCATACTGGAAATAGTGATTTCGCTTGTTTCCAGCATTACACCCATAGTCTCATCAAAGACTTTGACTTCATTTGTGATGTAATGTGTAATGTTATCAGCAAAGCATATGGAGGCATGGAGTTAAGATGGAATAATGTAACCAGTACTTCCTGGATCTTGTGTGGTTGAGTAAGAACTTACTGTGGCTTTAACTAAAATTTTTGCATTGACTTTTATCATTTTTCAATTGTGGAAATTGGCATATATCTTTCTTAAAGTGATGCAATTCTGGAGCAAGCCAACTGCCTCAGGAGGATTGAATAAAATGTCCCGTTGCTTTAAATGGGGATTTGAATCCATTGATAGTAATGGAGGTCTCACACAGTGGGCTGGGATGGCAGCAGTGTGTGCTGGGGGTCAGTGACAGCATATTTGACAGCATATTTGATGCACAGGGGATGATTAAACACCTCAGGACAATTCCATCAATCATCCCTAGATGGCAGCCTACCATAATGTAAATAACCCAGCATACAAAAGTATGCTCTCTACTAGTGATGAGCGAGCGTGCTCGGCCGATGCTCGGATCGGCTCGAGCATCGCTCTGCTCGGCACATGGCGGTACTCGTCGAGTACCGCCATGTGCTCGCCCGACATGTTCGGGTGGCGGGGATCTGTGCCGGAAGAGGCACAGATCCGAAGAAGCTCCGCTGGACCACCAGGGACTGGAGGTACGGGGGCATTGCGGAGATGAAGGGGGCATTGCGGAGATGAAGGGGGACATTGTGGAAGAGGGGCATAGACTCTATGCCCCTCTTCCACAATGTCCCCCTTCATCTCCGCTATGCCCGTCTTCCACAATGTGCCCCTTCATCTCCGCTATGCCCCTCTTCCACAATGTGCCCCTTCATCTCCGCTATGCCCCTCTTCCACAATGTCCCCCTTCATCTCCTCTATGGCATAGAGGAGATGAAGGGGGACATTGTGGAAGAGGGGCATAGCGGAGATGAAGGGGCACATTGTGGAAGAGGGGCATAGCGGAGATGAAGGGGCACATTGTGGAAGACGGGCATAGCGGAGATGAAGGGGGACATTGCGGAGCTGAAGGGGGCATTCGGAGATGAAGGGGGCATAGCGGAGATGAAGGGGGCATTGACCAGGCACCCTCCCCTCATCAGAGCAGGGGGTGCCTGGTGTCGCCCCATTCATTCCAATGGGGCTCGGGTGCTCGGCCGAGCACTCGAGCCTCAGGGGGTGCTCGGTCAGAGCACCCGAGCATCGTGGTGCTCGCTCAACACTACTCTCTACCAAGCATAAATTATTATTATTATTTTTTTTTACTTTGGGGAGCTGATCTGGAATCCAAAATCTAACACAATTTCACTGTTGCAATAAAACATTATGACCAAAATGAAAATGCCAAGTAACATGGAACTTTTGAACTTCATATAGAAGCATTATCTGACTTCTATAAATGAAAACAGGTGCAATTTTGGGGCAAAACAACTTCACCTTGAGGTTTAAATAAAAAGGTTTAAATAAAAATTCCCATTGACTTTAATGGGACTTTTCACCAATACACTGCAAAGTATTACAGAATACGAGCTCATACCAGCAGATATACTTCTCCGTCATTAAGCACTAAGTATCACAGCATATGAGCGCTTTTCTGTGAACTGTCAGATACTTTGCCATTAAGCATTAAAGCATATGAGCGCTTTAGTGTGACCCGCCAGATACTTTGCCATTAAGCATCACAGCATATGAGCGCTTTACTGTGAACTGTCAGATACTTTGCCATTAAGCATTAAAGCATATGAGCGCTTTAGTGTGAACCGTCAGATACTTTGCCATTAAGCATTAAAGCATATGAGCGCTTTAGTGTGTACTGATAGATTCAATTCTCTGTCAATAAGCATTACAGCATATGGGATATTTAGTGCATACTGATAGATACACTTCTCTGTCATTAAGAATTACTGCATTTGTGTGCTTTAGTATGTATCAGCAGATGTATTTCTCTTCATTAAACCTTACAGCATTTGAGCACTTAATTGTGTGCCGGCAGATACACTTCTCTGTCATTAAGCATTACAGCACATGACCGCTTTAGTGCAGCTTACCTGAAGACATCCTTCTCTGTCAATAAGCATTACAGCATATAATGTTTTATTGTATAGCAGCAGGTACACTTCTCTGTCATTAAGCACTAAACATTACAGCTTATAAGTGTTTTATTATATAGCAGCAGATACACTTCTATGTCATTAAGCACTAAACATTACAGCTGATAAGTGTTTTATTGTATAGCAGCAGGTACACTTCTCTATCATTAAGCACTAAACATTACAGCTTATAAGTATTTTATTGTATAGCAGCAAGTACACTTCTCTGTCATTAAGCACTAAACATTACAGCTGATAAGTGTTTTATTGTATAGCAGCAGGTACACTTCTCTATCATTAAGCACTAAATATTACAGCTTATAAGTGTTTTATTTTATAGTAGCAGGTACACTTCTCTGTCATTAAGCGCTAAACATTACAGCTTATAAGTGTTATATTGTATAGTAGCAGGTACACTTCTCTATCATTAAGCACTAACTATTACAGCTTATAAGTGTTTTACTGTATAGCAGCAGGTATACTTATCTATCATTAAGCACTAAGCATTACAGCATAGGAGCTCTTTAGCTCCTATCGGTAGACACTTGCCTGGCATTAAGCATTACAGCATATAACTGCTTTAGTGCTTACTAGGGACGGGCGATTAATGGCACTTTCTGCTTGGCGAAAAATTTCCCGCGAAAAGCGCAGTTTTTTTGCTTTTTTCCGCCCATTGAAATCAATGGGAAGAAAACTATTTCTACACCACACAAAAGTTTTCTACAGCCATATAAACGGCTGTCAGGCTCTCACAGCAGCCATTTTGTGTTTGTGAGAGGAGAGAGCAGCATGTTTTTTAGTTAGAGGAGATAAGCAAATAAAGGGAATTGAAGCTTAGTTTAGGAAGTCATTTAGGTAGGACATTTGGTCTCTGTATTAGGGGAGTCTGGGGCACTCTAGGGGATAATAAGGGAGGAAGGAGGTTGTCCCCCAAATACTCCAAAATTCCATGTGACTGACAGGCAAGACACAGGCCACCTATGTGCTTGCTGATCTTGCTGTTATTGTCCCTGTGCTGGTGGGGAAGTCTGGGGAAAGACGTTGTTGATTTAGTTTTTCAGTTATAATTTTTTTTGGACAGACTGTGATGAGACAGGGTGGACAACTTAAAAAAATAAAATAAAAAAAACATAAAAAAAATTAAAAAAGAATAAAAAACTAAATATCTTAGGTGACAGTGACAGACAGCTGACTGGGCATAGGCAAGGCATCATACAGCTCCATCAGATGTGTTGTGCACAGTACAGTAAAAAAACACAGTGTAGTTGTATAATGTCCAGCAAATGCACAAGGGGAAGGGGGAGGGGTGGAGCAGTGTAGGGACAAGTAGTAGTCCAAAAACCTACTGCAGAAATGGTTGTTGCAGCGTGTGCAATCAAAGATGATGATTCCTTTACTCCAAGGGAGGATGCAGTTTGTCAAGGTCCCAGCAAAACTAGGTCCAGCACCACCAGTGCCAGTAGAAGTATAGAACCATATAAGAAGAAAACTGAAAATGAGTCACATTCAAGTGTTGATGATGCTGGCAACAGCATAATAGAGGAAGGTGTAGCAGCTAAACTGCCTGCTGCATCAGACACCAAAACACCTGTCCTCAAAATAGTAGTGAATTTTGTTATAGTGAAAGTAAAAAGAAATTGTTTGAGACCTCCAAAAGCTTAGAGGAATATAAGGGTAGTGGGCAAGAACTGTCAGGTGATGCTGATGCTGCTGAGGATGACCTAACGATGACTGATCATGATGCAGATCTAGAATATATCCCTCAAGCAGCCTTCTCTTGTTCAGATACAGATGAAGTTGAGAGTGAGGATGATGACAGGGCTATAAGGTTAGAAGAAAGTCAAATGCTGTATTTTCCACCACTTTTAATGAGCACTGTGCCTGTCTATAAACTGTTTGAGAAAGCCATTGGAAAGTCTGACCCTGGACAAGTACAGATGTCAAAAAGCACACAGTCACCCTATCAGTCATCCTCAGCATCATTGCCTCTTCAAGTCCAATTCCCACTCAGCCACACACACCTGTTTTGAGTACCCAGCAACACAGGTTGTGTTAGATTTGACGAGTACCTCTGGTGCTGCTGCTATAAGTGCTACACCTTTGACACCTAGTAGTAGTGGCAGTAGAATTACATCAACATCCAGCTCCAGTAGTTGTTGTAGTAGTAGTAGAAACCACACATTACAGACAAAGCCAGGACAAATGTATGAACAGCAGCACAGATGAGGAGGTGGAGGACGGATGTGAAGAAAGTTTGCAATCATCTCCCCCACTTGGGACCACTGCTATGATTGATAAGTAATATGTGTCAATAATCAGAGAAGGAGGATAGAGCATGACAATGGTAAAAATACATAGACAAATCACACCATGCCAGTTCCCCACCACCACCACTACAATACATATCTGCCACATTGTAGGTTGTACTTTATTTTTTTTATTACTTGATATCATCATGAATATGCTCCAGCGTAATTTACGAAGGAAGTAAGTGTTGTGAGCAAAGGACAAATGCATTCTGCATGCTAACACATTTTTCAAGCCATATTTTGCTGTAGGACTAACAACTTTGACTTTCAGCCACTTATTTCTAAACTTCAGCCCTCAGAAGAAGTGGGAAATTTAGTACCTATAGGAAATATAGTTGAAAATGTGTTAAAATAGGCAGAAAATGTGTAAACATAGATGGAAATTTTGTTAAAATAGGTGAAAAGGAGGACATTTTTGCATAGGAGGAAAGGCGAAATTTTTTGCAGGAAAAGTGAAAAATCGATACATTTTCACAAATTTTTTTGAAGGAAATTTTTCACACTTTTCTCCCACCCCTTGTGCTTACCAGTAGACACACATCTCTGTTATTAAGTGTTACAGCATATTAGTGCTTTAGTGCATAGCGGCAGATACACTTCTCAGTCATTGAGCATTACAATATATCAGCACTTTCGCATTTACTGGAAGATACAGTTCTGTCATTAATATTACAGCATATGGGCCCTTTTGTATGTACCAACACTTCTCCGTAGTTAAGAATTTAATGTCAGCACGCTCTGTATGTCTGCCCCACAGCATTCACAGGGAAACTGTGTGAAGTTACTCAATTTCCTCTGTGTCTTATTAGCAAATCACAAGAATTTGACAGAAGATAAGAACCATTCATCCCATCTAGCCCATTTTCCTACTGTAAAAACCTCAAACCTTATTTGGTCCTGGTTCTTGTCTTATGTAGGGATGGGCGAAAATTTCCTCCTCAAACTGAAATTGGCAAAAAAATGGCACTTTCCGCATGGTGAAAAAATTCCTGTGAAAAGTTCCAATTTTCCTCTTTTTCTCACTTTTTCATCCAGCTCATTCCATTGAAATCAGTGGGAACATTGAAGTTACATGCAACATAAAACAAATATTATTTAATTTCCCAAAAGCATAGTATAAAAGGGGCATGAGGGTGCCTGTGATGGTGGGGTGTGGGGAAAGAATCAGTTGAACAGGGGATGATTTTTGGGGGGTTGTTTACTGGGATTGGGGTTCATTTAATAAAAAATAAATCCCAAATAAAATTAAACCTCCCCACATAAAAGATGGTATAAAAGGGATCTGAGGAGGGTGTCTGTGTTGGTGGGTGGAGTCTGGGGAATGAATCAGTTGAACAGGGAATTTGTATTGGGGGGTTTCTTGACTGGCATTGGGGGGACAGTTACTAAAAAATAAAATAAAATAAGACATTTGTATGTAAACTAATAGAGACAGGAACCCCCTGACATAAGCTGCTACTGGGGTGGACTGATACTTGACTTGATAGAGTATTTTGTAGAGGATGATTTGTTTGATTTGTTGTTAGAGGCCTTTGTAGGACTTAGACTTATTAGAGGCCCAAGCCCTGAAGAAACATTGATTTGTAGGACAAACAACCCCCAAAAAATTGTTTTATTTTTTTGTAGGACTATGTTTTTTTTAAATGTATTTATTTATTATTATTCTTTTTTTATTCAAAGCACAAGCCCTGAAAAAAAGATAAAAATGTCGTACTGGCATAGTGCCGCATGTCATGTCGGCCAGTGGCCACTGGCCATTGTCAAATGAGTCCATAATTTTGGAAATTGCAACTGCTGTTCCTACTGCTGCTGATGAGTTGTTTAACCCCTTAACAGCTAGCTGCGCAGGCACGCAGCGGTCACTAAAGGACCACGGAGCATTTTTTTTTAATTTGCCGATCGGACTCAGGGCTCCCCAAACGGCGTGCAGCCGCACAGGGAGCCCTGAAATCTATGACGGTCCTGGTACATCATGGGTTGTTCAGTCACTTTTACCCATGATGTACCAGGAACATCAAGGGTCGTTAAGGGGTTAAGCAGCAGGATGATTAGGAAGCTGAATGGGAATGGGATGAACAATATCAGTAACATGGGTGATGGATGATGAAGGTTCCACTTGTCACGACTATCTCCAGTGATGTGTCTGAGGCAGTAGCAGCACAATAAGTAGCCCCCAGTCTATGTGGCGAAAAGAAGAAGTTGGCCATTAATTCTTCTCCACCTGCCCCTCCTTCAAAAACACAGGATAATTTGCTGCTACTGTCTCAGATTCAGCACTGCAAGTTCTGCAACTAGGACCAGGAGTATTGCTGGCCCTGGGAAGTGGAACCTGTCCTAGTCCCGCATCACTTGTTGACCCCATTCCCACTGTGTCCACGGTGGTCTGTGGCACACTGGCTTGCTCCTCTGCATCCTGATGCCCTTTCAACTCAGCATCAGAATGAACTAGAGCAGTTGCAAATTCCTCAAATTCCAAAATGTCACTGCTAGTGGTGGTGGTGATGCCCATCCACATCCGTCTCCCATTCCTTCTCAGTTTCTGCTAAAAAGGCCATCAATGTCTCTTCCACCCCAGCTTCTCCATCATCATCATCACCACTACCACCACTAGCCCCTACGTGTTCCCTTGAGAGCAGGAACTGTGGCTCTCATTAGCAACTGTAATGTGCACAGTTTGTGTGTGTGTGTGTGTGTTAAATAACATCCTGGGGCACAACTGTAGCCAAACACTAAAACACCCGAAACCAAGTACTGCCGCTGTCACTATACCCCTTGTCCAGACCCCTTTAAGGACACATGACAACTTGCTGACAGTTTAATAGTAATGATGAACCCTCCCTGTCACCATCTTAGTATATTCTGTGGGATGGAATCTCCTCAGATACCGCTGGATGCACTGTTTGCGATTCTCCTCCACCACACTGGCATGTGTGCAATGGGTGGAGATGAACTGCCACATCCTAACATCAACAGAGTGGCTATCATTTGGCGGGGGAGGTAAAGATGAAAGAGGTGGATTGGCAGAAGATGTAGTTACCCTAGAAGGTGATGGCGAGCTAGTTGTTTCACTTGTCATGGAACTTCCAGTTTCTGCCTGGGTTGCTCTATTCTTCCTCCTCTTTGATCTCCGCCTTGCCCCTTGTTGCCTTTCTTGAGAGTCAGGGGGTACAGTAACAGAGGTGCTTGATTTCTCTGGTGGGTGTTTGGCTTTAACATGTTTGACATAGATGTCATGGTGTCTGTGTGATATAAGTGCACTTGTACCAAGGTGTGTTCCCTCCTTTCCTCTTCTCACTGACTTGTTACAAATTGTGCACAGTGCAGTGACTGCAGTGTGCCTGCCCCAAAAGAAAAATAGTCCCATACCCATGATGACTTCAAGGGGGAGGGAAGAGGTGGAAAAGAATTGCCTCTTTTTTCTTGTCCTCCACATTCCACTTCACTGTCTGTGGTAGCGAATAATGTTGCTGCTACTGCCTCAGATTCAGAATTGCACTGTGTCCACGGTGGTCTGTGGCACACTAGCCTGTTCCTCGGCATCCTGCTGCCCTTTCAACTCAACATCAGAAGGAATTAGAGCAGTTGCAAATTTCTCAAATTCCAAAATGTCATTGCTAGTGGTGGTGATGATGCCCATCCTCATCTGTCTCCCATTCCTTCTCAGTTTCTGCTAAAAAGGCCATCAATGTCTCTTCCAACCCAGCATCTCCACCATCATCATCACCACCACCACTAGACCCTACGTGTTGCTGCTGCTGCTCTATTTCAGACATCTCCCAGCTGTTTGGAGGAGGGGACAAGCAATGTGACAGAGGGTCCCCTAATGTCACACTTGCCATTTCTTGGTGACATGAAGAAGGTAGATTGGCAGCACTAGCAGCAGCGACAGGCAGCTGATCTGTGCACCTGGTGGTATTGTGTGCCTGCTCTCCCCCAACAACATTTCTGGCCTCTTAATCTTCAGGATCCTGTTCCACTTGGACACTTTAGTGAAGGGAGGGGGAGGACTCCCAGGGTCAGAGGAATGGTGTGGGCTCCCTTGACCACTAGTCTGGATGTTCTCATATGTTTCCCCTACCACTGCGGCTGCTTCACCATTACTGCTGCTACTACTAACACCAACCACATTAAGTTCAGCCGCAGAGTCTTCCTCCTCAGTCTCACAGTCACTAGTAATATGAGGATATTGTTGTTAATTACCCCCTCCTACTCTCCTCCTAATGCTAACAAGCTGCTGGACCTTAGTAGTAGAACTAGTACTGGCGGGACTGTTTGTGAATGGCAAGCATGATATAGCATCACTTACTGTCACGCTTGGCATCATCTTCTCCTTACCTCCCCCCCTCCTGAGTACTACAAGACACAGTAGCATCAGGCAAAGTATTGGTGGCAGCAGGTTCAGCACTGGCAGCAGGTACAGCACTGGAGGCAACAGGGGCAGCACATCTGGCAGCAGGTACAGCATTAGTTGCAGCAGGGACAGCACATCTGGCAGCAGGTACAACAATGGTGGCACTGGCAGCAGAGGCAGCACGTCTTGCAGCAGGCACAGGCAGCTGACCTGTCCTGCTCTCACTAGTACTATCTTTTTCTCCCTCCCTTCCTATTCCCTTTTCTCCCTCCCTTCCCATTAAATTCCCATTAAATTCCCCAAGATCCCTTGGGGTGATTTAGGGGGACTGGACAGCATTGGTTCAGTACTGCTAGTCAATTCATCCTCCTCCGACTCAGTGGACACATAATAAGGGCCCTTCCAGTTCCTCCTTTTACTGCTGATAGTAGTCACTATGAGTCTCTCCTGCCTCAATTCAACAAATATTTCACAGCAGAACAGCAGAGCAGTTCTACCTCGCTCTGTAGCTGCTTCTATTGTGTTTCACTTCCTGGAATATGTCACGTATTTGTAGCAAAAAAGCAAAAACAACATAAATCAATTGGCGGGAACTTTCTAGCCACTGAAAAATTGGTGGGAAATTTTGGCCAATGGGTGAAAAACACGGAAATTTTACTTGCTGTTTTAAAACCGGAATTTCTCACGAAAAAGCGGACAATAACTTGCGCAGGAACACGGCGACAACTTTATCCCATCCCTATTGTTATGTTCAGGCCAACCTTATGCCTATCACATGCATGCTTACATTGCCTCACTGTATTAACCTCTGCAACTTCTGTTAGTAGGTTATTCAATTTATCAACTACCATTTCAGTAAAGTAAAACTTTCTTATGTTACATCTAAACTTCTGTCTGTCTAGTTTTAGACTATGGCCTCTTGTCCTAACATTTCTACTGGTTTGAAATGTACTTTCCTACTGCACTTTTTTAAGTACTTTTATGTATTTGAATGTTTCTATCATATCCCCTCTCTGTCTTCTCTCTTCCAAGCTATACGTGTTCAGATCCTTTATTCTATCCTGATATTTATTTTCCTGTAAACCAGTCACCATTTTAATAGCCCATATATCAAGGCACAGACAATAGGAATGCCCTGAATCACCCACACAATATTCTTCGCACGCAGAGTTAGTAGAGTAGTAGATTAGAGTTAGGCAGGGGTACGACTAGATAACATTTTTTCCAGAAATCATTTTGTATATTTCCATAAAATGACTCAGTGTTCAAAAAGATCGCTGGTTGATGCTAAAAGCACAATGGCGTGTACAGAAGAAAAACAATCAGTTTTGTAATTGTGTGATAAAGAACTGAAAATGAAAGTAAGGTGAGAGGTGAAATTTTTTCTACTAAAGTTCTTTAAAGGGGAAATTTCACATCTACAACACTTTTTGCAGTGCTTAAGTTATTAAAATTTAGACTTGTGCGATTCGGTTCGGGTAATTTCGGAATTCGAACGAATAAGGCGTATTCGGTATCATTCGGACCTTCCGAAAGCCAAGGTCCGCCCACAAAAAAAAAATCAGAGTCCGAAACTGACCTTCTCCGAAGTTTCAGTGTAAATTTCGGAAATTCAGATGGCGCTTTCCACCCTGAAACTATTACAATGTTGCTACATGCTACTAAAAATAGACGGCACAGCGATTTCCCACCTGAAACCATTACAATGTTTCTACATGCTGCTAAAAATAGATAAACAGGCGCTTTACAGTTCATGCAAAGTGCAGATATTAACCACATAAGGACACAAGCAATTTTGGCATTTTTGTTATGTGTGTGTTCAACCATAATTCCTATCTTTCTCATTTATTGCACAAAAACATATTATATACCATTTTTTAAAGGGCAGAAAGGGCTTTAATTTGATGTGACATATACTTATATAAGTGTGTAGGGGTTTATAAAATACCCTTCCTGTCTCATTAGCAATTTAATATTATTATTAATTTAGTTTAATGTATATTTTTATTTGTTTAATTTTAATTTTTATTGAATATTTTAATTTTTTTTTTAATTTGTCCGAATAATTCGGACTATTGTCTAATTTCATCCGAGTCGAACAGGTCCGGTCCCAAATTTGGATCCTCCGAATGGAGAAAAAAAAATGTGTCTGAAATCGAATTTTACCGAAAACTTTTGCCGTGCACAAGTCTATTAAAATTGTATTAGAATTGGTGTGCTTTTTTTTCTTTTACTTATATACATTGTCCCTAAGATATGCACACTTCATCCTGTGCACTTCCACATTCTGCGGCACACTGAATCTTCGGCACAGTTCTGCAGGACTTCCCAGTGCTGTAATTCTCCTCCCACCCCCCTCCCAGCTATCCCCGGGAGTGCTGTCACATAATTCCTTTCATAGTGGTGTGCCTCACGTCTATCTCTACAGCAAGCTCTGTTTAGCATTATATTGAGCTCATGTCTATCTCTACAGCAAGATCCTTTTATTATTATACTGAGCTTGCTGTAATGATAGGTATGAGGCACGCCACTATGAAGGGAAGTGTGAACGCACTCCCTTGGACAGCTGGGAGCGAGGTGGGAGGAGAATTAAACAACACTGTAGAGCTGTGCCAAAGATTCAGCGTGCCGCAGAACGTGGAAGTGCACAGAATGAAGCGTGCATATCTTGGGGACAATGTATGTAAAATAAAAAAAAAAAACATGAATCCTAATACCATTTTAATAACTTGAACACCTGGCAAAAAGCTCCCCTTTAAACATTGTTTTTCTCCAAGTTTAAACCATTTTTACATTGTTTGAAAAAAGATGTAAACAAGACAAAAAAGATGACTTGATGCAGATTTTTAAATACCTTTCAATATGATGGTAGATTAAACTACATCTACTTCCACGTCATTTTTTCCCTTTGACGGAGATAACAGAATTGAATGCAAAAAATGACATTAATAAATCTGAGAGCCGACAGACAATGACTTAAAAACTTTCAAGACTAATCACGAACAGTTTAAGTTATCACAACTTTTTGAACATCGTTCCCATGCTCCTTTATGTAAGTATAAACAGAACTCTAAGCTGACATTATGTTTTCTTAGACTATACATTTCTCAGAATGTAGTAACCTGCTGGTCTCTCCCACTGCTTTGTTAAATTGTTTGCCTGCACTAAAGTGAGTATATATACAAGTCACCAGGAGTCTTTTCTCTGTGAAGCTGGATAGTACTGTGTTACTGGCAGAAGCGAGACATGGAATCAGCTATCTACCAACCAGCTAAGTCAGTGATGTGCTAGTCGTGAGCTGGTAAAATATAGATTCAACTACTGTCTTAACCCCTTAAGGACCCATGATGGTCCTGGACTGTCATGGAATTCTGGGCTCCCCGCGCGGCTGCATGCCATTTGGGGAGTCTGGAATCGTATTCGCCAAAAAAAAAAAAAATGGTCTCTGGTCCTTAAGTGATGGCCGCTTGCGTGCGCGGCCAGTCCTTAACGGGTTAAGTTCGCAATATTTACAGTTGTATTGTATTGAGTCAAAGAAAACTATCATATATTAACCCCTTAATGACCATTGACATGCCAGTGACATGCCAGTACCATTACGATGGTACCAGCACTTAAGGATAGTCCTGGCACGTCATGGTAATCCGCGGTCCCCACATGGCTGCAAGCCGCTTGGGGGCCATGGAATCAATTGGCAAAAAATAAAAAAAAGGTCCCTTGGTCCTTAATTGTATGCTGAGCCCTGCTGTGGCTGGTCGTTAAGGCGTTAAATATCAGTGTTTTATAAGTTAACTCTTTAAGGATCAGAGTGGAGTGCAACGCATTGCAAAGCAATGCTTTACACACCACTCTGGTCCTTACAGGGTTAATGTTTCCTCTAAAGTGAGCAATCCGCAGGGCTGTCCTGACCAATGTATAGACATGGCTGGCTTTCCTAACAGGCAAAGAAGGCGACTGTCAAGAGTGCCAACTATTGAGGGGCGGTGCCTCATTTCTGCTGGCAGTACCTACATTTTGAATTGTGAGTGTCATACCTCCCAACATTTCATATATGTATATATGTGTCTATATGTGTGTGTATACAAGTGTGTGTGTTCAGGGGAGGATTGTAGGGGAACACCAGCCCGAGCATTTTTTTTTTTAAAGCAGCCCGCTAGCTGCACCGACATCCCTATCGACTCCCCTTGTGGTCTCTGTGCGGCATGGGAGAGCAGGCGCCAGGATATTATGTCATATCCTGGCGCTCTGCATTAACCCTTGCAAAGCAATGCATTGCGTACCCCTCTGGTATTCAAAGGATTAACAAGAAACGTGAAGGCTGTCACAGAGAGTGCCTGTGGCAACACAGACCTCTCCTTCAAAATATTGTGGGACGGTGAGGTGAGATCCTCTGATCTCCCCCACCGGCCCATGATCTAGCAGCCCACCGGGGGATGCCCGATCCCCCGATAGGACTATCCGCCCATGTGTGTGTTTGTGTGTCTGAGCAGGGTACTCTGGCTTTATTCATTAAGGGGGAAATTATGGACCAAACCAACTTCCCAAATTCTTATTGATTTAAAACGGGATATAAAGCCCTAGAGTGTTAGAGAGGGCTCCAATGCTCGTACACACATACACATTAACCCCTTAAGTACCGGCCGCACACACACGCGGCGCTTACTTAAGGACCAGGGAGCATTTTTTTTTTTCCGGTTCCAGATTCCCCAAATGGTGTGCAGGGGGAGCCCAGAATTCCATGACGGTCATAGTACGTCATGGGTCGTTAACTCAGATCGACCCATGACGTACTATAACCGTCAAGGGTCATTAAGGGGTTAACACACAACACATATAGTAACAGACATACATACATAAATATACACACACAGCTCGGTGCAGTGGGGAGCTCAGATCCAGTGAGGTCAGGAGACCTTTGTGTAGAGTCACTAAAGGTCGATGCCGTGGTGACATGATTTTGTCAATGTGTTCAAACCACTTCAACATTTCGATGCACACACATATAGTCATATTCACTAAAATTTAGGAATGAAAGGGGAGGGGAGTAGAAGGTCCTCATTACCATACAAGATTGTCAAAATGCTGTCAATGTGGAAGGGGTGTCTTCCCTCACACACCACCAACAATATAAGAGTCCTGAAGTCTGACAGCATTCTCGCTGTTGCCCCAGTTGATAAGTAGGGGAGTAGAGAGAATCCTTTCAGCACCATGAATAGCATCACTGAAAGGTGCTGAAAGAATTCTCTCCATTCCCCTTCTGACCAAGTGGGGCAGAAGAGAGAATGCTGTCAGGCTTCAGGGTTTTCTACTGTGGGTGATGTGTGAAGGAGAGCATCTCTTCCACATCTACAGCAGTTCACAACCCTCCCTTCTTCTGATTGATTGAGGGCTATTACTGCATAGGAAACTACAGGGAGATCCCAACTTCACCAGTCTCAGGTAGGCGAAATTGAGACTGTGAACACCGACAGCAGAGGCCGCTATCAAAGGTTAGTGCATGTGGTAAAGTGTCACATTAACATATAACCCCCCCATGAATACGATAATGGATCATTATCCTACATTTCAATATTACAATTAATCATTCTGCTGCACTTGCATATGGAAATAGGCCATTGTTGATGTGATGAGTGAAAATCCATAAGACTGTCGGATGGATGTCGATGTGAGCAGATTTTTGTTGGACTGGTGGTGATATGATGTTGAAGACCCTTTACTGAACACTGTCCACGTGCCTTTGACACTGCTCCGGCAGTACATCAACATTTTGAGCCCTCTTTGAACTTCTAACTTTAGTGAACCTAGACCCTTATCTGTACAAGCAAATACAGTGGTTGGAGACTCCTCAAATGTGTGTAATGAAGTCTGGGGGATCCAAATGAGTCATAATACAACGTTGTACATGCTGTATGTTGTTTAAAGTGACAGTGTACTTACATTATTATGTTACATATTATGCACTTGCATAATGTGTAAAGTCACATCACATTGCCAATACTTATTTTTATTCATGTTCACCAATTTTCTTTTACACTTTTATAATCCTGATGGGATTCTGCCTGAATTTGTTTCCAGTGAGCTTTCTGTCTGGGACTGTGAAAGCAGAGAAGAGTGCAAAAATGTAAAAAAAAAAAAAGAAAATACATTGATACTTCCCCTTTAAATATAACTATAGGAAGAAGAGGCTCTAACATTGTTTAACAGAAGAGATTACTCACAGAGGATAAAGTGTCATACAACAGACCTGTTTTTCTATTTATACATACTTTTTGAAGTGTAGCTGCACTTGCCTTTATTTCCTGAGCCCCATTTTAGTTCATTAGTAATGATGGTTACCCATCTCTGCTGTTGTATCAGCCGTTTTTTATTTAGAAAAGTAGTTTTTGAGATATTTATCCAGATTATGCTAGTTAAGGCATGCCAAACACACACTTCCTAATTTAGCCCTACAATACCTCCCCTGCTCACTGACATGTAACCCTTTAATTGCTAGGGGAGGAGGCCAATGAATTGCTGAGCGGTGTCAGTGGGGGAGGTAACGCAAGGCAGGGATTGTCAGAATGGCATGCCATAATTAGCATAATCGATGAATATAAATAACTCAAAAACTGGTTTTCTAAATAAAAAATGGATAATACAACATACAGATGATTTTGAAAGCTCTAACAAAATCACCAACATTGTTTTTAAGCGATAGTAATACCTTAAAAAATTGTAGCTCCAATTGACCCTCCTATATTCTGCACCATGTAACGCTGTATTTCAATATTTTCTGTTTTGTAGTTCAAGAGTAATTCAATGCTAAAGCATCCTCCTCCCTCCCCTTTTACTTCCTGTATGCTGCCTTCTCTCAGATATGGAATCCGGTCATGTAACTGGACAGTGCAAAGCGAGGGACAATTTTCAAGCATTGAGCATAAGGACAACTCTGTACCCTTGATGAAGGAGGGCAGGATTTTCCTTATGCTCAATGAAGATTGTCCCTCACCAGGCCAGCTTAGAGTAGCAACATGAAATAGGGGAAAGGGGAGGGGGATACTTTAGCATTGATTTACTATTGAACTACAAAACAGAAAATATTGAAATACAATGTTACATGGCCCAGGTTATAGGAGGATCAATCGGAGCTGCATTTTATTAAGGTATTAATATCCCTTTAAGTGATAGGGTCACTTTAAGGCTGGCCATGTTAATGGTATGTTATGGTACTTTGGCCCCGTTAATGACACTTTAAATCCTTGGCTGATGGTATGTCAGCTATTTGAATGTTAGAGGTGTCTTCAGAGCAAGATATCTCTAGCATTCAAGGGGTGAAGACAAATGTGTGAACCATAACGTTAGTGTTTCAGCATACTAATGTTAGTGAAATGTAGATGTTTCTATGGATCATAGTAAGTTATGCAACTTAACAATTATTTATCATATCATAAAGAAATAAGGTGAATCGAAGTAACTAGGATTTTCTCAGGTCAGTCTGAATTATCCTAGACAAAGGCTTCCTTTTTCAATTATTTATGGATTATCATGTATATTTCGCTCCTCTCTTTCTAGTAAAAATCATTCAGGTAATTCCCAGAGGCCTGTATTGTGCTTCATAAGGTCTAAGCTGACAGATCTCGCCTTAAGCTTTTCCTGGAATAAAGGCGTGAAGTACCAAGTGCACAGACTATTATTTAATATTTTAGCGAAGCGCTGGGTTAAGATGGTAGTCTCATGATAATGTAGACTTTCCTTCTAGCCCTAAGAGATTGTACTATCTATGCCAATAAAGATATGATCTTATAACATTTGCTAGATGCTTTTTTATCAAGTGTTGTCAAACATTATGTGAATCTGATGTACTGAGATGAACTGAAGCTAATCTTGGCCAATGCGATTGCACTGTAGGAGAAAAATTACAATTCCCATTGATTTAAATGGTGCCTTTAACCCTTTGAGTGCCAGAGGGGTACACAACACATTGCTCTGCAATGCGTTGCATACCACTCTGGCACTCAAAGGGTTAAAAAGGTAAGGATCACTGAATATGGAAAAAATAGGTGTCCTTTTAAAATATTGCACACTATTGTGTGACCAACTAAAGAGGCATTAACCACGTCACCATGATGAAAAGGGCAACACGAGAATCTCGAACGCATTAAAAGGGCGAGATTCTCATGTCACAGGCTTAAGTGTCGCTGATTTGATTGACCGCATATAATACAGTACATTCTCAGTTGCAGATTGGTGCATTGTTTAATAACAATTAACCCCTTAACTATGAGCAGGACCCACCAGTGTTAATGCAGCTTTCCCTGATAAGCAGCACTTCATGTTCCAGGGTGCAGAGCAGGTGCAGTGTTGTCCTGGTGGTTCAGTTTCTTTTCTTGAAGACATTTCTGAGAATGTTCACCACTCCTCCTCCTGTATTTTGCTGCTTTAGATGCCGGAGGGTACCAGATAGCTTCTCCTGTCTCATCGGGGTGCTGCTCTTGTATCCTGCAGTAAATATTTCACTTCTAATTTATAATCCCTTAGCCTCTGGAGTGACCATCTGTATAGAAATAAATTAGAAGTTAAATATTTACTTCAGGATACAAAAGCTGCGCTCCGATGAGACAGTTGAAGCTAACTGGTACCCTCCAGCGTCTAACTAGGCAAAATACAGGAGGAGGAGTGGGGATCATTCTCAGCAATGTTTTCATGAAAAGTAACTGCCAGGACAGCCCTGCGCCTGCTCTGCACCCTGAAACATGATATACTGCTCATCAGGGAAAGCTGCTTTACCACTGGTGGGTCCTACTCATAGTTAAGGGGTTAATCAGCATTAAACAATTCATCATTTAGCAACTGAGAATGTACTTTATTGTATGCAAGTGCTCAAATGAGCAAAACATAAGCCTGTGACATGAGAATCTCGCCCTTTTGAAGTGGCCAAGATTCTCATTTCACGCGTTTCATCATGATGTCATGGTTAATGTGCTCTTTAGTTGGTCGCACAATAGTGTGCGACATTATGATAGTGAACAGAAAAAATACACATTGCAGGGTTAATCAAGGATACTTCCACTGCTAAGATATGTTTTCATTAACCAGTTGAGTGTCAGAGGGGTTTCCAACGCATTGCAAAGCAGGAACGCAATTTGAACACCTCCCTCTTTTGATTTTTCCACCAAACCCTGATGCCTCCCCTTTCTATTCAAATAGGTTTAGCCCTTTGTGTCTATGTTACTATTCATTATGTATTTCGCTTATTCTGTAATAATGTTTGAAGAACCAATTCATTATACATCTTTGGGTAAAGAGATAACATCTTCATTGGGTCTTGGATGTCATGTCACAGAGGTGTACACAGATCTCATATATCACTTCTTATACACTGTAACATTTCTACAGTTCTGAGATATCGCTTCTTATACACTATAACATTTCTACAGTTCTGATAGATCACTTTTTATACACTATAGCATTCTACAGTTCTGATATTATTTCTTATACACTATAACATTATACAGTTCTGTGATATCACTTCTTATACACTATAACATTCTACAGTTCTGATATCACTTCTTATACACTATAACATCCTACAGTTCTGATATCACTTCTTATACACTATAACATTCTATAGTTCGGATATTACTTCTTATCCACTATAACATTTCTACAGTTCTGATATATCACTTCTTATATACTATAACATTCTGCGGTTCTGATATCACTTCTTATACACTATAACATTCTACAGTTCTGATATATCACTTCTTATACACTATAATATGTCTACAGTTCTGGTATATCACTTCTTATACACTATAACATTCTATAGTTCTGATATTACTTCTTATACACTATAACATTCTACAGTTCTGAGATATCACTTCTTATACACTATAACATCCTACAGTTCTGATATTACTTCTTATACACTATAACATTCTACAGTTCTGAGATATCACTTCTTATACACTATAACATACTACAGTCCTGTGATATCACTTCTTATACACTATAACATCCTACAGTTCTGATTTCACTTCTTATACACTATAACATTCTACAGTTCTGAGATATCACTTCGTATACACTATAACATTCTACAGTTCTGATTTCACTTCTTATACACCATAACATTCTACAATTCTGTGATATCACTTCTTATACACTATAACATTCTACAGTTCTGATATTACTTCTTATACACTATAACATTTCTACAGATCTGATATATCACTTCTTATACACTATAACATTCCACAGTTCTGATTATCACTTCTTATACACTATAACATTCTACAGTTCTGATATCACTTCTTATACACTATAACATGATACAGTTCTGTGATATCACTTCTTATACACTATAACATTCTACAGTTCTGATATCACTTCTTATACACTATAATATTGTACAGTTCTGAGATATCACTTCTTATACATTATAACATTGTACAGTTCTGAGATATCACTTCTTATACACTATAACATTCTGGCAACAGCCCCACCATAATATTTCAGGGCATGGAAATACTGCATCCAAAATGAGAACCATTGAATAAAACATCTCTTAGTAACAGGATTAAGGGCTCGATCCAAATGTTGGCGTCGGCAGAAAAAAATGGTGAAGGTGGTTTTTAAAGTCAAGTATGCGATGCAAATGTTCCCACAAGTAAGAAATAACGGCAGTTTTGAAAACATGACGCTCGTCGCCAAAAGATCAAAATATCGCCCATTGAGGACAATGTAAATGCTAACCCCAGAGCCATTCAAATGTTGGAGATAGGGATAACGTGAGTTAAATTGCAACATTTACCTCCAGAAATCTAACATATACTTTTTTAGGTGAACATCACACAACTCACAGTAGAAAACCACCATAGAGGAAAGCAAAACAGAGAGTTAGGGATAAAACACGAGTTAAATTGCAACATAACAGGAATTAAATTGCAACATTTTCCTCCAGAAATCTAACATCTACTTTTTTCACACAACCCAGAGTAGAAAACCACCATAGAGGAAAACAAAACAGAGAGTTAGGGATAACATAAGTTAAATTACATCCACTCCTGGGTCCTGTGATCTAGCTCATGGAACACAGACAAAGGTGTGTCGGTTATTTTGGGTTTTCTGATTGAACTTTCTACTATGGAGTGCTGTGATTGGCTGTAGTGCTAGGTAACATTTTTATCGTGTGTTTTTCGGTAAGATTTTCTATGCGACGCAGGTTTAAGGTGAATATGTATTTTGTTGGTCGTCACTGGTTAGCCTTTCTGGGTAAGGAAGATTTGAATCTCACGTTACCCGGTCTTGGTTAACTTGCGAAGGCAGTTTTTTTCTTCATGTTGGTTTTAACTTCAACATTTGGATCGAGGCCCTCAATTCCTTACAATATGTGATTTTTGTCCATATTATGCAAAACTTTCCCTTTAAAGGGATAGTAATGTTTCACAATAAAAGCAGCTCCAATTAATATTCATAGTATTTGGGCCATGGAGAGTGTTATTTCAATGCTGTCAGAGCTGTAGTTCAAGAGTAATTGAATGATAAAATATCCCCTCCCACCCCTTTTACCTGGTGTAAGACACCTCCCCTCAGATATGGAATCTGGACCTGGGACCAGACAGCTCACAGCAAGGGACAATCTTCTTACTGTGAGCATAAGGAAAACCCAGCCCCTTGACAGGTTTTTCCATATGATTACTGAAGATTGTCCCTCTCTGTGATCCATCCGGACAGTCTTGCTTCTCTGAGGTGAGCAGTGTTACATCAGTAAAAGGGGAGTGAGAGGGATATTATTCATTATTTATTTGACTTATTCTGTAATAATGTTTGAAGAACCAGTTCATTATACATCCTTGGGTAAAGAGATAACATCTTCATTGGGTCTTGGATGTCATGTCACAGAGGTGTACACAGATCTGATATATCACTTCTTTTACTTTATAACATTCTACAGTTCTGATAGATCACTTCTTATACACTATAACATGTCTACAGTTCTGATATCACTTCTTATACACTATAACATTCTACAGTTCTGATATATCACTTCTTATACACTATAATATTCTATAGTTCTGTGATATCACTTATTATACATTATAATATTCTACAGTTCTGATATATCACTTCTTATACACTATAAGATTCTATAGTTCTGATATCACTTCTTATACACTATAACATTCTACAGTTCTGTTATATCACTTCTTATACACTATAACATTCTACAGTTCTGATATCACTTCTTATACACTATAACATTCTATAGTTCGGATATTACTTCTTATCCACTATAACATTTCTACAGTTCTGATATATCACTTCTTATATACTATAACATTCTGCGGTTCTGATATCACTTCTTATACACTATAACATTCTACAGTTCTGATATATCACTTCTTATACACTATAATATGTCTACAGTTCTGGTATATCACTTCTTATACACTATAACATTCTATAGTTATGATATCACTTCTTATACACTATAACATGATACAGTTCTGTGATATCACTTCTTATACTCTATAACATGACACAGTTCTGTGATATCACTTCTTATACACTATAACATTCTACAGTTCTGTGATATCACTTCTTATACACTATAACATGACACAGTTCTGTGATATCACTTCTTATACACTATAACATTCTACAGTTCTGATATATCACTTCTTATACACTATAATATTCTATAGTTCTGTGATATCACTTATTATACATTATAATATTCTACAGTTCTGATATATCACTTCTTATACACTATAAGATTCTATAGTTCTGATATCACTTCTTATACACTATAACATTCTACAGTTCTGTTATATCACTTCTTATACACTATAACATTCTACAGTTCTGATATCACTTCTTATACACTATAACATTCTATAGTTCGGATATTACTTCTTATCCACTATAACATTTCTACAGTTCTGATATATCACTTCTTATATACTATAACATTCTGCGGTTCTGATATCACTTCTTATACACTATAACATTCTACAGTTCTGATATATCACTTCTTATACACTATAATATGTCTACAGTTCTGGTATATCACTTCTTATACACTATAACATTCTATAGTTATGATATCACTTCTTATACACTATAACATGATACAGTTCTGTGATATCACTTCTTATACTCTATAACATGACACAGTTCTGTGATATCACTTCTTATACACTATAACATTCTACAGTTCTGTGATATCACTTCTTATACACTATAACATGACACAGTTCTGTGATATCACTTCTTATACACTATAACATTCTACAGTTCTCATATCACATCTTATACACTATAACATTCTACAGTTCTGATATCACTTCATATACACTATAACATTCTACAGTTCTGTGATATCTCTTCTTATACACTATAACATTCTGCAGTTCTGTGATATAACTTCTTATACACTATAACATGATACAGGTCTGAGATATCACTTCTTATATACTATAACATTCTGCAGTTCTGTGATAATCACTTCTTATACACTATAACATTCTACAGTTCTGATATCACTTCTTATACACTATAACATTCTACAGTTCTGATATCACTTCTTATACACTATAACATTCTATAGTTCGGATATTACTTCTTATCCACTATAACATTTCTACAGTTCTGATATATCACTTCTTATATACTATAACATTCTGCGGTTCTGATATCACTTCTTATACACTATAACATTCTACAGTTCTGATATCACTTCTTATACGCTATAACATTCTACAGTTCTGTGATATCACTTCTTATACACTATAACATTCTACAATTCTGTGATATAACTTCTTATACACTATAACATTCTACAGTTCTGATATATCACTTCTTATACACTGTAACATTCTACAGTTCTGTAATATCACTTCTTATACACTATAACATTCTACAGTTCTGATATCACTTCTTATACACTATAACATTCTACAGTTCTGATATCACTTTTTATACACTATAACATTCTACAGTTCTGATATCACTTCTTATACACTATAACATTTCTACAGTTCTCTGATATCACTTCTTATACACTATAATGTGATACAGTTCTGATATCACTTCTTATACACTATAACATTCTATAGTTATGATATCACTTCTTATACACTATAACATGATACAGTTCTGTGATATCACTTCTTATACTCTATAACATTCTACAGTTCTGATATCACTTGTTATACATTATAACATTCTACAGTTCTGAGATATCACTTCTTATACACTATAACGTGATACAGTTCTGATATCGCTTCTTATACACTGTAACATTCTACAGTTCTGATATCACTTCTTATACACTATAACATTCTACAGTTCTGATATCACTTCTTATACACTATAACATTATACAGTTCTGATATCACTTCTTATACACTATAACATTCTACTGTACTGAGTTATCACTTCTTATACACTCATAACTTCTGGTCAAAATGTCCACTAATTTAGACATTGAGTGAATAGTACTTTAGTGTAAATCATATAGTATGAAACACTGAACTCTCTCACCATGAGAATTTGTCCCTTTACCATGAGACCCAGAATTTTGATTCAAGACCCAGAGTCTCAGGGTCAGACTGTGAGAGTTCCCTGGTATGGGAGTATAGGACAGTTATTAGCAGGACCACAGGAACTCACACTCAGCTCATTGCCATACCTGGGACTCATCTTGTAGCAAGTCCCCGGAGAAACACTTTAGAGCTGAGAATGGGAGTGTCCAAATAATGTGTTTTGCTTCATATTATGGGTGGGGTTTAATCAGGTGGGTGTTGTTATTGGTTGAAGGGAGGAGTTTGCCATGAAATGGTTGGGGAAGTGGGTAGAATGGGATGGGAGAAAGCTAGTTTGACCACATTTCCATTCTGCCATTCAGAGACACTGCAGAGACAGAGGATACTTGTCCTCGGCCCTAGGGTAGCTATACAAGAAGGTTCACTATATATCACTGAACATCAGTGTACAACCTGATCTTTTTCTGGCGCACCACAAAGTTCTAAAAAAACAATAGAGGGAGAACTGCCCACAAACTTCTGTGACAAAAAGCGATGTCTGTGATGGGCAACACGAAAATGCACATTGCACCCAGACAATAGCATTACACTACAACAGTACTGCATTGCAGCTTCTGTTTGATGTCAGGAATCGATCAAGGCTCAGTTCTCTCTCTAGTGTTTAGAGCTCTGTCTGGAAGCCATTTTCTTGTAGCCCAGCAGAGGCATCACTTCCAGTCACAGTAGACAATGGGAAGTTCTCCTTCTAATGATTAGATCTCTGTGCTCTGGAGTCTTCAATCCAGGGCTTTGTACTGTCCCAGAAGGGGGCTTCCTGGGACATGGGGAACAGATTTAAAATCCGAGACTGTCCTGGGTAATCCAGGTCACATGGTCACCCTAGTAGGCTGAACAGACTGGAAAGTGGGAGGGGTTATAGCTGAATGCACTAAGCAGTAGTGATGATCGAGCACTCCGATGCTCGGGTGTTCGGGTGCTCTGGCCGAGCGCCCCCGGAGGCTCGAGTGCTCGGCCGAGCACCCGAGCCCCATTGAAGTCAATGGGAGGACTCGAGCATTACACCAGGCACCCCCTGCTCTGATGAGGGGAGGGTGCCTGGTTCATAGGAAAAGGTCAGAAAATGATGGAAACACCACAGAAATGGTTCAGGGACAGCATAGGGAGGATGTCTGGATGCATCTTGGACTCCAACGTCGCTGCTGGGAACGATGTTTCGCCCGTAGTATGCCATTTTTACAGACTGACCGTAAAACACACAAAAAGGAAGATAAAAACTAATCTGCGGCTAGGCACACTAAACAATATGTGACGCTAATCTGCGGCTAGGCACACTAAACAATATGTGACGCTAATCTGCGGCTAGGCACACGAAACAGAATGTGACGCTAATCTGCGGCTAGGCACAGTGAACGGAATATGTGACGTTAATTTGTGAATTTGCACACTAAACAGAATGTGACAATAATCTATGGCTAGGCACACGTTTAAAATGGCCCTTTTTGTCGCTGCGTTGTAAAATCATTGGCCCTGTGCACCTAACAGAATATGTCAGCTTGTCACTGCACTGTGAAATATTTGTCCCTGTGCACCTAGTACAATGTCACCTTAGAACATGTCCCCCCCCACAAAAAAATGAAATTCTGCCACCCCCAAAAAAAATTAAATGCTGCCCCCACACACAACAGTCCTAAAAAGGACTTTTGGGTCTTGAAAGAGTTTCAACAATTTTATTCTCCCTACACTGACTTCCTGTGCATCTAGTATTATATGTCACCTTACATATATCCCCCCCACAAAAAAAAGGAAATTGTGCCCCCCCAAACAAAATATAAATGCTGCCCCCACACACAACAGTCCTAAAAAGGACTTTTGGGTCTTGAAAGAGTTTCAACAATTTTATTCTCCCTACACTGACTTCCTGTGCATCTAGTATTATATGTCACCTTACAAATATCCCCCCCACAAAAAAAAGGAAATTGTGCCCCCCCAAACAAAATATAAATGCTGCCCCCACACACAACAGTCCTAAAAAGGACTTTTGGGTCTTGAAAGAGTTTCAACAATTTTATTCTCCCTACACTGACTTTCCCTGCCTGATCGCATCTCTCCCTGGCTGAGAATGAGCAGAACTCGCGAGTCGGGTGCTATACAGCACCCGATCACGGGTTCTAGCCAGCCAATCAGTGTAATGCCAGCAGCCAACATGGCTGCTGGCATTACACTGATGTCAGAGCCTCCCCGCACGTTTATTGGCTGCGCAGCAGCAGCGAAACGTGCGGGGAGGAGACCCGAACATGGCGGGCGAGCACATGCGGTACTCGTACGAGTACCGCCATGTGCCGAGCAGAGCGATGCTGGAGCCGAACCGAGCTTCGGCCGAGCATGCTCGCTCATCACTACTAAGCAGTAAGATCAGACTCTATCCCCAGTATTGACCTGGTAATTCAGTCTGAAATCCAGAGTCTCTGGGGCAGATCCAGAGAGTTCCCAGGTATGATCACTGCACATCATAATCTTAACCCTTTAAGGACCAGAGGATGTGAAACACACTGGTCTGCAAAGGGTTAAATAGGGCCATGCACGCTGCTTGTTTCAGTCTGGAAAAACTGCCAACAACTGACATGTCTGCCTCCTTAGATGTGGAATCCACAGGACTGACTAAAGATGGTATCTTTTAAAGGCACAGAGCTAAAATCCATAGGGGCCATAAGGATTTTCTGGTCATACTAAGGTGAGTGGGGGATGATTATCAAATGGTATTAGTTCTCCTTTACAGGGGAAATCTGATCACACCAAGCTTGGGGACATCTGTTGGGTTAACTGGAGAGATGGCTCAGTTGGTTAATGCCATAGCTATAGCTATATAATCTGTGTAAGCCACAAAGTCGCAGGTTCTAGTTCCAACCAGGTCATTTCAGCCATTCACACCTCTGAAGGTGATAAAATTAGTTTGACATACTTGGAAATGAGAGACAATACCAATGGAACTTTCTGATAAAATACTTCCACAAAAAAAAATGTCATTAGCTATCAGTTAGGGATATATAATTTAAAATGAGGTATTGATGGATTATAATGATTTGTGGCTTGGGAAAAAAAATGTGTTTTCAGTCACCAGATAGAAATTAATTTCACCTAATGACATTTACCACCAGTGGCGAATTGACGTTATACATTTCCGTAAGGTTTAATTCCCTAGAAAACGTGCAATTCTGAAGCAAACCAATTGCACCATACAGAACATATAAACATTCATAAAATTCACATATATTTAAATGGAGCTTTAACCCCATTCAATGCTATGCATTGCTTGTACAGTGTCGCTGTTGCTACACCATCTTATGGACAGCTCTGGTCAATTGACCATAAATCTCCATAGGATGGTGTAGCAACAGCGCCACTGTAACATTTCTGGTCATTCAGATTTTGCACCAAAAAGTTTGAGCTGCAATAACCTTTGAATAAAACAACTCTCTGCAATGGGAGTGCCTTTATTTTACTTAGGAGGATAAGCCCTGTAGTATATAATTTTTACATACTAAGTTTTACTATAGCTTTAACAAGCTGAACCAATGCTCTTGAGATAGCTCAGTTGGTTAATGCACCAGCTCTAAAATTGGTTTGGGTCAAAAGGTTGTAGGTTCTAGTTCCTGCAATGTCAGGAAGGAAAAAATCAGTCCCGGACATACTTGAGAACGAAAGACAATTTCAATGTTTTCTTCCTGGAAAATATTTTTAGAAAAACAAAAAAATAGGAATTTTCATTTTTCCCCTTACGATGCAGTTGAAATGCTCAAGAATTCCACCTCTTTAGCTTCATGAAATGTCCCTTTAACAATTTTGAGTGACAGGGGGTGTCCAATGCTTTGCTTTTCAAGGCATTGGACACCCCTGGGCACTCAAAGGGCTACAGGGAAAGTTCCTTCTAGGAGGATGACATGTAGATCAGTATGGTACCATGTTCAGCACAGAAGATAACTCATCATACCTGGGAACTTTAAACATGAGCTGAAACTGGGATCACTGAATATTAATCCAGACATTTTCCAAGAACTATGATTTTAAGATATATATATAACCCTGATTGCACTGACCTAAAAGTGTTCCAGTCAGTCCTCAAGGAATTGCTAACATTGTACAACTTAGAGATCTCACTGTCTGAACACACACAAGACAAGGATTTTCCTAAAGATTTACCAAAAGAAATGGCACCAAACTACAGACTAAAGATGCAATTGATTAGTGCAGAACCAACAGTAGGTAACAGTGGACTCCCTTCACCCTAAGAAATTGTCCCTGAGACCTGGGTCAAATCACTGAGTCTCATGGTCAGACCTCGAGAGGTCCAAGGTATGTAAATCACACGTGTTACAATTTGTGTCACATTGCAATTTTAAAACAAATTTGAAAAGGTCTCTTATGTTGCTATAAACACTCTCAATGTGTTACTCTGATCATGTCAGCTAGTCAAACCCCACCCAGCCTTCTCAGGTCATGCACTCCCTTCAGATCTCCTCAGTGGATTTGGCTTTTCATCCCCAGTCGGAGGGCGAAAGGAAAAAATTGGAAGAAAGAAGATGAAACCAGCTGAAAATAAAATTTCAATAATAATGAAAATAACACTCCATTTTTTGGGGCCGCTTTGGAATTTCAGGGATAATCTCTTCAATGCTTTATTTATTAAAGGGATAATAATAGCTCCAATTAATCTTCATAGTTCTTGGGCCATGGAGAGTGTTATTTCAAAACTATCGGAGTTGTAGTTCAAGAGTAATTGAATGATAAAGTATCCCCCTCCTGCCCCTTTTACTGATGTAACAATGATCACCTCAGACCAGCAAGACTGTCCGGATGGAGCACAAAGAGGGACAGTCTTCAGTGATTATAAGGGAAAAACCTGCAAACCTGTCGAGGGGGGCAGGGTTTTCCTTATGTTCACAGTAAGAAGACTGTTCCTTGCTTTGACCTATCTGGTCTGTGGACCAGATTCCACATCTGAGGGGAGGTGACTTACACTAGGTAAAAGGGGCGGGAGGGGGATACTTTATCATTCAATTACTCTTGAACTACAACTCTGACAGTATTGAAATAACACTCCCCATGGCCCAAAGGGTTAAACACTCTCATTTATCAGTGGTTTCTTGCTTTATTCTGGGTGTTTGTATGTTGTTTTTTTAATATGTGAAAAAGATAGACGGGGTTAACAACACATTACATCACAACACTAATACTTCCTAATATTCAATGTGGCCACTAAAAGACTGAACTGAAGCAATTTTGGGGCAAACCAACTACACCATAGGGGAAAATAAAGATTACCATGGAATTCAATGTGGTTTTTAATACATTGAATTTGTGGATTTGCAAAGAAATGTGTTGGGGACTTCTCTAACATTCAGAGGGTTAAATGCCCCATTGAAACCAACCAGACCGTGTGAATTTTTTTAATATTACCCCTATGGTGCTGTTGGATTGCTCCAAAACTGATCCTGTTATGCTATGCTGACCATATTTCCTTGAGACATAAATGGGGCGGGGTGTGGGACAGAAGGACAGTTACTCAGAGTCCGATCAAGCAGCAAGCAGCGAGAACGCATTTGCTCCGTCTCTTACTAGTGGTGGTCTCTCTCTTTCTGGCCAAAAAGCCTGCCCCTGAAGTAAATCGGAACTTCCTCTCTTCGTCACTCACACTAGTGGTTTTACTGTGTTTACTGTACGCATTGATTACCATAGAGTCTTATGATTCGTCGTCATATCACTGTCTAAGAGACTCTATGATAATTTACCATAGACTCAAGAGTCTTACACAGTGATGAGTCATAAGACTCTACGGTAATCAATGTGTACCGTAAAAAAAGGAAGTTCCGATTTACTTTATCTTATGAGAAATAAACAAGCTGCATTAAAAACTATATATGTTATATTAAAAATGGGACAAAACTGATATTTATATTACAAAGATGGGACAGTCTGGAAATATGAAAAAAACGGTACTGTCACTTTTAAAATGGTACGTATGGTCAGCCTATGTTATGCTTGCTTGTGAAATCAGTCGCTCTGAATCAGTTCTATAAGGAATGGAAACAAAATGAATTAGTGCTGAATATTATGTCTATGGGATGCGATTCTCTGTTGTAGGACTGCAAGACCCCAAATTCATACTAAATTCATTCGGTGACAATCTTTTTGGCTGACATGTTATTTGTACCACCTTCATTTGGTCAAAAACTTTGGCCAACGCAATGCATTTTGTGGAATATCTTAACAATTTTGTATGCAACAATATATTCTGTGATATTTATACGAACATTCATTGGACAACATTATTTTTTTTTAGTTTTTGTTTACAAACGACACCCCATAACTTCTCCCAAATGACACTTGTTTGGAGTCTGGCACAAATGTCCATCTGTGGACTACCCAGTATGAAATATGGATTAACTATTGTAAAAGCCCGTGTACATGGGCCAAGGTCCAGGTGCTGTTAAGAGCTGGTCCTGCTCTGCATCCTGCCGCCGACACAGTCATGCACTTTAGAGACTGCCCGAAAGCACAGAATGCTCCCAGCACAGAACTCCCAGCAATCCTACACCTCCCAGCATTCTGTGCTCCAAACATTCTGTGCTCCCAGCACAGAACTCCCAGCATTCTGTGCTTCCAACATTCTGTGCATTCGGGCAGTCTCTACTGCACATGACGGCTTCTTACAAACATCCTAGCAAATTATTATGTAGGATTCTAGGGAACCAGTCCAAGCAGAATTTATTCATAGTGGCCATTAGAATTTTCTATCTAGATTAGCCCATTGAGTGACAGGGATCTATCAAATATACTGCTTTTCAATGCTTTGGGTACCTCTGTGGTATTCAGAGGTCTGGGATTTACTACGATAGTTATCTTTATTGCAAGATGCTTATTAAAAATACACAGTGCAGGATGCTAGTGGTTCCTATACAACCCTGCATTATGCAGTTTGTATAGGAGACATGATCACTATACACAGTGGCAAATAAGGTGAAGAGACACCAGTAAAAAGTATTTTTTTCTTGTTCGTTCTCCATTAACCACTTCGATGCTTCGCAATGCGTAGGAGTCATCACTATCATCCAAAGAGTTAAACATAATAGATGCTGCAGAGATAATTCTGTCCAATTTGAGATCACAGTACAGTCCATATCTCGACATGATGTGTCTACAATCAATACTGTGTGGGTTGCATAGCCCTCTGGCACTTGAAGTGTTACATATGAATACTCGTCAGATGGGAACGTCCAACGTGCTGAACGGTTGTCAGATAGAATGGAATGAAAACACAGCTGTTACAAATAAAGCAGTGACGTGTTCTGGCAGCTAGAGATAGGAGAATGTTCCTGGGTCTGTAGAACAGTCAGAATACAAGAATACAGCCCAGGTCACACAGAGATAAAGGAAACTTACAGACCATCTCTATCACAGTGTAAAAAAAACCTTAATTTGCTGAATTTTGTAAAAATATATTCCTTTTTTGAAAAATGGTACATCTTAAAGCTGAACTATCACCTAAAACCAAAGTTTTACCATGCGTTTTAATGTTTAACGTGACATTAGTGTTGTGTGTGTGTGTTCTTCAAGTCGCCTGGTAGTGGAGATATTTTCCCTGCAAAATTGGGCACTTCAGCGTTCTACGGTACCCTGTACTGTCTCAGGACTTCCCAGCTGCCCCAGGGAGCGTGTTCATGCTGCCCTTCAAAGCTGGATTTCTGTGAAGCATTGTGAACGGAGTTTGCTGTAACGCTACATCACAGAAATCCAGCTTTGAAGGGCAGCGTGAACGCGCTCCCTGGGGCAGCTGGGAAGTCCTGAGATGTCATGGAGTCCTAACTAACAGTCCATCTCACTAATACACCTGTTATTTTTTATATTTTATATATATATATATATATATATATATATTTATTTATTTACTAGTTGAAAAGCCCGTGAACACGGGCCACAGTGCCACCCAGCAACCTCGGCTGGTGGCTGGATCCTCTCATCAGTAGAGGCGCTGCAGTCATGTGCAGTAGAGACTGCCTATGCAGTGGCTGATACGGAACGAGGTACTCCAAATTCAGACCGGAATCCTCTCTGTGCACCTTTCTGGGACCGCTTGGTCCCAGTAAGGTGCACAGAGAGGACTCCAGTCTGAATTTGGAGCGCCCTGCTCCGTATCAGCCGTGGCACAGGCAGTCTCTACTGTGCATGACTGCTTTTGACAAACATACATTAGCGAATTATTATATAGTATGAAGTCATACTATCCCTTTACCTTTTTGCAGAATTTTGTAAAAATATATTCCTTTTTTGAAAAATGGTACATCTTAAAGCGGAACTATCACCTAAAACCAAAGTTTTACCATGCCCGATTTTGCAGGACATATATATCTCCACTACCAGGCGACTTGAAAAACACACACGCAGCACTGATGTCGGGTTAAACATTAAAACGCATGGTAAAACTTTGGTTTTAGGAGATAGTTCCGCTTTAATGAAACATAAATGTTAAAATAATAGTTGAAATCAAAAGATTTTTTAGTGTCAGAATGATAGATATGCACCTCTTTGTGTTGTAGACGACTGAGACAATGTTATTCTGCTTTTGCTGAGGAAAGATGAATTAAAATGTCACACGAAATTCTTTTGTGAGTCAAGGTTTATAGTTATATTCTATTATGCACTGTTACGTATAATGCATTATGAATTATCACTCCCTTCTTGTTCTGGTTAATGGATTCTATTTTTAGAAATATAATTTATCTGATGAGACTGAGGATGATGTACCAAGAACAGGTGATAGAGTCACTAAGCAGTGATAAAGAGGTGATAAAGAGGTGATAACTTCTCCAGTTTATCACTTCTACAGTTCCTATGTTATTCTATGGAGCCTATGCACTAAGATCACCAAAGCTGAAGAAATCTTAGTGCATTGGCTCCATAGAATAAAGCAGGACTTGGAGAAGTGATATAATTGGAGAAGTAATCTCTGCTTTATCACCTCTTTATCACCGCTTAGTGAATAACCCTATATCTGTTATGGTCTGTGGGAGAGCATGGGAGAGATTCACTAAGCAGTTATAAAGAGGTGATAAAGAGGAAATAACTTCTCCAGTGATATCACTTCTCCAGTTCCTATGTTATTCTATAGAACCTATTCACTAAGATCTCCAAAGCTGAAGAAATCTGTGCATAGGCTCTATAGAATAACATAGGAATTGGAGAAGTGATATCACTGGAGAAGTTATCTCCACTTTATCACCTCTTTATGACCACTTAGTGAATCTCCCCCTGGTTTAATTCTTGGGACATAGGGGACAGGCAAAAATTTCTCGAATTTCAGTGGTTTAAATAGGGCATTGACCTCTTGAGGACCAAAGGGATGCAAAATGCAATGTAAAGCAATGCATTGCACACACTTCTGGTCTTCCAGAGAATGACAAAGGATGAGCAAAACAATTCTGCAATTTTGTTTATTGTATAAAATAATCTGATTCCCAAGACCCAAATCACATATTGAGATGTTTTGAGACTGAGGGTGCAACAGATTCTAAATATGCTCAGGGATAAGATTGCTTTGGGGCCCTCCAATCACTAGTTACAGCTCTGGTAACATTCTGGAGTCCAGGTCTGATGTACATATTTTCCACTCTCCCCTACTCTGTCCACCTCGTTCTTCTTCCATTCTGCCCAATTCTTTCCCCATCCTTTTCCCTCCTGCTCTTCCAGCACCATTCTTAGTGGTGTCACTTCCCTCACTCCTGCATCTTTGATTTCATGCCGCCTAGTTCTGTCAGATTTCAGGCCCTTTGGCCCTTTTACATTTCAGGCCCTGCAGTCGCTAGTTACACCTCTGGTCAGGGGTAACATGTTGGTGTCCACTTTGCTCATTTGAACAAGTTAGGAACATTTCTTAAGCCAGGTCTGCTGTACATATTTTCCACTTTCCCCTGCTCTCTCCACCTCCTTCTTCTTTGACCATCCTTTTCCCTCCTGCTCTTCCAGCACCGTTCTTAGTGGCGTCACTTCCCTCTCTCCTACATCTGTGATATTATGCTCCCTAGTCCAGTCAGATTTCAGGCCCTTTTACATTTTAGGCCCTGCAGCCCCCTTTTCCATGCTCCAGCTCCTTTACTTGCTCTCTACTCTAGTCCCCTTTCTCTCCCTCCTTCATTGTGCTGCATTGTTGCTATCCCTCATTTCCGCCTCGCTCCAGCATTTCTTTTCCATGCTCCTCCAGTCCCTCCTTTCCGCCCATCCCCCCATAATTTGTTTTAGATCAGTTCAGATGGACACAACATTTATCCAAACGTACCTGATCAACTACGGGGTTTTATAATAGAGATGGATTGAACCTTAGTGGAAGGGGGGTACTGTTCAAGGGGTTAGAGTGATAGAACACATGATGGGGTAGTTCAGGGGTGTCCAAGTCTTTTCAGTTACATGCCACGTAATCATAAAAGTGTGAGGGCTGCAGTATTTTGTATATTGGTAATGATGGTGAACTATATAGCCTATCAGCTATTCAGAATGGATTTATTTCTTTATTGAAAAAGTCAACCGCAATAGTTATATTTAACAAACATCTATTCTTGAACTGCAGTGTGCTAGCAGGCCTAATAGTTCATATGTGTTCATTTTGCAAAAAAAACAAAATAATTAAAAAAAAAATCTCAGGTGTGCTGCACCCTGGGGTCAGAAACCACATTTGGCCCACGGGCCGCATGTTAGATGCCCATGGGCTAGTTCATCTAATACGGAGTTGTCTATGTTACAGCCTGATAAAAAAAACAAATAAATAATTCAAAGAATGCATTTCTTAAGAATGGCAGTAACAGAATGTACGCATGTAAATCCTTGTAGTCTGGCTGGTAAGATGAGGGAACTGGAACTGATTGGCAGAGAAGGAGAAGCATGAGCTAATTGGTGCTAATGACACCTGGTTAAATGATACAAATGACTGGGTAGTCAATCTAGAGGGTATTTCAAAGTATATAATGGGTAAGCTTAATTAAAGAGGTGGGGGGGATATACCTGTATGTAAAGCATGGCTCACAAACCTAGATAAGGGAAGATATTAAGGAAGCGTGCAGTGAAAATATAGAGGACCTGTGGGTCCAAAAACACACTGGGGGCATATTTAATAAAAAGATGTTAATGGAAATGTGTTACAAGCCACCAAATATCACAGAGTTGAATGAAGCCCAACTGGTACTACAAATTGAAATGACTTCTGAGTCAAGAAATGTAGTCATAATGCGAGACTTCAACTACCATGAAATTGACTGGATAAAGACTTCCAGCAAAACAAAGGGAAATAGTTTTCTAAGTATGTTTAATGACAATTTCATATCCCAACTAGAAGATAAGCCAGATAGAAATGAGGTCTTGCTCATTCTGAAATGGTAAAAACAATTTACAGGCAAGGAACCATTTGGACAGCAGTGACCACAATATGGTAGCCTTTGAAATGTGTTCTGAGATGCCAATTAACAATGGTTTAACCAAAACATTCAGCTTTTAAAAGGCAAATTGTATAATGCTAAAAGCAGTAATAAAGGACATTCAATGGGGTGTAATCTTCAAAGATAAAAATGCATAAGAAATATTACATTTTTTAAAAATATTCTTAGATAAATCTAAGCATTAATATACACCACTGGGCAATAGATATACGAGGAGCAGATTAAGATCAATGTGGCTTAATAAAGGGGTTTGCAGGGAAATAAGGAATAAGAAGAATGGTCAGATGCATTGTTTAAAAATATAAAGAATGTAATAGAATCTGCAAACAAGCAATTAGGACAGCAAACATTGAAAATGAGAAGTGTATTGCAAAAGAGAGCAAGAAAAATCCTGAACTATTCTATAAGTATATAAATGGCAAAAATATTAAGATTGTTATTGGTGCTCTTAAAACAGACACAGGTGAATTAATTAGTGAGGGTAAGGCAACAGCTAACACCTTAAAGGGATAGTAATGTTTCACAAAAGCAGCAGCTCCAATTAATCTTCATGGTGTTTGAGCCATTCAGAGTGTAATTTCAATACTGTGAGAGTTGTTGTTCAAGAGTAATTGAATTATAAAGTTTACCCCTCCCTCCCCTTTTACCTAGTGTAAGCCCCCTCAGATGTGGGATATGGTCCATAGACCAGACAGCTCACAGCAAGGAACAATCTTCTTACTGTGAGGACAATGAAAACCCTGCCCCCCTTGACAAGTTTTTCAGCTTTTTCCCTTACCTTAATTGAAGATTGTCCCTCTCTGCAATCTACCTGGACACTCCCTGCTGCTCTGAGCTGAGCAGTGTTACATCAGTAAAAGGGGCTGGAGGGGGATACTTTATCATTCAATTACTCCAGAACTAGAACTCTGACAGAATTGAAATAACTCTCTCAAGGCCCAAATACTATGATGATTAATTAGAGCTGCTTTTACTATGAAACATTACTATCCCTTTAAACAAATAATTTTCTTATGTATATGCAAAGAGAGCAGCAATGGCAAACTATGGGCGGACAGGGAAAACCACAGAGTTTATTCCATGTGCATGGCTTGAATTACTCCAGTTAATCTTAGTGTATCAGCCACATAATCTCAAAAAATAAATACATTTCTATAAATAGAATTCATTAAACACCAATAAACTATAGTGCACTATACATAACAGTGGCATAACTTAATATTAACCATAAAATTAAACTGTGACTTACTACAGATTTTTATGTGACATTTTAATTTTCCTACATTACCAGATGAGTCATATAAAATGTATCTGACGCACTAATGAAGCGATTTAATTGCACTGCGTATCATGTATTACATAATAAACTGATGTGTTCTATCATATCTGGAAAAGTAATGTGTTGCATTGACAAATTTCTCACGGAACAGGGATTCTGATTGTAACAGTAATTCATCAATGGATCACAGGTAATGCACCTGACAGTGTTGTGTATTGGAATTGGAAGAACAACTCACAGAATCTAATTCAACTAACATTGTGTTTAATGAGAAGACTTTGGGGGTAATGGAGGAATCTACAATAGCAGCTTATTACCTGAGCTGGGACTCTGGATTCCTATTCATGCTCCTGTGCCTCAGAGTAAGTACTAGCTTGTTTGATCACTTTAGTACATAAATGTGTATTACAAATTGCTGCCTTTAAGACTTAAAGGCATAGTAACACAGCAATAAAAGTTGAGCTCTGATTATTACATATAATTTTTGGATCATTTTGCAGTATATATAGTTATTCACTTTTCTGTAGTTCAATCGCTATCTTAGCTGAAAAGATCCCCCACCCACCCCTTCTGGCCGCCTCCCATTGAATGTGGAATCCGGTTGCGGAACCGGACGGATGCAGCGAGGGACAAACTTGAGTCATTAAGTATAAGGAAAACCCTGCCCTTCTTGACGACGGAGGGCACGATTTTCTTTATGCTTAAAGGGATAGTAATACTTCGTTTTAACTTTATTTTATTTTGTAGGCATTAAAAAAACATGAAGAACGATATAAGTCTTATGTCTCATACCTTTATTGTTTGAGAGATATTCACAAGCAAAGTTTCCCCTCCCGCCCCTTTTACCTAGTGTAAGCCATCTCTTCTCAGATGTGGAATGCAGTCCATAGACCAGACAGATAACAGAAGGGGACAATCTTCTTCCTATGAGAACAATGAAAGCCCTGCCCCCCTTGACAAGTTTTTCAGGTTTTTCCCTTATCTTAATTGAAGATTGTCCCTCTCTGCAGTCTACCTGGGCACCTCCCTTCTGATCTGGCTGAGCAGTGTTACATCAGTAAAAGGGGCAGGAGGGGGATACTTTGTCATTGAATTATTCTTGAACTACAACTCTGACAGAACTGAAATAACACTCTCCAAAGTCCAAATACTATGATGATTAATTAGAGCTGCTTTTATTATGAAACATTACTATCCCTTTAAAGAAGTTTTTCCCTCACCGCGCTCCATCCGGACCTGCAAGAGCAGACCACTGAAACGGCCAGAAGGGGCGGGAGGGGGATCTTTGCAGCTAAGATAGCAGTTGAACTGCAGAAAAGTGAGAAACTAGATTGTATGCAGTAATCGGAGTTGAACTTTTATTGCACTATTACTATCGTGTTAATGTAGGGAAGTCTCCCTTATTGCATACACTGGAAAATTAATTAATTTTATTCCAGTCTCCTCTGAGCCTTGTTAGTTCACAGAATAAAAAGACACAATAGAAAGGGACACACAAAACACCCATACAGTTCTTCATTGTCCTCCTGTTGGTGCAAGCTGCATACAGAAGACCATCCGTTCTATAAGCCGTGTCAGTATACCCCTCCTTTTGCTTCCTGAAGCTGATTTCCTAATAATATTCCTTCCCTAAACCCAAAGGACATTCCTTATATAACTAACTTGAATAACCTGCCCTGATATCCAAATCTCTCAGTCACATACCTCTGAATCATAGAGGGGAGCTATGCCGTAGGAATAATTGGCTCTTAAAGGGATAGTGATACTTCGTTTTAACTTTATTTTATTTTGTACGCATTAAAAAAACATAAAGAGCAATATAAGTCTTATCTCTCAAACCTTTATGGTTTATGAGATATTCACAAGCAAAGTTTCCCCTCCCGCCCCTTTTACCTAGTGTAAGCCATCTCTTCTCAGATGTGGAATGCAGTCCATAGACTGGACAGATAACAGAAGGGGACAATCTTCTTCCTATGAAAACAATTAAATCCCTGCCCCCGTTGACAAGCTTTTCAGGTTTTTCCCTTATCCTAATTGAAGATTGCCCCTCTCTGCAGTCTACCTGGGCACCTCCCTTCTGATCTGGCTGAGCAGTGTTACATCAGTAAAAGGGGAAGGAGGGAGACACTTTGTCATTAAATTACTCTGGAACTACAACTCTGACAGAATTGAAATAACACTCTCCAAAGTCCAAATACTATGATGATTAATTAGAGCTGTTTTTATTATGAAACATTACTATCCCTTTAATTTGCAATCCTCACAATGAACAATAGGATTCGATAAACCTGAATGACTCATAAGGAACACAAGTCTATATCACTGTAAGCTGAAATGACTTGCAGTGGACTACAACAAGGATCAAAGGCAAAACCACAGTTGATCATCAGGGCTGGATTTTCCGTAAGGCAGAGTAGGCATCTGCCTACAGGCGCACCCTACAGAGGGGAGCCTGCCACTGCAATTGATATATATATATATTTTTTTTTTTGACGTGGCACGGCTTGCCATGCCGCGCTGCCCGCTGCCACATTGTAAGCTGTGCATTTAGCTGCTGAGCTCTCCCAGCGCTCTGCATTACTAAAGGGAAGACCGCGCGGGAGCTCCTGCAGCTGCAAGTCTGTGCAGAAGCACAGATCTCTCCAGCCGCTGGACCACTAGGGAGGTAGGACACGGATGTTGGGGAGAGAATTAGGATTAATTTGGAGATAATGGGGGCAATGTGAGGTCAATATGGGGATGATGGGGGGCAATGTGAGGGCAATGTGGAGTTGAATGGGGCAATGTTGAGATGATGGGGCAATATGAGGGCAATGTGGAGCTGATGGGGTCAATGTAGAGCTGATGGGGGGCAATGTGAGGGTAATGTTGAGATGATGGGGCAATATGAGGGCAATGTGGAGCTGATGGGGTCAATGTGGAGCTGATGGGGGGCAATATGGAGCTGATGGGGGGCAATGTGAAGGTGATGGGGGGCAATGTGAGGGCAATCTGGAGATTTGGAGCATTGTGGAGATGGCCGGGGGGAGGGGGGAACTTCAGATATCTGTGCCTACAGTCTCCTGAGATGTAAATCCGGCCCTTTTGATCAGCGGCTGTTTGAAGTACATGTAGGTAGGTAAGTACATGTAGGTAGTGTGATCTTATAGCATAGTTTTCTTTTTGCCCCCTTTGCAATAATTTGGCAACTCCCTCCAGAAGTCAAAGAGTTAATCAATTGATCACCTTCTTCACAACTAAGCATACAAACATACATTATGGAAAAATTAGATTGTATTGATCAAAATGTAAGTTATAACAGTTTTCAAATCAATGAACCCTTTTTTTCAATATTTTAAGGTCAAGAATGGAAGCCAAATTATTTAGGTAATCTGGAATGCTATAGGATAATGTCCCTAGATCCTAGAGAAATATTAGAGCATCACTTATTGTAGAAGTAATTCTTCAATTAATTTGCTAGGCTCTTAGGTTTTAATATGCTCATGTTAGACTCAAGAAAAATACTTACAAATTGGGCTTTTCTCATAGAGTAAAAAAAGTGTATTTTCACTACACGGAGTCTTACATTCAGTTGTTATTACAGCTCAAATCTCTAGCATTATTTTTTAAATAAAAATATTATTTTCTTTTCAGGTGTCATGGACAAGCGATAAAGTTATGGTTATTTCTGGGTATGTAATAGATAAATCTATTATTTCATATAAAATAATTATATCTTTATAGCAATGTTTGTACAAGGTCATTTGGAGAATGTGTTGCAGAGAAATTTAGTTTATACTTAGAAAGGGAATGTAGTGTCTAGTGTCTACAATTCCTTGTCATATGTTATATGAAACCTTGTCATATGTTATAGAACATCTCCTGGCTGGAGTACCTTGAATGGGCAGGCAAGCTTTCCATATCTTTGGCCAAAATATATGACACCAAATCCCACTGTTTTATTTGTAGCAAGTCATAGGTTACTCGTTTGTAAAAATCAGGGTTTGATGCAGAGAAAACCTTTTTTTGTTCACAATGTGCTAATAAAGCCTCTTTTTGTGCTACTGAATGTTTAATGCTAAAAATTGGTTTAAACCCTGTTTAAGCATACATATTTAGCCCACAAATGTATTAAATTATGCAGGTGGTGTTCTATATGAGCATATTTGTCCATAAGATAATTATAAACTAAAGCAGTGTGCAGTGTGCTGAACCAAGGGAAAAGATGTAGTAAAGTCTACTGATAATTTAATGTATATAAAATGATAGGTGTTATATATTTGTTATGTTCAGAGAGAGAGAGATTTACTAACTATATACAAGACTAAAGGTATGGAATATTTTTATTATTGCAAGCATATTTCATTTTACTCTACTAGTCATGGTGGATTTACTAATGATATAGATTATTAATCATATACATTTTATATTTTTGTACAATTTATGGTATATGCATAATAAATATATATAACTGTAAGACACCCCACATGCGGGTACTCACTATACATATACATTTTATATATATATATATATATATTGTCAGACACTTATATGAAAGACAGCTATAATCACTTCTCTGGGATATTCCTAACCCAGAAACAGGACACTGTGGGGGAGATTTCTCCAGCAATATCACTTCTCCAATTCCTATGTTATTCTATGGAGCCAATGTACTGAGATTTCTTTAACTTTGGAGATCTTAGTGAATAGGATCTTTAGAATAACATAGGAAATGGAAAAGTGATAAACTGGAGAAGTCATCTCCGCTTTATCACCTCTTTATCACCTCTCAGTGAATTTCCCCCCTTTTATCTCTGCGGTATAATTGCAGGCCTGCACCTCCTCAAACCTCATCCTCCTCAGACGGAAGAATATACCAATATACAAAAAAAAAAAGAGAACGGGGGAGGACCCAATCGTGTAACACTGTCATTCAAGATAAATTAGATCCGATGGTTTCAAATCTACTCACATGTAGTTATGGTCAGCGAAGAGATATCTCAAGCTGACAAATTGGCATGTTTTCGTAATAATACAAGTAAAATAATGAAGTTTAAAATAAATTAAAATTGCAATTGAAAAGTGGCTAACGTGTTTCGCGGGTCAACCGCTTTAGCAAAGCCAAAATCAAAGTATATACGTTAGCCAATTTTCAACTCGTTCGCCACTTTTCAATTGCAATTTTAATTTATTTTAAACTTCATTATTTTACTTGTTTTATTATTAAAACTTTTTGGATACATTTGGAACAAGTGTATCTCAATTTATTGGGAGTTGACAGCAGCTGCAGTGATTTGTCAGCTTGGGATATCCCTTCTCTGACCACAAGTAGATTTGAAACTATCGGATCTAATTTATCTTGAATGACAGTATTACAAGATTGGGCTTCCCCCTTTTTTTGTATATTGGTACACTCAGTCACACTCACTCACTGTCACTCACCATTTCACAATGTCAAAAAAAATGTGTTTTAAACAAGGTGCATTATGTGTAAATATTAGTGTAATTCTCTCTGCTCACAAATCCTTCTACCTGTCTCCAATGTACGTTCCTCTCTCTCTCTCTCATTCTATCAATATCCTCCGCTACTGGGTCCTGTGCTTTAGCTCGCCAAAACTCGATACACAGACAAGGTATGTTAGTTTGTTTTTGGGTATATATAGGTGTATTTGAATGTATCTGATACTTTGGTGTGTTGCAATTGGCTGTGAGTTTGAACCTGTCTTGACAACAATCAGTCTCGCTAGATAACGTTGACCATTAACTTGTTCCTGGTCATTAGACATCTCGTACATTAATTATCGGATGATTGGGATCAGGGCTTATAACTTTAAGTCCTTTGCTACTAGCCAGACCTGAAAAGTTACTCGCCACTGCAAGCCATAGCATACCCACCAGGGCTGAATTTCTACTCGCCAGGGATGAATTTTCACTCGCCATTGGCTAGTGGCGAGTGGAAATTTTGAGCCCTGATTGGTATGCATGGAGAGGTATATGGATATGGGTATATATAGGTGTATTTGAATTATTTGATACTTTGGTTTGTTGCAATTGGCTATGAGTTTGAACTTGTCTTGACAACAATCAGCGTCGCTAGATAACGTTGACCATTAACTTGTTCCTTGTCATTAGACGTATCGTACATTAATTACTGTATTGGGATGCATGGAGAGGTAGAAAAAGGTGCGACACACGTTTTTCATTATGTGGATTTGTTGTTCCTATGCTCGGTAGCGATTCTTGCAGACTACGTATTGAATTTGAAGTGATTCAGATATTATTACCGAATGTTTTTTTGCTTTAAAGGGGATCTATCACCCCTATACAAATGTGTGTTAAATGTTAGATTACATAGCGGAAAGGTGGATTTCTTGATTAATTTATTTTTTTTATCCTATTTGGCCAAAAATGTAAGTTTAAAGAGTGCAATTCTGCATAGACTGCGGTTACAGCTCTATACCCGCAGTCTGTAACTCTGCCTCCGCTCTCCTCCCTCTATCCAGCCTCCTCTGATGACGAGGCTTCTGTCTGTAAGCTGGAGTGGTCTCGTCGGCTAGATATTGATCTCTGTCAAATAGGAATAAAAAAAAAAAATGAATCAAGAAATCCACCTAGCCGCTATATAATCTACCATTTAACACACATTTGTATAGGAGTGATAGATCCCCTTTAAAGGGATAGTAATTCTTCATTTTATCTTTATTTTATTTTGTAGGCATTACAAAAACATGAAGAACGATATAAGTCTTATCTCTCAAACCTTTATGGTTTGAGAGATATTCACAAGTAAAATTCCCCCTCCCACCCCTTTTACCTAGTGTAAGCCATCTCTTCTCAGATGTGGAATGTAGTCCATAGACCAGACAGATAACAGCAGGGGACAATCTTCTTCCTATGAGAACAATGAAAGCCCTGACCCCCTTGACAAGTTTTTCAGGTTTTTCCCTTATCTCAATTGAAGATTGTCCCTCTCTGCAATCTACCTGGGCACCTCCCTTCTGATCTGGCTGAACAGTTTAACATCAGTAAAAGAGGCGGGAGGGGGAAACTTTGTCATTGAATTACTCTTGAAATACAACTCTGACAGAATTGAAATAACACTCTCCAAAGTCCAAATACTATGATGATTAAGTAGAGCTGCTTTTATTATGAAACATTACTATCCCTTTAATGGCAGTTTTAACTGACACAATTAAATCGAGCCCAGAGTATCTCCAGTGCTACTATGTTGCATATTATTTGTTTTTAGTAGATGTATGCAGTTTTTAATACTTTATTGGTATATATTATATTTTAAACAGTGGATCATATTCATCGTATATTTCAGGATCCCACATTGAAGTATTGCATTACTATTATTTTAATATTTTGTGCTGCTTAATAAACAATTTCATTTTATTCACCATCTCTGTAGTGCCGGTGTTTTATACGTTTTTATGTACATTATCATTAAATTCAGATTTCTAAACCTTTTTAATTTGAGTGACAGAGGGGTGCACAACGCTTTGTAATCCTCTGGCTTTTAAGGGTTGACTTATTTCTCTCCTTACTCATTAAAATAAGTGCTTTCTATTCAGCACAGAGACTTAGATGTCATTAGATTTGCACGTGTTCATCAAATTTCATTAAAGAAACAGCAAATAATGTTATTAAGGTGTAAGTGCAACGCGGATGCTCTCATGAAAGTTTACTGTTTATTTTTAGAAAAGAATGAACTATTGACTTGAGGCATAAACAGATTTGTTCTATGTAATTGAATTAAATAAAACATTGAGTTTATTTTACAACTGATCTGTACATATGGAGCAAAGGTAATCATTTGTTGGACCTCCCAATGTTGGGGACTATAACTGGGGGTCCAGCAATTGACTACACCTGATCTAGATCTTCCCTCTTTTAGTGTTAGAGGAGGAGATCAATATCTAGCCAATGAGACCACTTCAGCTTAAAGACAGAAGCCTTCGTCATTGGAGGAGGCTGACTAGAGGGAGGGGAGTAGAGGCAGAGTGACTGATTGTGGTTACTGAGAAGGTAACCGCAGTCTGTCCGGAACTTAAATTTTGACAAAATAAAGCTTTTTAAAAAAAAAAAATAAACAAAAAAAAAAATAAACACAGTTTTAGTGAGATTAGCTATATAACCTATTTAGCCTAAGTTTTCTATACGTGATACATACCCTTCAAGAACTTCTATAGAGTGCATTATAAAACAAATTGTCTTTTGGGCACTAGGTGATGCTATTGCTAACAGTTTGATTAAAAAAGCATAAACATTTGTGAATATTATTCTCATCTATCTATCCATCCATTAAAGGGATAGTAATACCTGAAAATAAGTTTATTTTATATTGTAGCCCTTAAAAAACCATGAAAGATGATATAAGTCTTATCTCCCAAACCTGTTTGGGAGATATTCACATGTAAAATATAGTATAGTTCACTTTTCCTTGCTGTTTCAGCCAAGTCTGCCATCTAGTGGACAGATTTGAAATTCGGTCCACATAGCAACCGGCAGCTCTTTAGCAGTGCCGAGATCACGATCTTTGAAAAGAATTACTTCATTGGAACTGTGTACAAAGTGTGCCTGGCTTGAAAGCACTCTTTGTAGACCATTCCAATTAAGAAATTCTTTTTAAAGATGGTGATCTCAGCACTTCTGGAGAGGTACTGCTGGTCGGGCGACCGGATTCCAAATCTGAAGGGTGGAGCAATGACATCACTCCAGGGGAAACTTTACTTCTGAATATCTCCCAAACCATAACAGTTTGGGAGATAAGACTTATATAATTTTTCATGTTTTTTTAAGGGCTACAATATAAAATAAACTTATTTTCAGGTATTACTATCCCTTTAAATTTAATTATCTATCTATCTATCTATCTATCTATCTATCTATCTATCTATCTATCTATCTATCAAACTGGCTGCTGTGTGAAGGATGTCTACCTAGTCAAGTCCTTGGGGTTATTCACTAAGGAGTGATAAAGAGGTGATAAAGTAGAGATAACTTCTCCAGTGATATCACTTCTCCAGTTCCTATGTTATTCTATAGAGTCAATTCACTAACATTTCTTAAGCTTTGGAGATCTTAATGCACAGGCTCCATAGAATAACATAGGAACTGGAGAAGTGATATCACTGGAGAAGTCATCTCTGCTTTATCACCTGTTTATCACACCTTAGTGAATAACCCTATATCTGTTATGGTCTGTGGGAGAGCATGAGTCTTAGACTAAGTACACCTTTCTATAGAACATGATAGCAACAACATCACTGGTTGACTACAACAGAAAATTTATGTTTAATTTAAGATAAACAAGTATAATCACTTGAATGAAGTATTTTTTTTGCAGTGGAAGGAAACACTACTTTTTTGTTTCCCACATAGAATACATTAAAAACAGTAGTAATTAGAGATATCATATTCCCAAAATACAAATATCTCAGAGCCAGTATAAATTGGCCTCTGATACACCAAGACATGATATTTAACCCCTTGAATCCTAGAGGCATCTCTAACATATTGCTTTGTAATGCCTTGAATACTTCTCCGGCATTCAAGGGGTTAAACGCAGACACAAATCACTTCTTGTAATACATCATTCTATAATGCATTGTACTAGTATTCAGCCTTTAGAGAGGTTAAAGGGATAATAAGGTTTCTAAAAAACAGCAGGTACAATTAATCTTCATAGTATTTGGGCCATGGAGAGTGTTATTTCAGTACTGTCAGAGTTGTAGTTCAAAAGTAATTGAATGATAAAGTTTCCCCCTCCCGCCCCATTTACTTATTGTAAGCCACCTCCCTTCAGATGTGGAATCTGGTCATTTGACTGGACAGCTCACAGCAAGGGACAATCTTCTTACTGTGAGAACAATGAAAACCCTTCCCCCCTTGACAGGTTTTCCAGGTTTTCCCTTATGATCACTGAAGATTGTCCCTCTCTATGATCCATCCAGACAGTCTTGCTGTTCTGAGGTGAGCAGTGTTACATCAGTAAAAGGAGCGGGAGGGGGATACTTTGTCATTGAATTACTCTTGAACTACACCTCTGACAGTACTGAAATAACACTCTCCATGGCCCAAATACTATGATGATTATTGGAGCTGCTTTTATTGTGAACCATTACTATTCCTTTAATCTACTAATAAAATGTGGTGAACCCACTGATAAAGTGTTGGAGCATTCAAGGAGTTAATATCATTGTTTAACTCCATGGCAATTTTAATTATCCCGATGGTGTACTTGGTTTATCCAGTTCTAATTATTAAGCCCTTAAGTGCCATTGCGCTGCAATGCACTGGATACCCCCTGGCACTCAAAGGGTTAAGGTGGCCTAGTTGAATTAAATTCTACGCAGTGTGCCCATTTGAAATGTTTTTCCTTTGACTAAATCGTATTTCAGGCTGTTGTGGTTTTATTGAATCAACTAGTTGAACAGCCCGTTATACGGGCCACAGTGCCACTACCACCCGGTCGCGGGCCAGTCACGCGCAGTAGAGACTGCCCGCACCATGGCTGATACAGAGGTGGATGCTCCTTGGGAGCGCCCAGCTCTGTATCAGCCGCGGCGCGGGCAGTCTCTACTGAGCATGACTGCAGCACGCGCAGAAGTGTCTACTGCGCATGTCGCAGCGTTACACACGATTTAGCGAATTATTATATAGGATGACGAAATTCATCAGGCATTTCGAATAAAATAACAAAGTTACATGAACTTTAATTAACATTCGCAGGATATTTGTTTTTAATCCTATATATTGCACATAGTAGGTCAGTTTACTGTAAAGCAGAATGTACTTCCTGGTATTAGTAAGTGATTATTGGATATGCCAGTGAACTCTCCACAACCGCCCTGGAGACTCTGGTTTTCAGACTTAACCCCTTGAGTGCCAGAGGGGTATGCAACGCATTGCTTTGCAATGTGTTGAGTACCCCTCTGCCACTGAAAGGGTTAATTACCAGGACTCTGGGGACAGTAGTGCTAGTCACAAGAATTATTACATTATTCCAAAGAAATTTGCATTGTTCTGGGGCTGACAGCAGGACGGATCGCAGACATCTTGCCATAATGACGTCCGCGTGCCTGCACTGTCAGTCCCTTCCGGAGCCGGCCGGCTCCTAGCAACGCCTCCTAAACCCAGCTGGGACTGACAGCGCAGGCGCGTGGACGTCATTATGGCAAGATGTCCGCTATCCGTCCTGCCATCAGCCCCGGAACAATGCACATTTCTTTGGAATAAAGTAATAATTCTGGCGACTAGCGCTACTAAGTTGCTAGTGGCCAGATTGGGATTTATCGAAGTTAAAATCTTGAAGAGGTGGTAGTTCCCCTTTAAATTCCACAGTTTGTTCGTTATAAATTTTATTCTAGTTAACTAATATGCATCATAAACCAGGCTGCTCTGGTATTATTGAATTACCATGAAGATATACTGCAGGATGTCCAAATAAAATAATGGAAATTGTAAGAGCTTTAATTAAGGTCTGCAGGAGATTGTTATTGTATATATTGTACACAGCAGGTCAGGTTACTGTAAAACAGAAAGGACATTCTGGTATTGAGTGATCACCACAGGATGCTAGAATTCACTGTTTTTTGACCCTTAGTAACAGCTCTATAAATCATTTTTTGCAAAATATTTGTATATTAGCATTCACTTTTTTTTATTTTTACATTGCTGTTACCAAGCACGGAATTTGCTTAAAGGAACAGTAAACTTTTTTCTGATAACCTATATGTTATAGAACTTTTCCTGCTGTGTAAAACAAGGCCTCTCCCACTGCTGTCAGTCGTTTTATTCAAATGATATATGTGGCAAATATAGTAAAGGAGAAAAAAGAAGCATTTAAGAAGTATAAGCAGACGCAAAAGGAAGAAGATAGGCATCGGTACAAGACGAGGCTGAAGGAGGCCAAATGCTTTATTAGATGTGTCAAATCACACACAGAGGAAAAAAATGCCTAGTCAATAAAAAAGGGAGATAAAACATTTTTTTTTATATATAAGTGAAAGGAGAAAAATGAAACAAGGAATAGTTAGACTGAAAACAAAAAATGGAAACTATGTAAATGAGAATAAAGGGTTAGCTGACTGTCTCAATGAATATTTCTGTTCAGGTTTTACAGAAGATGAAGGGAAAGGACCTCTGTTAGAAAAAAGAAATGGCAAGACATGGGAAACATGCATGTTTACAGAGGAAGACGTTCTACTTCAACTTTCTAAGGTAAAAACAGATAAATCAATGGGAACAGATGGGATACACCCAGAGTTATTAAAAGAACTTATGTGTGTTCTAGCAAAACCTTTAACAGAATTATTCAATAAGTCACTATCGAAAGGAATAGTTCCAGAAGAGTGGAAGGTAGCAAATGTAGTACCGCTTCACAAAAAACGTAGCATGGACGAGTCTGGTAACTACAGACCAGTAAGTCTTACATCAGTAGTGGGAAAATTAATGTAGACTATGTTAAAGGAAAGAATTGTTGAATATCTGAATTTGAATGACTTGCAAGATACCACACGGCATGGGTTTACAGCAGGGAGATCTCATCAAACTAACCTCATAGATTTTTTTGATTAGGTAACAAAATAATAGACCAAGGGGAAGCAGTAGATATAGCTTATCTAGATGTCAGTAAACCATTTGACACTGTCCCTCATAGAAGACTCATTAATAAATTGCAGTGTTTGGGTCTGGATGTAAAAAATAGTTAAATGGATAAAGCAATGGGAGTGACAGGAGACAGAGGGTGGTAGTCAATGGAGAATATTCGGACGAAAGGAATGTTACTATTGGGGTACCTAAGGGATCTATACTGGGGCCCATTCTTTTTCATATTTTTATTAGTGATATTGCAAAAGGTCTTCAAGGTAAGGTATACCTTTTTGCAGATGATACAAAGATCTGCAATAGGGTAGACATTCCTGGGGGAATAAGCAAAATGGCAAATTATTTAGGTAAATTAGAAGAATGGACAAGAGTGTGGCAGATGCAGTTTAATGTTGATAAATGTAAAATAATGCACTTGGGACATAAAAATCCAAAGGAAAAATATACTGTTAAGGGTACTGTGCTGTCAGAGACAACAGAGGAAAAGGATTTGGGAGTAATTATTTCTAATGACTTAAAGGTCGGCAGGCAATGTAATAAGGTGGTGGGGCATTAGTAACAGAAAAAGGGAAGTGGTCATGACACTCTACAGAACTCTGGTTAGACCTCACTTACAGTATTATGTACAGTACTGGAGACCCCATCTCCAGAAATATATATATACTCTAGAGAATATTCAGAGAAGGGATACTAAAATGGTGACTGGTTTACAGGAAAAGACATATCAGCATAGACTAAAGGATCTGAACATGTATAGCTTGGAGGAGAGACGAGAGAGGGGATTTGACAGAAACATTCAAATACATGAAGGGACCAGGGTGACACTAAGGGGCTCCCCATCTGAAGTGACCCATCTTAAGTGATGATAAGAAGACTTAAGCAGGAATATATGATGGAATGCTGTTGCTCTCATCTCTAACTATCTCCATTTCTCTTCCCCAGGTATGATATTAACCCTTACCATCACAATATCATCTGTCTCTCTGCACCCCTGCTAACATCTAAACTCCTGTTTACTGGGTATGATATTAACCCTTACCATCACAATATCATCTGTCTCTCTGCACCCCTGCTAACATCTAAACTCCTGTTTACTGGGTATGATATTAACCCTTACCATCACAATATCATCTGTCTCTCTGCACCCCTGCTAACATCTAAACTCCTGTTTACTGGGTATGATATTAACCCTTACCATCCCACATCTGTTTGTCTGCAACTATTGTTATTAATCTCATTTCTGTTTGATCAACCCCCTTCCCCTTTCATCCTGTGTTCCTACTGAGGTCTGATTTTGGTCATTTCTTTCACATGGGTGTGAAATAACTTGCTTATCAGCTCTGATAGTCATTTGGTCAGCCTTTGATTGGTAATTAAGCCAAATAAGCCCCATGTGTATAAGACTGCTATATAATACCTCCAGTATAGGGTGACACTAAGGGGCTCCCCATCTGAAGTGACCCATCTTAAGTGATGATGATAAGAAGACTTAAGCAGGAATATATGATGGAATGCTGTTGCTCTCATCTCTAACTATCTCCATTTCTTTTCCCCAGGTATGATATTAACCCTTACCATCACAATATCATCTGTCTCTCTGCACCCCTGCTAACATCTAAACTCCTGTTTACTGGGTATGATATTAACCCTTACCATCACAATATCATCTGTCTCTCTGCACCCCTGCTAACATCTAAACTCCTGTTTACTGGGTATGATATTAACCCTTACCATCACAATATCATCTGTCTCTCTGCACCCCTGCTAACATCTAAACTCCTGTTTACTGGTATAGGGTGACACTAAGGGGCTCCCCATCTGAAGTGACCCATCTTAAGTGATGATAAGAAGACTTAAGCAGGACTTGAGCAGGAGTGGAGCAAGAGACAGAGCTGATTACACTGGAAAAAGAACACCCCCTAAACAAAGCTACAAAGGACGTGAAGCAAACACCTAAATGAAAGTTCTCCAATTCTACTAAACTTCAAGATTCTCTGTACAACACCAGCTTGTGGACAAAAGAAACTCTTCCATCATGAGAAGGTGCAATCGGCCCATTTGGACTGTTTCAACACTATGCCCTCTGCAAAGAGTATCTAAATACCTAATATTCCTTCTCTCCATAGCTGCAGTTCTCACTAAAATATCTGGTTCCTTCTACCCTCCACCATCTCCTCCACCCTATATTTAAATCTCTCCTTCACTTCTACCATCCACACTCACCTCTACACACCAACTCATTACTCTTCTCCGCTCCAACATTCCTCCACACCACACAATCCATAAACCAAATACACACAAATCACTCTCTCATCTCCTGTCTCTCTCTCTTCTTCTTTTATTGGCAGCTGGAGATATCTCTCCAAATCCTGGCCCCATCTCCATTCACAAACACTCTACCTCCAGTCAGCATTGGAACAATTCAAATCTAATCACCATTCCCTGCCTTCAACCTCAGTTTCTTCCCTTTTCCTGTGCTTTGTGGAATGCTCGCTCCATTACTAACAAATATAACACTGTGCATGATCTCTTTTTCTCTCGCTCCCTCAGTTTACTTGCTATTACTGAAACTTGGCTCTCTCAATCTGACACTGCTTTAGAGGCAGCAATCTCCTATGGTGGTCTCTCCTTCTCTCACAGTCCACGCCCAGCTGGACGTGGGGGAGGAGTGGGTTTGCTGCTCTCCGAACATTGTCATTACAAACCAATTTCTCCCCCATCTTCACTCCGCTTCTCCTTTGAACTGCATGCTGTCCGTATCTTTGCTCCAGTCTCTCTACAAGTTGCAGTCATCTATCGCCCACCTACCACTACACCTTCAGACTTCCTTTCTGACTTTGAATCATGGCTCTCCTTCTTCCTCTCATCAGACACACCTTCACTTCTTCTGGGGGACTTCAACTGTCATGTGGACGATCCCTCCATCTCCTGGGCATCCCGTTTTCTCTCTTTAACATCTGCATTTGGACTAACCCAGTGGACGAATGCTAGTACTCACAAGGACGGTCACTTCTTAGACCTTGTGTTTACTAGAAGCTGTGCACTCTCGGATTTTAGTATCTCTCCTCTTCCACTATCAGATCACCATCTTCTAACTTTCAGCACTACATATACACCTTCCCCAATCCCTGCTTCCTCTCCCCGCTTCAAGCGTAACCTCAAATCCCTTAATCTAACGGCTCTCCAGTCCTCCCTGGCTAATGGACTTTCATCTATTCCCATTAATTCTGACACTAACAGCCTTGTCAAAATATACAACTCAGTCCTATCCTCCTCTTTGAACCTGCATGCGCCTCTGTCTCTCCGATCGGCTCGCAGAACTAACCTGCGGCCATAGCTTAATAAAGACACCAGCTTCCTCCGCTCCTGTACTCGTTCAGCTGAACGACTGTGGAGAAAGTCTGGCTCTCTAGCAGACTTTCTCCACTACAGGTTCCTCCTTTCCTGCTTTAACTCTGTTCTGTCCCTTGCAAAAAAACATTACTTCTCACAACTAATCAACAATCATAAATCCAACCCCCGACGACTTTTCTCTTCCTTTGACTCCCTCCTTCACCCTCCATCTGCTTCCCCTGCTAACTCCATACAACCACAAGACTTTGCTGACTACTTCACAACCAAGGTGGACTCCATCCGGGATAATATACCACCTTGTATATCTCCTCCTAGCCTCCCTCGTTCCCCTCCTGGCACTCTGGACTCTTTTTCACTAGTCACGGAGGAGGAACTGACTAACCTACTATCCTCCGCTCCGTCCACTACATGCGCACTTGATCCGCTCCCCTCTCACCTCATCCAATCCCTCTCCCCCACACTAATCCCTATCTTGTTACAAATCTTCAACTCCTCCTTTGCCACCGCTACCTTTCCTTATGACTTCAAACATGCCTTAGTAAAACCTATCCTTAAGAACAACTCTTCTGACAGTAACACACCCTCTAGCTATCGACCAGTTTCTCTTCTGCCTTTTGCCTCTAAACTCCTGGAACGCTTAGCCTACTCACGCCTGCTTGACTTCCTCAATGCATACAACCTGCTTGACCCTTTACAATCTGGATTTCGTAATGCTCACTCCACTGAAACTGCTCTTACAAGAGTTGTCAATGATCTTCACATTGCCAAATCTCAAGGTCACTATTCAATTCTTATCCTGCTTGATCTCTCAGTAGCTTTCGATACTGTTGATCATGCACTCCTCCTCCGCATTCTTCACTCCTTAGGAATCCGCAACACAGCACTGACTGGCTCTCCTCTTATCTATCTAACAGATCCTTCAGTGTCTCCTCTGCCACCTCTTCATCCTCCCCCATCCAACTCTCTGTTGGGGTTCCTCAAGGTTCTGTTCTAGGACCGCTTCTGTTTTCTCTTTACACAATAACACTTGGCGATCTTATTAACTCATTTGGTCTCAAATATCACCTCTATGCAGATGACACCCAGATTTACTTATCTGTACCTCAACTCACTTCTGATATCCAGGCTAAAGTCACAGATTGCCTCTCGGCTATCTCAGACTGGATGGCTCATAGACACCTCAAACTCAATATGTCCAAAACTGAACTGCTCCTCATTCCACCTAGACCTGGCCCTGTAGCGCCCTTCCAGGTGACTGTAAATGGCACTACCATAAATCCAGTATCAGAAGCACGGTGTCTAGGGGTGATAATTGACAACTCTCTCTCATTTTCCTCTCATATTAATGCCATTACTAAATCCTGTCGCTTTCTTTTGCGTAACATTGCAAAAATCCGTCCCTTCCTCTGTTCCTCCACAGCCAAAATTCTTATACATGCAATCATCCTCTCCCGCATGGACTATTGCAACATTCTTCTGTCTGGCATTCTCCAACCACTTCAATCTATACAGAATGCGGCAGCACGAATTACTCTTCTGTCACCTAGGTTTGTCCCTGCCCCACTCCTCCTCAAAACTCTCCATTGGCTGCCTATCAAACTCCGGATATCATACAAAATCTTACCTCTCTCTTTCAAGACACTTCTCTCCTCTACTCCCTCTTACTCCCTCTTTCCACTCTCATCTCCCGTTATACCCCATCCCGACACTTACGGTCAGCCAATGACTGTCTTCTCTCAGCTCCTTTTGTGTCTACAGCCCTGTCACGTATCAAACCTTTTTCTCTCATTGCTCCGTATCTATGGAATGCTCTACCATCCAACCTGCGCCACTGCACCTCTCTGACAACCTTCAAATCTCACTTGAAAATGCACCTCTTGGATAAAATCACAGCATGCTAGAAGGCACTGATGTTGTACAATGAACGCTCTTATAAATTATTTACTTTACTGATGTCCTCTATCATCATCAGAACTAGCACTGTATTCAGCACTTGACCCTTATGTACTCTGTATGTCTCCCATTACCACTTTAGATTGTAAGCTTTCGGGCAGGGACCTCGCACCCAATGTTTCACGCTACAAAGCACCTATAACCCTGTATTGTTTAAACCCTGAAATTGTAAAGCGCTGCGTACACTTGTGGCGCTATATAAATAAACATATTCATTCATTCATTCATTCAAAATGCAGGAGGGAAGTACATTTCAACGGAGTAAAAATGTTAGGACAAGAGGCCATAGTCTAAAACTAGAGGGACACAGGTTTAGATGTAATGTAAGAAAGTTTTACTTCACTGAGAGGGTAGTAGATAAGTGGAATAACCTACCAGCATAAGTGGTAGAAGTTAATACAGTGACAAAATGTATGCATGCATGGGATAGGCATAAGGATGTCCTTAACATAAGAAAAGACCAAGGACCAAAAAAAGATTGAGGTTTTTACAGTAGGAAAATGGGCGACTAGATGGGCCGAAATGGTTCTTATCTGCCGTCAGATACTATGTTTCTTTGTTTCTATATAACAGTTCAATTATTCTAAACCAAACACCTATTCCTGGTATATAATGACTAGTTAATTTATTTACATAGAATTTGAAACACCGAAACATAGAATTTGACAGCAGATAAGAACCATTTGGTCCATCTAGTCAGCCCATTTTCCTACAGTAAAAACCTCAAACCTTATTTGGTTCTTGGTCTTGTCTTATGTTCAGGATAGCTGTATGTATATCCCATGGATGCTTACATTCCCTCACTGTATTAAAGGGATAGTAATACTTCGTTTTATCTTTATTTTATTTTGTAGGCATTAAAAAAACATGAGAACGATATAAGTCTTATCTCTCAAACCTTTATGGTTTGAGAGATATTCACAAGCAAATTTTCCCCTCCCGCCCCTTTTACCTAGTGTAATACATCTCTTCTCAGATGTGGAATCCAGTCCATAGACCAGACAGATAACAGCAGGGGACAATCTTCTTTATATGAAAACAATGAAAGCCCTTCCCCCCTTGACAAGTTTTTCAGGTTTTTCCCTTATCTTAATTGAAGATTGTCCTTCTGTGCAGTCTACCTGGGCACCTCCCTTCTGATCTGGCTGAACAGTGTTACATCAGTAAAAGGGGCGGGAGGGGGATACTTTGTCATTGAATTACTCCTGAACTACAACTCTGACAGAATTGAAATAACACTCTCCAAAGTCCAAATACTATGATGATTAATTAGAGCTGCTTTCATTATGAACCATTACTATCCCTTTAACCTCTAACACTACTGCTGATATGATATTACACTTATCCACTACCCACTTGGTGAAGTAATAATTCTAACATTGCTTACATTACTTTTTTACCTGGGAAATCTCATGGTTTCACCCATAAACTCAGAGTTTTGACCCAAATCTCAGGGTCTCAGGGTGAAGGGCCAAATTCTCAGGGTGAGAGAGCCCAGTGTTACCCAGTACATGAGCTGCACCAATTAACTGCTTCTTTAGTCTCTAAACTGATGATATGTATATCAGAAAGGCAAAAATGAGAAGTTCTGTGTGTTCTGTGTGTGCGTGTGTGTTCAAGCAGTGAGATCTCTCTCAGCATGTTGGAGGCTTCTTGAAAACTGATTGCTGCACCTCTTGGTTAGAGCAAGCAGGGAGACATCACCTAGAATGTATGTTCTAGGGAGATTTAAGTATAATATTGCAATGATCTTAAGATGTTAAGTTCCCATCTGTGTTAATTTTCAGTTAAATATTCCCAGTAATGTCCAGGTTGGACTTTCAGGAAGTACTCACACTGTAATTCACTTCCTGATTATTTGAACTGTTATATCCTTTGAATAAAACAATTAAGAACAGTGAGAGTGACTTTGTTTTACTCAGCAAATCTCTATAACATATATGTTTTTTGTAAAAAAAAAGTTTACTGCTCCCTTTAATTTTAAGAAGTAGGTGTATATGGGTTTTATTTGGTTGTGTGTGTATTTGTAAATGTATGTGTGTGTCTGTTATCATTAATGGAAATGTTTTCTTATAACTGAAGCTCAGATCAACCTTTAACCTTTTTGTAGTACGAAAAGCTGTATTGCAAGTCTGTCATCGGACCAGACAGCTCGCAACGAGGGACAATCTTAATGCTGTGAGCATAAGGAAAACCCTGCACCCCTTGACAAACAGGGCAGGTTTTTCCTTATGCTCAGTGAAGACTGTCCCTCGCTGCGCTACATTCGGATCAGCTTGGAGATCAGCGTGATGTCAATAAAAGGGGCAGGTGTGGGATACTTTATCATTCAATTACTGTTGAACTACACAGCATACAGACTTGTAATAAAGCTCTTCACACTACAAAAACATTAAAAAAATGATCTGAGCTTCAGTTATTAGGAAACGCTATTGCTTTAAAGAGACTTTTCAAGCTCCTAGCTTAATTCGATATCTTCATACATGCGGTATCTATGGAACACTAGAAGGATATCTAGCAGTATCTCTGTATAATCTCATATTTTAGAATTATGTGCAAATTGTTTTTCATTTCCCTAATTTGTATTGGTAAAATATAAAAAATGCTGCAATTTAAAAAATGTATTGAGATCATTCTTAATATTAAATACACTGCGAAATGCAGTGTGTTTATTTCTGATAAATAGTGTGCATCAAAGCGGTTAACAGAAAGCCCAGACTTCTTAATATTTTATAGGAAAAATAAAGGAATTTTTCTTTTAAATATTAATGCACTGTTACCGCCAGAATATAAAATGTTCAGTGATTTTCACTTGGTCCATTAGAGTTTACAGGGAGAGTCACTGCATGCTTAAAGTTATACTTTCTTATAAGGGCCTTATGTTCAAAAGAAAAATAGAGGGTTCAGGACTGGATTACATCCCAGCTGCCCTAGGCAAGGCACACAAGGCACTCTTAGCTACACTCACAACCACACCCACAGTGCTCATATGACCCAGCCCCCTGCTCCATCCACTATTTCCTGGCACAGAAAATACCCTTGGCTTACAGTAAGCAAAAACTAAAAAAAAAAAAAAACAAAAAAAAAAACAAAAAAAAAAAACATTAAAGGGATAATAATACTTAAATTTAACTTTAATTCATCTTGTAGCCCTTAAAATAACAAATTCAATGACCCCAGTGGCATCTCTCAAACCTTTATGGTTTGAGAGATATCTGCTTTGAAAGTTCCCCCTCCCCTGACGTCAGCGCTCTAGCTGACAGCAGGGGAATCCTGTCCCTGAACAAGGGGAAGCTCTTCAGCAGAGCAGAGATCATGTTATGGAAAAAGAAATCTTTCACTGAAAAGGTCTTCTATGTGTGCATGCAAACCAAGGACATGTAGAAGACCATTCCAGTGAAGGATTTCTTTCTCCATAACACGATCTTGGCTCTGCTGAAGAGCCTCTGCCGGTCCCGGGACCGGATTCCCCTACAGTCAGCTAGAGAGCTGACATCAGGGGAGGGGGAACTTTGAAAGCGTATGTATCTCAAACCAATAAGGTTTGAGATATGCCGGTGGGGTCACTGAATTTGTTTTTTTATGGGCTACAAGATGAATTAAAGTTAAATTTAAGTATTACTATCCCTTTAACCCCCCTGGTTGCCTTAGAGATCTCCAACAGATTGCAAAGCAACCAAGGGGTTAAACAATATCCTGTAAAGAGGTATACAACTGGTGCAGGTATATTGATATTGCACAGGCCACACCTACAATTCAAAATATGGGTGTGGCCAGCACAGCTGAGGCCCCTCCCCTCAAATTTTACACTCTAGGCCGTTACCTACTCTGCTTGTTGGAAAATGTGGCCTTGAGAGAGATTCTGGTGTAACTCAACTGCACAGCACAGGGGTTCATAATACAAATTGCTCAATTGCAATTTATGTCAATTAACTTTTTTTTTTATAACCCTTTTAAATGCTAAAAAGATGTACAACGGTATGGTGCAATGCTTTTTCCTAGTATTAAATACTATCTATTTGGGGGGGTCACACTAGCTGCATCCCTGTTAAAGTACAAATAAGGATATGTTTAACCCTTTGAGGGCCAGTGGGGTAAGCAACGCAATTCGTTGCGTCCTCCTATGGCACTCAAAGGGTTAAATGCTCATTGTAAATCTCTGCCCTTGCCATTTTCCAGAAACTGGAGAATAGAGCTTCTACATGATCTATTTATAGAGTGCGCGCTTTCGCTCTTCATGACCAACTTAGTCTATCTTGTAATTATACATTGACATTGCTGCGGATGGCATGACAAAATGGGGTGCCAAAGATCACTCGTGTTCCCCCTGGACAAGTCTCCTACTGACAGATAATTGATGTCCAGCTCAAGGCAGAAGATGCCCTAGACACGAGACCAATTTTCAGGTTCCTTTAGCAGGCATGGAACTGTAATGTCTGACTGCTTGTAAGTGACAGAAAAATTATCTTGGTTCCTAACACCTGTAGTCTGCGCTCAGGTTTAATACAACTACACAATGACATTTGGAATTACTCTTAGATTCCCAGCTTCCATCTCCAAATGGCATTTGCTAAGAGATTTTCATTCCATATTACTGTTGCCATGTGTGTTCTTTGGGGTCTAGAAAAATGATGAGACTATGTTCAAGGGAAAAGAATAAAAGATATAATGTATTTTACAATGTGTTTAACACATTCACTTCTTTCTGTTCTTCCTTGCTCATTGACTTGTTAACCAAGTAATCAGGGTAGAATTTACACCCCATGTGCCCCCCTCTAGGCAAAGTATTATATCATACCTCCCAACATTTCAAAGGGCCAAAGAGGGACACTTGTGTTTTAGGGGTTGTTTCTAGGGAAATGTCTGGTGGGTGGGGCATTAACAAGAATTTTTCGGTAGTTTTATGACCTATTGACACCACTTTGTGTAACTGATTAAATAACTTAGAGCAAAATCAAAGTATTTTACTTACACAGACTTTTGTATAAACACATCACTGAAGTTTAAACAAACATTAATGTGAGTTTTATTTCTGTGGAGCAATATGATACACATATATATACACACACCTCACAATATGATATCCTAAACACAGGGACACCAAGGTGATATACTTACATACACACCACACAGTCTGATCTCCTAAACACAGGAACACCAGGGTGATACACTTCTATACACACCGCACAGTGTGATCTCCTAAACACAGGGACACCAGGGTGATACACTTCTATACACACCACACAGTCTGATCTCCTAAACACAGGGACACCAGGGTGATACACTTCTATACACACCACACAGTCTGATCTCCTAAACACAGGGACACCAGGGTGATATACTTACATACACACCACATAGTCTGATCTCCTAAACACAGGGACACCAGGGTGATACACTTCTATACACACCACACAGTCTGATCTCCTAAACACAGGGACACCAGGGTTATACACTTCTATACACACCACACAGTCTGATCTCCTAAACACAGGGACACCAGGGTGATACACTTCTATACAGACCACACAGTCTGATCTCCTAAACACAGGGACACCAGGGTGATACACTTATATACACACCACACAGTCTGATCTCCTAAACACAGGGACACCAGGGTGATACACTTATATACACATCACACAGTCTGATCTCCTAAACACAGGGACACCAGGGTGATACACTTCTATACACACCACACAGTCTGATCTCCTAAACACAGGGACACCAGGGTGATACACTTCTATACACACCACACAGTCTGATCTCCTAAACACAGGGACACCAGGGTGATACAGTTATATACATACCACACAGTCTGATCTCCTAAACACAGGGACACCAGGGTGATACACTTCTATACACACCACATAGTGTGATCTCCTAAACACAGGGACACCAGGGTGATACACTTATATACACACCACACAGTCTGATCTCCTAAACACAGGGACACCAGGGTGATACACTTCTATACACACCACATAGTGTGATCTCCTAAACACAGGGACACCAGGGTGATACACTTCTATACACATCACACAGTCTGATCTCCTAAACACAGGAACATCAGGGTGGGAAAGAGGGACAGAGAGATTTGGGTCTGAAAGAGGGACTGTCTCTCCTAAAGAGGGACACATGGGAGGCATGTTATAGGTGCCCTTAACTCCACCCATGGTCACACCGCCACCCACAGTCCCATGCACTGTTATCTGGCACAGTAAATACCCTTGACCTATAATAAGCCAGGACAATTGCTAGAGAGATCACAGATGCATTGCTTCACAATGTATTGGGGTCTCTCCAGCATTCAAGGGGTTAAATAATAGTCTGTAAAGGGGTATTAAATTGGTGCAGGGACGTTGAGATTGCTTTGGCCCAAAATTTAGAATGTGTGGCTGGCACAGCTCAGGTGTGCCCTCAAAATCTGAAGCTATGGGCAGTTGTCTACTCTACCCGGGAAATCAGTCCTGTTAATGGCGAAAATTTTGGCCAATGGGCGAAAAATGCAAAAATTTTAACTGCTAGTTTTAAAGCGGATTTTCCTGCAAAAAAAGCAGATAACAATGTGGTTTTAGCAAAATTCCCCGCAGGAATACGGCGACAACTTTCGCCCACCCTAAATAATCACTCTGAAGAAATTGCTCATCAAGAACATACAAACAACAGGTATGTCCCTTTCTTGTCACAGTTTCCAGGGCCATTTTCAGCTAAGTCACTCCTGGTTGATGACCCAGAACTGTATTAACTGGTAATCATCGGAAATCATACCTTTCTTTCAAGAAGATAAACTCAAACATGCATGTCATTTTTTTTTAAAAGGGAAATGAAATATAAATATTGGAGCAGGGGGTTAACCCTTTGAGTGCTGGAGAAGTATTGAGTTGAATACCTCTCTGGCACTCAAAGGGTTAATGGGAAACAACCACCAGACAATTGTTCAATCTATTTTCTGGAATAAATCTGTTACTAGAATAACGCTTATGATATATGTAATGTCTCTCCAAATAAATTACAATGCTGTAAAAATGATATAAAAAGCATTCGACCATCAAATCCAAGCTTGCCATGACTTCCGGCTTTCAAGTAATCTTAACTTCCAGCTGTTGACAACTGCATCCTCACTTTAAAGGGATAGTAATGTCCCATACATTTTTTTTGCATTATGTAGTAATTAAACTGCACCTCGGGATGAAATATAATGGTCTCCAATTTTCATCGATTTAACCCTTTGAGTGCCAGAAAGGTATCCACTGCATTGAGCTGCACTTGAATGCTAGAGAGGTCTTCAACGCATGGTGAAGCAACATGCTAGAAGCGTCTCCAATTTTCATGGGGTTAACCCTTTCAGTGGCAGTGGGGTAACCAGCGCATTGCTTTGCAATGCATTGTTTACCCCTCTGACACTGAAAGGGTTAAAATTCCAATTTAAAGGGGCAGTCACACCACCACACAACACAGTAATAAAGCATACACTGGGTGTTTAACATTACACCTTTCTGACAGCCAGTGGTGCTGCCCTTTAATCTTTATTGCGCTTTCTATTGTCCAGCTTCCTGGAGAAGGGGAAGCTTAACCCTTTGAATGCCAGAGATGTACTTCTCTGGCACTCAAAGAGTTAATTTCTCCAACTCCAAAATGAGCTTTGTTACCAGTGAGACTACAGACCCTGTACCCTCATTGATGCCCAGCCCACAGATAACATCAACCACAGTGTCACACAGAGAGATGGAAGAAATCAGCTATTCTAATAGCTTTTGGAAGTAGCATGAGGTTGGATCAGCTTTCCTCAGCTTCACACTACTGCCATAATGTATTATAACTGCTGATTCCTAATGCAATGTCGCTTGGTACTAGCACACCACCTCACATCCCAAGCCCTCCACCAGTGCATCATGCTTCCACTAATGGTTGCTGTTGATGCCACCAAGGAAAGGCAAATTTAATTTAAAATGTTAAAGTTTTACAGAGTTTTGATATACATAGCTTTAAAGCACATTTTATCATACAATGTAAAATACAAAACACACAAAAGAGTGCGGCAGGGAGACATTAACATTGCATTACATCACACAGGGCATTCAGTGGGGTAGGGAGACTGTAACATTGCATTACATCACACGGCATTCAGTGTTGCAGAGAGAGTGTAATATTGTATTACATCACACAGAGCATTCAGTGCTGCAGGGAATGTGTAACATTGTATTACATTATACACAGTATTAAGTGATGCAGGGAAAGTGTAACAGTGTATTATATCACACTGAGCATTCAGTGCTGCAGGGAGAGTGTAACAGTGTTTTATATCACATAGAGCATTCAGTGCTGCAGAGAGACTAACACTGTATTATATCACACAGATCACTCAGTGCTGCAGGAAGAGTGTAACAGTGTATTTTATTAAACAGATCATTCAGTGATGCAGAGAGATAGATACTATAACAGTGTATTACATCACACATAGCATTCAGTGTTGCAGGGAGAGTATAACACTGTATTACATCACACAGAGCACTCAGTGATGCAGGGAGTGTGTAACAGTGTATTACATCACACACAGCATTCAGTGCTGCAAAAAGACTGTAACATTGTATTACATCACACAGAGCATTCAGTGCTGCAAAAAGACTATAATATTATATTACATCACACAGAGAATTCAGTGCTGCAGACAAACTTTAATATTATATTATATCCAGCTTTGATGGCCATTCCACCAGGAAATTCTCTGGAAACTCAGATCTAGGCAGTTCACTGTCAGAGACATAAAACTGTAAACAAAAATAGGTGAAGATGAAAAAAATAAAATAAATAGTATATACAGTTTGACTGTATATATTATATCCTGGCAGATATGTAAAAAGGGTTACTATTCCCTTAATATAGAATACTATATACTATAGAATATGACATCTAGTCTGTCCATTCCCCTATTTAAAGGGATAGTAACACTTCGTTTTAACTTTATTTTATTTTGTAGGCATTAAAAAAACATGAAGAATGATATAAGTCTTATCTCTCAAACCTTTATGGTTTATGAGATATTCACAAGCAAAGTTCCCCTCCCCGCCCCTTTTTCCTAGTGTAAGCCATCTCTTCTCAGATGTGGATCAGGTTGTATGACAGTACAGATAACAGAAGGGGACAATTTTCTTTGTATGAAAACAATGAAAGCCCTTCCCCCCTTGAAAAGTTTTTCAGCTTTTTCCATTATCTTAATTGAAGATTGTCCCTCTCTGCAGTCTACCTGGGCATCTCCCTTCTTATCTGGTTGAACAGGGGGGGGATACTTTGTTTGTGAATATCTCTTAAACCATAAAGGTTTCAGAGATAAGACTTATATCATTCTTCATGTTTTTTTAATGCCTACAAAATAAAATAAAGTTAAAATGAAGTATTACTATCCCTTTAAAATGAATGAACGAGCACATGAATAGGGTCCTTTACCTGGATACTCATGTGCATTGGGACCTGTTAGCTGTCACCTTGACAAGTTTCATGTGATCCCTATATGTCATATCGAGGTTTGCCGGGAACTCCCTGGCCCAAATATTCCATATTTCTGACAGCTCATTGAATTTACTCTTATAATATTGATCCACTACCTTTTTTTATCTTTTGGATGCTACTGGGGTCCCTAATGCATTATGCTGTTTCACAAAAAACATATAACAATCTTTCTATAGATAGTGGAGAAACATTTCCATACCATAGACAGGGGAAGCTTGCTGGGGCTGATTAACAAAGAGGAACTTAAACAATTTTTGTGCTAATCAACTGCAAAGCAGGGGATAAATACAAGCCCCCAAATTCCCATTCATTTTCATGGGCATGTTAAACCCTTGAATGTTAGAAAGGTCTCCAACTCTTTGTAAAATAGTTATTTTGTTTCATAATGACACCACTTTTAATTTGTTCACTGTGTTAAACTGAAAGTTCTTTAAAAAGTACAAGGGGATCCAGAGAACAAATTTAAAGGGATAGTAATGTTTCATAATAAAAGCAGCTCTAATTAATCATCATAGTATTTGGACTTTGGAGAGTGTTATTTCAATTCTGTCAGAGTTGTAGTTCAAGAGTAATTCAATGACAAAGTGTCCCCCTCCCGCCCCTTTTACTGATGTAACACTGCTCAGCCAGATCAGAAGGGAGGTGCCCAGGTAGACTGCAGAGAGGGACAATCTTCAATTAAGATAAGGGAAAAACCTGAAAAACTTGTCAAGAGGGGCAGGGATTTCATTGTTCTCACAGGAAGAAGATTGTCCCCTGCTGTTATCTGTCTGGTCTATGGACTGCATTTCACATCTGAGAAGAGATGGCTTATACCAGGTAAAAGGGGCAGGAGGGGAAACTTTGCTTGTGAGTATCTCTCAAACCATAAAGGTTTGAGAGATAAGACATATCGTTCTTCATATTTTTTTTAATGCCTTAAAACAAGTTAAAACGAAGTATTACGAAGTATTACTATCCCTTTAAGTCAAAGAGGGCAGTACAACAAGACTTGGGTGACCATTATTGTACATGCAGTTATGTGATGTAGGTGTGTGTATCACGGTGCCCGTGATTGCTGCATTGTCTTGTCTATCACCAGTAGGGGGCTTCCTTTGGCTGTCTGCCTTCAGCCCGCCTCATATTGCCTATTTAAACCTGGATTGGGCGCCCCTTGGTTGCCCTTTCGTGTTGTCTCTGACCACATTCGCTTCCACCATGTCAGTAGTCATTTGGGCCTTTTTGCTGTGTTCCTGAGTTCCTGATAGCATCTGGTTCCAGTGCCTCTTGTCTGCAGAGTTGTTCCAGTCCTGGTTCCGGCCTAGTTCTCTGGGGTTGCTGTTTCCTGCTGACCATCTTTGCTGCTGCTTCCTGACCCGGCTGATCGTCCTGCTGGTTCCTGTCATCTCCTGGCCTGTCTCCTATGTTCCTGGCGACCTTCTGCTCGGTCGCGTCGGCGACATTCTTTGTTAGTCCCAGCGTGCGGACGTTGGGTTACTCCAAAGCCTTGTGGCTATACGATTCACTTGTTGGTCCCAGCGTGTGGACGCTGGTTTGCTCCCAAGCCTTGCAGCTATACGATTCACTTGTTGGTCCCAGTGTGCGGACGCTGGTTTGCTCCCAAGCCTTGCGGCTATACGACTCACTGGTTGGTCGCAGTGTGCGGACTCTGGTCTGCTCCAAAGCCTTGCGGCTATACGATTCACTGGTTGGTTCCAGCGTGCGGACACTGGTTTGCTCCAAAAGCCTTGCGGTTATACGACATATATTGTAGTTCCAGCGTGCGGACGCTGGTTTGCTCCAAAGCCTTGCGGCTACACGATACATATTGTTGGGCCAAGTGTGCTGGCTTGCTCTAAAGCCTTGCGGCTATATGATTCACTTGTTGGTTCCAGCGTGCGGACGCTGGTTAGCTCCAAAAGCCTTGCGGCTATACGATAATATTGTTAGTCCCAGCGTGCGGACGTTGGGTTACTCCAAAGCCTTGCGGCTATACGATTCCCTTGTTGGTCCCAGTGTGCGGACACTGGTTTGCTCCAAGCCTTGTGGCCATACGATTCCCTTGTTGGTCCCAGCGTGCGGACGCTGGTTTGCTCCAAAGTAGTAAGGTTACTCTCAGTCGGCAGATCCTTGAGGGTTGCTGACAGTAAGCGCTGTTCAGTCCTAACAGTGGCAGCCTGGCCTTTCCTGTAGAGACAGAGTACCATCTGCCTAGGTCTCTCCCTGATCTGGCTTCTCACTGAGTTACTACTGTCATTGTCACCTGCCAGCATTTGGGACCTAGCCTGTCTCCAGGTATCTTTGGGCTGCCTTGCCCGGTATTGGTAAGGCCGGTAGAACCTTACTCCTTATTCCATCTGAGGTTGCCTTACCCGGTATTGGCAAGGCCGGCAGAGCCTACACCTTTGTGCGACTTGGGCTGCCTTGCCCGGTATTTTGGTAAGGCCGGTAGAACCTGGTACATTATTCCATCTAAGGTTGCCTTACCCAGTATTGGCAAGGCCGGTAGAGCCTATACATGTTGTGCAAGCACTTCCTTTCCTCCTACAATACTCAGTGGCATTGCTCTCCATTGCATTGCCCATTTCCCCTAGCAATGAATGGGCAAAGTGTCAGTCAGTGGGGGAGGAAATGTAAGACTAAGACAGGAAGTGCCTGCACAGCATGCCTTACTTAGCATAATCTACAATGATAAATAATTAATAGTGTTGAGCGAGCGTGCTCGGCCGATGCTCGGATCGGCTCGAGCATCGCTCTGCTCTGCACATGGCGGTACTCGTACGAGTACCGCCATGTGCTCGCCCGACATGCTCGGGTGAAGAGGATCTGTGCCGGAAGAGGCACAGATCCGAAGACGCTCCGCTGGACCACCAGGGAATGGAGGTACGGGGGCATTGCGGAGATGAAGGGGGCATTGCGGAGATGAAGGGGGACATTATGGAAGAGGGGCATAGACTCTATGCCCCTCTTCCACAATGTCCCCCTTCATCTCCGCTATGCCCGTCTTCCACAATGTGCCCCTTCATCTCCGCTATGCCCCTCTTCCACAATGTCCCCCTTCATCTCCTATGCCATAGAGGAGATGAAGGGGGACATTGTGGAAGAGGGGCATAGCGGAGATGAAGGGGGACATTGTGGAAGAGGAGCATAGAGTCTATGCCCCTCTTCCACAATGTCCCCCTTCATCTCCGCTATGCCCCTCTTCCACAATGTCCCCCTTCATCTCCGCTATGGCATAGGAGATGAAGGGGGACATTGTGGAAGAGGGGCATAGCGGAGATGAAGGGGGACATTGACCAGGCACCCTCCGCTCATCAGAGCAGGGGGTGCCTGGTTTAATGCTCGAGTGCTCCCATTCATTTGAATGGGGCTCGGGTGCTCGGCCGAGCACTCGAGCATCAGGGGGTGCTCGGTCAGAGCACCCGAGCACCCGAGCATCGGGGTGCTCGCTCATCTTTAATAATTAAAAGAGTTTTCTAAATAAAAAATAGATACATTTGATTTTGAAAGCTCCTTCAAAAGCAAAAAGGTTGTTTTTAGGTGACACTGTCACATCAGTAACAGTTAAGTGCTCCCAGTCACTCATAAAAATAAGTTAAGATGCATCAATAAGGCTTCTTTCACGTGGGCAACAGACATCTTATAACACTCTGCTGCAATTATATTGCTGTATATCTCCATTCACCTCTCTCCTGCATCCCACCACTGACTGTAATACAGAGGAGGAATTTCCGATGGCCTTCCCAAGTCAGTGCCAGTTAATATTACTGTGTGGAGGCCACTTGGGTCAGCAGTTCATTGAAGGTTGCAATGAGGACTGGATCCTTCAACACTGGTAGTGGGTAAGGCTTTCTGTAAGTCTCATAGCCACAGAGTTGACCTTCCCTATTACACCTTTACTGAGGGAACTCAGTGAAGTTGCTGAATGCTGGTCTTTGGTGCATTCTTATGAACAAAGGAAATGGCACCATTATCCAACATGTTACGTTTCACTATGGGCAAAAGATACAAAAGCAGCACCACTCTGCTTAGGTCACCCAGATTCCCTAATTAAATGGCAAACCAATTGGAAAGGAAATTGCTCAACATAAGAAGAATAGATGGCTGGAGATGCAAATGGAAGATATCTATGGATAATATGATAGCAATGTCGATGAGACCTTTTAAAATAATTGAAGCAGAAGATTCCAAAGTGACTTTTATTATAAAAGAAGAAAAACGTATGAAAACCTGTATTCTGGCTAGAACTGAATCAGTAAAACACCTGAAAAATGTTTCACCGGGCCCTGGAGCAGAAATTGCCATGGGCCCGGCCCTCCCCCCGATCACATTCTTCACATTGCCCCATGTCTATCTCCTAGCTGCTCCCGCTGAGTTCTGAGTCATGCAGAGCGCTAGGAGATGATGTCATCTCCCAGCGTTCTGCATTACTAGAGCACTGGGAGATCAGCTGAGTTGCTGCGGATGCAGCTGTGAGCGAGTGGCTATGGGGTTTCAGGGGGTGGCCGGGCCCCTGGAGTGTGACCCCTGCAATACCTATTGTTACGCTACCGCTGGCTTGTGGTACAGTATAAATGGTGACAGCAAGAATATTGACCAACAGATGAAAAGCATTAATCTTTCTCTGTCGTCCAATACAGGTTACTGGTAACTTTGGGTAGGCAATCTGCCCCTTTAACTAGGCAGGAACATTTTTAGAAGTGAATACAGGGGGTGGAGCCTACCTTCCCTCCTTGGCTGCAGCTAGCCAATCAGCTCCATTAAGATTTATTCCTTGGTGAAGACACAGGCAAGAGAACAGTTCTGTTATAGTTTTCGCTAATTTCTTATTTTTCTGTTAGATATGGAATACCACAATTAGGCGGATTACCATAACTGACAATGCCCTTAGATGTGGCTAGCTCAGTGACCAGGTGCTTTTTGTGGACCTTAAGCCCTGGCAGGAAAATTTTGACTACAAGTTCTTTCCTCAGGAGTTGCCCACTGAGGCTTCTTCTTAATACATGGTAACCTGAAGACAGAAGATCTGAAGGAAAGGTGAGCAACCCTTTGAGTGCTGCAGGTCCACATGTACCACAGTGCCCCTCCACACAGGGGTTTTTCCTTTGGAGTTCCTATTGCACACTCCTGTACTCATTGGGTCTATCTGTATGTCCGTTTGGTGTTTTGGAGCAAGTTTCTGTGGTAACTTAACCCTTTAGCTGCTGGTTTACATCATTTGGGGGTTTATTGGCACTTTCCCTATTGGGTTCAGTGTTTTTTGGGTCTGCTAACATGTTATAGTCATGTTTCATGTAATTTTAATCACAGTTTCATCTTTGCACAATGTGTGCGCGCTTTACTGCATAGACGCCATTGCTCCATTCACTTCTATGGGACTGTACAGTTTGGGACATATCTCTGCAACCGCTCAATGTAGCAACTTCAGAGATGGCTCATTTTAATTGCCTGCCCTTGCTCTGTCATCCGGTTAACATTTTATGTGTGTTGGGTGGCTCAGGGGGCGTCAGGCTGTTGGGGCACTTTTTCTGGGAAAACTACATTTTTCATGAGAGCTTGCTTCGCAGGCTCGTTTCTGATTTGTTACTGCCGCAGCAGCCATTTTGTGCCTTCTCCTGAATGAGTATCCTATGCAGGGCTTGGACTCTCCTTCTCTCCTATGCAGATTAACCCTTCACCTGCCAGACAAGTACAATTTAGTGATTTCTGGGGTGAAAGTTTAATCTTACACACTGTATTTGGGGATTCCTTATACTTTAAATGTTTTGACACTGTGAGAATGTTTAATCCGTTAGAGCTTGGGGCCAGGCCCCAGACTAAGGAAGCTGGGGTCTCTCTGTCCCCTACTGCACATTGCTCCTCATGTCAGTGGGTTACCTAGAGAATTCTCAGGTCATTTATGCCCAGCATGTTCTGATGTCCCTGAGTCTCTCCCAGGGACCTACAGCCATGCATTAGAGCCAGTTTGGGTGCAAGAGTTCAAGGCTGCTACTAGAGACCTCCAGCCTACATTGCAACTCTTTCCATTCCAGTTACAGGGGGTCTTCCACTCTGGCAGACCCCTTCTTTCATCAGATCTTCCCTGCCGAAACTGCAGGGAGTATCTGACATATCAGATTCCTCTGAGGAGGAACTGTTGGTGGATTCGGATGTTGAGGTCTGTTCTGCTGTGGGCTCCTCTCAGTGTTTTTGGGGACCCCTTTGAGACCGATCCTGATCCCTCGGGTGAGCTTGATCAGAGCCATCTTAACTACCCTAAACATTCCCTTAGTTCAGGAGGTTCCACCTAACCCCACTTTTGACCGCCTTGTGTCTGATGAGTGGAAGTCTTCAGACAGGAAACCTGTTTCCAAGAAATTTGCCAAGCTTTACCCCTTCTCTGAGGCGGCACTTGCTCAGTGGGTTCATCCCCCCAAAGTGGATGCTCCTGTCTCCACTGCCTTGCCAGTTGCTGATGCTTCCACTGTGAAAGACTGGACTGACAAGAAACTTGAGGTGTCCCTCAAGTCCATTTTTGCCACTACTTCTACTGCCATGCATCCAGCGTTCCCTGTGGCATGGGTGAACAGGGTCATTGCGGTCTGGACTGAACAGGTCACCCTGGCTGTCCGTCAGGGTGCTCCTTCTTCGGATATGTTGCGGTTTCTTGCCAACATTTCTGAGGCCCAGCACTATGTTTCTGCTGCCTCATTTGATGCCATCCATTTGGTGGCAAGGGTTTCCACCATGACTGTGGTTGCCAGACGAGCTCTTTGGCTCAAGATCTGGTCTGCTGACACCGCTTCAAAGAAAGCTTTGCTCTCATTGACTTTTCAAGGCACCTCTTTTTTTGGGCCAGATCTTAAGGATCTGATTAGTGAGGCCACAGGGGGCAAGAGTACCCTTCTGTCTTTGGTCCCAAGGAGGAAGATGCCTCTCAAGCATAATCAGCTTTTTCATTCCTTCCAGGCATTTCCCTCAGCTCCATACGTTACTCCTCCAAGCCCAGCAATGGAAGCCCAAGGTCTCCTCCAAGCCTAAGGCTTCCAAGCCTTCTTCAGCATGACTCGTCGAACCCTGGTCCCCACTCGGCTGTGGGTGGCCATCTGCATCACTACCACAGCATCTGGGAGGATTCAGTGGTGGACCCGTGGGTTTTACAGGTGGTGGCAAAAGGGTACAGAGTCCCTTTCACCTCTCTTCCTCCCTTTTGGTTTTTCCCCTCTCATACGCCTCACAGCGTAGAGATACACCGTCTGCTCAGTGGTGCTATCCAGGCCCTTCTAGACAAGAATGTTCTGGAACCTGTTCCAGTTTGGGACAGAGGTATGGGTTTTTACTCAAACATCTTTGTGGTTTCCAAGAAAGATGGCGACTGTTGTCCCATTTTGGATTTGAAAGATCTCAATTCCTTTGTGATCAAGACTCATTATCACCAGGAGTCCCTAAGGACGGTGATTGCTGCTATGTCCCTGGGGGAATTCCTTGGCTCTCTGGATCTTCAGGACACGTATCTACACATCGCCATTCATCCAGAGAGTCAGCAGTATCTCAGATTTGCCTGCGACCAAGGGCATTTTAAGCTCTTCCCTTTGGTCTGACTATAGCTCCTCAAGTCTTCAACAGTGTCCTGGGAGCTTTAGTATCCGTCCTCCATCAGAAAGGCATCAGAGTTACTCCATACACGGACGACATGCTTCTGAAAGCTCCTTCTGCGGAACTTCTTCATCAGCAGGTTCAGGACTGCATTCATGCTCTCACCCATCATGGGTGGATCATCAACATGCACAAGTCAGATCTTGTCCCATCCCAGTGTCTGGTCTTCCTGGGCCTTCTCTTCGACACTCAGAAGAGCATGGTGTTTCTCACAGACGAGGTGGCTCACCAGATCGCCCACAGGGTTTCTACTGTTCTGGCTCACAATCCAGTTCCAGCCAAGAAGATGTCCTCTCTAGTGGGGAAATTCATATCCACCTTAGAAACGGTCCCATTTGCCATGACTCACACCAGGGAACTCCAGACGTTTGTGATCCAGATGTGCAGGGGTCAGACGGACCTTCTGGAAATGTCAGTATCCCTCCCTCTTCATGTGGAACTGAGTTTGTCATGGTGGCTCGACCTCTCTAATCTGCAGAAGGGCAAGTCCTTCCTGGTATCCTTCTGGAACACGGTGACGATGGATGCCAGCCTGTCCAGCTGGGGAGTGGTCCTGGGTTGCCTGAGTGCTCAGGGTCGGTGGTCTCCGGAGGAATCTCTCCTTCCCATCAACGTGTTGGAGCTTTGGATGATATTTCATGCCCTTCATCATTGGACATCCCAGCTGGAAGAATGCCCAGTCCAGGTCCAGTCTGACAATGCCACAGCCATGGCTTACATCAACAAGCAGGGCGGAAGAAGAAGTCTCGCCGCTTGGTTAGAGTCAAGGCTATTTTGTCCTGGGCAGAAGAACATGTTCCTGCCATAAACCGCAGCGCACATTCCTGACGTAGACAACGTCATGGAAGACTTCCTCAGTCGTCATTCCTGAGAGCCCCAGGGCAGGGAGAGATGCATCCAAAGTGACTATTGCATCTTGGATCAAATCCACTATTCGTAAGACTTACGAGCTCAGGAAGATCCTGGAGGCAGTCTTGCCTGTCTATGATCTTCTTCAGTTCTTTGGTGCTTCCTTCACTTTTGAGCCCTGTTGGCTCTAATTCAGTGTGCTGTGTAACAGTTCCTGGGGTGTTGTTACCCCTGTTCAGTGTCCGTTGACACTTCATTTGTTTTGTTGGGCTATCTCTGATCTGATGGTTCATATCTGCTCTGGTGACTTTTGGGGCCTTGCTTCCTGCCTCTGGGAAACCCAATGGTTGGACATCCCAAAGTTACCAGTAACCTGTATTGGATGTCAGAGAAAATAGGATTTTAGTCTTACCTGTTAAATCCTTTTCTCTTAGTCCATACAGGTTACTGGTCTCCCACCCTGTCAAGGGACCATGCTTGGCTCTCCTAAGGCAGACCATGGGGGTCCTTCAGGGTCATGCTCACAGAAGTCTTCTTTCCCTTTTACTATCTAGTCAATTGTTAGTGTCTCAAATCTTACTGGAGCTGATTGGCTAGCTGCAGTCAAGGAGGGAAGGTAGGCTCTACCCCCTGCATTCACTTCTAGAATTGTTCCTGCCTATTTAAAGAGGCGGATAGCCTACCCAAAGTTACCAGTATCCTGTATGGACTAAGAGAAAAGGATTTAACTAAAATCCTCTTTTATAAAACTCAGGAGATTCTGAAGCTGATCTAGTAAAAACAGATTCAATTCGGGAGCAGACTGTAGGGGAAAAATCAAAATTCTCCAAGTTACCATTCCTCTAAATAGGTATTTTAACCCTTTGAGTGCAAGAGGGGTATGCAACACATTGCAAAGTAATGAGTTGCTCACCCCTCTGACATTCAAAGGGTTAATTCCTTGAATGTTAGAGTGGCATTCAACACATATACACACGTATATGCAGCTTCCCTCTGCATTTCCTCTGTACCTGGGCTCTTAACCCTAGGAGTGCTAGAGATGTACACATTGCATTTAATCACAAGGAAAATATGAAAGCATTTTCCCACTAGTTGACTGAACAAGGGTTTAACATAATGTGCAATGCTTTAGGGGGTTCAGTGGCTACATTTATGATGCTTGCGGTGGAAAACAAATAAAAATATTAATATATTGTATATTTTTTATGAGTGTAACAAATATCCAGTAAATAAATAATAGCAAAAATTCTGGTTTAAGCCAACTGCATCATAGAGTTGAAATGAAAATTACACCAATTTCCATTTGTTAAATTAATCTTTTAACCCAATGTACATTTGAGATATCACCAATGCACTGGTTAACATTGCAATACAGACATCTCAAGCAATTGAGGGGTTAAAAGCCATATTTAAATCAATGAGAATTTAATATAACCCCTAAGGTGCAGTTGCCTTTTCACCAGAATTGTACTGCTTTAGTTTGGGTGACTTAAAGGGATAGTAATGTAGTTGTTTCAAGTAATTGCTTTATTGTAGATATTAAAAAATATGAATTGAGGTTAGTCTGTTCTCTCAATCCTTCATGGTTTGAGAGATATACGATATTAAACCTACAATGTTATATAAAGGGGGAAGCTTAACACTGTATATATCTCAAACCCTGAAGGTTTGAGAGACCAGACTAACCTCAAATAATCTCTTTTTTTAATATCTACAATATAGCAATTACTTAAAAAACAACATTACTATCCCTTTAAGTGCATAGACATAGTTGACAAGGCTGAAAAAAGACATGCATCCATCAAGTCCAGCCCATGCCAAAACACCACTGTTGATCCAGAGGAAGGCAAAAAACAAAACAAAAAAAACAATGAAGCCATTTCTAATTTAGCCCCAAGTGGGTACAAAAAAATCCTTCCTGACTCCAGATGACAGTCAGATATTTCCCTGGATAAACATCCTATCTGCATTGAAGCCAACTGTCATAATTCTCAATATTGTTCTGTACTAGGTATCCAATGCTTTTCTGAAAGCAGTTACAGTATCTGCAAGCACAATATTCCGAGACAAAGAATTCCATAGATTTACCGTCCTTACTTTAAAAAATCCCTGCTTTTATTTTAGTCGAAAGCACCTTTCCTCTAGTCTTAATATGACTCTTGTTTTTAGACAACAGATAAATGTGTGGCAGTCAGTCTCTTGTTGGAACTCTGGTGAGTGTCGGTGATTCACAAACACCTGTAACCATCTGACACAATATAGCAGATTGAACTATTTGTGAAGAATCCAATACATGGAAATGTAAAAAGCAATGTTTATTTTGCAAAGAGATCACAGAGACACTGAACTAACTATAAATAGTCTCACACATTTCACTCACGTTTATTGTTAGCTCAGCATCTGTGTAGGTGTTACCGTATGAAATAAAGATTGATTTTTACATTTCCATGGGTTTGATTACTTGACAGAGAGTGCAGTATGCTATATTGCCTCAGTTCATTGTGCATTCATGTGTTGCACACCCCACTGGCACTCAAAGGATTAGCCTTTAATTCCTTGAGAGTCATTGCCAGGCAAGGCTTCTGGGACAGTACTTGGCAAATTATACTGTTTGTGGTACATGTAGCAGTTCTTTGGAAAATGGCATGTGATGTAGAAAAATCCTCAGCCTTTGGAAAATCTGTGGCCGTCAAGGTCTCAGTTGGAAAGCCTGTATCTAGCACAGCAAGATTATAAATAAAAGAATACATTACAACTTGTTAGATGATAAATGTTAGATGCCATCCAATATGACTGGAGGAAATGTGCTTTCAACTAAATAAAGACAGGAATTTTTTACATTAAGGGAGGTAAAGCTATGGAATTATTTGCTTTGCAATGATGTGCATGCAGATACTGTAACTGCTTTCAAAAACGCAATGGATGCCTATCTAGCACAGAACAATTCTGAGAATTATAACAGATGGCTTGGATGCAGATAGGTTGTTGATCCAGGGAAATATCCGACTGCCATTTGGAGTCAGGAAGGAATTTTTTATGCACTTAATTGGAAATTACTTCAGTGGGGTGATATGGCATGGGCTGAAATTGATGGATGCATGTATTTTTTTAATGGATAGTAATGCTTGTTTTTAACAAATTTTAATATTGTAGACATTAGAGATATTAATACAGTGTGGTATATGTCCCATCTCTCAAACTATACAGATATAAGGTTCTAAACATCCACCCTCCCTCCCCTTTCATAGACGTCAGTGCTCTAACTGACAGAAGCTGATCCTGGTCATTTGACCGACCGGCAGCTCTTCAGCAGAGCCAAAATAGAGCTATATAGAAAGAAATACTTCATTGGAACTACAAAGTGTGTTTTTTTTTTTTTTTATGAAAACACATATTTTATAGAGCATTTCCTGCTGAATAAAACAAGGGTAGTCCCATCGCTGTCAGATGCTTTATTCAAAATTTATAGCAGTTTAAATAACCAGGAAGTGAATTTACTGTGTTTACTTCCTGATAGTTCTAATGGACAGGAAGTTAATTTACTGTGTGTTTACTTCCTGATAGTTCTAACTGACAGGAAGTGACAGGCAGTTTCTATCACATTCTATGGAGAACTGTATGTCTCTGACTTTTCTGACTTTCCTCTCCATTAGAATCTAACAGGAAATATAATTAGAATTTGACCACTAGAGGGCACTGCTAATGTAAAAAAACATGGGTTTAAACTGTAATAACTCTGGAAATATAAATCTCTCGGCAGTGGGAGTACCCTTATTTTACGCAATAGGAAAATACCTACAATATATATTTTTTCATAAAAAAAGTTTACTGCTCCTTTAATAGTGCTGTTATCTCACACAAGTAGCTGGTTCTGAAGTAACCCTAATTGTTCAGACACCGGAAACCAGGCTTGCATGCAGTCATCTTGTCTTAGAGATGTCTGTGCACCTGTGCTGTCCGTCCCGGTCTCCTCTAGGTGGCAATGCATTGTGCTTTAAGGCACCGGAGGGCGGATGCCCAGATGGTTCTAAAGCAAGAAGCCTGGCCATTAGTCTCCGAAGAATAAGGAGTACTTCAGAACCGGCTACTTGTGTGAGATAATAGCACTATTAAGAAACTAATAGCCTTAGGCCTAATAATTGGGGGGCGACTTTATATAGGGTGGTAGTTCCGCTTTAATACAGAAAACTTTTCTTTGAGGTGTGTTACTTTTCATCAATGAAAAATATACTGAGCTACTCTAAAACACACATCATGGGTCCTTAAAGGGTTAGTAATGCCCGTATTTAAGTCAATGCAGCATTGTAGATGTTAAAAAAATAAAGTATCTGGAGAAAGTCTATATTCGGCGCTAAAATTCCCCCCTCCCACCTAACGTCAGCGGTCTACTGACAGCAGGAGATCCTGGACCTGGGACAAGCCAGTGGCTCGTCAGCAAAGCTGAAATAGTGGCATTTAAAAATAATTACTTCATTAGAACGGTCTACAAAGTGTCCCTGGTTTGCAAGCACACTTTGTAGACCGTTCCAATTAAGTAGTTCTTTTTAAATATCACTATTTTGGCTCTACTGAAGAGCCTGCTCGAGTCGGCCGACACAGATCTCATCAGGGAGGGGGCAGCAAATATCTCTCAAACCATAAAGGTTTGAGAAATAGGACTTTCTCCAGATACTTTATTTTTTAACATCTTCAATACTGCATCAACTTAAATACAGGCATTACTAACCCTTTAAGGGGTTAAGGATACTATCCCATATTGATATATGTTGAAGTGTTTAATTTAAATATTTACCACTTTAAATGCCACAGAGGTATGCAACACATAGCGAAGCAATGAGTTGCACACTCCTCTTGCACTCAAAGATTTAATGAATATAACAGAAAGTTGGCTGAGTGTATGTAGAGTCACACTGTGGCCCCATACTCTCTCATACACTTTGCTGCCACATACTGCCCACAGTAATTACTGTATAAGTCATCTTAAAAAGCATGCACATTAATCTGATTGCAGGTGGTTATTCAAGAGATATTAAGGTAGCTTTCAGCAGGAAAATGCTGTGAGGTACTCCATCTGCATTATTATAAGCTGTTCAGCCACTGCTGGTTACTGTGGATTAACACTTTAAGGTAGAGTGACCAGATATCTCTTTTAACCGGGGATACATATGAAAAATACATACTGCAGGGCTTCCTTAATTTCAGTGCATTCCTGAAATATGCCTATTCCCAATGTGTTCCCGGTTAAAGGTCTGGTCAGCTTACTTTAAGGACCAGAGGAGATGTGCAGCACATTGCAAAGCAATGGACTACACCTGCCCCAGTCTTTAAAGGGATAGAAATGTTTCACAAAGAAAGCAGCTCCGATTAATCTCCATAGTATTTGAGCCATGGAGAGTGTTATTTCAATACTGTCAGAGTTGTAGTACAAGAGTAATTGAATGATAAAGTATCCCCTTCCCGCCTCTTTTACTGATGTAACACTGCTCACCTCAGAGCAGCAAGACTGTCTGGATGGATCACAGACAGGGATCTTCAGTGAGAATAGGGAAAAACCTGAAAAACCTGTCAAGAGGGGCAGGGATTTCCTTATGATCAAAGTAAGAAGATTGTCCCTTGCTGTGAGCTGTCCGGTGAAGTGACTAGATTCCACATCTGAGGGGAGGTGCTTACACTAGGTAAAAGGGGAGGGAGGGAGATGCTTTATCATTCAATTACTCTTGAACTACAACTCTGACAGTATTGAAATCATACTTTCAATGGCCCAAATACTATAAAGATTAAGCAAAACTGCTTTTTTTGTGAAACATAACTATCCCTTTAAAGCTTGATACAGATTGGCTACAGACAATCAGGGAGCAGGTTTCAATCCCTGGACTTGATTGGAGTGCAGAGAGCTACTCTACTTATGGAAGATACCTGGTTTAAAGTGACAGTCAACCTCATTTTTACCTTACGTATTCTGCAAGTGCATAATATATAAAGTTAAATTGTCTACACTTATTCATTTTTGTTTTCATCTTCCCCTACACTTGTAGGTCCCTGACAATGAACTTCCTGGATATCTGTTTCCAGAGAGCTGTGTATCAGGAGCTGTGAAAGCAGAGGTAGTGATTGTCAGAGACATTGCCATGATAGGGAGGAAATGGTTAATTTTTCTTTTAAACTAAATTCTCTAAAAATCTGTGTTTTAATATGTGTTTAAATTACCTCATGTAACAGAGACAATGAGCCTCTCTTCCTCAATGGAGGGGGGAAATATTTGGGAGACTTTAATGGTGATTGATATAGAATTGCAGACAACTACAATCTCAAGCAGTATTAGTATCTTATGAGAAAATCTCAAAAGTCTAAAACAGAGACATACTCCCCTATGGGAAAGTCTAGTAAGGGAACATATTTATGTGACGTAGGGTGAAGGTTAACATTCCAAATTTTTGATAGAACCCAGACCAGGTATCATTTTAGGTGTGAATTTTAATGTAGAGTAATGGCGCCATCTATAGATTACATGGTGTTATTAATAGTGCTTTGGAATTGTTCCATAATATTATGAGTGATGTCATATGGAAATTAGGGATTAGGAGTTTCCAATCAGGTACTACTGATGATGTCACTGTATAATGAGATGGATCTTTAAACAATCAGAGCAGATTTTGATAAGAGGAATTTTATATTATAAATATGCAAGTTTAGAGAGAAAAAGGGTCTTTCCGCTTGGGTCTTGGCTGTTTTTTTTCCTCTGGGGCTTTTTCCTCTTGGTTCCTGGCTCTTCAATTCCTGTTGTGTTTTCCTGAAGTATTCTGGACTAGCTGATAAAGAAATCCTAAGAAATCCATACTTATTGCTGGTAACTATATATCTTTCCTTATTTAAATTCTGCAAAATTCAGAATCAAATACACATTTCTTCTATATTTGAAGAAACATAATTTTCTTATAATTTGTCTTAATTGGACTGGCCAACCATTTGTAATCAATTATAAAAAGCCATATTGGCTATAGAAATTCTGGAATTTATTTATTGATTGGTAAATTGTCATATTTTGCCAGATAATAGTAAACTAGTTTTAGCAGTGAGCCTTGTTATATATTAATTAATATAATTCTTGGTATTTCTAGAATAATATATGGTGTTTTTGGAAAGGTTATATGGCTAATATTTGATCTGGAGAATTCTTTGAATTAATTTATTAACCCTTCAACTGCTATTTGTCTATTTTTCTAAGATTTATTTGTGTATGTGTTAGGGCCTAACTTTTGTAAAGTGAAAGTTTCTTTTAAACTCTCTCTAAACAAAATAAGATGCCATCTTGGGTATGGCATCCTATCTTAATAAGTGGATTAACCCTTGAAGTACCCTATAAGTTTTACATAGGATTGCTATAGTCATGTTTATGATATATGTTGCATGAAGTTGGTATACTGTCTAGACCTATATTATTAGATTTGATTCCAAGTCTATTCTTGGTATAATCTATTACTGACTAGATTAAATGCAATTTATATGTTTTATTCAGTAGGTATACAATATCTGAAATCAGTACATTATTTAATTATAGTGATCTCTGTCTGGGATTGTCATTCCAGTCAGTTTCTCTAAAATTTTGCTATTGCATATGGTACAAGGAAAATTGTCAGAGGAACTGGCTTCATATTAAAGTTGATTCACCTGACAATATACCTTAACCTCAATTAGCACAGTTTATACAGTTTCTGGGGCAGAAGGTATTCATATACACTGCTGCCAACTGTATTTTATTAATTGTAAGGATCAATTATCCTTTTCTATGCTGCCAAGTGCAATTATTGTTATCTAATATCTCTGAATATACCTATGTGTGGTTAACCCTTTAATTGCTGGTAATCCTAATGGTGATAATTGTGGTTTGAGTTACTATATATCTATTGTAATTGCTGATCACTTATTTATACCATTGATGTTTACACTTTTTATATATATAGTACATTGTACTTAAATAAATTATATATATATTTTTGCACAAATATGCAGAATTGATTATTTTAATTAGTTTGTTACTGTGAAGTAGCATGTCAATACCTAATATAGTGTAAAGTTCTCAAAATGATTTAATATTGTCATTTATCTGTTTATGTAAAGATATCCAACCTGATTGGTTCTCTTGTTTTAACCCTTTGGATACCTTCAACATAATTGATTCGACATCATGCAATGTAACACTATCACTTCTGATCGATATATTAAAGGAATAGTAACACTTTATTTTGACTGTACATATTCTCCGACTGCATAATATAGACAGTCAAATTAACTAAACCTTTTATTAGTTTTTTTCACTATCACCTATTTTTCTTTACACATTTATGTCTCTGACAGTAAGCTCACTGAATTCCAGCTTCCACAGATTCCTCTGGTCATTTGACCACCAAAGCAGAATGTATACAGTGTTGCATTCTTCATACAGCACTGCGCTATTTGTTTTTATTATTTTGGACCTGCTTTTGTTCCTTGACAGAAAGCTCTCTGCAAATAGATCCAGAAGTTCAGGGACATAAAAGCTTAAAGGGGATCTATTACCCTTATACATGTTTGTCTCAAAATGTTAGTGTATATAGAGATTAGATTGAAAACGGTTTTCATTTAAAAAAAAGAAAAAAAGTCTAAAGATTACCCTGCGGCTTCCTTCTGGACAGACAGCAGTTACCTGCTCTGTACCTCAGTCTGTCACTCTTCCTCTGCTCTCCTCCCTCTATCCAGCCTCCTCCAATGAAGGCTTTCTGCATGTAAGCTGTAGTGCTCTCATTGGCCAGAAACCACTCCAGCTTCCATGCAGAAAGCCATCTGAGGAGGCTGGATAGAGGGAGAGGAGCAGAGGAAGAGTCACTGACTGCGGGGCAGAGCTGGTAACAGCAGTCTGTCCAGAAAGAAGGCGCGGGGTAATCTTTAGACGTTTAATTTGGGCAAAATAACGATTTAAGAAAAAAATGAAAACCATTTTCAATTCAATCACTATAACACTAACGTTTTAGATAAACATGTATAGGGGTGGTAGATCCCCTTTAAATAAAAAAAAAAAGGTGAAGATGAATAAAAATAAAAAACACAGGTAATTTGACTGTACGTATTAGGTACTTACAGAGTATGTGAAGCCAAAGTAAAGGGCTACTACGCCTTTAACACTTTCAGTACCAGAGGGGTAGGCAACACATTGCTCCGCAATGATCTGCATACCACCTTTGGCACTCAGCGGGTTAATAAACTATACAGATCACTCAGTGCTGCAGGGATAGTGTTACACTGCATCCGCTTTCACAGTCCCCAACAGAAAAACGTTCTGGAAACAGACATCACCGGAGCTCAATGTCAAGGACAAGTGTAAAAAACAAATACAAATAAAACAATAGGAGAAAAAAAAAAAGAACGTACAATCAATTTGACTTTACATATTATGAACGTGCATATATATATATATATATATATATATATATATATATATACGCGTTAAAGAGAGGTTGTCACTATAACCCTTTTAGGTTAACCCTTTGAGTACCAGAGGGGTATCCAACCCTTCTCAATGGGTTAGAACCCTTATGGCACTCAAACGGTTAATGAAACCTAAGTAATGATGCTGATGTACTAAGAAGAACAGGGGGTTATGTACTAAGGTGTAATAAAGAGGTGATAAAGTGGAGATAACTTCTCCGGTGATATCACCGCTCCAGTATCTGTAAAGCCTATGCACTAACATCTCTCTCCCAGTTGAGAGATCTTAGTGCACTGGCTCCATATAATAACACTAGTTGAACAGCCCGTGTACATGGCACAGTGCCAGGCAGCAACGACTACGGTGCAGTCATGCACAGTAGAGACTGTCCGCACCACGGTCTGAATTCAGAGTCCCGCTCCGTTATCGGCCACGGTGCGGGCAGTCTGTAGTGCACATGACTGCAGAGTGCACAGCCGTCTCTACTGCGCATGATGGCTTCTGACAAACACGCATTAGCGAATTATTATATAGGACAGAACTAGGAGAAGTGATATCAGTAGAGAAGTTATATCCTCCTTATCACACCTTAGTGCATCTCCACCTTGGAGTAATTCTTGGGTCACCAACTGACCGATATATCCCATAAAGGATGAATAATCAGTTCTCAAATTCCAACTTATTTAAATGATACTTTTAACCCCTTGACTGCTACAGTGCGCTGTGATGCATTGCACTGGAATGCACTTGAGACCTCTTTAGTATTCAAGGGGTTACAAATTCTATTTAAACCAATGAAAATGTGTAACATAGTAACATAGTAATTTAGGTTGAAAAAAGACTTGCGTCCATCTAGTTCAACCATTTTCCTATTTCTGTTTAGCATCGTTGATCCAAAAGAAGGTAAAAAAAACCCCTCAATACAGCAATTTCAAATTCTGCCTTGAATGGGGAGGGGGAAATGCCTTCTTGATTCCAAATGGCAATGAGATTTCTCCATGGATCAACAAGCACTAACTAATATTAATCCCAATACTAACGTACATAGCCCTCTATGTTCTGCTCTTTTAAATAAGTATCCAGGCCCTTTTTAAAGGCATCTAATGTATTCGATAGCACCACCTCTTCAGGAAGCGAATTCCATACCTTTATTGTCCTTACTGTAAAGAAACCCTTCCGCTGCTGTAGACTGTGTATTTGCTCCATACCTGGGAAAGTTGTCTTTTAGAGTCTCCGGACGGGGCTCATGTGGTGCTGCGGGGGGATATGAATGATGTGATTATTGTCACAAAGGGGTGGGGCTTAATCATGGATGGGGGGGGGGCTTCACAGAATGTGCCATAAAGTGTGAAGGAAGTAGGAGGGAAGAGGACAGAACAGGGTGGGAAGTGGTAAGAACAGAGTGGGAATGAGCAGAAGTGGGTGGGAATTTGGCAGAACAGGGTAGAAAGGAAAAGAAGTGGGTGGGAAGTGGGCAGAACAGGGTAGAAAGGAAAATAAGTGGAAAGGAAGAGGACAGAACAGGGTGGGAAGTGGAGGAACAGGGTGAGATTCAGGAGAAGTGGGTGGAACAGGGTAGGAAGGAGTAGAAATGAGTGGGAAGTGGGTGGAACAGGGTGGGAAGGAGCAGAAATGAGTGGGAAGTGGGCAGAACAGAATGAGAAGGAGAAGAAGTGGGTTGGAAATTGGAGGAACGTGGTGGGAAGGAGGAGAAATGGGCAGACCGCTAGAGAATCAGTCCCTCCCCGGAGACCCGGTAATTCACTGCAACAACCAGAATCTTGGTGGCAGATCAGGAGAGTTCCCAGGTATGCTTGTCCCCCCATGGTACAGGTGGTTTGCCCCAAAATTGCTCCACTTCCTTTTAGTACATCAGCCTCAATATCTAATGGAGTTAAAACAACAGTGGTGCAAATAAAAATAGCAAACGTGATCACACTTGTAAAAAAATGCTTAACCCATTAATATCCAGAGGGGTATCAGCACACTGCATTTCAATGCTTTATGTCATTTCTTCTAAAGTAAAATTGCCATTTTATGGCAAATTGGTGGTACTGAAAGAACTTTCAAAATCATCTATACTTATGCTACCCTTTTTATTTCTTTTAAACAATCATTTGTGATATTTAGATTTATGTATTTGTCATTTCATGCAAATTATCTATTACTGGCTGGCAGGGAAACACAGGTGGTATGGAGAGCAGTATGGAATGTTAGCATCTGGATGGCACGGAGGAGCAGTTGGGAGGGAGGGCACTGTGGAATGTTGTTATCTGGCTGGCACTGAGTGGCAGGTGGGAGGGGGACCAGTGTGGAGCGTTGTTATCTGACTGGCACTGAGTGGCAGGTGGGAGGGGGACCAGTGTGGAGTGTTGTTATCTGGCTGGCACTGAGTGGCAGGTGGGAGGGGGACCAGTGTGGAGCTTTGTTATCTGGCTGGCACTTGAGTGGCAGGTGACATAGAGAGCAGTGTAAAATGTTAGCATCTGGCAGGGAAAGGCAGAGAGACAGAGAGCAATGTGTATTGGTATTTGGATGGCAGGGAGGGACAGGAGAGATGGGGAACAGTGTAGAATGTTAGTATATGGCTGGAAGGGAGAGGCAGATGGGATAGAGAGCAGTGTGGGTTGTTAGTATCTGGAGTGCAGAGAAAGGCAGGTGGGATGGAGGGCAGTGTGGAATGTTAGTCTCTGGCTGGCAGGGAAAAGCAGGTGGGATAGAGAGCAATGTGAGATATTTGTTTCTGGTAGAAAAGAAGGGGCAGATGCCATGGAGAGCAGAGTGAAATGTTAGTACCTGGCTGTAGGGTGACCACATTTCCGTTCTGCCATTACGGGACATGTGGTCACCCTAGTGCCGTGGCTGAGGCTCCCAGTAGGAACTCTTACTCTGTGTTAGCCTCAGAAAGATGGTCAGCGCTGGCGGGAGCCTGAGCCGCTGGTCTCACTTGCAGCACCAGCATACCTGCTCCATCCCAGCTGTCTCGCATGCACTAGTCCAGCCAGCCAATGAAACGTATTTGCTATATGGTCTTCATTGGCTGGCTCAGCCTGCCAATGAGGACCATATAGCAAATACATTTCATTGGCTGGCTGGACTGGTGCGTATTGCTCCATTCCGGGACTCTTTGTTGTCCTGGTGGGGGGTGACCCGGGACGCGGGACAGAGACCCCCAATAAGGGACAGTCCCGGGCATTCCGGGATGTGTGGTCACCCTACCTGGCTGGCAGGGAAATGTAGGTGGGATGGAGGGCAGTGTGGAATCACAGTATCTGGCAGGCAGAGAAAGGCAGGTGGGATGGGGAGTTGTGTGGAATGTTAGTATATGGCCAGCAAGGAAAGGCAGGTGGGATGGAGAGTAATATGGAATGTTAATATCTATCTGGCAGTGAGTAGCGGGGTGTGGGGAGTGTAGAATGTTAGTATCTGGCAGGAATGCCAGCCTGTACTAAGTACTTAGTACATAAACTGATAAATACATAAAACTGAACAACTCAGCTAGTGTAAATAAAATGTGGTTAAAATAAATATAGGCACTTGAATAATCTTTCAAAATCTCATATTTGATACAAAGTGATATTTCCACTATAAATTACTTGGATAACTCTCTGGAACTGAAACAGTTAGGTTTCACCGCCCCTTCAATAGAACTTTTCCCATAGGAAAAAATAAGTAATAAATGAAAGGAATAAATGAACACATTATATGCAATTATAGCTGTTTTTACGCACTGCTCCGGCCTATATACAAGGCTTTTTGTCTGACAAAATGGCCACTTTGTGATGTGTGGTGTGGGAGTGTATGGGTACCCTGCAGAGCATAATGTATGAACTAACTGAGAACAGAAGAATGAAGCACAAAAGTCTTCCTTTTCTTTGTGGCACCTACATAGTTGGAGTTAAGGGATTATTCAATTAGACGTTTGTGTGCTGGTATATATTAATGTGTATTAATGTGTGCATATGCACAAATGCAGGTGCTTAAAGGAGAAGTAAACTTTTTTTTATGAAAATGTACATGTTATAGAGCTTTTTCAGCTGAGTAAAACAAGGGTACTCCCATCACTATCATTTGTTTATTCAAAAGTTATAAAAGTTCAAACTAACAGGAAGTGAATTTACTGTGTTTACTTCCTGATAGTTCTAACTGACAGGAAGTGACAGGTAGGTTCTACCACATTCTATGGAGAACTGTAAGCCACTGACTTTCCTCTCCATTGGAATGTAACTGAAAACTAATTCACTTGAGCTTTCTGTTGTGGACTAACTAAACAAGCAGAAATAGTGATACATTGCAGAGCTTTTCTACATTGTTTTGCTTTCTTTTTTAAATTGTATCACTTTCACTGCTTTCCTGGTCCCCATCGGAAAGCTGTCTGAAAATGCCTTCAGAGAGCTCCTTGTCAGGGATATGTGTTAACAAAAAAACAGGTGATTATGTAAAAAAAAATAAAAAGTGCAGGAAATTTCACTTTACATATTAGGCACTTGCAGAATATGTAAGGTAGAAAAGGAGGTTTACTGAGGGGTAACAGTGCATTGTGAAAAATACACTGGATACTGCTCTGCACTCAAAGGGTTAAGGAGCAGAATGCTGTGCAGCCCTCTCTCCAGGGCTGAATATCAGGCCATGTCTTTAGGTTTTTACTTACTGGACATCTGATTAACCCTTTCAGTGCCAGAGGGGTGCGAAATGCATTGCAAAGCAATGTGTTACCTATCCCCTCTGGTACTCAAAGGGTTAATCCCGCTGTGGACAAGCAAGGAAATCCTAATGAGGACTGGGAACCACTGCCTTGGCACTCAAAGGGTTAAAGAAACAGTAAACTTTTTTTTTATGAAACAGATCTGGCACTCAAAGGGTTAAGCGCCTTCACTGCTGAGTAAAACAAGGTCGCTCTGATTGCTCAGAGTCATTAGGACAGCTGAGACTGTCTGTAGCAGCATTTCCAACAGGTATAAAAAAAAAAGAGCGTCAGGATTTTACCCATAAAGACACACAAAGGTTTTTGGAGTCTACAAATAATAATAAGATCTTTGTTCACTTTAACTCCCCAATCACTCAGAAGGTCTTCACAGAATGTGTTAGGATTTGTATCACTGGTGACAACAAAAAATGTTAAGTTTAGTTGATTATGCCAAATGGTTAATATATAAAAAAAAGTTTGAGTTGTAATAGCTTTAGAATCAAAAATCTCCAAGCAGTGAAAACACCCTTTTACTTAGCAAGCCCGATAACAGTCCCAGTTAACTGGTTAGCTATTTTTTCATATAAGTACTAAACGGACATACTAATACAGTGATTCTCAACGAGGGTGCTGTGGCACTTTGGTGTGCCACGGACGTCAACGTAGGGTGCCCCATGTTTTTCTATGAAGACTAACAAAAATGGACTTTTAAATAAAGATTTATAGAAATTGTTATACACAATATGTTTAGTTTTGTTATTATGATTATAGGATCTGACAATAATGGTATATTTTTGTATTATACCCTTCTTATGCCCTTGATAAAGTACATAAAATATTTCAGGGGTGCCGTGAATGTTCTAGATTATGTGTTAGGGTGCCCTGAACAAAAAAAGATTGAGAACCACTGTACGAATATATTCTTAGGGACACTGAACCATTATTCTTGCACTGAGTGCAGTTTAGTATTTGGATTGCTAAAGCATAATTCAGGACCATGGTGGATCCAGATGTATTGGCTGAGACAAGAAGGACACAGATCGATTGGCTGTTGGGAAAATGTAAGGGTAATACTTTTTTATTCTTTTTGTTTTATTGATGATAATAAATTACTGCACTCAGATCAGTTTTTTGTCGTTTTTTTCAGATATTTTCATCATTAAAATGTTTACTGCTCCTTTAACAAAAGGACTTTCCGAGCTAGATGTCAATTAGATACATCAGTTTTTTTATAACTATTTTTTTTTTTTTTTTGCATTTTAACTATATTGGAGTCTATAGTTGGATAGTGGCAACTCTTCATCTGAAAATGCTTACACGGCTCTAAAGAACCGTGGATGGGACTTTCCACCTATTTATTCATACTGATGAATTCTATTATCTACTGGGAGGATGTGTAAATGAAACACATATCTACCCGGAGACTTTTGCTCTGTACCAGAAGTAACACAAAATGAGCAAATTCTTTAGAAGCATTTGAAGGACCAAACATTTTTTATGCAAACTTCTACATTAAGGTTTTTTTTTTTTTTGCTGATGATTAGCGTACCCCTCTTGCACTCAAAAGGAAAAAACAAGGGTACTCCAACTGCTGAAATTGAAATGTTATAACTGTTCACATTGTCAGGAAGTGAGTGACAGCGTGGTTACTTCTTGAAAGTTCTGGCAGCATGACAGCAGTTTCTGTTGCAGTCTGTCGAGAAGTGTTTGTCAGTGACACTTCTCTCCCATAGAATGCAACAGAATAACTAACTGAAATCTGACTATTATGGGGCACTCATAATGTAAAAAACAAAACAAGAGTTTAAACTGTAAAAACTTTGAAAATATGAATCTCTCAGTAGAGGGATTACCCTTGTTTTACTCAAAAGCCCTACTAGATATGTTTTGTCATAAAAATGTTTCCTGCTCCTTTATGAATTCCGATATAGTCATATATCACTGTATTTTTGGGCACCAGTTCTGAAAAAGGATATTCTAGAACTGGAGAGTACAGCAAAGAGCAACACAATTAATTAAGTGTATGGAAAACTTGATGTATGAAGAACAAACTTGCCTTATTTACTGTAGAAAAAAGATGACTAAGAGGAGACCTTGTTACAATATATACTTATATTCCAGGTCAATACAATGATCTCTTTTGTAGGCTTTTCTTTCCAAGGCCTGATGAAATAACAAGGAACCTTTCTTTGAGATTAGAAAAAGGGAGGTTTTGACTTCAGCAGAAGAAGGTTTTTTATGTTTTGTTTTGTTTTTTACACTAAAGTCTGTTAAATTATGGAATTCTTTGCCCAAGGATGTGGTCATGGCAGATACAATGGATACATTTAACCCCTTCGCGTCCTGTCACGTACCCGGACCGTCACGCTGGTCCGGCACTTAAGGACCAGTGACGGTCCTGGTATGTCACGTACTTTTACTCACCGCGCTCCTGCAGGAGCGCGGTAATACCGTGGACTGAAGTTGATCGCTCCAAGACCGGAGCGATCTCTTTCAGTCCTCCTTTCGATGTGCCGCCCCACGTGATCAGTCATGTGGGACGGCATGTCGAACTCGTTTATCTGGTCCTTAAAGGACCAGACACCGCGGGATCGTCAGACCTTAAGGGGTTAAGATAAGACTATATACATTTCTTTCAAGAGGGAACATAAAGGGTTATACTGTGTATTAGATGGAAAAAAAAAGGAAGTTCTGATAAAGACTAACTTCTTGGTAGCAGGAAAGCCATATAATTCTCATTTCTCTGGGTTATGAGGCAGGGGTAAACCTAATTTACTATGTTACTGTACATATACAGAAGAGCTTCCCAGCCTCACCCTCAGTAGAGCCAAACAGGCCATGTCTTCAGGATATCCCTGTGTGTGTACAGGTGAGTTCATTAGAGGCTCAGTCATTTAACCCCTCAAGGACCAGCCTCGCAGGCTCTTAAGGACCACAGAGCATTTTTTTTTTAAGGCATCAGATTCAGGGTTCCTCGAAAGTCACGGAGCCGCACCGGGAGCCCTGAAATCCATGACGTACATGTACATTATGGATCCTTTAGGCACGTTCACACCGTGACGTACATGTATGTCCTTGGTCCTTAAGGGGTTAATTAACTCATAAGAGCACAAACACAGAAATCTGTTAGGGGTCCCTGAGAAACCACTGAGCTAATTGCCAAATGTAAAGAACTAATTTTAGTAGATTATATATAACTTTTATGAAGGGCTCTTAACCGTTAGAGGACCAGAGTTTGTTCAGTGCATTCCTTCTCAATGTGTTGCATACTCCTCTAGTTCTTAAGGGGTTAAACAAATTAAGAGACACTTATCACTATGGCTATAGTTCCCCTTTATGGGATAGTCTGTAGAGTTCAGAATTTTCACTTTGTAATAAATCAGTGATTCTGAAAGAGCATTGAAAACGGTCTATATTTATGTTAGACATTGATTATTTCAAACAATAGTTATGAGATATGTAGCTTTATTTGTCAGTCTATGCAAATGGGATTGTATTTGGCTGGCAGAAAATGGCAGTTGGGAAGGGGCAGCAGTATGAAGTATTAGGATCTTGCTGGCAGGGAGGGGCAGACGGGAGGGAGAACGGTGTGGAATCCTAGCAGGTCTGCCTGTCAGTACTGTCTGTTTTGAATACATTGACAAATAAATGCATAAAATGCTGTTTTAAATAAAACTGGGCTAACACACACAGATCATGTAGAAAGTTCTTAGAAAATCACCTATTTTTGTTCCACTACAGGGATATCAGGAATAGCTATACATAACAGAAAAAGAACATTGTGAAACAATATCCGCTGAAAGAGAAAATAAAATGTTGCAGTGTGTTTCTTCACCAAATTGTAACACACTCCCTCTAGAATCATTGAAATACCAGAGAACTCATCAAGATTCCTCCTATAAATCACACACACACACACACACACACACACACACACACATATACTAGAATGAATGTTCCTTTTTTCCCCTTAGTCAATTAACCCTTTGAGTGCCAGAAGACAGTAATACACAGCAGAGCTCCAGGAAGTCAATGGTGAGCCACTGTTTACCAGGATGAAAAGGCACAAATGAAGCATTTTTAGACAGTTAAAGTGCCTTCACTGACCAAGGAGCAGGTTCTCATCCAGTCAAAGCACCATCCTATGCAGAGGCATAACCATAGGGGTCCCATGGGTAGCAACTGCGACTGGGCATGGCCTCCCCCTGCAACCCACCACAACCAGCTGAGGTCTGTGCCTTCTTTAGCACAGACCTCTACCATCTAAGCTCCCTTTTCGGCACTCTAGTAATACAGAGCGCTGGGAGATGACATCATCTCCCAGTGCTCTGCATTACTGGAGAGAGGACTGCGCGGGAGCTCCAGCTTCTAAAAAAAAATGCATAGTAGCCCCCTCTAGCATTCAGGGGCTTAAAAGACCCACCTAAATCGATGGTGCAGTTGGTTTGCTCCAGAATTGGTCAATACATCAACCTCATCATCTGACCCTTTATTCCACTCTCCTCCATTACAAAAATGAGTTCCGGGAACCCCTTGTACCTTCCGTACCCCCAACACACAGGGTGGGATCCACTGATATAAACAATAAAACAACTGTATAGAGCTAAATGCACAATGCAAATGGACACTGAAGATAACATATACAACAGGTCTGTTTTATTCACCTGCATTTAGCATGGGCAATACAATTCAGTGAAGATATCTCTAGCATCCAAAGGGTTACATATTATCAGTTACTGAAATCACATATAGGGAGCCTTCAAATTCACGATTTAACCCTTTGAGTGCCCGAAAGGCATCCAGAGCAGAGGTTAATCCCTTGAACGATCGAATCTACAGATAAAAAATCCAATAAGCCCCAGAGAAGTTTAAATAAATCACCTACCATTCTGGGTAGTCTGTGGAAGAGGACACATTTATCACTGTGCTTTACCTTACAATTCCTAACCTAGGCTGTAAGGAGGATTTTATCCGCAATATTAACCTATTCTTACGTTTAACCCCTTGAATCATATAGAAGTCTCCAAAGCATTGTTGCACAATGATTTGTAGATATCACTGGCATGCAAAGAGTATGGTTAGGTTCCTGAAAGAGGCTGAGACAGTAAGGAGCAGTTAAAGAAACACTGACAAAAAATTATGCTGGGTTATATCAGTTTAAATATCATGTCCTTTCAGCTAGCATCTATAAATTTTAGAAAATGGATCTAAGTCTAAACTTGCATAGTTAACCCTCTGAGTGCCAGAGATATGCAATGCATTGCGCTGCATACTTCCCTGGCACTGAAATTAATTCATATGTAGATGGGTAGTGGGATAACATTTTCAAAGATAAAAATGCACAAGAATCATGGAATGTGTTTAAAATGCTCTTAGACAAATATACACATCAGTATATATCACTGTGGAATAAGCACAAGAGGAGTAATCTGAAACCAATGTAGCTTAATAATGAGGTTTGCAGGGAAATGAGAAATAAGAAACTGGCTTTTAGACAGGTCAGATGCATCATTTAAAAAATATATAGAATGTAATAAAATCTGCAAACAATTAATTAAGCTAGCTAAAAATGAAAATCAGAGAAATATTGCAAATGAGAGCAAGAAAACCCCTAAACAATTCTGCAAGTATATTAATAACAGATTGGTTCTCTTAGGATTGAGACAGGTGAATTGATAGTGAGGATAAGGCTATGGCTGACACCCTAAATACATTCTTTGGTTCAGTATACACAAAGGAAGCAGCAATGACAGGTTATGGGCAAACAAATAAAACAATGGAATTTCCTCCATCATGTACATTGCTTACTTAGGATAAGGTCCAAAAGAGACTGGAAAGGGTTAGTGTGAATAAAGCACCTGGACCTGATGCTATACACCCAAGGGTACTTAAAGGTGAACTTTCACCCCGCAATAACTAAATCTCCACTTACTGCTCACCTGGCGACTAGCTGCTTAGTAGCGCTAGTCGCCAGAAATCTTACCCGGTTCTCAAGATTTCGGCGTTTTACAGGAGCAGGAAGCACGGACGTCTCTTCACTGTGAAGGGACTGACAAGGGACTGACAGCGCAGGCGCACGGACGTCACTGTGAAGAGACGTCCGTGCTTCCTGCTCCTGTAAAACGCCGAAATCTTGAGAACCGGGTAAGATTTCTGGCGACTAGCGCTACTAAGCAGCTAGTCGCCAGGTGAGCAGTAAGTGGAGATTTAGTTATTGCGGGGTGAAAGTTCCCCTTTAAGGAACTTTCATCAGGCATAATACCCTGTGATTGGAGGAAACTTGGTTGTTTAAAAAGAGAGCAAGATCCAAACTAGAAAATTATAGTCCTGTGAGCTTGACTTCCATAGTGGGTAAGATACAAAAAGTGTTACTAATTGAACAACGTGAAGACAAAAAATATTATTAGTAGGAATCAGCATGGTTTCATGAAGAATAGAATATGTCAGACTAATTTACTTACATTTTATGGAAGGGTGAGTAGTAATTTGGACAGGGAATTTCTGTAGATGTATATGGACATTACATACTTGGATTTTGCAAAAGCCTTTGATACATTGCCTCACAACAGGTTACTGCATAAATTAAAGGATGTCAGTTTGGGCGCTGTTATTTTTACATGGATTAAGAACTGGTTAAATGATAGATGGCAGAGAGTTGTTGTAAATGGAACCTTTTCAAATTGGTGTAAAGTTATAAGTAGGGGTTCCGCAGGGTTCACTCCTGGGCCCAATGCTTTTTAATTTGCATATTAATGATCTAGAAGTAAGAATTGAAAGTAGCATCTCAATCTTTGCTGATGACACTAAGCTGTGTAAGGAAATACATACAGAGCTGGATGTTTTTTCTCTGCAGAAGGATTTAGATAAACTGAGTGAATGAGCAGAAAAGTGGCAGATGAGATTTAATGTAGATAAATGTAAGGTTTAGCATTTGGGTTGTAGAAACAAACATGCTACATATACTCTAAATGGGAAACAACTTGGGAATCCTCATTAAAGAAAGATTTAGGAGAACTGATAGACAATAGACTTCACTTCAGTGTGCAGAGTCACTCAGCTGCTGCAAGAGAAATAGAGTACTAGCCTGCATAAAAAAAGGTGTAGATGCAGGGGATACTAATATAATCCTACCTCTGTATAAATCCCTGGTTGGGCCTCATCTAAAATATCTACAACAATTTTAGGCGCCTGTTCTTAAAAAAGACATTGCTGAATTGGGAAAGGTGATAAAGGGATTGGAGGATCTGAGTTATAAAGAGAGACTATCCAAACTGTGTTTGTTTACAGTAGAGAAGAGACGTCTAAGGGGTGATATGATTACCATTTACACATACATTCAAGGTCAATACAAAGAACTATCCAATGAATTATTTACGCAAAGAGCTGAGCTAAGAACACAAGGTCATCCATTTAGACTAGAGGAAAGGCGATTTAGACTAAAATAAAGGCAATAATAAGGGCGGTAAAGCAACAGAAATCTTTGCCTCGGGATGTTGTACTTACAGATAATACAACTGCTTTCAAGAAAGCAGTGGATGCCTATCTAGCACAGAACAATATTGAAAATTATGACAGATGGCTTCAAAGCAGATAGGATGATGATCCAGGGAAATGTCTGTCTGCCATTTGGAGTCAGGAAGGAATTTTTTTACCCACTTGGGGCTAAATTGGAAATGGCTTCAGAGGGCTTTTTTTGCCTTCCTCTGGAACAAAAGGGGTGTTTTTGGCATGGACTGGACTTGATGGACACGTCTTTTTTCAGGCTCATCAACTATGTTATTATGTTACAACTATGTTACTATGTTAGACTGTCCTGCAGAGAGATCTGTTTAATTGGGTTTGTGCAGAGGTAATGCTTTAAAGGGATAATAATACTTAAAATGTAAAAAAAAAATTGTCGTAGGGTTTATCCCCCTGAGTAAAACAAGATTACTCCCACCGCTGAAAGGTGTTTCATTCAAAAGTTATTAATTTTCAAAGTTGAATTTTTTAGGTGCAATATCACAGTGGCCTGAAATTGTACAGTGGTGCTGTTGCTACACCATCCTATGGAGATTTATGGTCCCGGGACCAAAGCTGTCCATAGGATCGTGTAGCAACAGCACCACTGTACAATTTCAGGCCACTGTGATATTGCACCTAAAAAATTAAACTTTGAAATGTAATAACATTTGAAAGAAACAGCTTTCAGCAGTTGGAGTACCCTTGTTTTACTCAGGGGGATAAACCCTATAACATATTTTTTTTTTACATTGTAAGTATTACTATCCCTTTAAAGTACTGACTACTGTTCTTCTGTTCAGAAAATCTGGTACTTTCTCACAACCTATTTACAGACAATAAAAGACTGTTACTTTCTTCACAGTCATTATGGCAATAGGAGCTCTGGGAAAAGATGAGTGTGTTTAACCCTTTGAGTGCATTGCGTACCACTCTGGCACTCAAAGGGTTAAAACTCAATTTTAGGCATCAGAAAACAAACTAACATTTTGTAACATGCTAACATCGAATAGAAGGTGTTCAACAGTGGCGTACATGCAGCACATTGCAGTGCAGTACATTACACACCTTCCTGACACTCAAGAGGAAAAAACACTACTGACACCTAGAGGGAAGCTGGGGCTATATACATTTAAATGTATGTGTGTATCTGTATTTATATAGCCCCATACATGTACATAGCACTTTACAGAAATAATAGTTCAATCCAACAATACAGAACTGTGTTAAAGTGTAACTATCACCCTAAATTTAAGTCCACCCCTAAAAAAGGTACCGCGTTATGAAGAAATCCTTCTTCTTCTGAGTCTGAAGGCCAGGCTTCTTGCTTCAGAGACATCTCCATGCCTGTGCCGTCAGTCCCTTCCTGTACCTTAAGGTACCATGGAGGCGACCAGGAAGGACAGTGCAGGCGTGCAGATGTCTCTAAGCCAGCTTAGCCGCTGGTCTCTAAGCCAGCCTGGACGCTGGTCTCAGAAGAAGAAGGACTTCTTCATTACACGGTACTTGTGCTCGATAATAGCACTGTTTCTAAGCATATCACCATATGCCTAATTATTGGGGGGTGGACTTTATTTAGGGTGATAGTTCCGCTTTAAGAGCATCAGGCTAAAGTGATTATTGCTTTATTACCAGGGAAAAAGTGCAGCAAAGGGAATCAAACACTGGGAAGGTGACCTTGCCCCAGGAGCTTACAATCTAACTAGTAATCATGACAACATACAGAGACAGTAGGAGGAGGATGATAAGTGCAAGTACAAGGCTTCAGTAAAGGAAGTGCAGAATGGGTCTAATGTGACTGTCAGTGACACGAGGAGAATATTATTACTGAGATGCCTCCTTGAGCAGGTGGTTTTTTAGGAGATTCTTGAAAGTGATGAGTGTGGATGACTGGTGAATGGTGGTATGGGGGACATTCCAAAGTCGAGGGGCAGCCAGTGAAAAATGATTGCAGTGCAGACATGGCTTGACTGGTGTATGGCGAGGACAGAGAGAACCTTTGAGTAAATGTACTGTACTCCATGCTAGCATCAGTACAAATCAGTACTAGCAATTATCTTCTTGTTTCCTGAGGTGTAGAATCTAGTATTACATGGGCTCTGAGGGAGCCGAACTTCCTGCCTTTACTAGAGATCCAGCTGATTGACCACAATTATCTGAGAATGGGCTTGAGATAAGATAACAGCCTTTTGATTAAAAAGCAGTGGGGAATAACTGCAATCATTGTACCCTTTGAGTGCAGGAGGGGTCTGCAACGCATTGCAAAGCAATGTTTACCCACTGGCATTCAAAGGGTTAACTGACTGACACTCTTCTCTCTCAATACAAACAGCACAAACAATATGAAACAAATGTTCTCAAAAAAGTAACATTTACACAGGTTAAAAAAAACAAGTTGAGGATGATATTTTAGGAATGTAACATATGAACTCTATCTTAATTTTTCATATGTGAGTTGTATTTAACCCTTTGAGTGCCAGAAAGGTAGCCAACGCATTTGATACCTCTCTGGCACTCAAAGGGTTAAAGTTAAATCAACCTATTTCATTTTTTGGGGGTTTGTGTCCCTATGAATAAGACGATAACGCTGAATAAAATAACCCACATTTAATGGTATCAAATGTAAAGTCGAAACACAAAGGGTTATTTAACAAAATTGTCCAAATCAGTCACACAAAATAATTCCCCAATTCATCTCATAGGAGTTTTCCTTGCAGTGTATGTGCTTCTGTCTTTTTAATCTAGAGATTGCTGGGAACTATGCTTTAGGAATAATAGGTGCTTAATTTATTTAACTCTTGGAGTGCCAGTGGGGTATCCAACATGTTGAAAAGTAGCATAGTAACATAGTAAATTAGGTTGAAAAAAGACACAAGGCCACCAAGTCCAACCCTTGCCTCATAACCCAGAGAAATGAGGATTATATAGCTTTCCTGCTTCCAAATAAATCAGTCTTTATCAGACCTTCCTGGTTTACCTTCTAATATACAGCAGAAACCTGTATGTTCCCTCTTCTTCTTTAATCTTCTCTTAAATGTATCCATTGTATCGGCCATTACCACATCCTTGGGCAAGGAATCCCATAATTTAACAAACCTTACTGTAAAAAACCCCTTCCTCTGCTGAAGTCAAAGCCTCCTTTCCTCTAATCTCAAGGAGTGTTCCCTGGTTATTTTATCAGGCCTTGGAATGAATAGCTCACCAGAGAGATCCTTGTATTGACCTCTCATATACTTGTATACTGTGAAAAGATCTCCTCTTAGTCGTATTTTCTCTAGATTAGGGCTGTCCAAGTTCAGTCCTAGAGGGCCACCAGCAGTGCAGGATGTAAGGATTTCCCTGATTAAGCACAGGTGAGTCAGTCACAATGAATGATCCACTGATTAACTCACCTGTGATTGATTATCAGGGAAGTCCTTACATCCTGGCCTGTTGGTGGCCATGGAGGACTGAATTTGGACAGCCCTGCTCCAAAATAAAGCAATGATTTGGAAATAAACCTGACTCTAGAAGGGTTAAAGCTGAACTATCATCAACCTTATATTGAGCCCCAAATCCTAATTATAATAGTGATATGCATACATACTTGTATTTTCAAGAATAATTGGGGCATTATTCAAAAACAGAACTTTTTAGGCAAAAAGACATTGGTAGGGATCTTGCCGTAGGCCCTCTCAGCGCTTACGCCGTCAGTCCCTTCCGGTGCCTTAAGGTAACCAGGCATTCAACTCACCAATCAAGGAGGAGAAGGGCAACAGAGATGCCTTCTCTGCAAGATGTCTGTGCCCCGCTGCCTGTCTGCCTAAAAAGGTCTAATTTTCACTAATGTCGCAAATATTCTTGAAAATACAAGTATGTATATGCCTATCGCTACTGTAATTAGGATTTGGGGCTCAATATAAGGTTGATGATAGTTCCGCTTTAACAGAAGAACTTACCTAGGTAAATGACATTCACACAGTAGTCAGATACAGCTGTATAGTTCATCTCTGTACATTTGGGGCTGTGTTAATTTACAGTGCGTTGTATATCTCTCTGGCACCCAAATGCTTTAGCTAAAGACCTGCAATTGTCTAGCAAATGATCTGCACCTTTGGGGAAGACATTCAAGTCCTGTTCATTTGAATGAGGATTTTAACCCTTTGAGTGCAATGGGGTCTGTACCCCTCTGGCATTCAAAGGGTTAACCTCTTGAATGCTACATAGGTCTCCAACCCATTGCAGAGGAAGAAGCTGGTGACCTCACTAGCATTCCAGGGGTTAATAGCCTGACATCACTGAGAATTTTAAAAATTTTCATTTCAACCCTTTGGTGCAGTTGGGCTGCTCCAGAATTGCTCCACTTTTTTCTGGGTGACTATGACTAACTCCCTTGAGTTATTGCAGTCCACTGTTTATTGTGCCAGTTTACAATCTGATAAATACACGTGTCCCTTATGGATCATTCAGTCTATTGAAACCCATTGTGTTTTTTTTTGGAGGGTGACCTAGAGGCAGAGTTTAGTGCAATATTAATACAATACATTGCACACTCTCCAGCATTCAGTGGGTTAACTGGTTACCAGTTTACTTTTTCTTGAATATAAAATATTCTTAACTGTTCCTGGTCATACTTCATACAATAACAATATTTATAAAATGGGGGGGGGAGGTCATTTTTATGTCTTCACAATTAATACATCACACAGTCTTGAGATGCATCCACATGCAATAAGCCTTCCCTCCCACGCTGTGGACTACAAACGCATTCACATCCTTACAACACCACAAAAATCACAACGCTATAGCACAGAGTAACCGAAAAAGTAATACGGCACAGATTAACCCTTTGAGTGCAAGAGGGGTACGCAAAGGGTTAACCCACAGAATGCCAGAAGGGGCGTGCAACAATTCAGAACAACCCTTCAAGCGCTGAAAGGGTTAACATGAGCGCAAAAGTGGGTACACTAAATCACAACCTGCATGCAATGTACTTGAATACTGTATGCGGTAACCTTCTCAGTGCTGGGCAATGCACCGCAGACAACGCGTTGCACTCCACCTTCTGTCTCTAAAAGAGTTAACCTCTCTAGAATGGATATGCAAACTCACAGTGACATGAAATATAATGCAGTACACATTAACCCTAAGAGAGCTTTAGAATGGGATGGTCAGCGCATTGCAGAGCGATATGCTGTACCCTGCCTTGCGGCACTCAAAGAGTTAACCCTCGAGATCAAACTAGAACTGTAAAATCACAATATCACATGAAATATTATGCAGAACGCATTAACCATTTGCGTGCCAGAAAAAAAGGGGGGGGGGGCGTACCAAATGGTTCATTAAGTGCCGATGGAGTATGTAATATCTGAATGTACCCTGATGAAATACACTTCAGTTCTTATTAACTACACATTGCTCTGCGATGCATTTCCCACCCCCTATTTGTTTAACCCTTTGAGTGCAAATGGGTTATGGAATATCCCAATGTAACATGATGAACTGTACTACAGTTCACGTGAACTACATATTGCTCTGCAATGCATTGCCCGCCCCTATTTGTTTAACCCTTTGCGTGCCAGAGAGGCATGCGTTGATTACCTCTCTTGCAGTAGGATTAACCCCATCGAGCGCAAAATCACAAGGCAACATTAAATGTAACACGTTGTACATTAACCATATGAGCATCACAAGAGGGGGTGCAAGATACTGCAGAGCAACGTGTTGCACATCCCATGCCATTCAAAGGGTTAACTCCCTAAGTGAAAGAAAATAAGCATGTGTCCCACTGCAGATCCGGGCGTTGCGCACCCTCTTCTGGCACTCAACAGGTTAAGCCGCCGAGTTCAAGATTGATATCCACAATGTAATAGAGTCTGCAGTAACCCTTTGAGTGTCAAAAAAGGGAGCGCAAAACACAATGGTTAACCACTGAAGTGTAAAAGGGATATACATCCTACAGCATTGCAATGCAATTCACAACCCCTCCGGCACTCAAAGAATTAACCCTTGAGTGCCAGAAGGCGTATAGAGCCATGCATTCTGGCGTTTTAAGGGTTACAACCTTGAGTACAAAAGGAGTATCCAAACAACTGAAGAGCAATGCCTTGCACCTCCTGTCACTGAAAGAGTTAACCCCTTGAGTGCAAAAGGGATTTACTTCCCATTGCTTCGTGCATCCCCTATGAGAACGAAAGAGTTAACCCTTTGAGTGCCAGAGGGGTACGCAACGCATTGCAAAGCAATGCGTTGCGTACCCTTCTGGCACTCAAGGGGTTAAAGCTGCCCAGTAAGCCACCAGCTCTCACAGTAATGTTTGTGCTAAGTTCAGTATATCAGAGACGGTGTACAGATCCCACACAATGCAATACACAGGCAAATCCATACAAACCCCAGAGTAAACATTCTTACCTGCAGCCATTCCAACGTGGGATTTAAACGATGCTCCGCAGGTCACCCATGGAGAGATGGAGGGAGAGCGGGATTCTCCAGAGTGGGGGGGACAGGTGTAGGATCGGGGATTACATCTCTGCAGTCAGTTCTCTGTGTCACTGTCAGTCCATTGATAAGAATGTGCTGAGAGAGAAGCAGCACAGAGGTGTCCGTGTGCATGAATGTGTGTGTGTGTGTGTGTGGGGAGGAAGGTGGGGGTTCTGGAGTCAATAATAGTGTTATATAAAGAAGAGAAGATCAGAGAAAGGAAGAAACAGAGAGAAAAGGGGTGAATATGGAAAGGAAATAATAAAGGGAGACAGAAGAAGGCGATCAACAGAATAACTGACCTAGTAAAATCATGTTCTATCGTGCCTTGTGCGAAATGTGAAGTGTAATTCCCTACATCACCACGTGTCTGGAATTCAGTACTATAGTTTGAAATAAGGTTGGAGAAAATATATTGAAGGAGAACAAGTGGCTTTTATCACAAGGTTTAACTCAGGTTGTGCCCTGTATACAGCAGTCAGTTATTTCTATGTATTGTTTTTATTTGCCTTTGATCTCTGGATTAGGCTAGTCCTTGAAGTTTCAGTTTATTTTTATCTGGTAACCGCTAGGGCTCCATACCATCTCTGTCACCTCTGTTGAAGCCCCTTGTTTGCTGTGAGGTGTGACATAGATTCTTGAATAGATATCACTATATTCCAGTATGCACACCTCCCAACATTTCAGATTGCAGAAGAGGGGCACTTGTGTTATAGGTGGTATTGCTGGGGGTGTGGCAGGTGGGAGGGACATTACCAAGAAATTTTAGGCTATTTCATGACCTATTGACACCTCCTTGTGTAACCTAGTAAATGTCTTATAACAAGACCAAAGTATTTTATTTACACAGACTAATTTATAAACACATATACTTGTGTTTAAACAAACAATAATGTGAATTTTATTGCTGTGGAGCAATGTGATGCATTTATATACACACCACTCAGTCTGATCTCCTAAACACAGGGACACCAGGGTGATACACTTATATACACACCACACAGTCTGATCTCCTAAACACAGGGACACCAGGGTGATACACTTATATACACATCACACAGTCTGATCTCCTAAACACGGGGACACCAGGGTGATACACTTATATACACACCACACAGTCTGATCTCCTAAACACAGGGACACCAGGGTGATACACTTCTGTACACACCACACAGTCTGATCTCCTAAACACAGGGACACCAGGATGATACACTTATATACACATCACACAGTCTGATCTCCTAAACACAGGGACACCAGGGTGATACACTTATATACACACCACACAGCCTGATCTACTAAACACAGGGACACCAGGGTGATACACTTGTATACACACCACACAGTCTCATCTCCTAAACACAGGGACACCAGGGTTACACACTTGTATACACACCACACAGTCTGATCTCCTAAACACAGGGACACCAGGGTGATACACTTGTATACACACCACACAGTCTGATCTCCTAAACACAGGGACACCAGGGTGATACACTTATATACACATCACACAGTCTGATCTCCTAAACACAGGGACACCAGGGTGATACACTTGTATACACACCACACAGTCTGATCTCCTAAACACAGGGACACCAGGGTGATACACTTGTATACACACCACACAGTCTGATCTCCTAAACACAGGGACACCAGGGTTACACACTTGTATACACACCACACAGTCTGATCTCCTAAACACAGGGACACCAGGGTTACACACTTGTATACACACCACACAGTCTGATCTCCTAAACACAGGGACACCATGTTTGTTTCATTTGTTCAAAAAAGGGTCATCTGAGCAAAGTCCGTCGCAGTGCTCGGGCACAGAGAGGTGCACACAGAGGAAACCGACGTAATTCCACTAATTGGAACCAGAGGAACCTTTTGAGGATGGTGATTGGTTGGCTCATCTCACGGTTAACAACCTGGACTGTCCCAATGATAATATGCAGGTGACCATCTGGATTAATGGCTAAGAGTTCGTCATGGACTTGGACACGGGATCCGCAGTGTCCCTGATGATGGCTCATCAATTGCAGTCAGCACAGCTTCACTTATCTTTGGTACCTACTTCTATGAGTCTTCGGACTTACAGCAGACATCTGGTACATCCAGTGGGCTATGCCTGGGTGACAGTGTTTGACATGGACTCAGAGCATTGAATGCAATTGTATGTTGTGAAGGAGGGCAGTCCTCCTTTATTTAGACGGGCATGGATTAAAGCAATGGGCATGCCAATTATCCAGAAAGTCCAAACTTCTGTGCAATCCATACACTCAACTTGCCCCCAGTACTGGGTTTGTGACATCCAACAAAGATTCAAAGATGTATTTGATCCTACGCTGGGCATAGTTAAAGGCATGCAAGCATGGGTACAGTTGAAACCGGGAGCTGTTCCACGTTTCTGCAAGGCCTGCACTGTGCCGTTTGCTTTCAGGGCATGGGTCGAAAGCGAATTGCTTCAGATAGAGGAACAAGGCATGATATCTAAAGTACCCTGCGGCAATTTGGCATCTCCAATTGTCCTGGTTATTAAAAAGATGGGGGAAATTCGTCTATGTGGGGATTTTTGCATGACGATTAACAATCAACAGGAAGTTGAACAATATCCCCTTCCGCAACTCAAAGAGTTGTTTGCGTCTTTGGCTGGTGGCCATACGTTTACAAAGCTTGATTTATGGCAGGCCTATCTGCAATTGGTGTTGCACCAGGATAGTCTCAAGTATTTAACCATCAATACTCATAAAGGGATATACCAATATCAACAGATGGTATTTGGTGTAGCGTCTGCCCCAGCCATCTGGCAGAGAACAATGGACACTATTTTAGAGGGTATACCACATACGAAGTGTCTGTTAGATGACATGCTCATCACTGGTAAGACCAACGAAGATGATCACAAGAATGTCATCTCTGTCTTACAAAGACTGCAGGAGTATGGGTTGAAAACAAATTTGAATAAATGTCAGTTTTTCCAGCCAATGTTGACCTTCTGTGGCCATGTGATCACCAAGTAAAATAATCAGTACCCACGACATTGCATGCTGGGGCCTATTCAAGGATCCTGTTCAAACCATGCTAACAGACATCAGTCACCAGCTGGTTCATATCTGTGTTGTTATTCTGAATATAATTGTCCTCTATGCTCTTTAGTTTTTGTGCAAAAAATATGTGGAAGCATTTTACTTATGCTTTATCACGGTTCCCGTGATCCCTCTCTGTCACTCTCGCTTGTGGTGCGCTCTGATTGGCTAAGTCTGTTTGGCCCGCCCCTGGTGACCTTTTTATGCCTGGCCATTGACACCTGTCAGTTGCCCTTTCGTGGTGTTCCAGAGCCAGTGTTGCTGTTGCTGTGTTCCTGCGTTCCTGATTCCTGTGTACCGATTTGGCCTGTTTTTGACTACGCTCCTGTGTTCCTGCTTCGTGATCTGACCCGGCTTGGTTGACGTTCCTGCTCGTGACTGATCTGGCTTGTCTGAGAACCTCCTCCGTGATCTGACCTGGCTTGGCTGACGTTCCTGCTCGTGACTGATTTGGCTTGTCTGAGAACCACCTCCGTGACCCGACCCGGCCTGGCTGACTTCCTGCTCCGTGACCTGAACCGGCTTGTTACAGAGACCTGCTTTGTTCCTGCTTCCTGCTGCTGGTGTCGCCGTGGCGACATTCTGACTTCCACTGAGCTCGTTTACCGGGCTGATCGTGTGGCCTCTTTAACACTTGCAGAGCCGTGCCTCCAGTGCTGGGTCTCCGTTATCTCTTGCAGAGCTGTGCTTCCGTTGCTGAGCCTTCCTTGGCACTTGCAGAGCGATACCACTATTGCTGAGCCTCCGATCCTTGAGCTGCTTTTAACCCTTGCAGTGCTGCTGTCTCCTTATCTGACCCTTCACTTACACTTGCAGAGCCTATGCTGTTGATTCGCTACATCTGCAGAGCCGGACGCGTTGTAAGCCTGGTCTAGACGGCGGGTCATTTTGTCACCAGCAGAGTAGTCAGTTTACGTTACAGCGCCCGCGGGAGGCGCTATTGGCTTTTGCTTTAGCTGTGTTCCCTTCGGTATACGCCCGCGGGGGCTATCGGCTCAAGCGCTTGCAGCACAGGGTGGTCTCTGGTATACGCCCGTGGGGGCTATTGGCTCAAGCACTTGCAGTGCAGGGTGGTCTCCGTTGTTACGCCCGTGGGGGCTACTGGCTCAAGCTCTTGCAGGTTATCTCCGGTATACGCCCGTGGGGGCTTTTGGCTCAAGCTAATCCTGTGCAGTTGGTCTCCGTTATTACACCCATGGGGGCTATTGGCAAGCTCTAGCAGTGTCGCTATCTCCGTTGTTACACCCGTGGGGGCTATAGACTCAAGCACTTGCAGATTAAGTTGCCTCTGTTGCTACACCCGTGGGGGCTATTCACTGCAACTTCTCTGCAGACTACCACTATTCCGGTACTGCCTAGCAGCTTTCTAGCCTTAAGAACTTTAGGTGTTGCATCATCTACACCAGTAGCTGCTTGATCACCACCTTGGGCGTGCCAAACACCACTACAGAGACTGATTGATTATTGTATTTAACAATTGAGTATCTTCTTTACTGTGTGCCTGTCCTGTGACATGTATGCTTCTGTATACTGGGCCTGTGAAGGTATAACTGTCATTATATCACTATTATTTTGTGTTGCCTGTAGAGGGCGATCTTTCCTCTTTATTTTTTTTAATAAAACTGTGTTTTATTCTAACCAGCTGGTCTGAGTGTCTTAAAAACCGTTACATCCCTATATGAGCACGAAGGTAGCATCCTCAAAAGGCTTCAAGAGCTGACAAAAGTCTGACATAAGCTGCCAGTAACAGGTAACAAAAACATTGCCCTAAAAGCCTTCCAGTTAAATATTGAATATTTGCTGATGGCCTTGCCTTGTTCTGCTCATACAGATGTTTGAGCATGTACAATCTGGAATTCCACCTAGTAGGAACCTCCCATTTTCAGCTGACAGGTGGTTATGCTTTTGTATGGAATATAATACATTGCCAGGACTAGCTGAAATCTGCATATATTTTGTGTGCAATGTTCAGCATTTCTCTGTTTTTTTTTCAGATTTGGGCAGAAAGTGAATAACTGCGAGATTGGGTACATGGGCAAAGCAGGGTATATGAACCATCGCAGCCATTCTCAGTGCAGTTATGATGTTGTAGCAATTGTCAGTGGACAAAAGCCAGCTTTCACGTAGCATGGTGTGGTATAAGCCTTTTGTCTATCACTTGGCTCAGGTTTCTTTAAAACATCTTGAGATTATCTCTCAAAGCTCTCCATATGTAAAGTGCCATGCCTATGCTATGGGTTACTTCATAGCTGGCTTCCACTGACAGAATCAGTGGTGGTGGTGGTGGTGGTGACAGCAGTAGTCACTCAATGATTCTAGTCAACTCTAACCACTAACTCAGTCATCTTCCTACATATAGTACATTGCACTTGTATAAAACTCGCACTACAAGACATTGGTGATATTGTTAAGGAAGATAATGTCTCACTTTCTCAGACTCTCTAACATTACTAACAGATGCCCCTTGATCCTTTCCAGTTTTAGGAGTGCAAATGCTGCTGCTAGTTGTGACCTGATCTGCAGCTGGTGTTTCTCCTGATCAGACCTGTGGTTCTACTTCTGGTGGGATCTCAATGAGGAGACAAGTTAGGATCCTGCTTTTCCCTCTTCACATGCTTTTTACATAGACAATAGATGGCAACATTTTTGGATTTTAGTGAATTATCTCCAGACTGAAGATTTCATAGACTGAGGCATTCGTGTCAGACTGCTTCTACAACTAGAGGGGATTGAAGATACAATGTTACCACTTTAAGCAGCAGCAGAAACACTCCTTGCTGGGGTCTGGGATGTTCTTGACCTGTGGTGCTGCTTACTTAATTATATTACAGTCGACGAGTATGGCTGCTTGTACTTCCAGGAGGTGACTCTGATGATTATGACAATGGCCAGGTTTACTTGGTCAGACTTTCCAAGTGATCCCTAAGACAGTTTATAAACAGGATTACTCTACGTTTCCACTAAGGTGTGATAAAGTGGGATGGCTTCTCCAGTGATATCACTTATCTAATTCCTATGTTATTCTACAGAGCCTATGCACTAACATTTCTCCAGCTTTGGAGATCTTAGATCATAGGATCTTAGATCATAGGAAATGGAAAAGTGATATAATTGGAGCAGTCATCTTCACTTTAACACCTCATTATCACGTCTTAGTGCATAACCCCTTAAGTCTTTTCCTTTTAGTTAACTGTTGAGCCAATTCATCATCACTCTCAGTCTCACTGGATCTGTATTTGAACAAAAAGGTGTGGGCAGTGTAGGGATATATATTCTGATTTAGCATCATCCACTTTATTGTGAATACTTAGGTAATCATCATCAGCATCAATAGCTTCCTAACCACAACCATCCCATACTCTCCACATTGATATTCTTCTGGCTTTTTCTCAAACCCTTTATTGACATTTTCACCTAAGAGGGATTTTCAGAAGCCTGAACACTACTTAGTAATGCCAGTGAGGTGTTGCTATTACTCTTTGATGCAGCACTTGGTCCCTCTACTAAATCCTCCAGATTCCCTAAGGCAATAACACTAGAATGACACTGCTCATCACCAGCATCTTTAGGCTTTGTAGTACTAATAGTACTACTAATGATAGTAGAAATATTCACGTCAAGTTTACTAACTGGATTCCTTCTCATTAGATGAGGTTCGGTGTCATCACTTGCTACAATAGCTTTCACAAACATAGCTGAATTCAATTTTTGGATTATTGCCACTTTACTACCACCAACCTGTTGCACTCCCCTTACCCCTACTTTCCATTTAGCCCTGCCCTTGGAACATTTGGTGGACGTAGCGAGAGTCCTGTTGATTGTTGTTAACATGAACCACATGGCTGGTGGCAATATGTGGAATACTGTTTTGTCCATCTACTGTGTGACCTATGCAACTATTATAGCCAGATCTCTGTCACTGTTAATGTCGGTAATCACAGCTTACATACAAAATAATAAAAAATAATCCCACTTTTCTCTGCCAGATACATTTTTTTTTTAGTTTTCTTTATTTTTTCTTAATTGTCCGTATCCTTTGCAGTCAATGAACTCAGTCATACACACACACACTCCCCACATCCTAAAGTAACTAGCTCCCTCCTTTGCCTCTACACTAATAGATGGTGTCACAATTCTCTTTCTCTCCCAAGATTTATTACAGTGGAATTTTTATAGAGAGACTTGGGATGGCTTCAGAAAACACAGTGTCTAGAGCAGTGTTTCTCAACTCCTGTCCTCAGGACCCACTAACAGGCCAGGATTTGATGATTTCCTTGTTAGAGCACAGGTGAGTTAATCAAAGTGAATGAGCCTCTGATCACCTCACCCAGGGGCGGATTGTGGTCAGATACTGGCCCGGGGCATTTAAAAAAAAAAATGGCCCATTAGTTGGTATTCCGTTACATAAACATATGTATGTACGTGTATGTGTCTGTGTATCTGATTGAGTTTTGTTCTCATCAGTGAAGAACATTAAGAACCATCTGAATGCCAGAGGGATACCCTCTGGCACTCAAAGGGTTAAAATCCAAGATGTTCAAAGTAAGTGAAAATGTGTCCTGGAGCCTTGATCATCAAGTTAAAGAAGATTAGTTTTGAGGAAACCAACTACTAAAATGGGGGAAATAAAAATTCTGCAAATTCCAATTGGTTTAAATGGGGATTTTAATTTCCTTGGATACAAGAGGGTTAAAAGGTCCAATAAAATTAATGGGAATTTGCAGATTTTTTATTTGCCCCGTTTTAGTAGTTGGTTTCCTCAAAAGTAATCTTCTTTCACTTGATAAGCAAGGCTCCAGGACACATTTTATCTTACTTTGAACATCTTGGATTTTAACCCTTTGAGTGCCAGAGGAGTATCCAACGTTTTGCATACTGTGTATATCCTCTGTTATTCAAAGGGTTCTTAATGTTCTCCAATGGTGAGTTCATGAGTTATGACAAAAAAAAAAGTCAACTGAATGGAAGGTCCGGGGGAGGACTGGAACGGGAGTCTGAGTGCGATGGAGAGGAGCAGGGCAGCACCAGCAACGAAGGTACAAAAAGCAAGTTAACACCCTGAGTGCTGGAGAGGTTCTTATGTATCGTTTTACAGTGTGATAAACACCTCTCTAGCACTAGATTAAGTCGGTGGCCGGCAGCAGCGATGTGCACAGTAAGTAGACAGTCTGTGAGCGAACAGCACAGACTGTCTACTGAATTTACGGTTTTCAGAACATTTGTGGTGTTTATTTCCCTCTGAGTGCCAGAAAGGTACCAGCGCTTTGCAGTACGTTGGACACCCCTCTGGCACTTCAAAAATATGATTTGTACAGCATGTCTAAAATATAATTCCAAACTGGAAAGATTTTTTTTTTAATACACAGGCACTGTCTTTTCCGTTTTCAATGAATTAATCCTTTGAGTGCCAGAGGGATACGTAATGCATTGCAATGCATTCCGTACCCCTCTGGCACTCAAAGGGTTAAGAATAAATAATAACAGTGGAGGCTGTCAGGTGGCTGTCTCACCCGATAGTACATTGGAAATACAGAGCAGCAGCCTCCTTCACAATGCGACTCTGCTGTCACTGCCTGTGACACTTCTGTCGGGCCTGAGTCTAGTCAGTAATTTTGTGGAGTGGCCCTCCCTTGTCAAGCAGCCACCGGCCCACCGGGGCATGCCCGAATGCCCGATAGCACAATCCGCCCTTGACCTCACCTGTGCTCTAGCAGAGAAATCCCTAAGCCCTGGCCTGTTAGTGGGTCCTGAGGGCAGGAGTTGAGAACCACTGGTCTAGAGCTTGCAGTAAAATAATAAAACACACAGCAATCTCTGTTGCACCAGTGCACTCCACTTCTCACATTGTCCTTCCTTACCCCTCTGATTCTTGTGGATGTATTGGAGTGCAGCTCTGTATGAATGGTATACACAGACACAGTATGTTAAATTGGACCCCTTGTCTATATTCACCATGATTGCCATGTCAGATTGCTGATATCTGTCAGTGTCATGTCACTCAGTCTCAGGCAGGATAGCTGTGTGCTGTCACTCACTTTTATTTTTTTTTTGGTTGGTGGTTCACTATCCCTTCTTCTCACTCAGACCCAGAAAACAACCGCCTGTGTCTCCCTTTCCCTAACACTCCCTGAACATCTCCACAAACATCTCACTTTATGGTTATTTTTAAATTTTCTATAGCTTTGCAAATATAGGTCTATGAGATTGATTTAATAAGAAGCCCTGGAGCAATTCTGGATCAATCCAGTTGAACCACAGGGGACAAACAAACATTGCCATTGCTTTAACCCTTAGAGTGCCAGAGGGGTACGCAACCCATTGCAAAAGCAATGCATTGCATACTCCTCTGGCATACTAAGGGTTAAATTGGATCTTTCCAATGCTTTGGAGACCTCGCTAGCATTCAATGAATAAATAGTCCCATTTAAAGCAAAGGAATGTTTATTTCTTCCCTATTTTGTGATTGGTTCATCCCATAATTGTTGCATTTCTTCTATACCAGAGATTCTCAGCTCCAGTTCTCTAGAGCAGTGGGTCTCAGCCCGTGCCCTCAGTGGTCACTAACAGGCCAGGATTTGAGGATTTCCTTGTTAGAGCACAGGTGAGTTAATCAATGTGAATGAGCCTCTGATCACATGATTTCCTTGTTAGAGCACAGGTGAGTTAATCAATGTGAATGAGCCTCTGATCACATGATTTCCTTGTTAGAGCACAGGTGAGTAAATCAATGTGAATGAGCCTCTGATCACATGATTTCCTTGTTAGAACACAGGTGAGTTAATCAATGTGAATGAACCTCTGATCACATGATTTCCTTGTTAGAACACAGGTGAGTTAATCAATGTGAATGAGCCTCTGATCACATGATTTCCTTGTTAGAGCACAGGTGAGTTAATCAATGTGAATGAGCCTCTGATCACATGATTTCCTTGTTAGAGCACAGGTGAGTTAATCAATGTGAATGAGCCTCTGATCACCACACCTGTACCATAGCAGGGAAATTCCTATATCCTGGCCTGTTTGTGGCCACTGAGGGCATGGGCTGAGAACCACTGCTCGAGAGTCAGGATTTTAGAATATCCCTAATTAAAAGAGCAGTAAACTTTTGTTATGGGAAAATATATATATTATAGGGCTCTTCATGCTGAGAGATGCATAGTTCCAGAGTTGTGTTTTTTGGCATTAAAGGGATAGTAATACTTAAAATGTAAAAAAAAATATGTTGTAGGGTTTATCCCCCTGAGTAAAAGAGGGGTACTCCCACTGCTGAAAGGAGTTTCATTCAAAAGTTATTAATTTTCAAAGTTTAATTTTAGGTGCAATATCACAGTGGCCTGAAATTGTACAGTGGCGCTGTTGCTACACCATCCTATGGAGATTTATTGTCCCGGGACCAGAGCTGTCCATAGGATTGTGTAGCAACAGCGCCACTGTACAATTTCAGGCCACTGTGATATTGCACCTAAAAAATTCAACTTTGAAAATTAATAACTTTTGAATGAAACACCTTTCAGCAGTGGGAGTACCTTTCTTTTACTCAGGGGGATAAATACTATAACATATATTTTTTTACATTTTAAGTATTACTATCCCTTTAATTTACATTAACTTTCTAGTGGTCAGATTCCAATTAGTTTTTCTGTTACATTCTAATGGAGAAGAAAGTCAGTGACAAACAGTTCCCCACAGAATGTGATGGAAACCACTGAGTCACTTCCTGTCAGTTAGGACTATCAGAAAGTAAACACAGTAAATTCACTTCCTGATTTTATGAACCGTTATAAAGTTTGAATAAAGCAAGAGACAACTTTTGTCTGGCCGTTGACAAAGACAGCAGTAGGCCAGTGAAAAAATGTTTGGCCCTGTGTTTTATTTATTTGAATTGCACTCTGGTCCTTGCGCCACATCCCCTGTGAATTTCCCCTTCCCCTAGTGCCCCTGTTCCATCTCTTGGATCCCCTGTCGTCCGTTTCTGAGTGTTCCTTCCACTTTCACTATACATGTAAGTGACATCCAGTGAGGAGGACTCGAAGCTTGCATGAGGTCCACATGACAATCAAAGGGTCACCTAAGGACAAGATAATTTACCATCCTGGGAAGGACTACTAGTACCTTCACAAGGAACTAACACTTTGGGGAGAAAGGAAAAGGAGTATGTGGCTAAGAGACTACATGGGGGCATAGGGAGCCTGAGATGCCTTAAAACCTTTGGGGTCTTGAGAGTGCAATTTTTTATGTCCTTTTGTATTTGTATTTATTGAACGTATTACACTTAGTATTGTTCCTCTTTTGCATTTTTTCCATATTTCTGGTGAGTTGGAGCGAGCCTTAGGTCTGAGTGCAGTCAAGTTTTCTATGGTTAACAGTTACACAGCTGTCACCTTAACGCCCGTGGAACTTTTTTTTTTTTTTTAATGATTCTGGAGTCTCCAAACGGCGTGCAGCCGCACGGAGACCCGGACTTCCGGGACTTACCAGGTACGTCCTCTGTCACTAAGTGACAGTTTTTGCGGGACGTACCTGGTAAGTCAATTGTCACGATGGGGTTAAGTAAAATTTACCAAAGATGGTCATTAAGGGGGTTAAACACAGCAGAAGTCACTTGCTCCTATAGGTTAATTTCCCCTTCAGAACTATATTTTTCCTTCCAAATCACACATAAACACTGCTCAATCCAGAATGAAATCATATAATAAATTGCTATTAGTCCATGAGGATGCAGAAAATGTGGGCTGACTGGTGGGTTCAGTTCTGGATGCCGAGGGAAGCAGCAGTAATGGCTTAAATAACAGCTCTAATTCAGAGAACATTTCATGCCAGAACTGCCTTCTTCCTCCCTGATATTGATTCCAGCTGTCACAGATAGCTACTGGGAAGGCACACCGAGGCTGATGTACCAATAACCCTTTGAGTACCAGAGTGGTAGCGAAGCAATGCATTCCCTACCCCTCTGGCACTCAAAGGGTTAAGAATAAATGAATTAATTAATATGTTTATATAGTGTCACAAGTGTTCGCAGTGCTTTACAATTTAAGGCTTTAGACAATACAGGGCAATAGGTGTTTTGCAAAGTGAAACGCTGCATGTGAGGTCCCTGTCTGAAAGCTTACAATCTAAACTGGTAATGGGAGACATACCAAGTACATAACGCTCAAGTACTGAATACGGTGCCAGAGCTCTGGTTAGGATAGGGGACATAAATAAAGTAAATCATTTATAAAGAGTCTTCGTTGTAGAAAGTGAGTGCTTTCTAGCACTGCAATAGTTATTCACATGTATTTCTTTAAAGGGATAATAATGTTTCACAAAAACAGCAGCTCCAATTAATCTTCATAGTATTTGGGCCATGGAGAGTGTTATTTCAATACTGTCAGAGTTGTAGCTCAAGAGTAACTGAATGATAAAGTATCCCCCTCCCGCCCCTTTTACTGATGTAACACTGCTCACCTCAGATGTGGAATCTGGTCCTGTGACAGGACAGGTCACAGCAAGGGACAATCTTCTTACTGTGAGAACAATGAAAACCCTGCCCCCCTTGCCAGGTTTTATCTTATGATCACTTCAGATTGTCCCTCTCTGTAATCCATCCAGACAGTCTTGCTGCTCTGAGGGGATCAGTGTTACATCAGTAAAAGGGGCGGGAGGGGGATAATTTATCATTCAATTACTTTTGACCTACAACTCTGTAGGTATCAGGTTTCTCTATTTTTGTTGATGACCTACAACTCTGACAATATTGAAATAACTCTTTCCACGGCCCAATTACGATGAAGATTATTTGGAGCTGCTTTTATTGTGAAACATTGCTACCACTTTAACATAAAAGTCAATTTTATTTACTGTGGTTAAACATCTTAGAAACAGAATCTGATTTAATAACTAGAGCAATTCTGAACCACATCACCCACACCACAGGGGGCGCATTCATATTTCCATAAATATAAATGGGGCTTTTAACCCCTTGATTGCTAGTGAGGTCTCTCTAGCATTAAATGGGTTAAAAGCCTAATTTAAGTCAGTGGGAATTTTGGGAAATGTAATTTGTCCGCTGTGGTGCAGTTGGTATTCTTATTAGATCAGAGACTGACGTCAAACAGAGATTGTCCTGGATTATCTGTTGTATGCATTATAATATCTTCCTCTCATTTGTGAGATCCTTTGTTTTCTGTTTTACTAAGAAACATCTTGTTTATATTTTATATATGCTTCGGTTTTTGAATTTCCATAATGTATAATATGCAGCCTCTGTTGGAAGTTATTTTCACAAATCCTACACTCTCTCAGTGAAGTATTACTCCTGCAAGCTTCTACCAAGCTAGCCAGATTTCACGGGCTTTCTATCATGTCTCTTTCTTGGAAATAGGCTTCCCTCCTGTAGTTAACTCAATCCTTACATATATTAAAATAAGATTTATTTTGACATGTATACATAACCAGGCTTCCCCTCTGTTATATTTAGTGGAAATAGGATTCCCTGCTGAAGCTTGTTTAAATTGTACATATTTAACAAGAGCAATTTTGGCCTGTTGCATATGCCTTTGTTCAACCATATTTTACCTCTAATTCCATTAGTACACTCACACAAATTATATACAGTTTTTAAAGGTGAGTAGGTAGGTCTTTCTTTTGATGCTGAATTTATTGGAACCCATCAATTATTTTGATAATATAACAAATTAAAAAAAATTGAAAACAAAACTATTTTTAAAAAGGTTTTCTGTGAAAATTTGCGATCATTTAGTGCATTTTTAAAAGGGACTGGATAAAAAAGGTATGAATGTTTGTTCAAGCCTCCCAAGTGTCTCTTTTTAGGGAGTACTGTCCCACTGAGACACAAATCCCTCTGTCCCTCTTTCCTACCCTGTTGTCCCTCTTTTTAGGAGATCAGACAGTGTGGCGAGTACCTTATTGTATCACATTGCTCCACAGCAATAAAACTTATATTAATGTTTCTTTAAATTAAACTAATCTGAGGAGGCTGAAAAAAGACATGTGTCCATCAAGTCCAACCCATGCCAAAAACCCCCTTTTGATCCAGAGGCAAAGGCAAAAAAAAGGCCCTCTGAAGCCATTTCCAATTTACCCCCAAGCGGGTAAAAAAAAACTTCTTCCTGACTCCAAATGGCAGTCAGATAGTTCTCTGGATCAGCATCCTATCTGCATCCCAGCAACACCACCTAAAACAAACGTTTTGGCCATCTGAAAATTTTGAGGTATGTTCTCTTTCTCTCTCTCTGCTTCGAGATCGCAGTGAGTAGGAGAGAGGCAGAGAACAGTGACTAAGACAATGTTTACTTACACTGCTTTTGTCATTTGCTTCCATCTGTACATGTGATCTCTGTAGCTGCAATCACATATATGGAGCCAATGGGGAACGGTTGGAACTGACTGCGCCTGCCTTGGAGCAGTCAGTTACAGCCTCCCAACCATGATCACATCATGCCCTGAGGCACATTGTCATCATTAATCTGTGACGTCCCAGGATGACACTGTCCTCAAAGGAAAGGACAGATTTCTGTGAAGGAGTTAAGGGGCTAAAAATAAGATATCTTTTAATTGTATACATACCTAATTTCCTCTTTTATAATGTCACATGTGTATGTGTGTTCATATATGTTAACGTGTGTGAATGTGTGTGTGTTTCTTGTGTATGTATGTGTGTGCACATTTGAGTTTGTGCATGTGTATTTAAATATGTGACAATCAGGTTTCCGCTCCCCAGCACCAAGTGGTAACGCATAGGAAAACAGGGCCATGTTCTCACCCACAGGACTTCCCAAATGAAGGCCCCTTCCTCAGATTAATCGGGTTAATTTCTTTTCATGCAGCAGCCTGGTGTGTCTGTTTGTGTGTGTATATATATATATATATATATATGTGTGTGTGTGTAAGGCTCATTGCATAATTTATGTCTCCTCAGGAGACACACACACCCAGGGGTGGCAATAAGGAGGGGTTACTGTTCCCATTGGGTGATTCAATGGGGGCGTGATCATGCAGGGAGTTGGCCCGCCCCCACTATGCAGCCCGCCCAACACTATCAAAGTCAGAAAAAAACAATATGGCCACCACTTGCTCCTACACCACAGACAAACACACACATGCCCCACTCACACAGCACCAAACTCACACACATGCCCCACTCACACAGCACCACACACACACACACACACACATGCCCCACTCACACACACAAATGCCCCACTCACACACACAAAAGCCAGAAAGAAATATGGCTGACACACAGTCACTCACCCTGACTCCCAGTGGCCTCAGCAGGACCTGTACTGCAGCCACTGAGGAACAAAATGACACTCAAAGGGTTAAGGTAGGTCCTCATTGCTCAATTATTTCTTCACTGTCATCATTTGCCATACAACACAGAGGACAGGCAGCCATCAGAGTCACACTTAACCCACTGACTGCCACAGGGTTATGTATCAAGTTTTACCCTTCAGGGAGTGTGTTCAAACCCCTCACACTGTAAACTTGCATTTCCCTCCCACTTCTCCTCCTTCCCCAGCCTATTACTAACACTTTTCCACATTTATGTTAAGCCCCGCCCCTACTCACGATTAAGCCCCACCCACTTTTAACCCAAATTGCCCCATTGCTCTCTCCACATCAGCACCACATGAGGGACTCCACAAGTAAAAGTTCCCAGGTATTACACACACATGCCCCACTCACACAGCACCAAACACACACAAAGCCAGAAAGAAAGATGGCTGACACACAGTCACTCACCCTGACTCCCAGTGGCCTCAGCAGGACCTGAAGTATAGCCACTGAAGGGTGCTGCATCACCAGGTGAACAAAATGGCACTCAGAGGGTTAAGGTAGGCCCTCATTGCTGAATTATTTCTTCACTGTCATCATTTGCCATGCAACACACAGGACAGACAGCCATCAGATTCACACTTAACCCACTGACTGCCACAGGGTTGTGTATCAAATTTTACCCCTCAGGGAGTGTGCTCAAACCCCTCACACTGTAAACTTGCATTTCCCTCCCACTTCTCCTCTTTCCCCAGCCTATTACTAACACTTTTCCACATTTATGTTAAGCCCCGCCCCCTACTCATGATTAAGCCCTGCCCACTTTTAACACAGATTGCCCCATTTGTCTCTCCACATCAGCACCACATGACTCCCTTCCAGGGACTCCACAAGTCAATGTTCCCAGGTATGAATACACTTCCCACTGCTATTTAACTCTGACATGCCTCTCTATACCTTAACCATTTGAGTGCCAGAGGGGTGCACAACTCATGCACGCATGTGTTTCTGCGCATATATGTTGCGTGTGTGTGTGTGTACATCTCTGTTACATATTTGTGTGCATGTGTGCATCTCTGGTGTGTGTGTCCATGTCTTTTGCATGTCTCTGCCGCTCACTGTGTGTATGTGTCTGCCTGTGTGTTGCATATGTCTGTGTTTATCACTGTGTCTACATTTCACACACGTGCGCTCAATGGTCATAACATGAGGGGCAACGCTGTCCCACATTGGTAGTGTGTATATATATATATATAAGAGAGAAAACCTGCGTCCCCTGCCACACACCCAGGGGCGGCTGTAAGGAACAGTTAGCCTGCCCCCCAACATCAGTCTTAACCTAGGCTGACCAGACCTCACCTTTAACCATAGGAAAAATGAATACTGCAGGACTGCTTTCATTTCAGTGAAGTACTGCAAAATGGTTATTTCCTATGTGTCCCCGGTTAAAGGTGAGATTTGGTCAGCCTACCTTAACCCTGTGTCAGAGTGGTACACACACATTGCAATGAGTTGCGTACCTCTCTGGCAGTCAGAGGGTTAGCCCTCTCCTCCACAACTCACCTACTGCTACATCACTTCTCTCGACTTACAACTCCTACAGTAAACAACTCATGGCATAATACTATAACCCACCAACCAGCAGCTCCCATTTTGCTGGGGAGCCACACATTGATCACTTCTTTCAAAGACACACTGGGACACTCAGAGTCAGCTGGGGAATAGGTTACAACACACAGATCTTCAGTTTCCATGCTAAGAACTGGGGCTGATGGACTCACTTTGTTTCAATTTAACCCTTTGAGTGCTGTTGCAATGCCTTGGATACCTCTCTGGCATTCAGAGGGTTAAGCCTATTAACCCTTGGAGTACCAGAGATGATATGCAGTACATTGCTCTGCGTACCTCTGTCACTCAAAGGGTTAATATCTGTTTGGAAAGCTTCCACATTTGGGTATTGTGCAGCCCACTCTTTCCTCACAAGTGGCACACAGGGTTAAACTGATTTCTTTGAAAATGTCTATTGATTTCAATGACACTATTAATTCCATGAATTCCACAATGCAAACACATTGCCAAAGCAACGCGTTGCGGACCATTGTAGCATTCAAGGGGTGAAAGCCCCATTTATGTCAACACGATTTTCCTGAATTTTCAATTCAACCCTATGGTGTCAGTTTTTTTTTACTTGTACCTTTTATCTTGATACATAAGGCCCGTACAGTTATACTCTTACCCCATTAATCTAAACCCATTTATACTTTTGGCTCTTGCAGCAGCTGACTGTGCACTGTGATCTGTGAGGCTGATGTACTAACGCAAAGAGGAACAATTCATCTGTACCATACAGAACAAATACAATGCTTTGCTGACCTCTCTACCACTGAAGACGTTAAAACGCCCATTTAAATAAATGGGTATTGTTCCCTGTGCTGCTGTTACTTTTCCACAAAATTCCACCACTTTCCTTAGTATATGAGCCTTCCTGTTTTGAAGCCTATTAGCTGTTAGGGGTCCCTCTATTGATCCCTTGCCTACAGCCCATGGACAAATAATCCGGTTCTGTCCCAGCCGACCACCACGGCCCACTAATGCAAGGAGTGCCCAACATGTGTCACACATTCCTTTCACTGCCAGAGGACTATACAACTCATTACACAGCAATGTGTTGTGTACCTCTCTCACACTCAGAGTTAAAGTGCTTCACTCCAACCAACTGCTACATTAGGTCTGTATAATGCAGTAACCCTACAGCCCTGTATTTCAGGTCTACTTCACTGTCTATGTATAATCATTTCTCCTCCTCACCCATTACTTTACTGTAACACTTCACTGTCTCTCCTCTCCTCAATCTCTCATCTCCTCCTCCCTTGTCACCCCCACTCACCTATCCCCTACCATTCATCCATAGTCCCAATCTCGCCATTTTACTCCCACATCACTATTACATTATCTATCACTGCATCTGTCACTTAAGCCTCTGTCTGCCAACCTATTTATTCAAATGTACTGCAGTATCCACTGCTGTAATCTAAATTATTCCTTTACTCACAAACATCTTCTCACTGTGACCTTCTACAAGTAACACAGCACACTGACTTCAACTGTAAGGATGCAGGGCCTTATTCATCAAGTAACACAGCACACTCACTTCAACTGTAAGGATACAGGGCCTTATTCATCAAGTAACACAGCACACTCACTTCAACTGTAAGGATACAGGGCCTTATTCACCAAGTAACACAGCACACTCACTTCAACTGTAAGGATACAGGGCCTTATTCACCAAGTAACACAGCACACTCACTTCAACTGTAAGGATACAGGGCCTTATTCACCAAGTAACACAGCACACTCACTACAACTGTAAGGATACAGGGCCTTATTCACCAAGTAACACAACACACTCCCTTCAGCTGTAAGGATACAGGGCCTTATTCACCAAGCTGAAGAGCTGCAATTAAAACATTTTTTACAAATCTTATCAGCATATCTACATCACCACTGCGTCTGTCACACATTGTCTACATATTTGACATACGTCCATGTATGTGTGTCTCTCTCTGTATGTATGCGTTTCACAGTGTGTGACACTCTCTGTCTCTTTAAGTGCGTGTCTATAACACTGCATATTTCTGTTTCACAGAGTGTCTCTCTGTGTAAATAATATGACGGGCAACGCTGTCCCACATTGCTAGTATATATATATATATATATATATATATATATATATATACAGGGCTCAAAATTTTTCAGGTCTGGCTAGTTGCAAAGGACTTCAGCTTTTAAGCCTTGTATATATATATATATATATATATATATATATGTGTGTGTGTGTTTATATGTATGGATGTGTATATATATATATATATATATCTATATATATAAAAGAAGACTTTGTGCCTGGCAAAACACACCCAGGGGCGGCAGTAAAAAGGATTACTGCTGCCATTGGGTGATTCTGTGGGAGTGTGATTTTTGGCCTGCCCCCACTATCCCGCCCGCCCACCACTATCTAAGGCTGAAAAAAAAATGGCTGCCACACACTCCTACACCACAGACACATGCACATGCCCTCCCACACACACACTAGCAGACACATACACACATATACACACACGCACGCTGAGGATCATGGGAACAATGTTCAAGCTACAGCTGGAAGGCCATGGTCCAATCTGTATTATGCAGCTTCTTCATTCCCTGTCTTTGAGCCTACACAGCTCTGCTAATTACTACAAGTGAGCTGATTTCTAAACAATCAGCAGGAGGATACTGGCTTGCTGAGAAAGTGGAAACAACGGCAGAGAGGTGATCAGGCAGTGCAGAGCAAGGCTTCAGCTGAGCTGGTAAATGGCAGAGACATGGATGTGACTGTATTTATATATTGCACAAAGAGAGAGAAAGAGAGCAGGTTGTTTGTCAGTCTGTCTGTAAGCAGAGGTGCCAGTTCCTGCAATCATCTCCATGCTGTACATAGCTCACTGTATAGCATGTATGACAAACTATTTATATATGGTCTGGCATTGTATAGTATACAGTCTGTGTATAAGGACTGGCACTATACAGTATAGGAGGGACAGTCCCTGTTTGACACCCAAATCCCTCTGCTCCTCTATTTAGGAGATCACACGGTGTGGTGTATATACAGTAGGCTGACCAGACCTCACCTTTAACCGGGGACACATAGGAAATAAGCATATTTCAGGAGTGCACCAAAATCAAAGCAGCCCTGCAGTATGCATTTTTCATATGTGTCACTGGTTAAAGGTGAGGTCTGGTCAGCCTAATGTACAAGTGTATCAGATTGCTCCACATCAGTAAAACCCACGGTAATGTGGGTATAAACTTCTGTATATATCTGTTAAATTAGTCTGTGTAAAAAAATACTTTCATCTTCTTCTAAATCATTCACTTACAGAAAGAGTAACTTAACCATTTCAGTGCCAGAGGAGATGCAATGCATTGCTTACCCCCTGGCACTCAAAGGGTTAAAAATTCTCTACAATGGTCTGGCACTGTATAGCAGTGGTTCTCAATCTGTGCCCTCAGTGGCCAGGATTTTAGAATTTCCTTTTAAGAGCACAGGTGAGTTAATCAATATGACTGAGCCTCTGATCAACACACTTGTGTTCTAGCAGTGAAATTCCTAAGTCCTGGCCTGTTAGTGGCCACTGAGGGCACGGGCTGAGAACCTCTGCTGTATAGTATACAGTCTGCATGTGTCTGTGTATAAGGACTGGCACTATACAGTATAGGAGGGACAGTCCCTGTTTGACACCCAAATCCCTCTGCTCCTCTATTTAGGAGATCACATTGTGTGGTGTATATACCAGTGTATCAGATTGCTCCACATCAATAAAACCCACAGTAATGTGGGAATAAACTTCTGTATATATCTGTTAAATTAGTCTGTGTAAAAAAAATACTTTCATCTTCTTCTAAATCATTCACTTACAGAAAGAGTAACTTAACCATTTCAATGCCAGAGGGGATGCAATGCATTGCTTACCCCCTGGCACTCAAAGGGTTAAAAATTCTCTAAAATACACCACCAGCCACGCCCCCAGTAACACCACCGAAAACACAAGTGTCCCTCTTTGGCCATATGAAATGTTGGGAGGTATGTTTCTTACACTGCTCACACTGTATGTATTTATGTTCTGATTTGCAGCTGTGTGTCACTGTTTGTGTTGTCAGTGCATGTGTGTGTATATGTGTGTGTTGCATGTGTCTCTGTCTATCACTGTGTGTACCTTTCTGACACGTACACCCTACGCTATAATTCACTATCATAACATTTATTTAAAAAAAAAGAAACATTTCCTGCATAACATGACGGGCAACGCCGTCCCAAACTGCTAGTATATATATATATATATGCATATCTGGGACATTTTAAATTTAGCTGACCCTGAGATCTTTGCAATATTCACCCTCAAATATCCTGTGAAAATGTTTGTCTAAATGTCCCTTCTTGCTCTAACCAAGAGGTGGGCTAATAGGACCTCAAGAAGCTCTCAACATGCTGCAACTTCTAGATCTCACTGCCTGATCACAGAGAAGACAAGTAGGACAATGCCTTCTGCTTTTCTGTTGGAGATGGCAGCAGTTTAGAAATTAAAGAACAGTCAGTTGTTTCATGTAGTGGGTCACTGTGGACTAGTGTTGAGCGAGCGTGCTCGGCCGATGCTCGGATCGGCTCGAGCATCGCTCTGCTCGGCACATGGCGGTACTTGTACGAGTACCGCCATGTGCTCGCCCGACATGTTCGGGTGAAGAGGATCTGTGCCGGAAGAGGCACAGATCCGAAGACGCTCCGCTGGACCACCAGGGAATGGAGGTACGGGGGCATTGCGGAGATGAAGGGGGCATTGCGGAGATGAAGGGGGACATTGTGGAAGAGGGGCATAGACTCTATGCCCCTCTTCCACAATGTCCCCCTTCATCTCCGCTATGCCCGTCTTCCACAATGTGCCCCTTCATCTCCGCTATGCCCCTCTTCCACAATGTCCCCCTTCATCTCCTATGCCATAGAGGAGATGAAGGGGGACATTGTGGAAGAGGGGCATAGCGGAGATGAAGGGGGACATTGTGGAAGAGGGGCATAGACTCTATGCCCCTCTTCCACAATGTCCCCCTTCATCTCCGCTATGCCCCTCTTCCACAATGTCCCCCTTCATCTCCGCTATGGCATAGGAGATGAAGGGGGACATTGTGGAAGAGGGGCATAGCGGAGATGAAGGGGGACATTGACCAGGCACCCTCCGCTCATCAGAGCAGGGGGTGCCTGGTTTAATGCTCGAGTGCTCCCATTCATTTGAATGGGGCTCGGGTGCTCGGCCGAGCACTCGAGCATCAGGGGGTGCTCGGTCAGAGCACCCGAGCACCCGAGCATCGGGGTGCTCGCTCATCCCTACTGTGGACTATTTCACCCTGAGATTTTGGCCCTTTACACTGAGTCTCAGGGTCAAATCATAAGAGTTCACAGGTATGTGTATATGTGTGTTTGTGAGTACGTATTGGTTTCTGTGTGTGTATGTGTTTGTGTGTATGTATTGGTTTCTGTGTGTGTATGTGTTTGTGTGTATATGGTGATGTGTGTGCATTATGATGTAATTACGTGAATGTCAGCTCTGCCTTGTGGGAATGTCAGAACTAGCACAGAAACACTGGGACTCGGAGAGGAAACACCTTCTAGAGGGAAGGTTCTCAGTTACTTTTTCAACCTCCTTTTTGTAGAAATTCCCAAGAATAACAGATTTATTATTTACCGCTTCCCTAAAATTAGTTTAACACAGATTTAATGTAAGAAAGTTTTACTTCACTGAGAGGGTAGTACATAAGTGGACTAGCCTACTAACAGAAGTGGTAGAGGTTAATACAGTGAGGGTAGGTAAGCATGCAGGGGATAGGCATAAGGCTGTCCTGGACATAAGACAAGACCAAGAACCAAATAAGGTTTGAGGTTTTTGCAGTAGACAAAATGGGAAGACTAGACGGGCCGCATGGCTCTTATCTTCTGTCAAATTCTATGTTTCTATGTTTAAAACGTGACTTTGATCTGATTAATATAGAGTTCCAAACCATAATTACATTAGCGATATGTATAGACTTACTTGTATTTTCAAGTATAACTGCGGCATTATTGAAAAATATAACTTTTTAGGCAGACAGGCAGCAGGGATCTTGCAGTAGGTGCTCCCTGCTCCTGCGCTGTCAGCCCCTTCCTATGTCTTAAAGGGATAGTAATGTTTCATAATAAAAGCAGCTCTAATTAATCATCATAGTATTTGGACTTTGGAGAGTGTTATTTCAATTCTGTCAGAGTTGTAGTTCAAGAGTAATTCAATGACAAAGTATCCTCCTCCCGCCCCTTTTACTGATGTAACACTGCTCAGCCAGAGCAGAAGGGAGGTGCCCAGGTAGATTGCAGAGAGGGACAATCTTCAATTAAGAAAAGGGAAAAACCTGAAAAGCTTGTCAAGGGGGGCAGGGCTTTCATTGTTCTCATAGGAAGAAGATTGTCCCCTGCTGTTATCTGTCTGGTCTATGGACTGGATTCCACATCTGAGAAGAGATGGCTTACACTAGGTAAAAGGGGAGGGAGGGGGAAACTTTGCTTGTGAATATGTCTCAAACCATAAAGGATTGAGATATAAGACTTATATCGTTCTTCATGTTTTTTTAATGCCTACAAAATAAAATAAAGTTAAAACGAAGTATTACTATCCCTTTAAGGCACAAAGGCATTCAGCTCACCAGTCTTGAGTTGAAGGAGACGGACAACACCGACATAGATGCCTTCTCTACAAGATGCTCTGTTCCCCGCTGCCTGTCTGCCTAAAAGGTTCTATTTTTCTTTAATGCAGCAATTATTCTTGAAAATAAAACTACATCTATGTATATCACTAATGTAATTATGGTTTGGGGCTCAATATTAATCAGGTGAAAGTTCTGTTTTAACAGTAAGAGCTTCATAGTAAATGTATCTCTATGGTTTAGGTTCAGGCATATTATTGCTTAAAGGAATGTAGCAAAATAAAGCCATTAGACATATATGTATCAGTGTAGGAGAGATAAGACATGAAATAATATGAATCATCACAGAACTGCATACAAATCATCACAGTTATTAACAAGGAGTGTTATACATGAAGAGGATTACGGACCAATGTAATCAGTATTCCATTTAATATGCCATGCTAATTTTCACTCACGGGGACCTGTTATTTTAATCAAAGACTATAAAACAAGGAATATAAATGTGTTTTATGGTAAACTAGCTTTAAAGCCCTTGTACACAGGCCAACACTGGCAGTGCTGTAGTCATGCGCAGTACAGATACAGGCTGATACGGAGCGGGGAGCTCTGAATTCAGACCGGAGTCAGACCAGAGTCCTCTCTGCCCACCTTCCTGGGACCGCTGGTTGAAGAGCCCATGTACATGGGCCACAGTGCCAACCAGCAACGGCCATGTCATGCACAGTAGAGACTACCCGTGCCACGACTGATACAGGGCGGGGCGCTCCAAATTCAGACCGGAGTCAGAACGGAGTCCTCTCTGCGCATCTTCCTGGGACCACTGGGTGAAGAGCCTACGTACATGGTCCACAGTGCCACCCAGCAATGGCCGTGCCATGCACAGTAGAGACTGCCCGTGCCACGGCTGATACGGAGCAGGGCGCTCCGAATTCAGACCGCAGTCGAGGACTATGGTCTGACTTCAGAGCCCTGCTATGTTATCAGCCGGATATCTGGAGGACAACAAGACCCTCTGCCCAACCTGGTAGGAGGGTGCAGGTTAGCGTTTATGATTAGCTTGGAGCTCCTGGGATTTTTGTGAGTGTCGCTATGACTCTTGGACCTGCTCCCATGTGGAACTGATTCGCTGGAGATGATCCTTCAATGTCAGAATCCCCTGGGGAGAGAATGAATCTGGAATCAAGGAGGGTTGATACCCATAATTCACCATGAAGGGGGAGAGCCGGGTAGAAGCTGAGACAGCACTGTTATGAGCAAATTCCGCCCAAGGTAGCAGGTCCGACCAATTATTCTGATGGTCTGAGATGTAGCACTGCAGGAATTTCTCCAAGGCATGATTAGCCCTTTCCATTGCCCCATTCTATTGCAGGTAATAGGCCGAGGAGAAGAAGAGTTGGATACCTAGTTGCGCACAGAAGGCCCTCCAGAATTTTGAGACAAACTGGCTACCACGTTTGGAAACTATGAATTTGTGAACCCCGTGTAGCCGATAGACCTCTTTGACAAAAACCGTAGCCAACTCTGCATAGTTTTTTTAAAGGTATGCAGTGAATCCAGGTATATGACTGTGTTACCATTAGACAAAGGAAGGTCGACTATGAAGTCCATGGCATGGTGTGACCGTGGCTTCTCCCCATTAGGTATGGGTTGGAGAAGGCCCACTGGAAGGTGATGGGGTGATCTGGTCTGCGCACAGACTGGGCAGGAAGCAACAAAGGCAGCAATATCTTTGTTAAGTTCTGGCCACAAGAGAAGACAGTAAACCGACCAGAGAAGCTGGTTCTTACCAGGATTCATTGCTGACTTCATATTATGGTATGTGGAAAGTACCTTGGTATGAAGGTTACTACATACAAAACAGCGCCCAGAAGGAGTCTCAGAAGGTGCCTCTACTTGGGAGGCCAGAGAACTGTATGGATAAGGCGTCAGCCCAGACATTTTTTGTTGCCCTGCAGTTACAAGACCACATAATTAAAATGGGACAGAAATAAGACCCCTTTGAGTCATGCGCTTAGCTTCGGACAGTGTGAGGTTTTTATGATCAGTGAGGATTAGGATTGGCACTGAAGTTCCTTCTAGGCAAATGGCTCCATATCACGGTAACCAGTACAAATGAAGGTCAGACACCGGTATATTGAAGTAAAACCACTTTTATTAAAGATACACAATAATAGTAATTCCCCAGCAAAGCCCCAGAACATAAAACGGACAGGCCACAGGCCATTACCCAGAATGACACTGAGCAGAGGACTGTACTACTCAGAGACGAGTAGAGAACCAGCCTATGTTTCTATTTCCCAAGGATGTATAAGGCACTCAGTGGAATCGGAGTACTACTGCACGGTACAGAATGGGGACAGTGGTGAATGGAGCAGAGGACAGCACAAGCCACAGTATCACTAATGTGAATAGCACAATGAGTATAGGATAAACGGTGTGAGTAGACAGCCAGAGCCACAGTTCAGAACCGGGGTGGATAGTCAGACAAGCCGGGGTTAACACTGAGTGAGTAGACAGCCAGAGCCGCAGTTCAGAACCGGACTGGATAATCAGACCAGCTGGGGTCATACACGGAGCAAGTAATCAGCCAGAACCACATGTCAGAACCGGTGTGGATGGTCAGACAGGCCAGGGTCATACACAGAGTGAGAATGGAAGCCAAACTAGGGTCACAACGAGGAGCAAAAGTAACAAGTAATCGCAGGAACACCACGTAAAGGCCCTGGTGGACTCCTACAAATATCTTGGTATGTGGCTTGACCCCAACCTCATTTCAGTCTTCATATTGATAAATTAAAATCCAGGCTTTATTCCATTCCCGAAATAGGTGTTCTGTTTAGAAACAAATCCTGCTTAAGTCCCCTGGTAAGAAAACCTATTTTCAACAGATATTAATGCCAGTCATAGACTACGGGAAAGTATTATATGCTCCCGTTCTTCAAATGCATCTTGGTAAACTTGACACTGTATAACTCTTTATACCACTTTATCCTCCAATGTAATTACAGTACCCATCACCGTGATATGTTTGAGCAACTAAGGGCTTGATTCATTTAGTACCGTGAGGGAAACAAAACCATCGTTGGTAGTTTTAAGTAACAGTTTGGTATTCTATTACCTGCACTGTGACAAACTACCGAAAGATAAAAAAAACACGATGGGCACAAGATTAGCACCAACTGAAATCAGTGGACCAGCACACCCATTCACTATACAATTATATGTGGTGGCTATTAGCACTCGTCCAGGGTCTCTCTTTTCTGCCAGTATTTTAGCATCTAACAAACCTAAGCATTGAGTCCTTTATGTGTGTTAAAAACCACCGATGTGTATTGGAAAAGTAGTAAAATAGCATACACTCATGAACAACTAGGCATCCCTACACTAGTGACCTGCACATCTATTGATATCAATGCATCCAATTTGCTAAAAAACATAATTGGAACAAAACAATGACCCTTTGAGTTCCAGGGGGGTATGCAATGCACACAAAGTGTTGCATACCCCTCTAGCACACAAAAGACAAATTCTCCCTTAAATATTAACAATATCCTATGGCAAATTTCCCACACCCCATAGCTGTAGCACTTCCCTTGAAGTCAGAGGTCCAGCTGTGCCTTCTTCATCCTGGTCTTCTTTTGTCTTCTCCTGTAATCTTTCTTTACTTCCTCTGTAATTCTAAAAAATGTATTGAAAAATAAATTAAATAAAAGCAAAACAAAAAGTATCCCCATTTCCGTTCATGTTCAGGCCATTCCCAGAGCTAGTGTGATGGAAATATGAAGAGATTGGGTTTTATATGGCCAATCTTTGTTCAGATTGGTTCCTACACTCCCATTGGCTGGGATGAGGGGTTACAAAGGGCGTGTAACATGCTCTACAGTAACCTCACCTCCCAGCCAATCGGCATCTAGCTGGAGGGGTCAAAAATGTGCGTTTCATCATACCTCCAGCTATTCAATGTTTAGGTATCTGGAGGGATGATGAAACACACATTCTTAGACCCCTCAAGATAGATGCTGATTGGCTGGGAGGTGAACTTACTGCAGGACACGTCCTGCGCCTTTTGTAACCCCATATCTCCGCCAATGGCAGAGTGGAAACCAATTTGAACAGAGACTGGCCATATAAAAAACGATTTCTGTTCATATTTCCCTGATGGCCTGAGCAGGAACGTCAGTAGGGGTATTTTTTTGTTTAGCTTCCTAATGGCTTCGGCAGCAGTGGCATCAGCAGCGGCTATAGGAGAAAATGAGGGGATCTTATTTCATTTATTTTTCAATTTATTTTTTAGAATTATAGAAGAATTAAAGAAGAAGTAAAGAAGAATTACAGAAAAAGACAAAGGAAGACCAGGGTGAAGACACCGCTGGACCTCCAAATTCAAGATAAGTGTTTCTTGTTACATCTGTGGGGAATGCTCCATGGGATAGTGTTAGGGATAGGGTTCTATTTAACTTTATTGACAATGTTAGGTGCAGTGTAGTGCCGGGGGTACTTTTAGGGTTAGCATTTAGGAGGGTGAGTGACTGGGTTACTAGTTCACGGTCAATGTTTGACAGTATGTTAAACATCGATCATTGGTTAGTTTCTTTTGATGTTCCCATTATTTATGCTATTTAGCATGTGTTGTGGGAACAAAAAGTTGCAATGAGCGTTAGGTCACAACATGAGTTTTTGTGACCAACGCTCGTTGCAGTGGATGTTGGTAAAGCAATTGAATTCCAATGGTACAACAATGTGAACTCATTTTGGCACTAGCGATGGATTTAGCGCCTCAAATTGAATTGAGTCCTCAGCTGGCTAATCTAGACATGCCCTTCTCCTTTCTTGTTTTGTATACAACCATTTCTCTGGAAAGCTACCAGACTACCTGAGCAGTATTCTCACTCCAACTCTAACTATAACCTCCGCTCCACTGCCATCAGCTCACTGAGTATCCCACACTACAAGAACGAAACCAGTCAATCTGCCTGGAATCAGCTAGTGAAAAAAATCAGATCTTCTCCCAGTCTAAACTCCTTAAAAATCACTGCTTCTTTATAGCTAAAAACAATATGTAACTGTATATATATATTCTTTCCATCATTTGTGTGTATATGTGGTTTAACACAGACTTAAAGGGGTAGTAATACTTGAAAATAATTCTATTTTATATTCTAGCCCTTAAAAAAACATTAAAAATGATATAAGTCTTATCTTCCAAACCTTTATGTTTTGGGAGATATTCTCAAGTAAAATAAAGTTCCCTTTTCCTGGCTGTTTCAGCCAAGTCTGCCATCTAGTGGACAAATTTGGAATCCGGTCCACAGATCAACCGGCAGGTCTTTAGCAGTGCCGAGTTCATGATCTTTAAAAAGAACTACTTCATTGGAACTGTGTACAAAGTGTGCCTGGCTTGCAAGCACACCTTGTAGACCATTCCAATGAAGAAATTCTTGTTAAAGATGGTAATCTCGGCACTTCTGGGGAGCCGCAGCCGGTCCCGGGACTGGATTCCAAATCTGAGAGCTAGAACGGTGACGTCACTCAGGGGGAAACTTTGCTTGTGAATATCTCCCAAACCATAAAGGTTTGGGAGATAAGACTTATATCATTTTAACCCCTTAGCGACCAGCGGTCCTGACATGTTTCCGTCCCATAAGGACCGCATTGAACCACGTTGACGCGCCGGTACATGTGACCTGTTGCGTGTATCGGACCGTCACTTTGGGGCCTCATAGAGATCGCTCCGATCAATTTCAGGCCCCATTTTTACTTACAGCGCTCCCGGTAGAGCGCTGTAAGTAAAAAGTACATGACGTACTATGACCGTCATCGGTCCTTAAGTATTTCAAGGACCGTGACGGACATAGTACGGCACATGTCGTTAAGGGGTTAATGTTTTTTTTAGGGCTACAATATAAAATAAAATTATTTTCAAGTATTACTATCCCTTTAAGGGCCGTATGTTCAGAGGAAAAGTGGAGGAGTTCTGGGGCAAACCATTTGCACTATAGGGGAGACCTAAAAATTCTAAACATTCCCATTGATTTAAATAGGGATATTAACCCCTTGAATGCTAGAAAGGTCTCTAACGCATTGCTTCACAACGCGTGGGAGACCTCTCTAGCATTCAAGGAGGTAAAACCCCCGTTTAAATGAATGGGAATTTTTAGTTCTCCCCTGTAGTGCTAATGGTTTGCCCCAGAACTCCTCTACTCTTTTTTGAACATACGGCCTTTTACCGGGAAGATTAGATTCATAACAATTTCAAGTATGTCCTTCCAGTACAAGTTACACGTGGACATTGGGCTGTAGATTCAGACGTTGCGGAGGATTCGCTAAGGTTCAAAAAGGGTCCAGTTAAGTGACCTTGTGGCGACTTTCACCTGGATCCATCTTGAGGTATCCATATGTCATGTTATCCCTATGATCGTGGCTCAAATTAGCTCACATTGCTTTTTCCATACCTTCAGTAGGTTTATTATGTTGCAATGTCTCCTTTGCCAGTAGCTCATTTGCATATTGATATGAGCTTTAATGTGATGTTGTTGTTTTCTGGAGGGTGTTTTTATATGTTAAAGTGCCTATTCTGCAACATTCATTAAGGTCCAATAGCTGTTAATGATGTTGAAGCATTAACAGCTATAAATGCTTCAACAGCTGGAGAATTGTTGCTCTCACCATATGTAGGGACATGGAGCGTGTCTGAATCTTGCTAAACTTGTTTTGCACTTTTTATGCACCTTCTGCCTGCCTCCCACTCCCCCCTGACAGTTATTGCTTCAGACAAGAGTGAGCAGGGCCAAGCTACACACTATATGTATAATATATAGTAGCAGTCCAAATGATCCCAAGGGATCCCAGTGAATTCACTGTAAATAAATTCAGCTTTTGAAGCACAAACGAAGCCTACTACAACACCAGGTAGGTCGGAGTGTAGTGCTCTGATGGCTGGGGAATTGTACTGTTATATAGTGTAACCAAGGTCTAGTCCTCCTGTCATTTGACATATGTCATAAAAAAGAAGTGATAAATTATTTAACACTTTGTGTGCCAGAGAGGTATATAACGCATTGCAATGTGTTGGTTACCTCTTCGGCACTCAAAGGGTTAACCAATAGCGTAACTAATCATTGGAGGGCTCCAGTGGAAAAAGTATTGTCACAGAGGCACAACTAGAACCCATTATACCAGTGGTTCTCAACCTTTTTTGTTTGGGGCACTCCTAACACGTAATATAGAACATTCGGGGCACCCCTAACATATTTAATGTAATTTATCAAGGGCATAATGAAGGGTACAATACACAAATATACAGTTATTATTAGGTCTTATAATCATAATAACAAAACTAAACATATTGTACATATTAATTTATATAAATCTTTATTTAGAGGTCCATTTTATTTAGTCTTTATAGAAAATACGGGGCACCCTAAGTTGATGATCGTGGCACACCAAAGTGCAATGGCACCCTGGTTGAGAATCACTGCATTACACCCTTGGACAGATGGGACCTTGTTATATGCCGGGCCCTGACACAACTTAACCCTCTGTACCACCTGTAGTTAGTTCCCTCTCTTTAACCATTTGAGGACCAAAGTGATACCCATTGCTTTGCAAAAGTGTTGGGGAACTCTCTGGCTTTTCCTCTAGCAGCCCCTCTTTGTGCTCCTCCAAAAAAAGAGGGTGGGAAAGAGGGATAGAGGGATTTGGGTCTCAAAGAGGGACTGTCCATCCTAAAGAGGGATACTTGGGAGATAAAGTCATGTTAAACAAATGTAACATGCGAAAGAAAATCACAAGAGATGGACAAGCACTAGAAGAAGTGGACAAGTATGTTGACCTTAGAAAGGAAATGTCAACAGATGGAAACACCATGATGATAACTGATTGACAAATTTGGTTGTCAAGAATTTGGAAAATTTAGTAGTACTGTCTTTAAGACAAATTTACCACTCTGCCTGAAGAGAAAGGTTTTTGACCAATGTGTCCTCACAGCTCTTACGTATGGCTGTGAAATATGGACACCGAATGCCAAAGCCATGCAAAAACATTAGATTACACAGAGACGTATGGAGCGTCATGTTCTGAACATAACAATAAAAGACAGAAAAACGTGTGCATGGATTCATCAGCAAACAAAGGTCTATGATATCACTGAAAGAGTAAAGAGTCTGAAATGGAAATACACAGGCTACATAGCAAGAAAACCTAACGCTAGATGGACCAAACAAATTTTAAAATGGATTCCCCTGAATACTGAACCCCCAAGAAGAAGACCAAAGACAAGATGGGTAGATGAAATTACCAACTCTGTTGGTACACAGTGGCAATAAAAACCACAGGACTGAAGTTGTTGGAAATTTGCTGAGGATACATTCATTCTGCAGTAGATAGACAATGGCTGCTGCTGAAATATACATCTATCGTTCTATATGTCTCATCTTTACATACAACACCTTTGTGACTGGCACCCAGGCAAGTTTATCTCTGTACAGTGAGTGCACGGTGAGTGCTCCAAACTATATATATATATTTATACACACACACATGTGCACTCACACATACACACACACAAACGTGTGCACACATGCAATGCACAATACGATAGAGACCTCTCTAGCATTCAAAGGCTTACATGGTAATTTAAATCAGTAGGAATTTTAATTCATCCACCTATGATGTATTTGGATTCCTGAACATGGTCCTTACTCCTCTGCTAGATGACCTAACAAACTAGTGGTAAGGTATAGTCAACTAGAGCATCTCTAAATGGGAAGAAATAGCTAGGGATCCTTTGAGCTGGGCAATATGTAATCAAATGAAATTGAGTGAAGTCATAGCAGGGGCAGTCAAGAGGCAAACCTCACAGTAGTGAAAGCTGACTTAACCCTTGTGCCAGGGGTGTGTGCAAGGAGAAGCAATGTACTCAAGGGGTTAAATGGTGCACATGCCATGTTCTAGAGCAGTACATGGTCTCTAAAGAAGTCCATGTATCTCCCAGTCATCTGTCATTCAATGGAGTAGTGAACAAGAAAATTCAAAATGGCTTTTTGGGCTCTTAGAGATGAAATGGCCATTTTGAATTATCTTCTCCAGTACAGTGAATTAAAAACATTTCTATGTTCTTTTAATCCTGTAGGAAAATCAATTAAACAAATGGAGCAATACACTCCAAAAAACTAATTTCCACCCATATTCCTTCAGTTCTTTCCAGGCTTGTTGTCAAATTTTCTCTGCAACAGTAACAGTACCAATCTGAGAGGTGAGTAATATGTGAACGTGTAGCACACTATTAGAAAATAGAGCAACATTGGAAATGAGTGAAATTTTGCTCGCCATTTCCAATATAAAGGGGCAATTTAATAAATACCCCAATGAGAAATAAGTTGATGGCAAAGATATATACAGAAAACTATCAGCCCATATATATATATATATACTAGTTGAACAGCCCATTACACGGGCCACAGTGTCACTGCCACCCAGTCGCAGGGCAGTCACGCGCAGAGGAGACTGCCCGCGCCGCAGCTGATACAGAGCTGGACGCTCCTTCGGAGCTCCCAGCTCTGTATCAGCCTCGCCACGGCCAGTCTCTACTGCGCATGACTGCTGCACGCGCAGCAGTGTGTACTGCGCATGTCGGGCATTACACACGATTTAGCGAATTATTATATAGGAGATATATATATATATATACTATAGAATATTATAATAAAATTGTATTCACATTATGAGTGCTAGGATGGTAGCACAAAGTTGTTCTACCCATTTTATCTTATATTCCCCCTCATCATATTTCTTTTTCTCAAGTTTTATTTTTACTCTTGTCATTTGCTCCTTCTTTCCTCTCAACGTGTCTTTCATTCTCTCCTCCACTTTAATTCTTCCCTCTTATTCACACTTTCATTCCCCCCCTCATCCTTTCTTTTATTTTCCCATCAGTTGAATCCAGCTTTCCCTCAACAACCTTCTTTCATTCTTCCTCTCTTACATTCATTCATTCTACTCTTTTCATCTTTCATTGTCCTCTCATCCACTCTGTATTATTCCCTTATCTCCTCTTTCATTCTCCCCTCCTCATCTCTATCACTCTCCCTCCTTATCGCTAACATTCTCCCCTCCTCATCTCTATCATTCTCCCTCCATATCGCTATCATTCTCCCCTCCGCATCTCTATCAATCTTCCCTCCTCATCTCTTTCATTCTCCCCTCCTCATCTCTATCATTCTCCCTCCTTATCACTTTCATTCTCCCCTCCTCATCGCTATCATTCTCCCTCCTTATCGCTATCATTCTCCCCTCCTTATTGCTATAATTCTCCCCTCCTCATCTCTATCATTCTCCCCTCATCTCTCTCATTCTCCCCTCCTCATCTCTATCATTCTCCCTTCTTATCGCTATCATTCTCCCCTCCTCATCTCTATCATTCTCCCTCCTTATCGCTTTCATTCTCCCCTCCTCATCTCTATCAATCTCCCCTCCTCATCTCTTTCATTCTCCCCTCCTCATCTCTATCATTCTCCCCTCCTCATCGCTATCATTCTCTCCTCCTCATCTCTATCATTATCCCCTCTTCATCTCTATCATTCTCCCCTCCTCATCTCTATCTTTCTCCCTCCTCATCGCTATCATTATCCCCTCTTCATCTCTATCATTCTCCCCTCCTCATCTCTATCTTTCTCCCTCCTCATCGCTATCATTCTCCCCTCCTCATCTCTATCTTTCTCCCTCCTTATCGCTATCATTCTCCCCTCCTCATCTCTATCATTCTCCCCTCCTCATCTCTGTAATTGTCTCCTGCCCACCTATTTCAGTTTTTCTTCCTCCTCTATTTCATTCTCTCTTCTTCATCTCGTCCATTCTCCACTTCCATGTCTGTCATTATTCTCTCCTCAACAATTTAATTTTCTCCCCTCATCTCTTTCAGTTGCCCCATCTTCTCTCTGTCATTGTCCTCCATCATCTCTTTTATCCCCTCCCTATCTATTTCATCCTTCCCCCCTCCCCATTTATATCATTGTACCCTGTCCATATATTTCCTTCTCCCCTCCTGTTCTCTTTCTTTATCACCTTATGCGCTTTCACTCTCCCATGCTGCTCCTTCATTTTATCCTCACCCCCTCTCACCAGCCTTGTGTTTATGTAGGTGTAGGGGAGATTGTAGACAAATTCAAAGTATTGGACTGTAGAAGTGGTTTGTAAAAGTGAAAGTAAAGGAATACTGCAGACTCTCTCAAATAAAGTCTTATGTCTGAATACCTACACTATGTACTGTTCTCTGCTATTTACCCAACAACCCACTACTGCAAAAATAATATGTTTTTTGTCTTTCAGTTCCCCCTGAGTTATAGTCACAGAAAAACATTAATTCTGGGGCAGCATGTCAAGACCTATAGATGGAGAAGATATGACAAACGGACGGTCAACCCGTGTGAGCTACCAGGAGGCTGGAGAGCACTGTATATGGTGCGATGTAGAGAACTGAGTAGTGTTGAGCGAGCATGCTCGGCCGATGCTCGGATCGGCTCGAGCATCGCTCTGCTCGGCACATGGCGGTACTCGTACGAGTACCGCCATGTGCTCGCCCGCCATGTTCGGGTGGCAGGGATCTGTGCCGAAGGAGGCACAGATCTTACAGACGCTCTGCTGGACCACCAGGGACTGGAGGTAGGGGACATGTGGAGATGGAAGGGGGCATTGTGGAGATGAAGGGGGACATTGTGGAAGGGGGACATTGTGGAAGGGGGACATTGTGGAAGAGGGGCATTGTTGAGATGAAGGGGGGCATTGTGGAGATGAAGGGGGACATTGTGGAAGGGGGACATTGTGGAAGGGGGACATTGTGGAAGAGGGGCATTGTGGAGATGAAGGGGGGCATTGTGGAGATGAAGGGGGACATTGTGGAAGGGGGACATTGTGGAAGGGGGACATTGTGGAAGGGGGACATTGTGGAAGAGGGGCATTGTTGAGATGAAGGGGGGCATTGTGGAGATGAAGGGGGACATTGTGGAGATGAAGGGGGACATTGTGGAAGGGGGACATTGTGGAAGGGGGACATTGTGGAAGAGGGGCATTGTGGAGATGAAGGGGGGCATTGACCAGGCACCCTCCCCTCATCAGAGCAGGGGGTGCCTGGTGTAATGCTCGAGTCCTCCCATTGAATTCAATGGGGCTCGGGTGCTCGGCCGAGCACTCGAGCCTCCGGGGGTGCTCGGTCAGAGCACCCGAACACCCGAGCATCGGGGTGCTCGCTCAACACTAGAACTGAGGCAGTGAGTGAGTGTCCCCTTGGTGTGGCATAGGCTGGAGTTAGATATGAGTACACTAAACACTGCTTGGGGTATTAACTCAGGTGATACGTTAAATATAAACATATAATATATATATAAAGATGAAGAAAATGAACTTCACTCACAGGACTTGTCAAAGAATCAATAAATGTGCTGATTAATACATTTATACATTTTCTTTATTTGCATCTATATCATGACTGATACCCAGGCAAGTTTTTGTGTCTCAATCAGGTATGCAGCAATATATTGAAAAAGAAGACTCTGACTGTGGTGATAATAACTCCTGACACTAGATGGCCTGTGAAGACAATGTAGAGACAGATCTTAGAAAATATATCTTAACTTAGACAGCAGAGGGAGCCTGACAGAAGAAGATGTGGAAGCAGTACTGGGACTGATGGTACAATAGCCAGCTGAAGGCAGTAGAATGGGAAAGAGACAGAACTCTCAAACTGAGTGACTGGGCAGGTAGCAGATTGCAAGAAAGAAGTGGCTAGTCCTAGCAGCAACTCTTCAGCTCTCAGGAGAGATGGCGAGCAAGGATTCCCATGGAGAAAGTTGAGACAGAGACAATCTAATCAGGCTGAGGTGTAAATGGATGAGGCAGGCAAACAAGGTAAGAGCCTAGAGGACGGTCAGAAATAAGCCAGGTCCCTACCAGAGATAATATGACTGTCAAGACAGGATTACAAACCAAAAGAATGGTCTAGAGCAAGCCGGGTCGGAACCAGAGATAAGATGACTTAGAAAACCAATGCAGATGACAAAAAAAGGAGTTAGATGCAGGTCGAGGTCAAAGCAAGTAGACAGATCTGGGAGGACGGTATGCTTATCCATGAGGCAGAAAAAACGTGCGTCTACCTGTCAGGTAAACAGGTAGATAAGAATGAGAGAACCAATAAGAATACACTAGGAGGAGACTTCAGAAGTGCAAGATAAAAAGGAACGTGATTGTGACAGTGTACCATGGGGGACAAATAGATATTTCCATTGAATTTAGTGACTTTGAACCCGTGATTGTTAGACAGGTCTACAACATATTGTAAAGCAACGTGCTGGAGATATTTCTAGCATTCAGCATTTTTATAAGACCCATTGAAATCAAGGATAATTTGGGGAAATTGTATTTCTTCTCTATGGTGCTGTTGGCTTGCCCCTCTTTGATTTGTGCATATGGCCCTAGATCACTATTTTAAGGTTCTGACACTGTGATGAGTAGGCTCTGAGGGATATGATGGTAGTGATGAGAGGGGTTTGAGGGCTATGATGATGACAAGGTGGTGATGTTTGAGGGTTTGATGGGGAGGGCATGAAGGCTATGATGGGGACGGCGTGAAGGCTATGATGGTAGTGATGGGGGGTGTTCTGATGGCTCTTTCCAGCTTCTCCTTCTCTCCAGTGTCTCCTCCCTCTTTTTCCACCACCCTTCATTCCAGCTAGGTCTGCCATCAGAAATCTTGGGGTCCAGTACAAACATAACACCAGATCATTTGCACTGCAGCCTGGACATATATGTAAAGAAGGAGCCCATGGAAGTGCTCCTCTATGCAGTGTTATATGAAGAGAAGGACAGGGCAGTGGAGGTAAGCTACAGTTATGTGCTACACTAGCTACAGAATATACTTAAAAAGGAGGCCCAACAGTAGATCCTCCAGAATCACCATGGGACAATCTGTTAATCTGGGGGCTGCTTTTGTCTAATCAGGGAGGCAGGCCCCATACATGGGTATTGCTTGTAACTCATTGACTGCAGCTGTGCTTCCAGCTTCTCCATTACTCTCTCCTTCCAGCTTCTCTTTCCATCTTCTATCTTGAAAGCCATCCCTTCTTCTACCTTTTGAACTACTCTCTCCATCTTCCAACTTGTTCGTACTTCCATCCCTATGTTTCTTCAAACCTCATTCTAGATACACCCTCACTCCATCCCTGCCACCTTCTTTCAGCTTCATCTTCCCTCACACCTTCCTTCCAGTTTCTCCCTTCATCTTTCATCTTCAGCCCCATGACTTCCTCTTCCCAGCTTTCTTGTTCATCTTACTAACTTTTGCCTACATCCATTGCTTTCCACTATTCACTTTCCAGTCTCTCTCTCCTTCTTTCCAGCTACTCCCTCATTTCAGCCCTCCCACATTCTTTCCAGCTTCTACATTCCTCTTTCTAACTACTACCATTTTTGCTTCATTCCTCCCTTTTTCCAGCTAATCATTCCCTTCATAATTCCCTCTTCTAGTGTCTCCCCTCCATGTCTTCTTCCTTTTTTCCATCTACTTACTCCATCACTCTCTCACCCTTTCCAGCTATTGATGCCATCCCTCTTTTCACCTCACCGTCCCTCTTTCCAGCTACTCTATCCATCCTTCCCTCATTCCAGTCTCTGCCTCCTCTCTAGCATAACCACAGTATCCCTCCTTGTAACTCTTCCTCATTTCGCTTACTTCCCCCCTCCTGCCCTGTTTCCAGCTACTCCCTCCGTCCTTCTTTCAAGCTGTCCCCTCTACCCACTCCCAGTTTTAGATTATCTCCCTCATCAAGTCATCCATCTTACCAGCTTCTTTCTCCCCCATTACCTCTCTCTCTATATCTCAATTCTTCCCCATTTCTAGCTTCTCCTCCTCCCCAGCTACTGCATCTATCCTTCACTGTCCACACTAGTGGGGCCTGAAAACTTTTTTGCTGGTAGGCCCTGTGTGCCCCAGTCTGACACTGGTTCTAAGGGCTGGTTCTTGAACCACTAACTGGCCAGTTTGCACAGTTGACTGTTAAAGTGGGCTTGGCTGTTCAGTTTATATTAAAGATAATTAAAACTGCCTGTATGTCATAATATCATTTTGTTGGTAATATAAATTATCTTAGAGAAATTATCATTTATTTGTTGGTGGCATGACCTTTATATTTTGTGGCACAGTGCAGCACTTTATTCTGATGAGTTAATCTGCTGGACCATTATTATCACACATTGGGTTGTTAATAAATATAGTCCACAAACTGGGGACATTTCTAGTATCACTTTGAGCAATATAGTTTGGCCCTGAAGATAACTAATTAGCAAACTGTGCAAGGGATCACCACAGAGTGTAATACCATGCCAGCAAAATATAAAGCTTAATTTCTTAGAAACTATTTGTTTTGCCAAAGCATGAATAGTGCAACATATAGGCAGATTTTAATTAAGTGTAAAACAAACTGCTCTTGACCCTACAGTCAGAAGGAATACACTGTCTGAGACATAATGATTGAAATGGTAAGTTTATTTGCCTTCCCGGAGGTACTGTTATGAGAGATAGAAGATGCATTGTCAGGATTGTTGAAGCAGTAGGACATGGAAGTGAGATGGATGTTTTTGTTAATTTTAGGACTAAGGATTTAGCCACAAATTAGATCAGGGCAGAGCAGGAAGAGTTTTGTCAGCCAGGAAATTATCTTGGTGAGGTGGCATTGTTGGTTTCTTTTCTGCAGTTTTACCTGTGTACAGACAAGAAGATGGTAGGATGTTTCTTATCTGCTGTTTTAACTCTTACTTAAATAGGTGGTGTAAAAAGAAAGGCTTTGGATTCACTGGTTCTTGGGTAGCCATTGGTGACATTGGTTCCAACGGCCGTTTAGAGAGACTGTTTACATCTAGGGATGGGCGAAAGTTGTCGCTGTGTTCCAGCGAAAAATTCCACGAAAACAACGTTGTTGTTTGCTTTTTGTGGGAAAATCCGCTTTAAAACTAGCGATTAAAATTTTCTCATTTTCTGCCCATTGGCCAAAATATTTTGCCATTTTTTCAATCACTAGACATGTTCCATCCACTGATTTCCGTGTTTTTTGCCTTTTCGCTATAAAAATGTGAAGTATTTGCGGAAATCAAACACAATAGAATCAGCAAAGGTAGACGTGCTGTGCTATTCTACTTTGATACTTTGGCAAAATTGAGGCAAAGAGGCTCATAGTGACTGCTATCAGTAGGGGCAGGTTGAAAAATAATCAGTGGAGGAACTGGAAGGACCTTTATTAGTGTTGAGCGAGCATGCTCGGCCGATGCTCGGATCGGCTCGAGCATCGCTCTGCTCGGCACATGGCGGTACTCGTACGAGTACCGCATGTGCTCGCCCGCCATGTTCGGGTCTCCTCCCCGCACGTTTCGCGGCTGCTGCGCAGCCAATAAACGTGCAGGGAGGCTCTGACATCAGTGTAATGCCAGCAGCCATGTTGGCTGCTGGCATTACACTGATTGGCTGGCCAGAACCCGTGGTCGGGTGCTGTATAGCACCTGACCAGCGAGTTCGGCTCAGTCTTAGCCAGGAAGAGATGAGGATAGGAAGGGAAAGTCAGTGTAGGGAGAAGAAAAGTGTTGTTGAACAAAAAAAAAGAACCAAAAGTCCTTTTTAGGACTACTGTGTGTGGGGGCAGAAGTTTATTTTGTGTGGGGGGAAAAAAAACAAAAAAAAAAAAAAAATTCATATATTCTGTTTAGTGTGCAAAGTTGCAGATTACAGGCAGCACATTCTGTTTAGTGTGCAAAGTTGCAGATTAGAGCACATTCTGTTTATTGTGCAAAGTTGCAGATTAGAGCACATTCTGTTTAGTGTGCAAAGTTGCAGATTAGAGCACATTCTGTTTAGTGTGCAAAGTTGCAGATTAGAGCACATTCTGTTTAGTGTGCAAAGTTGCAGATTAGAGCACATTCTGTTAAGTGTTCAAACTGTAAAATATCAAAGTCACATATTCCATTCAGTGTGCGTTGCCGCAGTTTAGCAGCACATTCTGTGTACTGTGCACAGTTGCAGAATAGGAAGAAATACTGTTAAGTCTTCAAACTGTAAAATATCAAAGTCACATATTCCATTCAGTGTGCGTCGCCGCAGTTTAGCAGCACATTCTGTGTACTGTGCACAGTTGCAGAATAGGAAGAAATACTGTTAAGTCTTCAAACTGTAAAATATCAAAGTCACATATTCCATTCAGTGTGCGTCACCGCAGTTTAGCAGCACATTCTGTGTACTGTGCACAGTTGCAGAATAGGAAGAAATACTGTTAAGTCTTCAAACTGTAAAATATCAAAGTCACATATTCCATTCAGTGTGCGTCACCGCAGTTTAGCAGCACATTCTGTGTACTGTGCACAGTTGCAGAATAGGAAGAAATACTGTTAAGTCTTCAAACTGTAAAATATCAAAGTCACATATTCCATTCAGTGTGCGTCGCCGCAGTTTAGCAGCACATTCTGTGTACTGTGCACAGTTGCAGAATAGGACGAAATACTGTTAAGTCTTCAAACTGTAAAATATCAAAGTCACATATTCCATTCAGTGTGCGTCGCCGCAGTTTAGCAGCACATTCTGTGTACTGTGCACAGTTGCAGAATAGGAAGAAATACTGTTAAGTCTTCAAACTGTAAAATATCAAAGTCACATATTCCATTCAGTGTGCGTCACCGCAGTTTAGCAGCACATTCTGTGTACTGTGCACAGTTGCAGAATAGAAAGAAATACTGTTAAGTCTTCAAACTGTAAAATATCAAAGTCACATATTCCATTCAGTGTGCGTCACCGCAGTTTAGCAACAAATTCTGTGTACTGTGCACAGTTGCAGAATAGGAAGAAATACTGTTAAGTCTTCAAACTGTAAAATATCAAAGTCACATATTCCATTCAGTGTGCGTCACCGCAGTTTAGCAACAAATTCTGTTTACTGTGCACAGTTGCAGAATAGGAAGAAATACTGTTAAGTCTTCAAACTGTAAAATATCAAAGTCACACATTCCATTCAGTGTGCGTCACCGCAGTTTAGCAACAAATTCTGTTTACTGTGCACAGTTGCAGAATAGGAAGAAATACTGTTAAGTCTTCAAACTGTAAAATATCAAAGTCACATATTCCATTCAGTGTGCGTCACCGCAGTTTAGCAACAAATTCTGTTTACTGTGCACAGTTGCAGAATAGGAAGAAATACTGTTAAGTCTTCAAACTGTAAAATATCAAAGTCACATATTCCATTCAGTGTGCGTCACCGCAGTTTAGCAGCACATTCTGTGTACTGTGCACAGTTGCAGAATAGGAAGAAATACTGTTAAGTCTTCAAACTGTAAAATATCAAAGTCACATATTCCATTCAGTGTGCGTCACCGCAGTTTAGCAGCACATTCTGTGTACTGTGCACAGTTGCAGAATAGGAAGAAATACTGTTAAGTCTTCAAACTGTAAAATATCAAAGTCACATATTCCATTCAGTGTGCGTCACCGCAGTTTAGCAGCACATTCTGTGTACTGTGCACAGTTGCAGAATAGGAAGAAATACTGTTAAGTCTTCAAACTGTAAAATATCAAAGTCACATATTCCATTCAGTGTGCGTCACCGCAGTTTAGCAGCAAATTCTGTTTACTGTGCACAGTTGCAGAACAGGAAGAAATACTGTTAAGTCTTCAAACTGTAAAATATCAAAGTCACATATTCCATTCAGTGTGCGTCACCGCAGTTTAGCAGCAAATTCTGTTTACTGTGCACAGTTGCAGATTTGCAGCACATATTCCGTGTAATATGAAGAAGGCGGGTAAAAAGGGACGGGGAAGTGGACGTGATCCTGATAGTTCAGGGCGCGGGTCAGGACGCGTAGAAACTGTGCCTGGTGCCAGAGCACAAGAAAGAAAGACATCCACCATACCTAGCTTCATGTCTCATTTTACAGGGCGTCGCAGGACATCACTCTCGAGGTCCGACCACTGCGAACAGGTGGTCGGTTGGATGTCAGCTGATACTGCTTCCAGTCGGTTAAGCACCACCCTGTCTTCCACCAAGTCCACTCTCAGTAGCCAAGAGTCTGGTCAACATAATCCTCACTCTGATCATCCTTCCTCCCACCATAGACGGTCTGGTCAAAGAAGTGATCCCACACTGGGATATAGTGAGGAGCTCGTCTCATCACCAATCCTTCATTTGACCCTCTCTCCAAGCACGCTTGCAGAGGAACATGACATCTTGTGCCCTGATTCACAACCTCTAGAGGGTACCCAATCACAAGAAGATGACAGATGTGAACGGCATTTAAGGTCAAAGGAAGTAGTGGATGATGATGATGATGATGAGACACAGTTGCCATTAAATCAACCACTATTACTGTCTCAAGACCTTGTTGAGGAGGATGATATACAGTTGTCAATGACTGAGTATGTGGTGGGATCAAGACATGAGGAGGATGATCAGAGTGAGGAAGTGGAGGAGGACTTGGTGGACGATGAGGTGACTGACCCCACCTGGGAAGGTGTAGAGCCGAGCGATGACAGCAGTCCTGAGGGTGAGCCATCTGCAGCACCGCAACAGGCTGGAAGAGGCAGTGGTGTGGCTACAGAAAGAAGGCGGACCGCACCAAACCGGCCCGCAAATGTTCCACGGAGCACCCCCTTGCGTAAATCTACCTTGCCAAGGGGTAGGTGTTCCGCGGTATGGCGTTTTTTTAAGGAAAGTGCGGACGACAAAAGAATTGTAGTTTGCAACCTGTGCCACACCAGAATGAGCCGAGGCATGAACACTAGAAACCTCACCACCACCAGCATGATCCGACACATGGCATCCAAGCACCGTAGTAAGTGGGAGGAACGCCTGGATCGCCCATCTGTGTCTGCAGGCCACACCACTGCCTCCTCTTCCCCTGTTTTCGGTGCCGGCCAATCGCCTGTCGAAGGCGCAGGCCCGCATACCTCCCGCCCTGCACCTGTACCATCTGAAGCACCATCAGCGACCACATCCACTTCCCTGTCCCAGCGCAGCGTCCAAATGTCGTTACCCCAGGCATTTGAGCGCAAGCGAAAATACCCAGCCACCCACCCACAGGCCATAGCACTAACCTCGCACCTTTCCAAATTACTGGCCATCGAAATGCTGCCATTTAGGCTTGTGGAGACTGAGTCCTTCCGCAGCCTGATGGCAGCAGCTGTCCCTCGGTACGTGGTCCCCAGCCGCCACTACTTTTCCCGGTGTGCCATCCCCGCATTACACCACCATGTGTCCCGTAACATCACCCGTGCCCTGACCAACGCAGTTACTGGGAAGGTCCACTTAACGACTGACACATGGACAAGTGCTTGTGGCCAGGGACGCTACATTTCCCTGACGGCACACTGGGTGAATGTCGTGGAGGCTGGGAGCGACTCGGACCCTGGGATGGCACGGGTGCTACCCACGCCGAGGATTGCGGGCCCTACCTCCATCAGGGTTTCCGCCAGCACCTACGTTATTGGCTCCTCCTCCTCCGTTTCCACCTCCGAATTTTCTGCACGCAGCGCCACTCCCCCATCAGCCAGTAGCTGGAAGCAGTGTAGCACTGCAGTGGGGAAGCGTCAACAGGCCGTGCTGAAGCTGATCTGCCTTGGGGACAAACAGCACACGGCCTCAGAGCTGTTGCAGGGGATTAGTCACCAGACCGAGCAGTGGCTCTCGCCACTCAACCTGCAACCAGGCATGGTTGTGTGTGATAATGGGCGTAACTTGGTGGCGGCTTTGGAGCTCGGCAAGCTCACACACGTACCATGCCTAGCGCATGTATTTAATTTAGTGGTTCAGCGATTTCTAAAAACCTACCCCAATGTGCATGATCTCTTGACCAAGGTGCGCCGCGTGTGTGCACATTTCCGTAAGTCATCAACAGCTTCAGCCGGCCTGTTGAAGCTGCAGCAGCGCTTACAATTGCCAGCTCACCGGCTGCTGTGTGACGTGAGCACGCGCTGGAACTCCACCTTCCACATGTTGGCCCGGCTTTGTGAGCAGCAGAGGGCAGTAGTGGAGTACCAGCTGTTACACGGTCGTCGCCTCTCCGTTCAACTTCCTGTAATCAGAAGTGAGGAGTGGGAATGGATGTCAGACCTCTGTGAGGTTTTACACAATTTTGAGGAATCGACACAGATGGTGAGCGGCGATAACGCTATTATCAGTGTAACCATCCCACTTCTGTGTCTACTGAAACGCTCGCTGCTCACAATTAAAACTGACGCTTTGCATGTGGAAGAGGTGGAAATGCGGGAGGAAGAGCTTACACAAGGTGATAGCCAGAGCACCCTCACTTCGTCTTCTCAGCGACAATTGGAGGAGGCGGAGGAGGAGGAGGAGGAGGAGGAAGACACGGTTGCCTCCGCTACAGAGGGTAGCCATGGAACTTTAGTTCCATCTCTTCAGCGTGGGTGGGCAGAAGAGGAGGAAGAGGATGAGGAGATTGAGAGTCATCCTCCTGGTGAGGACAGCGAAATCTTGACTGTTGGTACTCTGGCACACATGGCTGACTTTATGTTAGGCTGCCTTTCCCGTGACCCACGCGTTACACGCATTTTAGACAACACGGATTACTGGGTGTTCACCCTTCTGGACCCCCGCTAGAAAGAGAATTTCTCATCTCTCATTCCTCCGGTGGAGAGGACAAGCAAAATGGTGCAATACCAGAAGGTTCTTGTTGAAAAATTGCTCCAAAATTTTCCATCTGACAACGCTGGCGGCAGAGTACGTGCTACCTTGGCCAACCGAGAAGGGGAGAAAAGGGGAGCACACAGCAGTTCCGACAAAGGCAGGGCAACACTCTCCAAGGCGTGGGACACCTTCATGACACCCCGCCAGCACCCTCACCCTGATGCGCAGCCTAGTGTCACAAGGAGGGAAAAGTTTTGGAAGATGGTGAAGGAGTACATAGCAGACCGTGTCAGCGTCCTCAATGATCCCTCTGTGCCTTAGAACTACTGGGTGTCCAAGATGGACACGTGGTATGAACTGGCACTCTACTCCTTGGAGGTGCTGGCCTGCCCTGCCGCCAGCGTTCTGTCTGAGCGGGTATTTAGTGCTGCTGGTGGCATCATAACAGATAAGCGTATCCGCCTTTCCACCGACAATGCTGATAGGTTGACACTTATAAAAATGAACAAGGCCTGGATTTCCCCTGACTTCTCCACTCCACTGGAGGAAAGCCCCGGGGGAACATAAACTCACTTTATATATGTTATTTACAATGATGGGAATACTCTGTATTCCCATTCACCCCTTCCACCCAAAAAACGGGTATATGGTTGACTCTCTTCCATATACCCGGTGATATAATTTTTATATAGGGCCAGCTCACCAGCGGGCCCTGTGATATAATTTTTATATAGGGCCTGCTCACCAGCGGGCGCTGTTTGACAATTTTTGTATAGGTCAGCTCACCAGCGGGCCTTCTCATATAATGTTTTATTGGGTCAGCTCTCTAGCGGGCCCTCTCATATAATCTTTTATAGCGTCAGCTCACTAGCGGGCCTTCGCATATAATGTTTAGGATGGTCAGCTCCGCAGCAGACCCTCACCCATAATGTTTTAGATGGTCGGCTCAGCGCACGTTTCCCTCTTAATCATGGCCTCATTTCAGAAAAATCAAGGAAATTTTTGGGAGAATTTGCCTCTGCGCACGTTTCCCTCTTAATCATGGCCTCAGTTCAGAAAAATCGAGGAAATTTTTGGGAGAATTTGCAGATGATATACAAGTAAATATACAGCAAATACTGTTTGGTAACAATTTTTCGCCTAAAGTCGTTTTTATCTTCCTTTTTGTGTGTTTTACGGTCAGTCTGTAAAAATGGCGTACTACGGGCGAAAGATCGTTCCCAGCAGCGATGTTGGAGTCCAAGATGCATCCAGACATCCTCCCTATGCTGTCCCTGAACCATTTCTGTGGTGTTTCCATCATTTTCTGCCCTTTTCCTATGGACCAGGCACCCTCCCCTCATCAGAGCAGGGGGTGCCTGGTGTAATGCTCGAGTCCTCCCATTGACTTCAATGGGGCTCGGGTGCTCGGCCGAGCACTCGAGCTTCCGGGGGTGTTCGGTCAGAGCACCCGAACACCCGAGCATTGGGGTGCTCGCTCATCACTAACCTTTATATGTCCACTGAGTCTGAGGAGGAGTAGGAAGTGAGCACTACTGAACCAATGCTGTCCAGTCCCTATAAATCACCCCAAGGGATCTTGGGGAATTTAATGGGAAGGGAGGGAGGAATGGGAAGGGAGGGAGAAATAGGTAGTACTAGTGAGAGCAGGACAGGTCAGCTGCCTATGCCTGCTGCAAGATGTGCTGCCTCTGCTGCCACCATTGCTGCCCCTGTTGAAACCAGTGTTTTGCCTGCTGCCAGTGCTGAACCTGCTGCCACCACTATAGTGCCTGCTGTCAGATGTGCTGCCCCTGTTGCCAGTGCCACCGTTGCTGTGCTTCTGCCAGTGTTGAAGCTGCTGCCACAAGTGCTGAAGCTGCTAGTATGTCTTGTAATACTCAGGAGGGAGAGAAGGAGAAGATGATGCCAAGTCTGACAGCAGGGGGCACACTTGCCATCCCCAAGCAGTCCCGCCAGTGCTAGTACTACTACTACTAAGAAGGTCTAGCAGCTTGTCAGTGTTAGGAGTGAAGGATGGGGTAATCAATATCCTTATATTACTGGTGGCTGTGAGTAGGAAGACTCTGGGGCTGAACTTGATGTGGTTGGTATTAGTAATAGTAACAGTGATGGTGAAGCAGCCGGTGGGACTAGTGTTAGGGGAGTGGTAGGGGAAGCATTTGAGAGCATCCAGACTAGCGGACACGAGCCCACACCATTCCTCTGGCTTTGGGAGTCCCCTTCCCTTCACTACAGTGTCCAAGTTGAACTTGATCCTTAAGAGTTCAGAACTGGTGTTGGGGGAGAGCAGGCTTAGAATTAATACCACCACCACGAGCAGGAGCACAGTTGAGATCCCTGTTCCTGCTGCTAGTGCTGCCATTCTGCCTTCTTTATGTCAAAAAGAAAAGAGAAGTGTGACATTAGTGAACCCACTGTCACATTGCTTGTCACCTCCTCCAAGCAGCAGTGAGAGGTCTGGACTAGTGGTGCTGGTGGTGTTAGAAAATCCGGGGTGGAAGAGACATAGATGGCCTTTTTATCAGAAACTGAGAAGGAATGGGAGACAGGGATGAGGATGGGCATCACCACCACCACCACCAGCAGTATGCTTTGGGAATTTGAGGAGTGTGCAACTGCTCTAAATCCTGCTGCTGATGCTGCTGAGAAGCAAGGGCAGCAGGATGCTGAGGAGCAGGCTAGTGTGCCACAGACCACCATGGACACAGTGAGAATGGGGTCAACAAGTGATGTGGGACTAGGACAGGTTCCAATTGCCAGTGGCAGCAATACTCCTGGTCCTAGTTACAGTGCTGAATCTCAGGCAGTAGCAGCAACAACAGCAACATTCTCTGCTGCCACAGACAATGAAGGGGAATGTGGAGGACAAAAAGAAAGAGACCATTCTTCTCCACCTGTTCCCTCCCCCTGGAAATCATGGGTGTGGGACTATTTTTCTCTTGGAGTAGGTACACTGCAGTCATCATCACCAGTGGCACTGTGTAAAATTTGTGACAAGTCAGTGAGAAGGGGAAAGGAGTGAACACACCTTGGTACAACCTTCCTGATTTCACACATGAAATACAGACACCATGACATTTATGTCAAACATGTTAAAGCCAAACACCCATTACAGAAATCTAGCACCGCTGTTACTCTACCCCCTGACTCTCCAGAAAGGCAACAAGAGGCGAAGTGGAGATCAAAGAGGAGGAAGAATAAAGAAACCCAGACACTGGACGTTCCATGATGATCTAAACAACTAGCTTGCCATCAACATCACCTTCTTTCTCTAGGGTGACAACTACATTTTCTGCCAGTCCACCTCTTTCATCCTTACTTCCTCCACCAAATGATAGTCACTCAGTTGATGTTAGGATGTGGCAGTTTGTCTCTACCCATTGCACACTGTGTGGTGCACTGACCACACACGCCAGTGTGGTAGAGGAGAATCGATACCAGGTCATCAAGCGACATCTGAGGATATTCCATCCCGCAAAATATGCAAGGATGCTGACAGGGAGGGCTCATCATTACTATTAAACTGTCAGCAAGTTGTCATGTGTCCTTAGCGGAGTCTGGACAAGGGGTATAGTGACAGTGGCAGTACTTGGTTTCTGGTGTCATGGTGTTTGGATACAGTTGTTCTCCCAGATGTTATTTACCACACAAACACTGTGCACATTGCAGTTGCTGATGAGAGCTACAGTTCCTGCTCTCAAGGTAAAATTTATATTCTAATAACAACACACCCATGATTTTGGAGGAGGGGCAGGTGGAAAAGAATTATTTGGCCAACTGTATCGTTACTTGTAAAGTATCATTATTTCACAAGTCACCCCGTGACAGTACGAAAGGGCCATGAACTCTGACAGTACAGATACAGGTGGGCAACAGTTGTCTAATTTCCTTACCAGGATGGATATGCAGGAACAACATCTGTAGTGTTGCAGATGCTTCTAGACCGCACTGTGCATCTTGATAAGCCTGCGCAACCAGTGCAAACAATGGTGGCCTCCTCTGTATCGGCATCAGTAATAACCATTCAGGTGGAAAATACGAGTTATAGAGGGTTGACAGGAGCCACTCCACTCCCTCTAAGATACGATGGGGAACCCACGTTGTGTCGTGGGTTCATAAACCAGCTCGGAATTTTTTTGGAACTAGTGCCGAATGTGTTATAAAGTGAAATAAGCAAGGTGGGCTTTATGATTTCCTTGTTGACTGGCAAAGCTTTGGCATGGGCCAATCCATTATGGGAGACGGCCAAATAAAAAGACGTATTAATAATTAACTTGTTACTTCAGTATATAGGAAAAGTACAGCTACTAATAGCCTATTGTATGCCGATAGTGCCCACTCAAAGCCCCTAATTTTGGGAATCCCTACAGGCCAATACACAAGGATCAGGCACCTGTGTACAACAATGGAAAATTTTAAAAGAGGCTAAACTACTACAATTTAGATTTCTCCAAAGGGGTTATAGTATAAAACTATTTAAGCGAGCTTATAATAAAGCCCTTCAAGCAGAGAGGGGTGAATTACTAATGAGTAAGTCACAAAAGAGACGTGAAAAGACATCAAAGGAAGTTAGATTGATTGGCACATATAATGCCCAAAGTGATGCGATCACTAACATTTTGAAAAACATTGGCACTGTCTCCATCTTGATTCAAACCTGGCACAGGTCGTAGGTATGACCCCAAGGATTACATACAGGAGAAGTGCTAATATTAAAGATCAAATAGTACACAGCCACTATCAAACATCAACCAGTGAAAACTGGTTAAAATATTCGATAACAGGTTACTTTAAATGTAACAACTGTACTGCATGTATTAACATCAAGAAAACTAACACTTTTATTGTAAATCAATATGAGTATAAAATCAAAGATTTTATAAATTGTAAAAGCAGTGGTATCATTTATCTGATGCAGTGTGAGTGTCATAAGATCTATGTTGATAAAACAATAAGACAATTTAGACAGCGGGTATTAGAGCATATAGGTGATGTAAGGAATGCCCTTGACACCCTGGTGGCTAGACATTTTATCAATGTATATAACTTGAATATCTCAGTCATGTCATTCATTGGAATTCAGAAAATAACATTGATGAATCGGAAAGGCAATATAGATCTACTACTACTTAAAAAAAAAAAAGCGGAATGGACATATCGCAATGGAAGAGACAGGGTTAAATTAAGGTTTTACATTTAAGCCTTTCATTCAGTAAATCTAGCAGATATATATTAAGTCAATATTAAGTCAATTGTAAGGATTAAAATAACAATGGATTCGTATGTAAAGCACGTCTTTTGGAAGGTTTACATTTTCAAATGATCTTAGATTTTAAGATTACTGGATATTGGACATTAGGATAAACACACTGGGAATGTGCATAAGAAGTGTCTTCATCCATATAAAAAACAGGATCTAGTAAAATAGATCTCAATAAACATTCATTATGAATACTGTATTAATGTATGAAATTGTTGAATTGATACAGATCAAAAGTGCCCCAACATCTAAAGGGTTAAAAAAGGTTAGAGTAACTTAATATATATATATATATATATATATATATATATATATATATATATTTTTTTTTTTTTTTTTTTTTTTGTGGGGGAAATATGGATATTCAAGTAAACCTTAAATGCAATGAATTGGTATGTACAGGGTTATCCGTATTGAATAAAATAAAAGGATGTGGGCACAATAGTAGAGAGGTAATAAAGTACTGCAATGTACAAGTAAAGTTATATTGTAATACAATGATCTGTAACAACTAGGATATCTTAAATAAAAAAAGTTGTAATGGGTTAATACGGCACGGTCGGTCAAAGTGACTGAGAGAACTTAGGAGAAGGGTATATCTAAGAGTTTTGCATTTTGAATAATTTTGATCTTAAATGGGAGCTGTATTTTTGTAACGGTTTGTTTGACACACAGACACAGTAGGTTTGGATAAAACACAATTTTATTGAACAATGATAATAACAATAACCCTCACGGGTCCTGTAATATATATACAATATAGTACAGACACAAGATAGGTTATAATGAAATAGGCCCACACCGGTCCAGTATATGCAGGTAATCCAGAGTTCAATATACTGACACAGGTCAGGCAGTTCTTGTGTGAATCTCAGTTGGACAGCACTGAATGGGTTACTATTAGGCCAAGAGTACTGACAGGCCCTAATAGTGCAAGGCCCTTTAAGAAGCTCAATCAAATGGAGAGAGCACAAAATCGAGTAACGCCCAAAAGTAATGGAGACCAGATCAACTTGAGGACTGCCGTAGCAGTAACGGAGACTGAGCAACTTGTGACTGCCGTAGCAGTAACGGATACTGAGCAACTTGTGACTGCCGTAGCAGTAACGGATACTAAGCAACTTGGGCACTGCCGTAGCAGTAACGGAGACTGAGCAACTTGGGCACTGCCGTAGCAGTAATGGAGACTGAACAGCTTGCCCTGAGAGGCACCCAACCGGGGACTGCACGGGAGTGAGGACGCAGAGAAATGTCGCCTGGGTAACACTGAGGCAACGGAGACCAGACTGCAGCGAACTGTCTGGAGACAGCGAAGATCCTGACACCACCCCAACCGGAGACCGGATAAGGCGTGCAGGAGAGGAACGCAACCACAGTAGCCCAGCCGGGCTGGAGCCACACACACAGAGCAGGAACTACAGCCAATCAGAGTCGGTACACAGAGCAGGAACGTCAGCTAGGCCGGGTTGGTACACAGGCAGGAACAAGATGCAGAGTCGTCAGGCAGGCTGGGTTGATACACTGAGATCACACGAATAACAGGAACAAACGCTGCTACTGAAACACCGCGAAAGGGCACTGGAGAAGTGCCAGAACCCAGCATTTAAGGACAAATGCTGCGTGGGACAATAACAGTGCAGCCAATAGCGTAAGCAGGAGTGGAAACTGACAGAATGTAGCCAAATAGCACAGGTACTGTGATAATTTTGGAGAGAGCTGGTGCACCAATCACAAAGAGAAGTGACAAAATTTGAAATGAGGACTAACGGATAACGAGGGTATTTAAAGCACTTGAGGGCAGACCATTTTTGCTATAGTTCCCCTGATGAAGCCGACGGGAGTCCGGTGAAATGCGTTGGGCTATAGATTAGTCATGTGAGTTAAAACCTATTCATGAATCCACATGGAAATATACAGTAGCACGGTATTAATAACCGGCACAACATTTATAGGAGTTTATATAGATAGACTCTTGATCTCCAATCTGGTATAACAGGTTTATCCTACCAGCTCGAATATAGATCAACAGTGATGATATCAAGTCAGTTAGTTAGGTGCCGGTTGTTGACTAGTTAAGTTATAGATATACTTTTGGTCTCCGATCTGGTATAAGGAGTGCGACCTACCAGCTCGAATAGAGACCAACAAGAGACGATATAAAACTAGAAAATTAAGGTGTGGGTTTGAACACAAGATTAGAGCTATACATTTACAGGTAGAGTTAATACATCCTAAAGAAATGTTTCCCTAAGATAAGACTCTAGGGGGAGATAAGTAGATTTGTACTCTCTTAGACTATGGAATAAGGTGTCAAACTGCCTATCCCAATAGAAAGACTGAAGTCATTGTGTATAACAGAAGCTGTGTGAATGGGCTCTAAACCACTTAAAGGCAAAGATTGCTACCTGTCTTGTATTTAAAATCAGTATATTTTGTAGGGCAGAATGTGGATTATATAAGGAATAGGTTCATCATTCCTTGTTGAATACTGAGGTTTTTAGGATTGCGCATCTAATTTAACATGTGACGACCCAAACATTTTAAATGTATATGTCTTGAATTTTGATATTCATAAAGTAATTCTTTGAATGTTGTTACCCCTATAAATAATAGTTAAGATATGGGATTGTTAAAATTAGGATAACAACGGATTTGAAAGTACTGGACTGGTCTTAAGAATAATGAGAGGGTAGAAAATTAACCCCCCTAGGTATTCACAATATTTTTCTTCAGCAGAGGTAATAAGTCAGGAATTTAGAAACTATATTAGCAGTTATTTAAACAAGATAAAGGGGCTACTATATATATAATATAGCCATCTGCCCCCACATGGTGACAAAGATTATAGAGAGTGTTTGTATGGTGATGTAATCAAGGATACTGCAGTTAGCTTTAAACATCAGTACAGAGCTATGGTATATAAAATAAAAAATATGAGGGAAATAATAGTATAGTATGTGTACAAAAGCTTGTTGTTTACGGGATAAACTTCCTGAACTAATTACAATAATGAATAGTGTAAATTTGGATGAGATGGTTATAATTGAGTCTTGGTACAATGAATCTCATGACTGGGACATAATTATACCTGGGTACAATATTTACAGAGAATGCAAACAAGAGAAGAGGAGTTGTTCTTTATGTAAAGGATAAAATCAAGTCTACATTAATACAGGGTACTGAGGAAAATTAGAAAGTCTATGGGTAACTATTGAAACTGGTGATAAAGTTGCTTGGATAGGAGTACTTTATAGATGTTCAAGACAAGAAGCATTGGATAAAGCATTGATGAAATAACAATGATGTCCATGAGAGGAGATGTGATAATTATGGGAATTTTAATGTGTCAGATGTGGACTGGTAGGTTCCTTTTGCTGTATCATAAAGGAGTAGAGACATCCTGCATTACTTGCTAGGGGCATCCATTGTATAGCTGGTGAAGGAATAAACTCGCAAGGAAGAAATACCACCTTTGGTTCTCACAAATATTGGTACAATGTCAGATGTATCTGTGGGAGAGAGCATGGGAACCAATGATCACCAGTCAGTGTGGTTTAATATACTGGTAATATCAGTGAGCAACTACGCGAAAACAAAAGCCTTCCATTTTGGGCAGAATTTTATGAAAGCAATTCCTTAGCAGAGAGGAGCTTGCCTTATTGTATGTAGAGACAATGGGAGCAACTAAAAAAATATTTTAGGCACTGAATTTAGGCACGTAAACAAAGATAAAAGAAAAAGAAAACCAATATGGCTCTCTAGAGAGGTGGCAGGTATTGTAAAGAATAACATATGGACAGACAGGAAATACAGGCAGACTCAGAGGGATATAGAAAAGTTTAGAAGGTTAAACAGAAGGAAGCTAAGAGCATTATAAAATGTTCTAAAGAAGAAGAAAACATTGCATAATGTGTAAAAAGGGTTACCAAACTTTCTTTAGGTATACTAGTGAAAAAAGAATAAGCAGAATAATAAGATTAAAGTTAGTAAATGGTATACATGTTGAGTGAGATTATGAAATAATAGAGTGTCTATGTAATAAGGTATTGAACTGATTTTTAAACACGTCAAAGACTGTATTCACAGAGAGTTACCAGTCCACTGAAGTAAACAGGAGCGCTACCGGTGCTGACACAAAGGCAACACTTGCAACCAGTTTTGACAGAGTGGAGCGGAGCCAGTGACAATGTACCGGTGCAATCACGGAGGCAACACTTGCAACTGGCGTTGACAGAGTGGAGCGGAACCAATGGCAATGTGACGGTGCAATCACGGAGACAACATTTGCAACCAGCTTCGACAGAGTGGAGCGCAACCAATGGCAATGTACCGGTGCAATCACGGAGGCAACACAGGCAACCGGTTTTGACAGAGTGGAGCGTAACCAATGGCAATGTACCGGTGCAATCACGGAGGCAACACAAGCAACCGGTTTTGACAGAGTGGAGCGTAGCCAATGGCAATGTACTGGTGCTCTCACGGAGGCAACACTTGCAACCGGTTTTGACAGGGTGGAGCGTAGCCAGTGGCCATGTACTGGTGCAATCATGGAGGCAACACAAGCAACCGGCTTTGACAGAGTGGAGCGTAGCCAATGGCAATGTACCGGTGCTCTCACGGAGGCAACACTTGCAACCGGTTTAGATAGAGTGGAGTGCAGCCAATGGCAATGTACCGGTGCTATCACGGAGGCAACACTTGCAACTGGTTTTGACAGAGTGGAGTTTAGCCAATGGCAATGTACCGGTGCTATCACGGAGGCAACACTAGCAACCGGTTATACAGAATGGAGTACTAGGCCAGAGGCAAAATGGGACAACACTAGGCAAGCCTGCGGGTGCAGAGGTGCCAGACAAGGTAAGGCACCAGAAGTCAGAATGTCGCCGAGGCAACCAGGACCAAAACGGACATCTGCCGAGTCGGAGCGCAGGAACAGGAATGACAGCCAGGCCGGATCAGAACACAGGAGCAGGAATGTCAGCCAGTCCGAGTCGGTACACAGAAGCAGGAATGTCAGCCAGTCTGGGTCGGTGCACAGGAGCAGGAACATCAGCCAGGCCGGGTCGATACACAAACGGAGACTGAAGAATAGTCAGACAATCCGGATCAGTACACAGGCGCAGGACTGGAGAGTAGTCAAGCAAGCCAAGTCGTTACACTGGAAACTTCTTGAGCAACGTAGCACTGGCACAGGAACACCACAAAAGGGCAATGTGTGGGTGCATATATAAAGGCCATACTGGGCGGGCCTAACACAGGGCAACCAATGAGAACCTCATATGGGATAACTGACAGAAAAATAAAAACAAGAAATCACGGGCACCATGTTACTGCCCCTTTTACTGATGTAACACTACTCACCTCAGAGCAGCAAGACTATCTGGATGGATCACAGAGAGGGACAATCTTCAATTAGCATAAGGGAAAAACCTGAAAAACCTTTCAAGGGGGGCAGGGTTTTCATTGTTCTCACAGTAAGAAGACTGTCTCTTGCTTTTATCTGTCAAGCAACCAGATTCCACATCTGAGGTGAGCAGTGTTACACTAGGTAAAAGGAGCAGGAGGGGGATACTTTATCATTCAATTACTCTTGAACTACAACTCTGACAGTATTGAAACAACACTCTCCATGGCCCAAATACTATGAACATTAATTACTATGAGCCTTTAATCAATCTCTGTTGACAGGAGTTGTTCTAGATGACTGAAATATTGCCACTGTAGTGCCACTACTCACAAAAGGCAGTAGAGAGGACTCTACACTATTGAATTGAATAAATGTTTCATATCCGAAGTTTTATGACATGCAACATCCAAGGCGGCATGACTGTACAACAGGAAGATCTTGCCAAACAAATCTGGTTGAATTTTTCTATTATGTTACTCATGAAAGAGACAAAGGTGGAGCAGTAGATTGAGATTTTATTAAAGCTTTTGATACTGTACCACACAGAAAACTGATTCACAAGATGCATAGCTTAGGACTGGACTAAAAAGTAGTTTATTGGATAAATTATTGTCTGAAGGCCAGCAAACAGTATGTTATATTGAATGGTATTTATTCAGGGGCAGGATGTGTTATTTGTAGAGTGCCACAGGGGTCAGTTATATGGCCTGTTCTCTTCAATATCTTCATCAGTAGGGTGACCACATATCTAGGCTGGCATTCAGGGACACTTCAGAGATGAGAGTAGCAGAGTACTTGTTCTTGGCTTTGGTGCAGTCATGCGGAAGAGGTCATTGTACATCACCAGACATAAGTACACTGTCTGCTCTTTATCTGGCGCACCACAGAGTTCTAAACAGTAGAGGGGGAACTGCCCTTTGACTGCTGTGACAGATAGTGATGACTGTGGTGGACTACAAGAACAGGTACTTCACGCCCTTAGACTAGCCTTATACTACTACAAAATTGTACTGCAGCTTCTGTTTGATATCAGGATGAAGGCTCCATTCTCTCTAGTGTTTAGCGATCTGTCTGGAGGCCATTTTTTGTAGTCCAGCAGAAGCATCACTTCCTGTCACAGTAGGCAATGGGATGTTCTCCTTCTAGTGTTTAGACCTCTTTGCTCTGGAGTCTTTTTTCCAGGACTTTTTATTGTCCCAGGAAGTCGTCATCAGGGACAAGGGATACACATTCAAAATAAGGGACTGTCCTGGGTAATCAGGGACAGGTGGTCACCCTATTCATCAGTGACATAACTAGTGGTTAAGGTAAGGAGTGCCTTTTTGCAGATCGTTTATCTCCAGGATGTGTGTGTACTACTTTATACACCCATGAAAAAGCCTTCCAGCAGAAGTAGCTGGGGCAAATACTGTTAGGGAATTCAAAATGCCTGGGATAGACATACATTTATTCTAAGAAATAAGACTGTGTATTTTATTAGACATGGAAATGTGCAGACTGGATGGTACAGATATTTCTTTTCTGCTGTTAAAATCCATGTTGGTGACAGATCCAGTTTAAACAGTGATGTTTTCTTCCCATTGGTGCGTACTGACAGCTTCAGTATGAGACTTAAAACTTACCAGTAGACAACAGAAAAATACAATGATGCTGTCTGGTCACCAGGTGGTGCTGCTTCTAATAGTTTGATAAAAAATAAAGCTGTACAAACTTTTAATGATGCATCTCTCATCACTGATAAAACATTTGTTTTACCCAGAACGCCTTGCAATTTCTATCCACTGATCCACTGATGCAGTTAAATAGAGGACTTGCAAGGCACCCTGTTACGGAATGCCTTGCAAATCCTTTATTTACTTGAATGAGATGAACAGATGGTAAATAAGAACTGAAAATCAGAAAACAGCTTGTCTTCTGGTTCTTTCACTGAAGAAATCAGTAATGGCTTTAAACGTTGGAACCCTTTCAGTGCCACAGGGCTGTGCAATGCAACTCCTCCACTTGCCCATCCTAACACATGGCCAGCAGTACATCAACCCTACATGCAAATGCATTTGTTTTTCCTCCTCATCTTGCATAGCTAACAAGTGCACATGGGGAAATATGTTGTATTCTCCATGGGGAAGTGATCAACACACATCACCAGACACACTAAGGGCCATATGTTCAAAGACGTAGCAAAATAGCTTTTGTTGTTTGTAACGATTTTTCAAAGTACAGTGTCGTTGGGATCATTAATATTTTCAGAGAGTGTCGGTTGTGATCGAAAATATGTCATTTGTCCTGACTGAAATTGTCATATGTAACAACAAAAAAATGTCTTAACTAATGACAAAAATATCTTAAAAAAGTCTTAACAACAAAAATGTCTTTAAAAATGTCTTAACTAACGACAAAAATGTCTTCACTAAAGACAAAAATTTTCACATTCAGAACATATTCCCTCCACTTTTTTCTTAAAGGGATAGTAATGTTTCATAATAAAAGCAGCTCTAATTAATTATCATAGTATTTGGACTTTGGAGAGTGTTATTTCAATTCTGTCAGAGTTGTAGTTCAAGAGTAATTCAATGATAAAGTGTCCCCCTCCCGCCCCTTTTACTGATGTAACACTGCTCAGCCAGATCAGAAGGGAGGTGCCCAGGTAGATTGCAGAGAGGGACAATCTTCAATTAAGATAAGGGAAAAACCTGAAAAACTTGGCAAGGGGGGCAGGGCTTTCATTATTCTCATAGGAAGAAGATTGTCCCCTTCTGTTATCTGTCTGGTCTATGGACTGCATTCCACATCTGAGAAGAGATGGATTACACTAGGTAAAAGCGGCGGGAGGGGAAACTTTGCTTGTTAATATCTCTCAAACCATAAAGGTTTGAGAGATAAGACATATATCGTTCTTCATGTTTTTTTAATGCCTACAAAATAAAATAAAGATAAAACGAAGTATTACTATCCTTTTAATGTACAAATTTTGTCTTTTGTAAGACTTTTCTTGTCGTTAGTTACAACAAATTTTCTTTTCCTCTATACGACACTGGAGAATAGTTCAGCCCCGCCCTTGTCCCACCCCTTTGCCTGTCAGTTCTGGAGTTGTGTCGTATACATCGGACATTACTAGTTTTTTGTCATATACTCTATAGAAAATATGTTGTTCATGCATTCAATGACTTATTTTTGTCTTTCATACGACAATTTTTTGTCATTATCCGTTTTAACATACTGCCCTAAGGAATATAATCAGCAGATCAAGAATAATCTCCACTCATATATATTTATTGTTTTCCTCAAGTTCAAATACCCACTCTGTTTCATTTTATAATACTTTGAAATAAACCCAGCAGGGTCTCTGTCACAAGTATATACAATTTTGATCATTCCTTCAAGGGCATCCAAGCAACTCCAGGAATGACATTCAGAAATAGTAGCAGGACTGATGGGAAACATGAAGCTGAGCTACAATCATTTCATAGACTGAAGTGTATTATAGCAATGTGCTTGAATTACATAGCAAATTATGTTATTCTTCTCAATGGCCTGTAATTTATTTAGATTCATCATTCACTGTAACTTTATAGGCAAAACGCACAAAAACATTGAACAATTTTGGAGCAAACTGACTATATCACAGGGGACTAATAATTGATTTAACACTGTGAGTGCCAGTACGGTGCAGTATTATCATGGGCTAATGCACAGTATAGGCCAGCCGCACATGCCTCTCCGCATTATGAAAAACTTTATTTATTTTTTTTTAGTTATTTATTTTTTGTAACTCTTTGAGTGCCAGAGGGGGTACGCAACAAATTGCTTTGCAATGCATTGCGTACCCCTCTGGTGCTCAAAGGGTTAATAAGCACTACAGAGCCAGGACAACCAGCCTGGAGGGCAGCCTCTGCTCAGCCAGACCATTGTGAGGCTTTGCGGGGTAGTGTTCACTGACGCAGGCCGCAGTGAGTAACTTCAATGTCTGCCCGTGCAGGCATGACATCACATCACATGATTAGCACATATTAGGGATAAATGAGAGTTTGGAATCTATTCTTAAATCAGTTTGAGATGGGATGGAGTTAATAAGTAAATAATGTCTAAGACATCTGAAAAACCATTTTATCTCTGTTAGGGGAATCCATTTTCCCACCTTTTCTTTTTTTTAATACCCCCTTGGTTTCTCTTCTCTAGACTTCATGTAGACCTTGACCCTTTGAGTGCCAGAGAGGTACAGTAGCCAATGCATGATGTCGACATGTGTTGGATACCTCTCTGGTGCACAAAGGGTTAAACTGTCAATTATCCCTTATCATATCTCCCAACATTTCAAATTGCCAAAGAGGGACACTTGTGTTTTAGGGGATGTTACTGGGGGCGTGGCTGGTGAGCGGGATGTTACAGAGAATTTTTAGGCTATTTCATGACCTATTGATACCTTCTTGTGTATCCTAATAAACAACTCTATAACGAGACCAAAGTATTTTATTTACACAGACTAATTTATAAACACATATACTGACATTTAAACAAACAGTAATGTGAGTTTTATTGCTGTACAGTAATATGATACACATATATAAACACCATGCAATCTGATCTGATAAAAAGAGAGACATCAGGGTGGGAAAGAGGGACAGGGGGATTTGGGTCCAAAAAAGGGGCTGTCCCTCCTAAAGTGGGACACTTGGGAGGTATGCCTTATTAACTCCTTGATTGTCAGAGCGGTATCCACCATTGTAATCAAGTCTACTGTATACTGAAAACATGTAAACTTCCATAGACTTAAAGGAGCAGTGAGCATATGCATAGGTTTCTCAAAGTTTGGGGAAGCTACGGGGCCCAAATTGGAACATGGGCGTTTCCAGTTTCACACTTTGAATTTTCACAGCTTGCGTCACTGGTGCCATGTTTCATTTGGGGGTGTGTAACAGTGCTCCACTCTAAGATTTCCCCCCAAAAGTGTATATTTTTGGAAAGTAGACACCCCAGGCTTTCATTTTATGTATCTTTTCAAATTTTTTACAAAGCCATTTTACCAAAAAATCCCTCGTAAATCTTTACACAAGTAAAAAAAAACAACGTTTTTCACACTTTGACTTCAAGGTTGATGTGAATTTCAAGCACATGATAGGGGGCAATTTTTAAAAATGCATTGTTTAGTGTTCAGCTCCTTCTTCTGAGTATGGCAATACCCCATATACATAGGTTTCTCAATTTGGGCCCTGTAGCTCCCCCAAACCTTGAGAAATCTTTGCATATGGGGTATTGCCGTACTCAGAAGAAGACGCTGAACACTAAACAATGCATTTTTAAAAATCTTCACCTATCATGTGTCTTTGGAAAGTAGACACCCCAGGCTTTCATTTTATGTATGTTTTCACATTTTCTACGCAGCCATTTTACCACCAATCCCTCATAAATCTTGATTTAAGTTAAAAAAACAGTGTTTTTCACATTGTGATTTCAATGTTGATGTGAATTTCAAGCACATGATAGGTGAAGATTTTTAAAAGTGCATTGTTTAGTGTTCAGCTCCTTCTTCTGAGTACGGCAATACCCGATATGTATAGGTTTCTCATGGTTTGGGGGAGCTATGGGGCCCAAATTGGAACATGCGCGTTTCCAGTTTCACACCTTGTTTTTCCAAAGCTTGCGTCACTTGTGCCATGTCTCATTTGGGGCTGTGTATCAGCACTCCACCTTAAAATTTCTCCCCAAAAGTGTATATTTTTGGAAAGCAGACACCCCAGGATTTCATTTTATGTATGTTTTCACATTTTTTATGCAGCCATTTTACCACCAATCCCTCATAAATCTTCACGTAAGTAAAAAAAACAGCGTTTTTCACACTTTGATTTCAATGTTGATGTGAATTTCAAGCACATGATAGGTGAAGATTTTTAAAAATGTATGGTGTAGTATTTAGCTCCTTCTTCTAAGTACGGCAATACCCCATATGCATAGCTTTCTCATGGTTTGGGGGAGCTACTGGGGCCAAATTGGAACATGCACGTTTCCAGGTTCACACTTTGAATTTTCACAGCTTGCATCACTGGTGCCATTTCTCATTTGGCCTGTGTAACAGTGCCCCACTTTAAGATTTCCCCCCAAAAGTGCATATTTTTGGAAAATAGATACCCCAGGCTTTCATTTTAGGTGTGTTTTCAAATTTTGTACATAGCCATTTTACCACCAATCCTGTGAAAACGTGACGTAAGTAAAAAAAAAAATCAGCATTTTTCACACTTTCACTTCAATGTTGATGTGAATTTCAAGCACAGGATAGGTGAAGATTTTATAAACTGCATTGATTAGTGTTCGGCTCCTTGTTCTGAGTACGGCAATACCCCATATGCATAGGTTTGTCAGGGTTTGGGGGAGCTACTGGGCCCAGTTGGAACATGTTAGTTTCCTTTTACAGACATGCCATTTTTACAAAAAAGCACACAAAAAGAGTCACATGACAAGAGATAAACAATATTAAGTATAGTATTTAATATTAAATCCAGCAATATTACAAGACAGCCAGTTATATATATTTGCCCTACTTGGTCTTTATGCATCTCGGGGTCCTACCCACAAATATAGAAATTCTGTGTCCGTCTTCATTTTTTCCTTCCTAAATTTTAGTTCCTTGAGTGACCTTTATGATACAGATGGCATCCAATACATGAAAGATTTCTGAACCCTGATGAAGACAGGGGTCCGCAAATATGCAAAATGGTTTTTACACATATTTGTACGCATATCCACTTACCCTGCTTCCACTGTGAGATATTTCCCTCCTTGTCCCCTTTTATAGCTTATCTGCCTATTTTCCCATTTATGGGGTACTACCATTAAACACTGTCCATAATAGGAAACATGATTTGGATGCCATATGTATCATAAAGGACACTCAAGGAGCTACAAATTAGGAAAGTGGAGGGATACAAAGCATCATGGAGTTTATAAGATGCATAAAGCCCATATGAATGTGTAATTGCTGGTTTTAATATTAAATACTTAGAGATACACTTAGAGATACTGTTTATCCTGTCTTATACTACACTTTGAGATACTGTTTATCTCATCATATACTACATTTAGAGATACTGTTTATCTCTTGTCTTATACTACACTTAGAGATACTGTTTTATCCTACACTATGGCCGGGATTCATCAAACTGCAGGAAGAGCAGCATATCATTGATGGATAATCATTGATGGATACCTTTGGGTATTCATCAGTGATGTTGTGTGTTTCCCTGCTATGTGTATGCGAAGCAGGGAAAATTGCGTAATTGACCAGTCCAGGGAAAACCCATGCTTAAGCGAAAATGTGTATGCGCTTGTTCACCACATACATTCAAATGGGATTGGGCAGCTTGAAGCTAGCCAATCACGTTTGCTGATCTACTTGGCCATCGCTTATGGAAGAATAAGCAATGGCCAGATATAATCTGAAAGTTGCTGATTGGGCGAATGATTAATGCGCAAAGAAATCTTCAGATTTTCTTGCACATTAAGCCATTCGCACCTTGATGAACCCCAGCCTTAAAGATACTGTTTACCTCTTGAGTCTTTCTGTTTGATTTTTCAGCATTTGTTCCCTTCAAATCTTGATATATAAAGGCTCACAAGACCTTTAGACTGAGCAGCTGCACAAAGGATCTCAAGATTTGATTGGATTGCATTATTCATGAGTGATTCTCCCAACATATCAACTTCATTTATGTCATCTCATTCCTATTCATCTTCATGATACTCAACAAATCTATAAGTAGACACTATTGATCTCATTTTAATGGGGCCAATTGTCTTATACTCCTTGAGCCACATATCATATGCACTAATTATCTGGATTGACCTGGACTCTTTGGATCTAACTAGAATTAAGGAGCTTTGACTTATTCCTATTTTAATTTGTACTATATTATTATTTTCTTGATACAGACACATATTCTATATAAAATGTTTGCACTGATTTATCTTAGTTTGTGTACGTAAATCTTGTTGGGTGTTTTATTATGTCATATTGAGGCATATCACAGTCTCTTGTCTAGGATTGAGGTCCCATCATGTTCCCGTGAAAAAATCCACGAAAACCACATACAACCAGCAATTAAAATCGTCACAATTTTTCTCCCATTGGCAAATGGCTAGAAAGTTTCCATCCATTGATTACCTGTTTTTTGACTATTCGCTGTAAAAACGTGACGTATTCCAGGAGGTGTAACACAATAGAAGCAGATACAGATAAAGGTAGACATGCTGTGATGTTCTGCTGTGATCTGTTTGCAAAATTGAGGCAGGAGAGGCTCATAGTGACTTCTATCACTATGAGAAAGTTTAAAACAAATAAAAGGAGGAACTGGAAGGACCCTTATGTGTCCACTGAGTCTGAGTCTGAGGAGGAAGTGAACACTACAGAACCGATGCTGTCCAGTCCCCCTAAATCACCCATAGGGATCTTAGGGAAATTAATGTCAAGGGAGGAAGAAGAGGGAAGTAGTGAGAGTAGGACAGGTCAGCTGCCTGTGCCTACTGCCAGATGTTCTGCCCCTGCTGCCACCATTGCTGTGCCTGCTGTCAGATGTGCTACCCCTGGTACTGCTACCACCATTGCTGTGCCTGCTGTCAGACATGCTGCCCCTGCTACTGCTACCATCATTGCTGTGCCTGCTGCCAAGAGTGCTGCCCATGCTGCCATCAGTACTGTGCCTGCTGTCAGATGTGCTGCCCCTGCTGCCAGTGCTGAACCTGCTGCCACCAGTACTGTGTCTGCTGTCAGACATGCTGCCCCTGCTGCCACCAGTGCTGTGTCTGCTGCTAGTACTGAACCTGCTGCCAGTGTGTCTTATAATACTCAGGAGAGGGTGAAGAAGATGCCAAGTGTGACAGCAGGGGACCCTAAGTCACACTTGCCATCCCTAAGCAGTCCCATCAGTGCTAGTACTACTACTAAGAAGGTCCAGAAACTTGTTAGTGTTAGGAGTGAAGGAGGGGGTAATCATCATATTACTAGTGACTGTGTGTTGACCACTTGAGTATTGGCCCTGTGTATGCCCCTTGAATACTTGCTCTGTGAAGAGGTAGCCACACAAAAGCTAGCAAGTGGCAAGAAGTATAATCTAAATAGAAGAATGGACTAGCCCAAAGGTTATAAGCAACCAAAAGCGTACAGCTGAAAGGGGAGACCGGAAGAAGCGTGAGGGGCGAGCCGAGGTCGGGGCTAGCTGAATATATGAAGAGTAAAAAAAAACAAGCCGAGGTCAGAGGCAGGCTGCGAGACAAAACGTAATCCGAGAAGGGAAGCCAAGTGTCAAACCGTAGAGCAAAAACGAGAGCAAACAATAGACTGAGACGAAGTTTAATGGAAAGGGACTTGACGCAAGAGCGCCCGAGACCGGCTTCTACTGTCCTTTATACTGGCAGCGTCTGACGTCAAGAGTTGCAACGTCAGACGTTTCCAAGACCCAGAAGTGACAAATACAGGCTGCGAATGCACAGACGCGATGGCCAGACGCGGAGTATCCGGCGAGAGCTGAGATGGTGTACCAAATCGGGGATAGAGAATTGTTGGCCATTATTTTGGACCTGAAGGAGTGGCAGCATCTCCTAGAAGGTACTACTTCTCCGATCCTTGCGTATTACAAAAATTTGATTTACCTATTAGAGGCGAAACACTTGTCTGCTAGGCAAGCCAGATGGGCACTATTCCAGTCCCAATTTAATTTCATGGTCTCCTACCTCCCGGGCTCCAAAAATGTGAAGGCGGATATGTTGTCCCGAAAAGTTCTGCAGCCTCTCCAGAGAGGAGGTTCCACCGACCCCGATTATTCCGGCTGATCGGATCCTTGCAACCCTACTGACTTGCATCACTTCTCCCCTGGGAGAGGAGATCTTGGCTGCCCAGGCTTCGGCTCCTGCCAAGAAGCCGGATGGAAAGCACAATTATGTATTCAGCTGTTAGAAAAGTACCATGCTTCCAAAATTGCAGGTCACATTGGTCGGGACCAATTGATCTGGTCATTGTCTAGAGTCTTCTGGTGGCAAAGTCTCAGATCAGATTGCACGGCTTTTACTGCTGCTTGTGTGACCTGTGTGCAGAGTAAGACTCCACGATATTTGCCAGTCAGCTTGCTGCAGCCTGTGGCTAATGGGGACCATCCATGGTCCCATTTATCGATCGATTTCACGGTCAAACATCCTAGTTCTATGGGCTTTACGGTCATACTTATGACAAATTCTCAAAAATGGCACATTTTGTACCTCTCAAGGGCTTGCCTTCTGCACAGGAGCTGGCAGTGATATTTGCTAAAGAGGTCTTTCGGTTGCATTGCATGACAAGGTTATTGTATCCGACAGAGGAAGCCAGTTTATGTCCGGGTTTTGGAGGTGCTTTTGCACTCAGATGAAAATTCAGCTGGCATTCTCTTCTGCTTACCACCCTCAGTCAAATGCTGCGGCAGAAAGGTCCAAACAGGCCTTAGAAAAATTTCTTCTCTGTTATATCTCTGACCACCGCAACAGTTGGGCTACCTTGTTGCCCTGGGTGGAGTTTGCCTGGAATTGTGCGGTTAACTCTTCCTCACGGAGTTCCCCATTCTTAATTAACTATGGGTTTCAACCCTCTGTTCTGCCTGAGGTAGTCCAAGCACAAGAGATTCCGGCTTTGGATGAGCATTTGAGGGCACTCCATTCCTTGTGGGCACGGGTACAGCATACACTACGTGGTTCAGCGCAGCGGCAGAAACAGCAGGCTGACCATAGGTGACTACCGGCACCTACTTTACAGGTGGGAGATAGAGTATGGCTGTCTTCCCGAAACTTGCACCTCCAGGTTCTGTGTAATAAGTTGTCTCCTCCTTTTGTTGATAAGCAGGATTCACCCTGTGGCTTATGCTCTTTATCTTCCTGCCAATATGCGTATCCACAACATATTTCATGTGTCATTGTTGAAGCCCTTGGTCTGCAACTGGTATACCTCTGCTCCTGTTCGTCCAGCTCCCGTGAGAGTTGCAGATCATGAGGAATATGAGGTACAGAACATTCTGGACTCTCGTGTGAGTAGAGGGCGCTTACAATATTTTATTCACTGAAAGGGCTATGGTCCTGAGGAGCGCTCCTGGATACCTGCCAGTGATGTCCACGCTCCTGTATTGGTATGCAGATTTCATGCTCGCTTTCCTGACAAACCCTGGCCGGCTCCACATTGGGGGGCCTTTGAGGGGGGGTACTGTCACAGCTTACCTTGGTTTCAGCGACCGTTCATGCCGCACGGATAATGCAGGAAGATGGTGTAACGGATGTTATCCGTTACTTGGGCCCTTGTCTGGACCACGAACAGTTTTGTCAAAGACTATGGCCCTGTGGCCTTATTTGAACTTTGATAGGGGTTTCCACTATCATTATGTTAAAGGATTTATGTCGAATGTTGCACGTTTTATATATTGTCGAATGTCAAATGTCGCATGTTTAATGTATTGTATAGTATAATGTACGAGGGATACACGAACACCGAAGCCGGTGGTTACCCGGTTCCTTTGTTTGAGGCATCAATGCCGCCTCGAATGCGGGAAACCGGAGGCAGTGAGTCGACGCCGGATTGGCCGACGTACGACTCACTGTGCACTCTGATTGGCCAGGGTTGAAGCCGCATATTCAAACTAGTGTGTACGTGCGTCAACCCCTGCCCTAGTTCCCAAATGTTTATTCCCTCTAATCAATCCATTGTCTTTGTCCAGACATTAATCAAGCATGTTAACCCTAACCTCGTCAATATTGTGTTCAGTAGCCCATCCGCCATTGGCCCGTTTCCCTTAGCTATTATTGGCCCTTTTGTCACCCTCTGCCATTGGTCCATTGTCCCCCGTCACCATTGGTCTGTTGTGCCCTGTGTCATATGCCCATTGTGTCTGATTGGTCCCTGGGCCAAGCCCGTATTAGAATACCTGGCCCTTCCCATCCCTATTGTGGTATTATGTTGTAACTGTATAAAAGTTGTGAGTTTTGTTCAATAAAGTGTGTTACATTTGGACTGAACCAGAGTCCTGGAGTCTGTTTGTTCCCATGGTTAAAGTGGCCACTCTGCCGCCCATTCGAACCAGGTTCCTGTACGTTCGTCTGTCTGCTGCCAGGATCCCGCTACCGAACTTTGTGTCCTGTCAGGCGGCAACGTGGACTCTGCCTTGTGGTTCTCCTGCCTAAAGCTTCAACCTTCGAGTCGAGCACCGGAGAGCTAGAATGGCTGGGGATATAGCCACTTTGGTTCCTGCTACACTTTTCCTGATCTGGTTCGGTGACCGTTCGACGGTGTTCGAGCGCCGTGACCCCTCCGGTAGCCGCATCCTTCGGAGCAGAGTCAGTCTTCCCGAGGTTCGACGCCACTTTGAATCGACCTCCGTAACGCTGATTTGCTCTACCGGTACATTCGACGGCGCCAGTCCGGCGTCGAGAAGGAGAGACCCAGGAACTACAATGGAAGGCTGTCCGGTCCCCTCCCCACCTTCCGTTACAGATGGCAGTGGTTGGAAGCATCAGAGCAAGATGCGTCATCTGCAGGCGCAAGGCTTTGCCATTGCGTTGTTGTACAATATAGTTCTGTTTCCCTTGAGCTCTGTGTATGACCTGGCTTGTCTGACCATCCATTCTGGTGCTGACCTGTGGCTCTGTCTGACTACTCTTTTGTCTGCTCCCATTGTGTAGTGGACACCCAATCTGATGCTGACCTGCGGCTCTGGCTGACTACCTGAACTGTGTATGACCTAGCTTGTCTGACCATCCGTTCTGGTGTTGGCCTGTGGCTCTGCCTGACCATTCTCCTTGTGTGTTCTGATTTGGCTTAGACATCCTTTCTGGTGCAAACCTGTGGCTCTGGCTGACTACCCGCTCCGTGTATGACCTGGCTTGTCTGACTACCCACTCTGGTGTTGAGTTGGTGCTTGATCCACTGTGCTTCCAGCATACCAACACTTCAATGGTCTAACTACCCATTCCGTGTATGACCCAGCTTGTCTGACTATCCTTTCTGGTGCTGTTACGGTTTTCAGACACTTCAGACAGAGGGTATGATAAAACACAGTTTTGTTGACAGAAAATAATGAACAATATCGCCCTCTACAGGCACACAGTGGATAACAAGGGATAAGTGTATAGACCCTTACAGGCCAGTGTATTGGATACAGACAGAGTAGAATATATGTATAAACATATACAAAGGGCAGATACAACTGAGATGAGCACTCAATAGTTAACACAGTCCTCGTCAGTCTCTGTTGTAGTGTTGGCACGCCCAAGGTGTAGATAAGGCTTGTATAAGAGTGAGGAGTACAATACAGAGTCTGTAGGAGAGCAATCGACTTGCAAACGGCAGAACTGACCCAGAACACTAGAGCAATAATGGATAGCCCCCATGGGCGTAACAAATGCCACCAGTACTAGGAAAGCGTGAGTCGTCAGCCCCCACGGGCGTATAACGGAGACTGCAAGCTGCAAGTGTAAGAATCGAGCCCCCTCGGGCTTAAACGGAAACCAATAGCTAGTGCCAAGTAGCCCCCACGGGCGTGTAACGACTCCACCAGTGCAAGTGCGTGGGCCAGGAGACCACCCGTACGGTACCGGAACAACTACTCTGCACGGGTGAAAGTATGAGCCACCGTCTCTCAGGCCCAAGAGGCCAGCTCAGCAGTAGTAGAGTAGGGTTAACCACGGCACCTGGTAGGAGGAGAGGCACAGCAAGGAATCGGCTCAGCGATCGGTATCACCCTGATGGTACAGCTCTGCAAGCTTAAGGAGACTCAGCTAGTAGTACAGCTCAGAAGCGTTAACAGTAACCCAGCGACCCAAGGGTTAAGGTCAGTCTAGAGCACAAGCGCGACTACAGGAATCAGAATGTCGCCCAGTAGTACAGCAGCAGGAACGTAGTCAGACTGGAACTGGGAACTGTGGAGGATCGTACCGGATCAGCAACAGGCAGGAATGACAGCCAGGCCGGGTCGGATACCAGAGCGGGTTCGTAGACAAGCCGGATCAGCAACAAGCAGGAACGTCAGCCAGGCCGGGTTGGTAACAGAGCGGGTTCGTAAACAAGCCGGATCAGCAACAAGCAGGAACACAGGAGAGTTGTCAAGCAGGCCAAAATCGGTACACCGGAAATCAGGAACGCAGGAACAGCAGCAAGGCTCAGGAACACCACGAAAGGGCACCTGACAGGTGCCACCGGCCAGAATAAGACAGGTAACCAGGGGCGGGCCAACACAGCTCAACCACTCAGGGAGCAGCACAGTAGAGAGTGACACACAGGATCACGGGGACTGTGATAGGTGCTGACTGTGGGGCTCTGTCTGTTTCCTCCATGTGTGTTGGTCCCCGCTCCACAGACACCCATCCTATTGCGGACCTGGGGCTCTATCAGACTCCTAGATTGACTGCAGGCTGAGTCAGTGCTAGTCCTTTGGGCTTTCCGAATTACCTCAGTGCTCCAGTGGGCTGAGGCCTAGTCTCGGACAGTGTGGTGGATCTATTGGCGGACTGCTATTTCTGATACAGTGCTTGCCTCTTTGATTACCCTCTGTGTGTTATCTGTTTACATGCATTAATGGTATTATTCTGATAAAAAATTTTTTACTTTACCATACTGACTCCTAGTTTAGTCCTGGGAACCGTGACACCATTGCACACTGTGTGGTGGAGAGAGAATCACAAGCAGGGCATCAAACAGCATCTGAGGAGATTCCGTCCCGCAGAATATTCTAAGATGGTGGCAGGGAGGGTTCATCACTACTATTAAACTGTCAACAAGTTGTCATGTGTCCTTAGTGGGGTGTGGACAAGGGGTATAGTGACAGCAGCAATACTTGGATCCTGGTGTCATGGTGTTTGGATAGAATTGTGCCAGGTGTTATTTACTATACACACACACACACACACACACACACACACAACACACTGTGCACATTGCAGTTGCTGATGAGAGGCACAGTTCCTGCTCTCAAGGTAAATATTTTTATCTTAATAGCAACACACCCAAATTTTCCTCCACATAGACCTGAAGTGGTGTGGGTTAGTTATGATGCTACTACTCCTTGAGGTGCATCACTGGAGCTAGTTATGGCAAGTGGAACCTTCATCATCCATCACCCATGTTACTGATGTTGTTGATCCCATTCCCTTTGAGCTGCCTAATCATCCTGCTGCTTAAGCAACTCAGAAGCAGCCGCAAAAAAAGCAGTCGTAAATCTATATCAGGGCATTTGACAGTTGCCACTGGCCAACAAAACATGACCTGATGGCACTAGGCATATGAAGAGAGAGAAGCAACTGAGGCTGCCTAAATCAACAGAAGAACTGTGGTTAGTTCTCCAAAATGTATGCGACAACCTAACTTCTGAGTTCCTTAAATGGTAGTGTGCAAGTGTACCTAGAAGAATTGATGCTGTTTTGAAGGCAAAGGGTGGTCACACCAAATATTGATTTGATTTAGATTTTTTTTATGTTCACTCACTATGCATTTTGTTAATTGATAAACTATTAACATGTCTATTTTTGAAAACATTCTTACTTTACAGCATTTTTTCAAACCTGCCTAAGACTTTTGCACAGTACTGTATGTCTTTTCCTACTGAGTAAAACTAGTGTACTCCCACAGATGGCAGTTGTTTTGTTCAAAAGTCATAAAAGTTCAGACTGTCAGGAAGTGAGTAAATGTGTCAGGAAGTGATGGACCTTACTATAACGTTGTATGGAGAACTGATGTCAGTTACTCACCTCTTTGAATGCAACAAAAAACTATCTGAACATCAAGGGGAAGATACACTAATGTGATAAAGAAGTGATGAAATGGAGATGATGTCTACAGTGTGAAAAACTCTTTAGTTCCTATGCTGTTCTATGCAGCCTATGTACTAATATTTCTCCAGCTTGAGAGACCTTAGTGTATAGGCTCCATAGAATAATACAGGAACTGCAGAGTTCATAACACTGGAAACATTATCTCTTTATCACACCTTCGTGCATCTCTCCCCTGGCAAACTTTCTGTCCAAGAGAGGGCACTGTTAATGTAAGAACAGGTTTAAAGGGATAGTAATACTTAAGATGTAAAAAAATATATGCTGTAGGGTTTATGTCCCTGCATAAAACACGGGTACTTCCACTGTTGAGAGATATTTTATTAAAAAATTATAACAGCTCAAACTTGAATTTTTTAGGTGCAATATCTCAGTGGCCTGACAATTTACAGTGGCGCTGTTGCTACACCATCCTATAGAGATTTATGGTCTACAGACCAGAGCAGAGTAGCAACAGCGCCACTGTACTTTTTCAGGCCACTGTGATATTGCACTTAAAAAATTCAAGTTTGAACTGTTCTAATTTTTTTTTATATAATATCTCTCAGCAGGGGGATAAACCCTGCAACATATATTTTTTTACATTTTAAGTATTACTATCCCTTTAAAGTGCAATAACTCAGCAAAGATACATCTCACAGCTTTGGGGAAATATCATTGTTTTACTCAGCAAGAAAACCTATTGAATTTTCCTGTGAGCAAATCAATAAATCACTTTGATTTGTCAATCGATGGAGAACAGAAATACTGAATCAGGAGTGTCAAACTGACACCTTCTCTGACACCAGATCTATCAGATCTCTGAAGGGCCCCATGTCACCATAGGTGTCAAATATTCCCTTTGACCTAAAGTGAACCTGTTACCTATGCAGCTTTCAATCATATTAAATGTCTATATTTAACTCTGTGAGTACAAGAGGGGGGTGTAACGCGTTGCTTCACAATGCGTTGTGTACCCCTATGGCGCTGCCTGTACCTTTAGCTTTTTGATTTTCAAACAGTTTAATAGTTAAGAACAGTGGTTCTATTGCCAAGGAACCCCTTACACACAATTTGGAATTTTCAGGGCCCCCTTAACACTTTAAAGAGATAGTCATCTTTCATAATAAAAGCAGCTCTAATTAATCATAGTACTTGGATTTTGGAGAGTGTTATTTCAATTCTGTCAGAGTTGTAGTTCAAGAGTAATTCAATGACAAAGTATCCCCCTCTCGCCCCTTTTACTGATGTAACACTGCTCAGCCAGGGCAGAAGGGAGGTGCCCAGGTAGACTGCAGAGAGGGACAATCTTCAATTAAGATAAGGGAAAAACATGAAAAACTTGTCAAAGGGGGCAATGCTTTCATTGTTCTCATAGGAAGAAGATTGTCACCTTCTGTTATCTGTCTGGTCTATGGATTGGATTCCACATCTGAGAAGAGATGGCTTACACTAGGTAAAAGGGGCGGGAGGGGAAACTTTGCTTGTGAATATCTCTCAAACCATAACGGTTTGAGAGATAAGACTTATATCGTTCTTCATGTTTTTTTTAATGCCTACAAAATAAAGTAAAGATAAAACAAAGTATTACTATCCCTTTAAGGACTGGGAAAATCTGAGGTGGATTGCACTTGAGGACCAGAGAAATTCTGACATTTTTGACTAAGTCTTTTTTCAACAATGTTTTCCTTCTAAGTGCTTTCTTCCACCCACACAAATTATATACGTATTTTTCAAGTAATGCTTTCTTTTGATACCACTCTTCTATGGATACCCACCAGTTATTTTATTAAAATTAAAGAAAACGGTTAAAAACATTTAAAAAAATCACCATTTTTATTTTTCTCTTGTGATCATTTGGGTGCAATGGTTTAAATATTCATGGAGACTGCATTAAAGGTATGACCGGTCAGTCATACCTACAAAATGGGCAGTTTTAAGTGGGCTCTGTCCCTCAGGGGTGAAAATCCCCATGTCCCTCTTTCCCACCCTATTTTTCCACTTATTGCATTGATCAGACTTTGTGATTATAAGTGTGCTGAATTGCTCCACAACAATAAAACTCCTATTATTGTTTGTTTAAGCCCTTAAGGACCAGGGAATCCGTGCTGTGACCCGACTGAACGACCACGGAGCAATTTTTTTTTATTTCTCCGTTGCGTTCCGGACTTCCCAAATGGCGTGCAGCCGTGGGGGGAGCCCGGAATTCGATGACGGTCATAGTACGTCATTGGTCATTAAGTCAAATCGACCCTTGACGTACTATGACCGTCAATGGTCGTTAAGGGGTTAAGTTTCAGCAGATGTGTCTTTGCAATTCCATACTTTTATCTTGTTTACATTTATTTTTAAAACATGCATGTTGCTGCAAGTAGGTCATTATGGGACCTACAATTATCCTGCCTCCAGAACCAGTGCTGACAGGGTTAATACCCCCAGCTTTGTCCTCTGTTGCTTTCGTTTTCTGTTTGGTCTCTGCTTCTCTCTCCCTTACATTCATAATAAGGAAGAGAGAGGCAAAGAACAGTCACAAATGCAATGTGTAAAACACATTGCCTTTGTGAATGAAAAAGTTGCTACATGTGATCGCTCCTGGAGCAATCACTTGTACCAGCAGAAAAGAGAAGGACTGAAAATGAGCGATATGGTCCCACGCAATGAGGGCATTGAACATGACAGGTCCCTTTAAATGGGGCATTTTAATACCTTGAATGTTAGAGCTGCCAACTCATTCCAAATCAATGTATTGAATACCTCTCTCAAAGGATGTAAAACCTCATTTAAACCATTAGGAGTTTGGGGCAATCTGTATTTTTTTCCCTATGGTGCAGTTGGTTTGCCCCAGAAATCGTCCTTTTGAAATTAAGGTTGTAAAGAAAGCTGGCATTTGCAACTGAAAGACTGGATTGCTTTTTGACCCTTTGAGTGCCAGAAGGGTACGCAACGCATTGCTTTGCACTCAAAACATTAATAGCCTAATAGCAGAGATGATTTCCAGCCAGGTCATGTCTGGTCAGTGACCCAGTAACGTTTGCCTTTGACCCGGTAACTCTTGACAGTGACTCATATATATTTTTGGTGCTTTGGAAAACGGATAAGATGACTTGGTCCTTTCATATTAGAAAGTCATTCCTTCTTAATTGCGAACATTATTATACTATTGTCATGGCTGTTAGTATTCTGTGGATATTTACTGAAGATCCACTGGCAGGATTTTTTGGAAAATATATTATTACAGATGATGAAGGTGCAAAATCTTCAAAAGAGAGTTTTGGCTTCAGGGATATTTATCATGGGTACAGTCACTGCATGATAAATATCCCCCGCGTCATTCCCCACAGGGAACAATTACTGACACGTTTGATTCAGTCTATTACTTCCACATATACTCTGTTTAGTGTTGAGCGAGCACCCCGATGCTCGGGTGCTCGGGTGCTCTGACCGAGCACCCCCTGAGGCTCGAGTGCTCGGCCGAGCACCCGAGCCCCATTGAATCCAATGGGGCGACACGAACATTATACCAGGCACCCCCTGCTCTGATGAGGGGAGGGTGCCTGGTCAATGCCCCCCTTCATCTCCGCTATGCCCCCTTCATCTCCGAATGCCCCCTTCAGCTCCGCAATGTCCCCCTTCATCTCCGCTATGCCCCCTTCATCTCCGCTATGCCCCTCTTCCTCTTCTATGGGCATCTCCCTTCTGATCTGGTTGAACGGGGGGAATACTTTGTTTGTGAATATCTCTTAAACCATAAAGGTTTGAGAGATAAAACTTACATCATTCTTCATGTTTTTTTAATGCCTACAAAATAAAATAAAGTTAAAACGAAGTATTACTATCCCTTTAAAACTCTGCCCACTTCTGTTCCTCACACTTTTCTGCCTTCCCCCCACCCAGTTCCTCCTACTTCCTGCCCACTTGTGTGATGTCCAGAAAGCCCCGCCCCCACTCGTGGGTAAACCCTGGCCTCTTTTTGTCATGATTTGCTGCAATTATACTCCCCAGCGGCAACAGAGGAGTCCCATCTGAGGAATCCATGAATGCAAGTTTCCAGGTATGCCAATGGGTTAATCAATAGACATATTTTCAAATAGAGAAAATGCATGAAATAAAGGCAATGTATGCACAGTTGTGTTACCACTTGTGGCTATTCACCTGGGGCCTTCTCCTTAACTCACAGCTCTGCTTGTTAGATTGTATTTCTTCTTTGTGAACTGGGACCTGACAGGTAATAGTGACAGCTGCACACAGCCTGCATTCTAATGGATAGCAGACAGTGATCTATATGGATCTGCAAATGGGAATAATACCTACAAGAATCAGTGGTTCTCAGTTTGTTTAAAGGAGACCTATCACCACTTAATGATAACCCACACTTACCTTAAGCCTTTGACTGCCAGAGGGGTACGCAATGCATTTTGCAATGCGTTGCGTACCCCTCTGGCACTCAAAGGGTTACTATGACAGACAATACTATTGAATCCTATGAATTTGCCCTTGAGCCTTTTCTCAGGAAATAACTAGAATAAAGGAGGAAAATTTTGCATTGGCGAGCAGGAGAAAACTTTCATGAAAAAAAGAGAAAAATCGCCCGTTTTTCGTGAAAAGTCATGAGGGAAATTTTTCCCACTTTTCGTCCACCCCTAGTCTTATCTCTACAAGGAGTGTGCTGATTCTTCATCCCCTTAGTGCAGATATTGCACTGCATTGGACACAGAATTACACATGATGATGTCAATAAGTACCCCTAACACATAATCTGGAACTTTTGGGGCACCCCTAACATGTTTAATGTAATTTATCAAATACATAATAAAGTGTATAGTTAATAAATATACAGATATTGTTAGTTATCATAATCATAGCCATACAAAATAAACATATTGTGCATAACATTAAGGGTACTGTACTGTCAGAGACAACAGAGGAAAGGGATTTGGGAGTAATTATCTCTAATGACTTAAAAGTAGGCAGGCATCATAATAAAGCTGTGGGGTATGCAAGTAGGGTACTGGGTTGTATAGCCAGTAAAAGGGAAGTGTTCATACCACTCTACAGATCTCTAGTTAGACCTCACCTAGAGTATTGTATACAGTACTGGAGACCCCATCTCCAGAAGGGTATAGATACTCTAGAGAAAATTCAAAGAAGGACTACTAAAATGGTGACTGGTTTATAGGAAAAGAAATATCAGGATAGACTAAAGGATCTGAACTTGTATAGCTTGGAGGAGAGAAGAGAGAGAGGGGATACGATTGACACATTCAAATACATGAAGGGATTCAACAAAGTGCAGGAGGGAAGTACATATCAAGAGTAAAAATGTTAGGACAAGAGGCCATAGTCTAAAAATAGAGGGACACAGGTTTAGATGTAATGTAAGAAAGTTTTACTTCACTGAGAGGGTAGTAGATAAGTGGAACAGCCTACCAGCATAAATGGCAGAAGTTAATACAGTGACAGAATTTAAGCATGCATGGGATAGGCATAAGGCCTTTTTTAACTTAAGAACAGACCAAGGACCAAAAAAGGTTTGAGGTTTTTACTGTAGGAAAATAGGCAGACTAGATGGGCGGAATGGTTCTTATCTGCCATCAAATTCTATGTTTCATATTTCTTCATTTAAAAGACAGTTTTCATATTTTTGTCAAAGTCTTCATAGAAAACATGGGGAACCCTAATTTGATGTCCGAGTGCTACGGCACCCTGGTTGAGAATCATTGATCCAGGGAACTATCTGACTGCCATTTGGAGTCAGGAAGGAATTTGTTTTACCCACTTGTGCCAATGGAGGCGGACATTGCAGTGGTTAGCAGGCCCACAGGACATCAGACTGTGCTTGGTAATCTTAACCTCTTAAGGGAAGGAGGAACATGCAGCACATTGTGAAACAGTACTTTGTACACCCCTCTGGTTCTTAAAGGGTTAAGTACCCTCTTGCAATCTGCCTGCTTCAGTTTGGAAACACTGCCAGCAACTGTCATGTCCGCCTCCATGGGATTTGAGATACCTGGGACTGGATGTTATATCTTGACCAAAGACACACGGGCAAAATTCATAGGGGGCATTAGAATTTTCTGTCCATAGTAAATTAAGTGGGGGTTATTATTATTAGGAGATGATACTTATTCTTTAATATATTAACCCGTTAATGGCCAGATAGGTGTGCAACGCATAGCACTCCCTCATCATTAACCCTTTGAGTGCCAGAGTTGCAATGCGTTGGATACCTCTCTGGCACTCAAAGGGTTAAAGGGTTCATTTTTACCATTTGCAGTGACTTGAGTTTGCGTCCTGTTAGCAACTGTTATGTCCGTCCATGGACATGACCTTCAGGACTGATTGAAGGGCAAAACTTATAGGAGCTGTTAAGATCACCATGTGCAGTGAGCAGCATTTGAGGTCCTGTGTCCATGAAAGTAACAATCATGGCCGCCTTTATGGATGCATATGACCTCCAGGACTGATTGAAAGTGTTATCTCTTGAACAAAGGCACACGAACATAATTCATAAGGGACACTAGGATTTTTCTGGCAATAGGGTTATTATTAGGAGTTCTTGGTTATTCTTTAATCTATTCATTCTTTTACCCTTTGAATGCTAGAGAGGTAAGTGCCCCCCAATTAATATTTACTACACTGGTAAGCATTGAAATCCCTTTATAATCCTTATTAAGTGCCGGCATTATTTAGAAATTTGGAGACTCACAGCCAGACAAGAGCGCAGGCATCTTTCCAAAGAGACATCTGTTTTGGTCCCTGTCTCCTCACTGACTGGCAAGTAATTGTACCACATGGTACAGATATGGATGGGCAGCGCAGGTGCACAGATGCCTCTTCGGCAAGATGTCTGCACTGTTGTCTGGTGTTGAGACTCCTAAGAACTTAGGTTCTTAAATAATGCTGGCACTTAATAAGGATTATAAAAAGGATTTCAATGCTTACCGGTATAGTAAAAATTAATTGAGGGGCACTTATATATCAGTGATAGTTCCTCTTTAACCTGCATTTCCATATGAAAATGAGCCATTCACGATGTGTTCAGTCAAAATTATAAACCTGTTGAAGGTATGGCGGATTGGTGATGGATTGAAGGGGATACGATGGCGAAGACACTTAAAGGGATAGTAATACTTTGTTTTAACTTTATTTTATTTTCTGGCATTAAAAAAACATGAAGAACGATATAAGTCTTATCTCGCAAACCTTTATGGTTTGAGAGATATTCACAAGCAAAGTTTCCCCTCCTGCCCCTTTTATCTAGTGTAAGCCATCTCTTCTCAGATGTGGAATGCAGTCTATAGACCCGACAAATAACAGCAGAGGACAATCTTCTTCCTATGAGAACAATGAAAGCCCTGCCCCCCTTGACAGGTTTTTCAGGTTTTTCCCTTATCTTAATTGAAGATTGTACCTCTCTGCAGTCTACCTGGGCTGATGCTGGCCTCTTACAACAAAAAGTGCATTTGGCACAATATGTTAGCTGTAGCAACAGCAGGGCCTCTCTCTGTGACCCATCAAGTGCAGCCAGAGTCCCTCATGTTGCCAAGGGTCCCTAAGCAGCAGCCTAGGTTGCCATAATGGGTGATCCGGCTCTGCAGACAGGTAAACAAAGAGGGAAGGAGTAAATTGAAGAGAAGAAATAAAAGAAGTGTTACAAATAGAGGACTAATCTTTTATTAAAAAAAAATGGATGTTACATTTCACCTATTTGCTGAGTTCCTGTTTCATACCCCTCCTATCCTTGCAACCAAAATGAACATATCTGTTTTAAAACACCCACTTTTAACCCTTTGAGTGCCAGCCGGGTATCCAATGCATTGGATACTCCTCTGGCACTCAAAGGGTTACAGTTTTCCCATTATTCCCACAATCAAACCCCTCACTTCCACCATAACACACTAATCCACCATGGACTTCTGCATACCTGTGCATTACCCTCTGAGTGCTGGTGGAGTGTGCTTAATAACAAGCTTGCTTAGCCCCAGTAATGATAGCAACCAAGACATGCTTTCCCTATATGTTCATGCTCACTAAATGTGTATGCATTTTATTACTTACCCTGGCAAATGATATAGAAAATAACCCTGACCCTCAAACCATAACAAAAGGCAACTTCACCTTTAAAAATGACTTTCTTCCATTGCAACATACACAGTATACTACCCAAAATGGATGAATTAAAACCATGGAGCTATGAGAGCAAACCGGAAATCCTTATTCTCACTTAATCCAGACTGAGCCCTAAAATAATAAATACCGCTATTGCCATTCATGGATACTCATGTTTTAATCCCTTAACGACCGGCCGATCGGCGCGGCGCAGTCAGTTAAGGACCACGGAGCATTTTTTTTTTTTTTTTTGCTCTTTCCGTTTCCGGACTCCCTGAACGGCGTGCAGCCGCGGGGGGAGCCCGGAATTCCATGACGGTCAGATTTACCCATGACGTACTATGACCGTCAAGGGTCATTAAGGGGTTAAGAAAGAGAGAGAAAAGTGAAGAGAATGGAGAATCCTATACACACAAGAGTCCATTAACTTTACTATTTTAAATCGCTCTGGTATCTCTATACCACATATAAATACATTACTGGCAAGATTGTATTTCCCTCCTCAAATCCAATCATAATTTTTAGCATCTACCGACCTCCTAATACCCCGGCACAGTCCCTTTCAGACATAGCCTGCTCTTCAATGAGATTGCCACTCAAAACAAGAAAAGTGAGCTGTTGGTTTCTGGAGACTATAAGGTAAATCTTTCATAAATGATTTAAGCAATTGCCCGTGGTATAGGATAAACGTAATACCTGTCCTAGACTCAGCAATTGACTATTTTGACTGTGAGTTCTTGCAGGTCTGTAATACCCATGCCCCACTAAGGAAAGTCAAGGTAAGAGGGACCCTTCTACCCTGGGTTTCTGCGGACCTATTTGACTTATTCAGTTTTAGAGATTCCCTTTGATCAACAAACTGTCTCTGCTCATGATCACACTGTCTACAGACAATTGCAGAAAACTTGCACATAGCAAGCAAAACTAGCAAAAGCTCAATATTTTACTGATATCTTGAACAGTAACTTATCAAAACTGGCCAACTTTTGGAGGGTTGTTAACAATTTATACAACACCCTTAACCATTTTTACCCCTCAACAATATATATAACACTTCTCAACTATAAAAATAGGCCATGAAACATTGATGCACCATATGAGTAGCTAATTCATTCAACAACTACATTGTCGGATGTGCCACCTCCCTGATTACACAAAACAAAAGTAATGCAAAATAAAAACTTGCATTGGACAGTCACTGTTACCTTGCCCCCTGACCCAACAGCACTGCTGAATTCCATTTCATGCCAGTATCTGATAGTGAAATATGTGACTTCGTCCTCAACCCAAAAATATGGACCTTACCAGCTGCCAGCAGCATTATTAAAGCTCAGTGCCTTGGTCACTGCCCATCCCATTTCATCCCTAATTATTAGTGATGAGCGAGCATGCTCGGCCGATGCTCGGTTCGGCTCGAGCATCGCTCTGCTCGGCACATGGCGGTACTCGTACGAGTACCGCATGTGCTCGCCCGCCATGTTCGGGTCTCCTCCCCGCACGTTTCGCGGCTGCTGCGCAGCCAATAAACGTGCAGGGAGGCTCTGACATCAGTGTAATGCCAGCAGCCATGTTGGCTGCTGGCATTACACTGATTGGCTGGCCAGAACCCGTGGTCGGGTGCTGTATAGCACCTGACCAGCGAGTTCGGCTCAGTCTTAGCCAGGGAGAGATGAGGATAGGAAGGGAAAGTCAGTGTAGGGAGAAGAAAAGCAAATTTGTAAAAAAAAAGACCCAAAAGTCCTTTTTAGGACTACTGTGTGTGGGGGCAGCAGTTTATTTTGTGTGTGGGGAAAAAAAACAAAAAAAAAAAAACTTCATATATTCTGTTTAGTGTGCAAAGTTGCAGATTAGAGCACATTCTGTTTAGTGTGCAAAGTTGCAGATTAGAGCACATTCTGTTCAGTGTGCAAAGTTGCAGATTAGCAGCACATTCTTTTTAGTGTGCAAAGTTGCAGATTAGAGCACATTCTGTTTAGTGTGCAAAGTTGCAGATTAGAGCACATTCTGTTTAGTGTGCAAAGTTGCAGATTAGAGCACATTCTGTTAAGTCTTCAAACTGTAAAATATCAAAGTCACATATTCCATTCAGTGTGCGTCGCCGCAGTTTAGCAGCACATTCTGTGTACTGTGCACAGTTGCAGAATAGGAAAAAATACTGTTAAGTCTTCAAACTGTAAAATATCAAAGTCACATATTCCATTCAGTGTGCGTCGCCGCAGTTTAGCAGCACATTCTGTGTACTGTGCACAGTTTCAGAATAGGAAAAAATACTGTTAAGTCTTCAAACTGTAAAATATCAAAGTCACATATTCCATTCAGTGTGCGTCGCCGCAGTTTAGCAGCACATTCTGTGTACTGTGCACAGTTTCAGAATAGGAAAAAATACTGTTAAGTCTTCAAACTGTAAAATATCAAAGTCACATATTTAGTGTTGAGCGAGCGTGCTCGGCCGATGCTCGGATCGGCTCGAGCATCGCTCTGCTCGGCACATGGCGGTACTCGTCGAGTACCGCCATGTGCTCGCCCGCCATGTTCGGGTGGCGGGGATCTGTGCCGGAAGAGGCACAGATCTGAAGACGCTCCGCTGGACCACCAGGGACTGGAGGTACGGGGGCATTGCGGAGATGAAGGGGGCATTGCGGAGATGAAGGGGGACATTGTGGAAGAGGGGCATAGAGTCTATGCCCCTCTTCCACAATGTCCCCCTTCATCTCCGCTATGCCCCTCTTCCACAATGTCCCCCTTCATCTCCTCTATGCCCCTCTTCCACAATGTCCCCCTTCATCTCCGCTATGCCCCTCTTCCACAATGTCCCCCTTCATCTCCTCTATGCCATAGAGGAGATGAAGGGGGACATTGTGGAAGAGGGGCATAGCGGAGATGAAGGGGGACATTGTGGAAGAGGGGCATAGCGGAGATGAAGGGGGACATTGTGGAAGAGGGGCATAGCGGAGATGAAGGGGGCATAGCGGAGATGAAGGGGGACATTGCGGAGCTGAAGGGGGCATTCGGAGATGAAGGGGGCATAGCGGAGATGAAGGGGGGCATTGACCAGGCACCCTCCCCTCATCAGAGCAGGGGGTGCCTGGTATAATGCTCGTGTCGCCCCATTGCATTCAATGGGGCTCGGGTGCTCGGCCGAGCACTCGAGCCTCAGGGGGTGCTCGGTCAGAGCACCCGAGCACCCGAGCATCGTGGTGCTCGCTCAACACTACACATATTCCATTCAGTGTGCGTCGCCGCAGTTTAGCAGCACATTCTGTGTACTGTGCACAGTTGCAGAATAGGAAAAAATACTGTTAAGTCTTCAAACTGTAAAATATCAAAGTCACATATTCCATTCAGTGTGCGTCGCCGCAGTTTAGCAGCACATTCTGTGTACTGTGCACAGTTGCAGAATAGGAAAAAATACTGTTAAGTCTTCAAACTGTAAAATATCAAAGTCACATATTCCATTCAGTGTGCGTCGCCGCAGTTTAGCAGCACATTCTGTGTACTGTGCAAAGTTGCAGATTTGCAGCACATATTCCGTGTAATATGAAGAAGGCGGGTAAAAAGGGACGGGGAAGTGGACGTGATCCTGATAGTTCAGGGCGCGGGTCAGGACGCGTAGAAACTGCGCCTGGTGCCAGAGCACAAGACAGAAAGACATCCACCATACCTAGCTTCATGTCTCATTTTACAGGGCGTCGCAGGACATCACTCTCGAGGTCCGACCACTGCGAACAGGTGGTCGGTTGGATGTCAGCTGATACTGCTTCCAGTCGGTTAAGCACCACCCTGTCTTCCACCAAGTCCACTCTCAGTAGCCAAGAGTCTGGTCAACATAATCCTCACTCTGATCATCCTTCCTCCCACCATAGAGGGTCTGGTCAAAGAAGTGATCCCACACTGGGATATAGTGAGGAGCTCGTCTCATCACCAATCCTTCATTTGACCCTCTTTCCAAGCACGCTTGCAGAGGAACATGACATCTTGTGCCCTGATTCACAACCTCTAGAGGGTACCCAATCACAAGAAGATGACAGATGTGAACGGCATTTAAGGTCAAAGGAAGTAGTGGATGATGATGATGATGAGACACAGTTGCCATTAAATCAACCACTATTACTGTCTCAAGACCTTGATGAGGAGGATGATATACAGTTGTCAATGACTGAGTATGTGGTGGGATCAAGACATGAGGAGGATGATCAGAGTGAGGAAGTGGAGGAGGACTTGGTGGACGATGAGGTGACTGACCCCACCTGGGAAGGTGTAGAGCCGAGCGATGACAGCAGTCCTGAGGGTGAGCCATCTGCAGCACCGCAACAGGCTGGAAGAGGCAGTGGTGTGGCTACAGAAAGAAGGCGGACCGCACCAAACCGGCCCGCAAATGTTCCACGGAGCACCCCCTTGCGTAAATCTACCTTGCCAAGGGGTAGGTGTTCCGCGGTATGGCGTTTTTTTAAGGAAAGTGCGGACGACAAAAGAATTGTAGTTTGCAACCTGTGCCACACCAGAATGAGCCGAGGCATGAACACTAGAAACCTCACCACCACCAGCATGATCCGACACATGGCATCCAAGCACCGTAATAAGTGGGAGGAACGCCTGGATCGCCCATCTGTGTCTGCAGGCCACACCACTGCCTCCTCTTCCCCTGTTTTCGGTGCCGGCCAATCGCCTGTCGAAGGCGCAGGCCCGCATACCTCCCGCCCTGCACCTGTACCATCTGAAGCACCATCAGCGACCACATCCACTTCCCTGTCCCAGCGCAGCGTCCAAATGTCGTTACCCCAGGTATTTGAGCGCAAGCGAAAATACCCAGCCACCCACCCACCGGCCATAGCACTAACCTCACACCTTTCCAAATTACTGGCCATCGAAATGCTGCCATTTAGGCTTGTGGAGACTGAGTCCTTCCGCAGCCTGATGGCAGCAGCTGTCCCTCGGTACGCGGTCCCCAGCCGCCACTACTTTTCCCGGTGGGCCATCCCCGCATTACACCACCATGTGTCCCGTAACATCACCCGTGCCCTGACCAACGCAGTTACTGGGAAGGTCCACTTAACGACTGACACATGGACAAGTGCTTGTGGCCAAGGACGCTACATTTCCCTGACGGCACACTGGGTGAATGTCGTGGAGGCTGGGAGCGACTCGGACCCTGGGATGGCACAGGTGCTACCCACGCCGAGGATTGCGGGCCCTACCTCCATCAGGGTTTCCGCCAGCACCTACGTTATTGGCTCCTCCTCCTCCGTTTCCACCTCCGAATTCTCTGCACGCAGCGCCACTCACCCATCAGCCAGTAGCTGGAAGCAGTGTAGCACTGCAGTGGGGAAGCGTCAACAGGCCGTGCTGAAGCTGATCTGCCTTGGGGACAAACAGCACACGGCCTCAGAGCTGTTGCAGGGGATTAGTCACCAGACCGAGCAGTGGCTCTCGCCACTCAACCTGCAACCAGGCATGGTTGTGTGTGATAATGGGCGTAACTTGGTGGCGGCTTTGGAGCTCGGCAAGCTCACACACGTACCATGCCTAGCGCATGTATTTAATTTAGTGGTTCAGCGATTTCTAAAAACCTACCGCAATTTGCATGATCTCTTGACCAAGGTGCGCCGCGTGTGTGCACATTTCCGTAAGTCATCTACAGCTTCAGCCGGCCTGTTGAAGCTGCAGCAGCGCTTACAATTGCCAGCTCACCGGCTGCTGTGTGACGTGAGCACGCGCTGGAACTCCACCTTCCACATGTTGGCCCGGCTTTGTGAGCAGCAGAGGGCAGTAGTGGAGTACCAGCTGTTACACGGTCGTCGCCTCTCCGTTCAACTTCCTCTAATCAGAAGTGAGGAGTGGGAATGGATGTCAGACCTCTGTGAGGTTTTACGCAATTTTGAGGAATCGACACAGATGGTGAGCGGCGATAACGCTATTATCAGTGTAACCATCCCACTTCTGTGTCTACTGAAACGCTCGCTGCTCACAATTAAAACCGACGCTTTGCATGTGGAAGAGGTGGAAATGCGGGAGGAAGAGCTTACACAAGGTGATAGCCAGAGCACCCTCACTTCGTCTTCTCAGCGACAATTGGAGGAGGCGGAGGAGGAGGAGGAGGAGGAGGAAGACACGGTTGCCTCCGCTACAGAGGGTAGCCATGGAACTTTAGTTCCATCTCTTCAGCGTGGGTGGGCAGAAGAGGAGGAAGAGGATGAGGAGATTGAGAGTCATCCTCCTGGTGAGGACAGCGAAATCTTGCCTGTTGGTACTCTGGCACACATGGCTGACTTTATGTTAGGCTGCCGTTCCCGTGACCCACGCGTTATACGCATTTTAAACAACACGGATTACTGGGTGTTCACCCTTCTGGACCCCCGCTACAAAGAGAATTTCTCATCTCTCATTCCTCCGGTGGAGAGGACAAGCAAAATGGTGCAATACCAGAAGGTTCTTGTCGAAAAATTGCTCCAAAATTTTCCATCTGACAACACTGGCGGCAGAGTACGTGCTACCTTGGCCAACCGAGAAGGGGAGAAAAGGGGAGCACACAGCAGTTCCGACAAAGGCAGGGCAACACTGTTCAAGGCGTGGGACACCTTCATGACACCCCGCCAGCACCCTCACCCTGATGCGCAGCCTAGTGTCACAAGGAGGGAAAAGTTTTGGAAGATGGTGAAGGAGTACGTAGCAGACCGTGTCAGCGTCCTCAATGATCCCTCTGTGCCTTACAACTACTGGGTGTCCAAGCTGGACACGTGGTATGAACTGGCACTCTACGCCTTGGAGGTGCTGGCCTGCCCTGCCGCCAGCGTTCTGTCTGAGCGGGTATTTAGTGCTGCTGGTGGCATCATAACAGATAAGCGTATCCGCCTTTCCACCGACAATGCTGATAGGTTGACACTTATAAAAATGAACAAGGCCTGGATTTCCCCTGACTTCTCCACTCCACTGGAGGAAAGCCCCGGAGGAACATAAATGACTTTATATATGTTATTTACAATGATGGGAATACTCTGTATTCCCATTCACCCCTTCCACCCAAAAAACGGGTATATGGTTGACTCTTAATCTTCTCATCCTCCTCCTCCTCTTCCATATACCTGGTGATATAATTTTTGTATAGGGCCAGCTCACCAGCGGGCCCTGTGATATAATTTTTATATAGGGCCAGCTCACCAGCGGGCCCTGTGATATAATTTTTATATAGGGCCAGCTCACCAGCGGGCCCTGTTTGACAATTTTTGTATAGGTCAGCTCACCAGCGGGCCTTCTCATATAATGTTTTATTGGGTCAGCTCTCTAGCGGGCCCTCTCATATAATGTTTTATAGCGTCAGCTCACTAGCGGGCCTTCGCATATAATGTTTAGGATGGTCAGCTCCGCAGCAGACCCTCACCCATAATGTTTTAGATGGTCGGCTCAGCGCACGTTTCCCTCTTAATCATGGCCTCAGTTCAGAAAAATCAAGGAAATTTTTGGGAGAATTTGCCTCTGCGCACGTTTCCCTCTTAATCATGGCCTCACTTCAGAAAAATCAAGGAAATTTTTGGGAGAATTTGCCTCTGCGCACGTTTCCCTCTTAATCATGGCCTCAGTTCAGAAAAATCGAGTAAAATTTTGGGAGAATTTGCAGATGATATACAAGTAAATATACAGCAAATACTGTTTGGTAACAATTTTTCGCCTAAAGTCGTTTTTATCTGCCTTTTTGTGTGTTTTACGGTCAGTCTGTAAAAATGGCGTACTACGGGCGAAAGATCGTTCCCAGCAGTGATGTTGGAGTCCAAGATGCATCCAGACATCCTCCCTATGCTGTCCCTGAACCATTTCTGTGGTGTTTCCATCCTTTTCTGCCCTTTTCCTATGGACCAGGCACCCTCCCCTCATCAGAGCAGGGGGTGCCTGGTGTAATGCTCGAGTCCTCCCATTGACTTCAATGGGGCTCGGGTTCTCGGCCGAGCACTCGAGCCTCCGGGGGTGCTCGGTCAGAGCACCCGAACACCCGAGCATTGGGGTGCTCGCTCATCACTACTAATTAATGCCTCCTTGTCATCCAGGAATATACCTGAAGCCTGGAAAGTGGCTAGAGTTGTGCCTATTAACAAAGTCATTAACCCTTGAATGGCCAGCCGAGGCAGCAAGCAGCCAGCAGTTAAGGACCACAGGACTTTTTTTTTTTTTAATATGGAATGTGGGGCCTCTCAGTGGTGTGCAGCCAAGCAGGGACCCCGGAATTCCATGACGTGCTACGACCATCACTGGTCCTTACGTCAAGGGTCATAAAGGGGTTAAATTACAGATCAATATCCTTAGTCCCCGCGTTATCTAACGTCCTGGAAAAAAGTGTCCACGTGCAACTCTATAAATTACTTTTCAGCTTTTTCACCCCACTTCAATCAGACGTTCATTCAAATCATTCAAAAGTCACTGCTCTCCAAAAATATACAATAACATCCAGTCTGGCACGGAATATTAAGAACCCACTGGAGCAATTTTCCTTTATTTTGCAAAGGCCTTTTATACAGTAGACCATACTATTCTGATAAATAGTTCAGTAGCACCTCAGTAACTCATGAACACTGGAAATGGAAAGTCGTTCGCAGACTGGTTTCAAACAGACACAGACCTTTTATTTGGTGATGCTAGTTGACATTGATATTTCAGGAGTTTATCAACCTCACTTTGACACCATTTGTCCTCTATTGAGTTAAATAGCATTCAAGAGGTTAAAAGCTCCGTTTAGATCAATGGCAATTTTCTTTGTCCCCTTTGGTGAAGATAGCTTGCCCTAGAATTGCCCTCTCTCTCTCTAAATATATATATATATATATATATATACTAGCAATGTGGGACGGTGCTGCCCATCATGTTATGCAGGGAATGTTTTTATTTTTTTTTAATAAATGTTATGATAGTGAAATATGGCGTAGGGTGTACATGTCAGAGAGGTACACACAGTGGTACACAGAAATGTACAAACACACAAATATACAGGGGGACACATAGCGATAGACAGAGATGCATGCAACACACATACATACACACACATGCACTGACATACACAAACAGTGACACACAGATGCAAATCAGAACATACATACATACATACTGTGTGAGCAGTGTAAGTAACATACCTCCCAACATTTCAAATGACCAAAGAGGGACACTTGTGTTTTAGGTGGTGTTACTGGGGGGCGTGGCTGGTGTTGTATCTTAGAGGATTTTAACCCTTTGAGTGCCAGGGGTAAGTATTTTTTTACACAGACTAATTTATAAGATTTATACAGAAGTTTATACCCACATTACTGTGGGTTTTATTGATGTGGAGCAATCTGATACACTGGTATATATGCCACACAGTGTGATCTCCTAAATAGAGGAGCAGAGGGATTTGGGTCTCAAACAGGGACTGTCCCTCCTAGCTGTATAGTGCCAGTCCTTATACACAGATACATGCAGACTGTATACTATACAGCAGAGGTTCTCAACCCACGCCCTCAGTGGCCACTAACAGGCTAGGACTTAGGAATTTCCCTGCTAGAACACAGGTGTGTTGATCAGAGGCTCAGTCATATTGATTAACTCACCTGTGCTCTTAAAAGGAAATTCTAACATCCTGGCCTGTTAATAGCCACTGAGAGCACAGGCTGAGAACCACTGCTATACAGTGCCAGACCATTGTAGAGAATTTTTAACCCTTTGAGTTCCAGGGGGTAAGCAATGCATTGCATCCCCTCTGGCATTGAAAAGGTTAAGTTATTCTTTCTGTAAGTGAATGATTTAGAAGAAGATGAAAATAGTTTATACCCACATTACTGTCGGTTTTATTGATGTGGAGCAGTCTGGTATACTGGTATATACACCACACCGTGTGATGTCCTAAATAGAGGAGCAGAGGAATTTGGGTCTCAGACAGGGACTGTCCCTCCTATACTGTATAGTGCCAGTCCTTATACACAGACACATGCAGACCGTATACTATACAATGAAAGACCATATATAAATAGTTTGTCATACATGCTATACAGTGAGCTATGTACAGCATGGAGATGATTGCAGGAACTGGCACCTCTACTTACAGACAGAATAACAAACAATCTGTTCTCTTTTTCTCTCTTTGTGCAATATATAAATACAGTCACAATCATGTCTCTGCCATTTACCAGCTCTGCTGAAGCCCTGCTCTGCATTGCCTGATCATGTCTCTGCTGTTGTTCCACTTACAGAGCTTCTCTGTGCTAGCAAGTCAGCTCCCCAGCATCCTGCTTGCTGATTGATAAGAAATCACCTCACTTGTAGTAATTGGCAGGGCTGTGCAGGGTCACAGGGAATGAAGAAGCTGCATATGAGTGGTTTATTGTAGCGAGCCCATAATCTTGTATCAATGTGCTGGAAACCCTGATGCATAATACAGATTTGGACCATGACCTTCCAGCTGTAGCTTGAACATAGTTCCCATCATCCTCAGCTGCTCAGTGTGCCTGTGTGTGTGTGTGTCTCTGTATGAGTGTCTGTATATATATGTATGTGTCTGCCAGTGTGTGTGTGGGGGGCATGTGTGTGTCTCTGTGGTGTAGGAGTGAGTGGCAGACATTTTTTTTTCAGCCTTAGATAGTGGTGAGTGGGCTGGATAGTGGGGGTGGGCCAAAAATCCCACTACCATTGAATCACCCAAAGGGAGCAGTAACTCCTCCTTACTGTCGCCCCTGGGTGTGTTTTGCCAGGCACAAAGTCTTCTTTTATATATATATATATATATATATATATATATATATATATATACAGAGAGAGATAGAAATTCTAGGAAATTGATGAAATTGGCACAAGCAACGGCTACAACACATTAATATGGCTGGTGTACATCCCATAGAAATAAAATAAGCATTCTAAACCTGAAAAAGCCAGGAGAGACAATAAACAGCAATGGGTATCAAAAGAAGGATGCTTTATTCATCAAATCCTTATCCAGCCAAATGTTTGTCCCAATATGGCCCTGATGAAGGTCCCCATACCGAAAACATTTGGCTGCATAATAATTTGATGAATAAAGCATCTTTCTTCTGATACGCATTGCTGTGTGCTGTGTCTCCTGGCTTTTTCAGGTTTAGTATATATATATATATATATATATATATATATATATACACACACACACACACACACACACAGATTAAAAACTATATTTTACCTGGAATCTGTAGCAGTGATAATGCAGTCATATGCAGTTTAGGGCATAACATAACTGACAGATGTTTTTGCTTGATCAGGTCAATTGTAGACTATCAGAGAAAGACTAGGAATGGAACACACTAGTGACTCATTATAGGTTTAACCTTTTAGGATGGGTTCAAACGGTGACTAGGCTTCTCTGCCTTATAATTCTGAGTAAATAATTCTGCAGATTCCCCTCCAGTGATCCTGAGTTCCCCTAGCAGTCTAATCACTGGTGGGTCCTTCCATTGGTGTGTCTGAATAGTGGGACATATGGGCACCAGCCAAATATGATTAGCTGATGCCCATGTTGGCCTCTATTGATCGCACTGTTGCGGTGAGCAACTCAGCAATTCAACTGCCTGTGTGAAGAGTCTGCTCTGCAGTCTCATAGGCTGTCATGCAGATCATCTCTGCTACATCTTTACTGTGTCCAGTTGGGAAAGCGGTAAAAATGCATCAAGTTGCTTTGGAGCTCCGACACACAAGACAGTAGTTGGCCATGAGAACAGCTTAAGGTGCAAGCTGTTCTTATATTCAGTAATACATGATTGTAGTACTTATGACCTATTATCTGTGAGTATGTCAGTAATTTTGATATTCCCTTTTGTCTTTGTGATTTATTTGTATTTAACCTCATTTAGCAAAAATATCTGAGAGTTATGTGCAAAGTCTAAAAAAACACTTCTAGCTGTGAGTGCAGTTCAGATAACAAGTGTTTGAATGCTAGGTTAGGGATATGCAAACCCAAGACAACCTTTGGCTCTCCTGCTGTTGGGTGCTACAACGCCCATCATCCCAGTCAGCTGTTGGCTCCTTGGGAACGATGGGAATTACTGGAAATTACTGGAGTGTCAAAAGTTGCCTGCCCCTGAGCAATTTATGTTTAAACCTTTGAGTGTCATTGCATTGCACTGCAATGAGTTGCATGCCACTATGGCACTCAAATGATTAAAGCAACATCAACACTTTATTTTGCATGCAATTGTAAAATATGTAAAGTCAAAATGTATTTCCTTTTCATTCTTTTTTTTCTCATCTTCCACCTTTTTTAAAACTTTTATGTCCCTGACAGTAAGCTTGCTGCCCCTCTGAACCTTGAGAGATTTCTGGTCAAAGCAGGACAGTGAAACCATGTAACACTATCCCCGTAGCACTGAGTGCTCTGTGTGTTTTCTGTAACATCACTATACCTGCTTTCACAGTCACTGAGAGAAATCTGTTTACAAACAGATCATGGGAGATCAATGGCATTAAAACAAATAAAATAGGGGAAGATAAATAAATAATAATACAGTAAGTCTCTCTCTCTTTCTATATATACATATATATATATATATATATATATATGTGTGTGTGTGTGTGTAATCATCAGCAGCCTCTGTCAATCCACTGCAGGATGAATGCCTCTTCATCAACCCCGCAGCAGCTTTGATCACAAGGTAGGGGGAGTGTGAATGGAGTAGGAGCAGTGTAGGGACATATGAGTAAAGTGGTAGTCCAAAAACTGACTGCAGCCATGGTTGCTTCAGCTTGTGCCACAAATGATGATGATTCCTCTTCTCCTGATGAAGATGTAGTTTGTCAAAGTCTCATCAAAAGTTCCACCACTGCCACCAATACTAGTATTAAGAATAAACCATCTAAAAGCATGGAAGACAATGAGTCACATTCTAGTGTTGATGGGATAATGCAAGAAGTTGTAGCAACTCAACTAACTGCTGCATCTGACAGTGAGAGAAACAAGCACAAAAACACCTGTCCTGAAAGTAATAGCAAATGTTGTGAAAATCCCTCAAAGGAGAAAAGTAAAATGAATTGGTCAAGACCTCTAAAAGCCTAGATGAATATAAAAGTAGTGGGGAAGAAGCAGTAGGCGATGCTGAGGATGAACTAATGACTGATGATTAGCATCCTCCTCTTCTCCAGATACAGATGAAGTTGAGAGTGAGAGAGATGATGATAACATGGCCAGAACATTAGCTGAAAGGCAAAGTCTCAGTCTTTCACCATTGAAAAGGAGCACTGTGCCTGTCTATAAACTGATATCATGTGTTGCACCCTGCTGCAGTTATTTTTCAGGGATGGTTGTACCAATGTTACTTAAGCAGTAAGTTAGTGCTATGGGCAAAGGGCAAAGACAATCACCTGCTAACAACCTTTTTAATGTACATATTACTGTAGGACTCACAACTTTTACCTTCAGCTGTTTTTTTTTTTCTCCTCTTCAGCACTCAGAAGAAGTAAGATTGCGCTTGGAAATCTTGCAGTCACAGAAAACATAGGCAAAATATGGCAATGTTCTTGAAGGAAATTTATTGGCAGTGGCAAACATTTTGTGTATTGTTTATGGGTCGGAGGTTTCGTGAAAAAAGTGGGAAATCTTTTTCTTTTCTTGAAAATCTCTGTGGAAATTTCTCTGGCTTTTCCCCCATCCCTAAATATGATACCATCTACAAAAAGTGATGTATATATATTATATATTATAGGCATTTTACAGATGAGTAAAACAAGGCTACTCCCTCTACAGTTTTCCTTTAAAAGTTAAAACTCAACATCAATAGCCAAGATTCATCATTCACCATCCAACATTCACCATTCACTTCTCAACAGTTACCATTTACTACTCAACATTCACTATTTACTACTCAACATTCACCATCCAACATTCACCATTCACCATCCAACATTCACCATTCACTTCACAACAGTTACCATTTACTACTCAACATTCACTATTTACTACTCAACATTCACCATCCAACATTCACCATCCAACATTCACCATTCACCATCCCACACACACCATTCACTTCTCGACATTCACCATTCACTACTCAACATTCACCATTTACTACTCAACATTCACCATCCAACATTCACCATTCACTTTTCAACATTCACCATTCACTATTCAACATTCACCATTTACTACTCAACATTCACCATTCACTTCTCAACATTCACCATTCACTTCTCAACATTCTCCATTCACTACTCAACATTCAGCATCCAACATTCACCATTCACTTCTCAACATTCATCATTTGCTGCTCAACATTCACCATCCAACATTCACTTCTCAACATTCATCATTTACTACTCAACATTTACCATTTACTACTCAACATTCACCATCCAACATTCACTACTCAACATTCACCATTTACTACTCAACATTCACCATCCAACATTCACCATTCACTTTTCAACATTCACCATTCACTACTCAACATTCACCATTTACTACTCAACATTCACCATCCAACATTCACTATTCACTTCTCAACATTCACCATTCACTTCTCAACATTCTCCATTCACTACTCAACATTCATCATCCAACATTCACCATTCACTTCTCAACATTCATCATTTACTACTCAACATTCACCATTTACTACTCAACATTCACCATCCAGCATTCACCTCCAACATTCACTTCTCAAAATTCATCATTTACTACTCAACATTTACCATTTGCTGCTCAACATTCACCATCCAACATTCACTACTCAACATTCATCATTTACTACTCAACATTCACCATCCAACATTTACCATCCAACATTCACCATTGACTTCTCAACATTCATCATTTACTACTCAACATTCACCATTTACTACTCAACATTCACCATCCAGCATTCACCATTCACTTTTCAACATTCACCATTCACTACTCAACATTCACCATTTACTACTCAACATTCACCATCCAACATTCACCTCCAACATTCACTTCTCAGCATTCATCATTTACTACTCAACATTTACCATTTACTACTCAACATTCACCATCCAACATTCACCATTCACTACTCAACATTCACCATTTACTACTCAACATCCACTATCCAACATTCACCATTCACTTCTCAACATTCATCATTTACTACTCAACATTCACCATCCAACATTCACCAGTCACTTCTCAACATTCATCATTTACTACTCAACATTCAACATTTACTACTCAACATTCACCATTCACTACTCACCATTCACCATTCGCTACTCAACATTCAACATTCACTTCCAACATTCACCATCCAACATTCACCATTCAACTTTGAACATTCACCATTCACTACTCAACATTCACCATTTACTACTCAACATTCACCATTCACTTCTCAACATTCACCATTCACTACTCAACATTCACCATTCACTACTCAACATTCACCATTTACTACTCAACATTCACCATTCACTTCTCAACATTCACCATTCACTACTCAACATTCAACATTTACTACTCAACATTCACCATTCACTACTCACCATTCGCTACTCAACATTCACTTCCAACATTCACTGTGGGTCGATTGTTCAAACGTAAAGTGGAGGAGTTATGGGACATACCACTTGCACTGTGGGAGAGAAGTAAAAAAATCTGAAAATTCCCATTGATTAAAATGTGGATTTTAAATCCTTGAAGGCTTGAGAGGTCTCCTAAGCATTACTTCAAAATCCAAACATTTTTTGATTATGATTACTTTTTGAACATCGCACTCTATTGTGGGCGGGTAGTAAAAGAAAGACAGTATTTTCAGAAGCAAATCCACCACATCTGAAAATGTATCATGAAGAATTAATAATGGCGGTATGATGAGCTTGATGAATATTGCCCTTAAAAATTCTCACTATGAAAATGTCTTTAATTTCACCTTTAACCCCTTAATGACTGGCGGTCCACGGGCACTTTTAAATTTAACACCTTAAGGACCAGTGACATGCCTGGACTGTCACCGGTAGATTTGCGTTAAGGACTGGTGGTGGTCCTGGCACATCCTGGAATTCTGGGATGGCAGCACGTCTGCGCACAGCTCTGCCATCCCAGAATTTATTGCAACAACAACAAAACAGCGCCGTGGTCCTTATCGACTTTTTCTTTACCAGTTAACACCATACTACTACTTCTTACTCCTGTGTGCTAATAGTACTTTAACCCCTTAACGACCCTTGACGGTCATAGTACGTCATGGGTAGATCTGACTTAACGACCCATGATGTACTATGACCTTCATAGAATTCCGGGCTCCCCCCGCGGCTGCACGTCGTTCGGGGAGTCTGGAATCCAAATAAAAAAATGGATCCTTTAGTGACCACAACGTGCCCACGCGGGCGGTCGTTAAGGAGTTAATGTGTCTTCCCTAAGTTTAGACCATTTTTATTTTGTCAAAAAAAGACATAAATTAGACAAAAAAGGGACAGCTAAAAGAAAATTTTTTTCTTTGACACAGATGTCGAAATTGGATGCAAAAAAGGCCAGTAATATGTTTGAGAATTGATAGGCAATGGAGTAAGAACTTCTTCAGACTGATTACAGACCTTTTCAGTTACCACCACGTTTTGAACATCTCATCCTAAGGTGTTATGGAGGCTTTGCACCCAATCCAGGACGTTAGTGACTGAGAACCACAAACTTCCGAGTTTTATTCTAATGCCTGCTAGGGTAACAGTTTTCTCCCCTCCTCTGAATGGCTGATGGGACCTCTTGAGGATGTACAGAACAGCCCCAGGCTATTTACTAAGACTGTTCCTATAGGATCAGATTGAGTAAAACATGAAAATTGCCCTTAAAGGGATAGTAATACTTTATTATTACTATCCCCCATATTGTAGATATAAGCAAAATAATTTAATAGCCCCCAGGTTCATCTCTCAAACCTTTATGGTTAGAGAGATAACCTAAGGCAAAGTTCCCCCCTCCCTCCCCCTTCCCTAAAGTCAGTGTTGTACTGACTGCAGGGGAAGTCTGTCGTACGACAGTCAGGCGGCTCTGCAGCTGAGCTGAGATTGTGTTAGTGACAAAGAATTATTTCACTGAAACGGTCTTCTACATGTGCTTGGTTTGTGCTTGGCTTGCAAGCACATGTAGAAGACCGTTTCAGTTAAATAATTCTTTGTCACTATTGCGATCGTGGCTCTGCTGCAGAGCCGAATGATGAAAGTCAGACCGGATATCCCTGCAGTCAGTACAATGCTGACTTCAGTGAAGGGAGAGAGAGAGGGGGGAACTTTGCCTTCGGTTATCGCTCAAACCATAAAGGTTTGAGAGATGAACCTGGGAGCTATTAAATTATTTTGCTAATATCTACAATATGGGGGATAGTAATAATAAAGTATTACTATCCCTTTAAAATATTTAGGGTTATTTTGTGCAGTCATTTCATTCATTTTTTTTTCCTGTTGATGAATTATCAACCTTGTCAGTACAAGTCTTTTCTTCTGAATGGTTCCTCTTCAGTAGTACTAATTCCCCAGTAGGTTAATGTATTGATGTTAGTGGACAGATGGGCACCAATTGGTAGGATGTCTGTTTAACCCTTTGAGTGCAAAGGGTTAAAATGAGCAATGTGCTCCATAAACCAACTGCACTGTAGGGAACAAATAAAAATTCCATAAATTCCCACTGCTTTTTAAAAGGGGCTTAATAAATTATTTAGAGCGAAACCAAAGCATTTTATTTACACAGACTAATGTATAAACACGTATACTAATATTTATACAGACACTGATGTGAGTTGCATTGCTGTGGAGCAATGTGATACACGTATATACGCACCACACAATCTGATCTCCTAAACACAGGGACACCAGGGTGATATACTTATATACACACCACACAGTCTGATCTCCTAAACACAGGGACACCAGGGTGATACACTTCTATACACACCACACAGTCTGATCTCCTAAACACAGGGACACCAGAGTGATACACTTATATACACACCACACAGTCTGATCTCCTAAACACAGGGACACCAGGGTGATACACTTCTATACACACCACACAGTCTGATCTCCTAAACACAGGGACACCGGGGTGATACACTTCTATACACACCACACAGTCTGATCTCCTAAACACAGGGACAACAGGGGGATACACTTCTATACATACCACACAGTCTGATCTCCTAAACACAGGGACACCAGGGTGATACACTTATATACACACCACACAGTCTGATCTCCTAAACACAGGGACACCAGGGTGATACACTTATATACACACCACACAGTCTGATCTCCTAAACACAGGGACACCAGGGTGATACACTAATATACACACCACACAGTCTGATCTCCTAAACACAGGGACACCAGGGTGATACACTTCTATACATACCACACAGTCTGATCTCCTAAACACAGGGACACCAGGGTGATACACTTATATACACACCACACAGTCTGATCTCCTAAACACAGGGACACCAGGGTGATACACTTATATATACACACACCACACACTCTGATCTTTTCCTTTAGCGTTCCCGTTAATCCAATTAGCATGAGTTTTGGGAACTAAAACCTCACGATGGACATTCGGCCACAAGTCCATTTCTTTGGGCCAACATTTGTTGTGGTTTCACTTGGAGCAATTGAATTGCTCAGTTAGTACATTTTGTCAACGGGCCATTAGCCAATTTTACTGACCACATTTGAATCAAGGCCATCATGTGCTATCTTGAACTAGAATCTGCTTATGTAATGAAAACTATTTTGTACTTGTCCAGAAGTGAATTAGACTAGCATTATTTAGGTACATTAACCTTTTTAACTCTTGTTTAAATTATTCATCCAAATCCAGACAGCTGGATGTCCTTTCTGTATCCTTTCTGTATCTCTGCAAACAGTGTAATTAGCTTTCTCATCTAAGTTGTAATGCTTGGGTTTTTTATGTAATGGCAAAAAGCTACAGCAAATGATTAAAGCAATAACTCATTAGTCATATAATGGGAGCAAAAAACATGTTTAAAGTGTCACAGAACAGCAATTATGCAGTGCGGCAAAATAAAATTCAGAGAATGGAAAATGTAAAGCAAAAAAAATATGATTGAAGAACCACCAGCGTATAAGAGCAAACAGGAATGGTGCTTAACCACTGTGTGCTAGGCCTTTTCCCCGCCTAGTGCTAAACATATTTTCATGTTTTTGTTGATGTTTGCAGTCAAATAATTTCTTCTGCATTTCTATCAACAACCCACACTTCATACAGTATTTTTTTAGTAGACCAAGCAGTTTAAAACAGATAAAAATAGTTTGTTGATACCCCTAAAATGACCAAAACAGTCTACCCAGAATACAAAAAGTAAAAGATCCCAGGTATTACACACACATGCCCCATTCACGCAGCACCAAACACACACACAAAGCCAGAAAAAAATATGGCTGTCACACACACACAGTCACTCACCCTGACTCCCAGTGGCCTCAGCAGGACCTGTAGTACACCCACTGAAGGGTGCTGCAGCACCAGGGGAACAAAATGGCACTCAAAGTGTTAAGGTAGGTCCTCATTGCTGAATTATTTCTTGACTGTCATTATTTGCCATGCAAGACACAGGACAGGCAGTCATCAGGTACATACTTAACCCACTGACTGCCACAGGGTTGTGTATCAAGTTTTACCCCTCAGGGAATGTGTTCAAATCCCTCACACTGTAAACTTGCATTTTCCTCCCACTTCTCCTCCTTCCCCAGCCAATTACTAACACTTTTTCACATTTATGTTAAGCCCTGCCCCTACTCGTGATTAAGCCCCACCCACTTTTAACCCAGATTGCCCCATTTGTCTCTCCACATCAGCACCACAGCAGTCCCCTCCAGGGACTCTACAAGTCAAAGTTCCCAGGTATCAATACACTTCCCATTGCTATTTAACTCTGACATGCCTCTCTATACGTTAACCCTTTGAGTGCCAGAGGGGTGCACAAATCATGCTCGCATGTGTTTCTACGCATATATGTTGCGTGTGTGTACATTTCTGTTACATATATGTGTCCATGTGTGCATCTCCAGTGTGTCTGTGTGTGTGCATGTCTTTTGCATGTGTATGTGTCTGCCTGTGTGTTGCATATGTCTGTGTTTATCAGTGTGTCTACATTTCACACACGTGCACCCAACGGTCATAACATGACGGGCAACATCGTCCCACATTTCTAGTATATATATAGATTTTCAAATAGAAAACGATCTGCACTTCTGGATTTCTTTATAATAAAATATTTTTATTAAGCCAGTTCAATGTTTCAGCCCCCTCTGAAGCCTTTATCAAGAAAATTTGCTTTATCATTTGTGTCATTTGTATCTCTTTATACTTTACAAACACTAATGGAGTTCAGTATACTTCCAGTGACCTATTTAAAAAAATGTTTTACCAGGAAGAATACATTGAGATTTCTCTCATTTTCAAGTATGTCCTGGAGTGTTTACAGCAAAGAGTTACTTATGTGTACAAATACAGAGACATAATATATATACATATATTAAAAATTTTATATACAGTTGCATATTATTTTTAGATATAAAGATGCAGTTATTTTCAAGGATTTTAGACTGGGAGAAGATCTGAATTTTTCAGGTAGGTTATTCCAGACTTTCAGAGCTCTGAAGGAAAAGGCAGACTGACTGGCTTCTCTTTTGTATTGTGGTATTCTCAGTGAGTTGTTAGCAGTGGAGAGGAGGTTATAGTTAGTATGGAGAGCTGGAATGAGCATACTGCTCAGGTAGTGTGGTGGTTTTCTAGGGAAGTGGTTATAAACCATGCAAGAGAGGTGTATATATATCTATCTATCTACCTACCTACCTACCTATATATATATATATATATATATATATATATATATATATATATAAAAGCAAATATACAAAGTATTGGTGCACATCCAAATTTTCATCACTATTAACCCTTTACTCTGCGGCATTGTGCCTGCATATCACTACTATATTAAAGATGAGGATTTAGTTCCATTATATGGCCATAGAATGCTAAGCTTGTCACCAACGCCACGGTACCTCATTTTGGCAAGTACCTAACCTTAATATGCTTTGTCTTATGAGCTGAATCTCTCCTACTTTAGGCATTAACTAACCTTAATTTACTTTATCCTGAGAGCTGAGTCTTGGTCAGCTTTACTCATTAATGGAGAGAGACTCTCCTAGAGACAATGAGTTTTGCACCTGGAGGTGGGAGGGGTGCTTAAACCAATAGAAGCTGGTCAAAACTTCCAAAAGTACAATTCCAGGTACCTTGGCGTTGGTGGCAAGCTTAGCATTCTATGGCCATATAATGGAACTAAATCCTCATCTTTAATATAGTAGTGATATGCAGGCAGAATGCCGCAGAGTAAAGGGTTAATAGTGATGAAAATTTGGATGTGCACCAATACTTTGTATATTTGCTTTTAGCTATTTTGGTCAAAATTGGTTGCACTCCAGCAATTTTAAATGTGTGTTTTTTCTTTGGGTGTGCTTACCAAAACCTGGACTGGAATTATATATATATATATATATATATATATATATATATATACACAAACATATATGACATTCCAATAACGTGAATAACAATTAACTGTCCTGAAGAGTATTGTTTCTATGTTCTGCTAGCAAATGCTTATGGTTCTAAATTTGCATTAACTCACCTTTCTAAAACACTAACATTTGCCATTGTATGCAAAATTAGCAAGTGAAAAAAAAAAAAATTCTGTTTTTTGCATTTTGCAACATTCGTCAAGTCACTTACATTTCTACCTCAAAGCTAATTTCCTATGACATTTCCAGAAATGTATTATAGTAAAGGAAAAAAATCAAATTTACACTCTTTCCGATATACTGAAATCCCTGAAAACCATGGAATACCATTTTAGGTTAGATAGCTAGAGACCTCCTTAGTCAAATGGTATCCAACTGTTATGAGGTAACAGAAGGGGCCAAGATTACAAAACCACACAGACCAAAATCTGTCAGTTTTCTTGCTTTTAATGTAACATACCTGCTCTGAATGTTTGTAACAACTACATACATGAAGAAATGTTGACAAGGCATACCATTTTGTAAAGAAGACAGACCCCCACATCTACCCATAGCCTGGTGTTCACAACTATTTCCAGAAGCTGATGCAATGGGTAAAATATCTTTTTTTCATTTCTACAACTTCATAGGTAATTCAGTCTTTGAAACTATGACATTTCCTTCTGTAATAATTAGCACCTCCTCTGTTGAGAGAAATAAAACCCCATTAGTAAGAGCTGACATAACATTGGTGGTGCCAGGAACACAACACTACCCTTAACAAATCCTGACATCTTTCTTGCATTCTTCAAATATGGTCTGCCTATGCTAAAATGGCTGCAATCACTAGAGATATGAAGAAAAGGTAGACAAGTCACTGCATGAAACGAGAGGTAACCTGCCTTTCTACCACTTGGTTAAAGAGAACTTTTTTTCCAGAAGTTGGGGCTAAATATATTTAATTTTTAACATTTCCACCACTAAAATATTTGAAAACCATGAAATGTCCTGCTGTAGTCAGTACCTACGACAAGCCTGGTAAAAATGGTTTCGTATACCACAGGGGGTGACTAGACCATTAACCCTTTGAGTGCCAGAGGGGTACACAACGCATTGCCTTGCAATGTGTTGCGTACGCCTCTGGCACTCAAATGGTTAAACTACACTTTTCATTTTTATTTTATATTATTACCTGCCTGCACTAAAATAATAATACTAAAGTACTTTACCAGGATGGATACATTGAGATTGTTTTTCGTTTTCAAGTATGTCTTGGGGTATAGATATTATTACCCAATTTAATAGCACCCATTTTCTCTACCTCAGAAGGATGAAAGGCTGTCGACCCTGCTGAGACTATAACCTGTGACCTGTGAAGTGTTATTATTGGGGGGGGGGGAAATATATTGTAGAACTGCTGTGTACAACCATGGTACAAAAGTTATTACAGTTCAAACTCTCACAAAGTGATGGAGCTGTTACTGTCACATTTTATAAATTACTGCAGCCGGTGGCTCATCTCGCACGTAGAATGCAACAGAATAACTGTGATCATGAACAGAGCAGAACCCTTGTTTTATTGAGCAGGAAAGGCACCATAAATTATGTTTTTTCATAATAAAAGTGGCATGTCATAGTGGCATGTCTATGCAGGGGTGGAGTGTATAGTTGTATGTGTAAGCAGGGGTGGATTGTATAGTGGTATGTGTATGCAGGGGTGGAGTGCATAGTGGTATGTGTATGCAGGGGTGGAGTGCATAGTGGTATGTGTATGCAGGGGTGGAGTGTATAGTTGTATGTGTAAGCAGGGGTGGATTGTATAGTGGCATGTCTATGCAGGGGTGGACTGCATAGTGATATGTGTATGCAGCTGTGGAGTGCATAGTGGTATGTGTATGCAGGGGTGGCATGCATAGTAGTATATGTATGCCTTTGACAGGTTTATGATTTTTCACTCACTACATCGACAATGCCTCATTTGCATTTGAAAATGCAGTTTAATGAGAGATTATATAGATCAGTGATGGAGTGAGAGGTGCTATCTTGCTGTCTTCATGCAGCCTGAGACTGCAGGGCAGCAGGATATGATGTCATATCCTGGTACTATGCATTAGCAGACAGTGCGATGACTGAGATGGACCAAAGATATGGAAGCCTCTGCCAGAGGCTGCAAGAACCTATAGCCCCATCAAAACATTGCGGTTCATTCAGGATCTGGCCTATCAGTGCATGTACCAACTGGCCCTTGAGTGCGCCACCCCCCTTGGGATCCCCAATAGGACAATCCCCGACTGTGTGTATGGATAATATGGACAATACATACAATTGCCACTGCAAAAGAACATAACATTAAGGAAAACAGGAAAATAAAAACCAAAGACCTGCATATTTATTTTTTCCATCTTATATTCTTAAAATGAGACCTTCTTCAGAATTATACTCCAGAGGGGAGTATAAGTCATTGTAAACCCCTCTGGTCCTTAAAGGATTAAGTAGGCTCATGTACTTTCCTGCTTTAGTTTAATAAAAAAATGCCAGCAGCCCTCATGTCCTGATCCATGGGTGCTGCATTTAGGACTGAATGAAGATGTTATCTCTTGAAAATGGCAAAAGGTCAAAATTCATAGGGACATTAGGATTTTCTTGCCATTATAATGTAAGTGGGAGTTATTATTACAAGTTGTTAGTATTCCTTTAGCTGGGCATCATTTATCTGTAGAAGTGGAATGCTGTTAAAATTGTATTTCTTAGCATTTTATGAATTCCTTTATCTCCTTCTGCACTCAAAGGATTAATGTCACACTGCGAGAGTGTAACCCTCTTCCTCTTTGTCAAGCTAAACTGACAGAATATTCAGTATTATCACCAGGCTGCTTTCTGGACCTTAGATCTATATCAAGAGCGGAAATGCTGTGGCTTTATTTTAAGTAGTATAGCAAGGAGAATGTTTAAATTGCTTTTTGAACAGAAAATCCCCAGTCTTGTAGATATGTCACGTACAGTAGTACCTCCATGACCTGTAGTGCAAATAACAAGCTATGATAACCTAATTCAAATTCCACAACAAGAACATGGGAAAATGACCAACCAGATTTAGACCTCCATTGCATAGTGAAGCACAGAGCTAATTCAACTGTTAAATTACCTGTTATGGATTAGGAAAAGATGATCAAATAAGGAATAATATAAGAGTACAAGAATGTTGGATTGGTTGGGAGAGAAATAAAATATTGGACAACAGTTTAGCAAAGGAGTTGACAACTAGGGATGGGCGATAATTTTCGCCCAAAACCAAAACCAGCAAAAATGTCACTTCCCACCTGCCAGACCATTTCCTGCGAAAATTGCCATGTGTGGTCAGCGCACCACAAAGCGCGCAATGGGTGTACACACAGGAACTGCCACATCCTGACATTTACAGAATGGCTATCAGCTGGTGGGGGAGGTAACACTGACCAAGGTGGACTGCCAGAAGATATTGCTATGTGTTCCCACAATCAGACCCTAGATCAAGAAGGTCATGGTGAGCCAGGGGCTTCGCTCACCATTGAACTTTCAGGCTCTGTCTGGGTTTCTCTGTTCTTCCTCCTCTTTGGCTTCCATCTCTCCTCTTGTTGCCTTTGGGGAGAGACAGGGGGTTCAGCAACAGCAATTCCCAATTTCTGTTGTTGGGGTTTGGCTTTAACATGCTTCACATAAATGTCATGGTGTCTGTATTTCATATGTGTTATGAGAGCGGTTGTGCCAAGGTATATTCCCGCCTTTCCTCTTTTCACTAACTTCTCGCAAATTATGTACAGTGTATCACTGATAACCGCATTGTACCTGGCCCAAGAGAAAAATATTCCCATGCCCACGACCTCAGGGGGAGGGGAAAGGTAGAGAAGAATGGACTTTTTCTTTTTCTCCTCCACAATCTCCTTCACTGGCTGGGGCAGAGGGTGGTTTTGCTGCTGCTGCTGCTGCCTCAGAATCAGCACTACAACTAGGATCAGTAGGAGTACTGCTTCTGGCAAGTGAAACCTGTCCTAGTCCAACATCACTACTGCTGTACCGCATTCCCACTCTGTCCACTGTGGTCTGAGGCACACTAGCCTGCTCATCATAATCCTGCTGCCCTTGCTACTCAGCAGCAACAGGAATTACAGCAGCAGCAATGTTGTCAATGTTGCTACTGGTGGTGATGTTCATCCCCGCTTGTAATACAGTCTCCCACTCCTTCTCACTTTGGGCTAAAGAGGCCATTTATCTCTCTTTCACCCCAGATGCTCCACTATCACCCTCATAAACACCACCACCAGTCCCTCCTTGCTGCTGCTTCTGCTCTATGAGGGTCTCACTGGTTGTCGATGATGAAAAATGTGACAGAGGTTTACCTACTGTCACACTTGCCATCTCTTGAGGTTAAGAAGGCAGACTGGCAGCACTAGCAGCAGGCACAGGCAGCTGAACTGTGCTGAAGATATTACCATCAATTCTGTCTAGGGGTCAGGGGGAAGTTGTGGGCTCCCTTGACTGCTAGTCTGGCTGCTCACCTTCACTTCCCCTTCCACCTCAGCAGGAGAATCTACTGAGGTCACTCTAATCCCACCACTAGCTGCTTCACCATCACCTCCTCCCTCACTCCCAACACTCAGTAGCTACTGCATGGTAGTAGTAGTAGTGAGACTGGCTGGGGATGGCAAGTGTGACCTAGGGTCCCCTGCTGTCACACTTACCATCATCTTCTCCTCCCCACCTCCTGAGTATCACAAGGCACACAAGCAGCACGTACAGGTAGCTGACCTGTCCTGCTCACATTGCTACCCACTTCTTCCTGTTCCTGTGACACTATTTTCCCTAAGATCCCAAGGGAAGAATTAGGGGGACTGGGCATTATTGGGTCTGGGGAATCAGGGCTTCCAGACTTTTTCCTTGCTGGTGGTTGTCACTTTCTCCTCAGATTCACTGGATGCTTAGCGGTCCTTCCAGCACCTCATTTTTTTGTACTTCTGGTGCTCATAGTAACATCACACACTATGAACCTCTTCTGCCTTAATTTTTCTAACTAAACCACTGAGAAGCAGCCTAGCACTTTCTCTCACTCTCTCTAGCTGCTTGTTTTGTGTCATGTTTTTGGCACAAAAACACAAAGTATATGTAAGTAAAGGGGCGGGAAGTTTGTAGCCATTGGAAAAAATGGAAAAAACATTTTGGCAATATGGGAAAACAGCAAAGATTTTAAGAACTTTATTTAATGCCGATTTTCCCACGAAAAAGTGGACAACCACTTGGCTTTTGCAGGAACACAACATGACCTTTCGCCCACCCCCACTGATAACCTGCAGGAGTCTAGTGGGGAGATGCACTAAGGAGTGATAAGTAGGTTATAATAGGAGATAAGTTCTGTAGTGAGATCCTTTATTACTTTATGCAGACTATGCACGAAGACAGTGCTTGCATACGTGTACTGTGGACACCAGCTAGGGTGCCCCACTTTCTCTATGAAAACTTTGACAAAAATGTTAAAGTTGAGTTTCTAATGAATATTTAAGGAAAATTATGCACAAAATGTTCTTTGTTGTCATTCAGGTTGTGAAACCTAAGAATAACTAGAGAGTTATGTATTTTCAGGTATCTCCACTTTGTTAAGTCCTTGAGAAATTATGTATAAAATTCTAAGGGTGCCCTGAAAATTACAGATTGCATGTTAAAGGTGCCTTGAATGAAGAAAGGTTGAGAACCACTGCAGTAAGATCGCTCAGTCTTCAGAAATCTCAGTGCATAGGCGCCATATTAGGAATTAGAAGACAAACCACACTCCTCTGTATTGTGCCTTTTTTATACCTCAGTAAGTTCTACTCCCTCTTGTTGTTTGTTGGACTTAAACCCTCATCATTCTCAGCCAACTGTTCCTCAGCTGGGTATGATGGGAGCTGTAGTCCAGCAACAGCAAGAGATCACAGGCTGTACATCCCTGAAGTAGAGGGAATATTCACAGGCTATAAAGTCAGTGGAAGCCATGGATTTGGTTGCTCACTGATTTCCGTTTTTATTGGCCAACTGAGGATGATGGGCGTTTTAGTCTAATGACAGCTGTAGGCACTCAGGTTTCCCACCTTTGTTGTAGATCATCTTAAATCTTAGGATGTGCCTATACTGCTTAAAGGTATAGTAATGTTTCATAATAAAAGCAGCTCTAATGAATCATCATAGTATTTGGACTTTGGAGAGTGTTATTTCAATTCTGTCAGAGTTGTAGTTCAAGAGTAATTCAATGACAAAGTATCCCCCTCCCACACCTTTTGCTGATGTAACACTGCTCAGCCAGATCAGAAGGGAGGTGCCCAGGTAGACTGCAGAGAGGGACAATCTTCAATTAAGATAAGGGAAAAACCTGAAAAACCTGTCAAGGGGGCAGGGCTTTCATTGTTCTCATAGGAAGAAGATTGTCCCCTTCTGTTATCTGTCTGGTCTATGGACTGCATTCCACATCTGAGAAGAGATGGCTTACACTAGATAAAAGGGGCGGCAGGGGAAACTTTGCTTGTGAATATCTCTCAAACCACAAAGATTTGAGAGATAAGACTTATATCGTTCTTCATGTTTTTTTAATGCCTACAAAATAAAATAAAGATAAAATGAAGTATTACTATCCCTTTAAGACTGTAATAATGAATTGCTGATGCCCACATGGAACATTGATTTTCTGCTTTCATTTTCTAATGTTAGGGGCTAACAGATAGTGTGAGACTATGTACATTTCAATTTCTTTTTTCAATTTTAAGTATTAACTGTACAAAACGTACACAAAAGTAAACCAGAGTTATTAATCTCACTTTGTCTCTTAGAAAGATGCAATGTACTTTCTATGTGTTTAGTTCCACACAATAATCCAGACCTTTTGGTAGCAAATTCATTTAACTGTGTACATGGCAGAAGGAGAGGCTCCAAGGCACAAAAACAGAAAGGGATAAAATTACAGGGTCTCCTTGGACAACATTTAGATGTGTAGCACGCTAAGGTTAGAAAATAAATAGATATTTGTTTATTTTGTTCTTATGTCTTTTACAGAAAAATATAAGAAAATGCAGTATAAGAAACTTCTTCTGTTGCTATGGCAACAGTGAGATTCTTTGCTTTCAATATTATAACCCTGTATGCTCTATTCTGCTAGAAATACATCTCATCTTCCCTTAAATATATCCATTGTACCTGCCATTACCATATGTTTGCTGAAGTTGAAGCCTTCTTTAATTACAAGGGATGGACCCTAGTTATTTGATCAGACCTTGAATGAAAAGCTCGCCAAAGAGATTCTTTTAATGACCTTTCCTGACAATATAACAATATCTCCTCTTATTACTTGCTTGTCTCAGTTCTCTATGGTCTCTCTCTCTAATACCTTAACACCTGTTTTCCATCTCTGAACTCTTTCCAATTTAAAAAATAAGGCTTATATTCAATATGCTGTATATATAAAAAACAATTTGCACTATAATGAAGTACTAAAATAAAATATCTCAATCACCCAAAATATATATTTCTAACAAGGCTGCTAAGAAATATAATCTAACACCACCACTTTATGTGTTATAAAAAATTATAATATACCAAAATATTTCTGCGCCTTAAATATAATAATAAACAAATTAACCCCTTAGAGACACAGATAAACTCGAGTGAATCACAAAAAACGGAAAAAATGAAAAAATGGACACGTGTACCTTCAAATCACAGTGAGTCTCCTCATATACAAACCTTCAATACTGCGCAGCCACAAATCAGTCACCAATAACAGAAAATAGATAATTAAATATAATCCAAAAGGGACTGAATATTGTGCTGAGAAGAGAAGGTACAATGATCGAACCCAAACTTTCCTCAATATGCACAAATAATATACAACCACCTAGTTCTTATTACACTCCGCCCTGCACATCCGGCAAAACAAATGCTCACCAGCGGACGTCCCAAACGGCACTACTCTCCTTTCTCTAAAGGGAGATTCCCCAAAAGGTGTGTCGCTTAGAACTACCACAAAGGTACGCATGCGCCGGATTCAAAAATGCAAGACGCAGTGTATCTCCGCAATAAAGGATAAAAAAACACATACAATTCCTCCAATCAAAATACTGCTATATCAGTTATCAAAAATATTTATTAAAACACAAAATATATTGGCCAATATATAAATCATACACATACAGTCCTCAAAAAGTCCACGTTGGTGTACACATTCAAAAAAGATTCTTCTATGTTTAAGCTGGTAAGAGTTATACAGATGATTCAACTCCTCTATATAGAGTAAGCGATTATTCACTTTATACGGTTAAATCAGCAATATCTGCAACAAGTAAAGTTTTATCCACCTTAAAGGGATAGTAATACTTCATTTTATCTTTATTTTATTTTGTAGGCATTAAAAAAACATGAAGAACGATAAAAGTCTTATCTCTCAAACCTTTATGGTTTGAGAGATATTCACAAGCAAATTTTCCCCTCACTGACCAGAAAGGTCAAGTCTGCCATCTAACTGTCGGATTTGGAATCTGGTCCGCAGATCAACCGGTGGCTCTTCAGCAGAGCCAAGATTGCAAGATATAAAAATAACTATTTAATTGGAAGGGTCTAAAAAGTGTGCTTGCAAACCAGGCACACTTAGTAAACTATTCGAATGAAGTAGTTCTTCTTATATCTCGCGATCTCGGCTCTGTTGTAGAGCCACGACCAGTCCACAGACCGGATTCCAAATCTGACAGCTAGATGGCAGACATGGCCGTTTTGGTCAGTGAGGGGAAACTTTGCTTGTGAATATCTCTCAAACCATAAAGGTTTGAGAGATAAGACTTATATCGTTCTTCATGTTTTTTTAATGCCTACAAAATAAAATAAAGATAAAAAGAAGTATTACTATCCCTTTAACTTCTTCGTTGTAAACCACTTGTATCCATAACACTTTAGGAATCAAAAATCTCGATACTATGCCAAGACTTACTGGCAGATGGAAACAATGTGTATATTGTTGCACTATGGATATAATTCAGCAACAATGTAGTTCAGCACAACATAAATGCAAAATACACATACATCCGAAAAAGGATATATGCGCCCGTTATACTTATTAATGTTGAGCAGTGATGTTCACATGGATAACAGCATGCTTCTACAAACGTACAAACAAATATTAGATGCAAAACATACATTTAATTAATTATGTTTCACCTTGATTTTCCCCAGTTAACCTCTTGGGTGCCACAGATCAGTACAGTCAATATGCAATTAATAATAGTATCTACTGGGGTCAAGTAAGGATGATATTTGGGATTTCCGCAAGCCTTATAATTATATACATAAAGAAGAGAAATGCAGAGCTAAAGGGCCCTTCACAACCGGGTAAGAATACTCATCACCTGAGATGGACAGAGTGCCTAGTTGCTGCCAGAGACCAGTTCGGTAAAATGGAGGTGTTAGAGCGTTATTAAAAAGTGACTTTTATTAAAAGCAACACAAAACATACTTAGGGTGTTAAATTAAATATAGCATACCCTATAAAAACACAGTGCAATATATATCAGCCTGTTGATCAGTGTGAGCAATATATTATATACAGGATACCGTCAGTAATTGCATTGGTGCGAGCCGCAGGTCAATCTAAGCTCAAAGACTATTTAGCTGAGATATCCGATATAGTTCTATATTTAAGTGACTTATAAGACGCTCATACATATAACCATGGGAGCATTAGATATATGTGAATCGTGAAACAGATGTATGTATCTGTTTATATAGCGCCATACATGTATAAAGCGCTTAACAGAATTCAAAATAATACAATGCAAAAATACAGAACAGGGTAAAGAGCATTAAAGGGATAGTAATACTTAAAATGTAAAAAACTATATGTTATAGGGTTTATCCCCCTGAGTAAAATAAGAGTACTCCCACTGCTAAGAGGTGTTTTATTCAAAAGTTATTAATTTTCAAAGTTGAATTTTTTAGGTGCAATATCACAGTGGCCTGAAATTGTACAGTGGCGCTGTTGCTACACGATCCTATGGACAACTCTGGTCAGTTGACCATAAATCTCCATAGGATGGTGTAGCAACAGCGCCACTGTACAATTTCAGGCCACTGTGATATTGCACCTAAAAAATTCAACTTTGAAAATTAATAACTTTTGAATGAAAGACCTCTCAGCAGTGGGAGTACTCTTGTTTTACTCAGGGGGATAAACCCTACAACATATATTTTTTTACATTTTAAGTATTACTATCCCTTTAAGCTAAAGTGCGATCATTGCATTATTTTTGTGGGGAAAGTGCAGCAAGGGAAACATACACTGGGAAAGGGACCCTGCCCCAAGGAGCTTACAATCTAATTAGAGTTCATGATGACATACAAAGACAGTAGGAGGATGATTATAAGTGCAAGTACAAGGTGTGGTGATGGAAGTGCAGAAAGATTCTGATGTCACTATAGTCGTGCAAGTATGAAGATATTGCTATTGAGATGCCTCCTTGAGCAGATAGGTTTTGAGAAGATGCTTGAAAGTGATGATCGTGGATGACTGGCGAATGGTGATAGGGAGGGCATTCCAAAGTCGAGGGGCAGCCAGTGAAAAAGCTTGTAGCTGAGAGATGGCTTGAGTTGTCTAGGGAGAGGACAGAAAGAACCCTTGGGAAGACCATAGGGTATGGGAAGGGGTGTAGCGAGAGAAAACAGAGACTTGCAAGAGAGGAGGAGAATTTTGTAAGAAATACAATACTTTATAGGTAGCCAATTGAGGGATTTCAGGAGGATATGAGAGGGCAGGTATCTGGGAGCAAATGTGATTCTTGTGGCTGAATTGATAACAGATTGAAGTGGAGAAAGATGAGAAGCCGGAAGACCAGAGAGTAGAATGTTACAGTAGTCAAGTCTGGATAGAATGAGTGCCTGAGATAGTGTTTTTGCAGTTGACATGCAAGGAAAGGATGTATTTTGGCAATATTTTTAGGAAGAAGTGACATACTCTAGTGACAGCTTGGATATGGGGGGTAAAGTTAATTTCGAATCAAATATGACCCCAAGACAGCGTGCTTTGGGTACTGAGTGTATGGCATAGTTGTCTATTGTGATGGAGAAGGGGGTTGTTTGATGGGTTTTTGGAGGGAACACCACCAGCTCTGTCTTACCCATATTGAGTTTAAGATAGCGGTGGCCATCCATGATGAAATAGCTGACAGACATTGAATGACTCGAGACTGCACAGCTGGAGTAAGGTCAGGGAAAGAGAGATAGATTAGAGTGTCATCCACATACAGATGGTAATTAAACCCAAGAAATGAGATGAAGTCACCAAGTGAGAGGGTGTAGAGGGAAAAGAGAAGTGGTCCCAGGACTGATCCCTGAGGTACACCTACTGTGAGGTCATGGGGAGATGAGAAAGGGTTAGAAAAAGAAACACTGAAAGTATGTTTAGAGAGGTAGGAGGAAAGCCATTTTAGAGGTGTGTCACGGATGCCAAGGGTGTGTAGTGTGTCCAGTGAGTGCATGGTTAACAGTGTGAAAAGCAATAGATAGATCTAGTAGGATTAGTATACTGAATTGTCCTTTGTCCCTTGCTGTGTATAGGTCATTTGTAATTTTTGTTAGAGCTGTCTCGGTGGAATATTTAGAACGGAAACCTGACTGTAATGGGTCAAGAAAAGAGTTTGAGCTGAGAAAAGAGATTAAGCGAGAGAATTCAAGGCGCTCCAAGACCTTAGATGTAAAGGGGTGGAGTGAAACTGGATGGTAATTTGAAAGACAGGTGGGGTCGTGTGAGGGTTTTTTGAGTATCGGTCTGACTATTGCATGTTTGAATGAGGATGGAAAAGTTCCGGTAGAAAGAGAGGAGTTAAAGATATCTGTGAGGCTGGGAGCAAGAGTAGTTGCCAGAGCCTTACTAAGTTGAGAGAGCATGGGATCCGTGGGGCAGGTAGTGGGTGGAGAGGAGGATAGTAATACGAGATACCTCCTCCACTGTTATAGGGGAGAACGAGCTGAGGGTTGCTCGAGGTGGACTAGGAATCAGAATAGGAGAACAGGATGTAGAGGGTATGGTTTGTTGGATAGACTGTGTCTTATTTTTGAAAAAGTCAACAAAGTCCTGTGGAGTGTTGGAGAAGGAGGAGCAGTTTAAGGTTGGAGGTTTGAGAAGAGAAGCAAAGATATTAAAGAGGTCACTTGGGTTAGATTTGTGGGTAGTGATGAGGTTAGATAAGTAGTGCTGTTTAGTCTGAGTGAGAGCTGTGTTAAAACAGGATAGAATGAATTTATAATTGTGAAAGTCGGCAACAGAATGATACTTCCGCCAGAGATGTTCTGCAGCTCAACAACAGGTGCGTAGCATGCGGGTTGTTGAATCAAGCCAGGGTCTGGGATTCCTGGGGCGGGAGTTTTGCCTTTGGAGGGGAGTGTGCAGATCCATTTGAAGATGTTAATGAGGTGTTATATTCATGGATCAGAGTGTCGATGTTAGTAGTAGTAGAAGGGCAGAGAGAAGAGAGGGAAGTCTGCACAGTTGATGCCAGGTCTGGTAGTTTGACTGAGTGTAGGTTCCTGGTTAGGACAGGTGATTTAGGGAGGGCAGGGGAAGGTGTGTGAGATAGTGTGAAGGAGACAACATGATGATCAGAGAGTGGAAATGGGGAAACTGTGAAGTCAGAGACTGAGCAGGTTCTGGTGAGGACTAGATCTAGCCAGTGACCTTCCCTGTGAGGGCTGACAGAAGTCCACTGTTGAAGGCCATAGGACAAGGTCAGGGAGAGAAATCGGGAAGCACTAGATGAGGAGGCATCATCAACGTGTAGGTTGAAGTCACCAAGGAGTAATGTGGGGGTGTCTGAAGACAGAAAGACAGAGAGCCAAGTTTCAAATTCAGAGAGAAAGGAGCAAGGTTTGCTTGGGGGCCTGCAAATCACGGCTACCAGGAGAGGGACAGGGGAGAAGAGCTGGACTGCGTGCACTTCAAAAGAGGTAAAGGAGAGTGATGGAGGAAGGGATAGAGGCCTGGAGCAGCAGAGCTGAGAGAGAAGAAGTCCCACACCCCTACCCTTGCCATCAGGATGAGGAGTGTGAGAGAAAGATTGGCCACCATAGGAGAGAGCAGCTTCAGCAGATGAGTCAGAGTGTGAGAGCCAGGTTTCAGTAATAGTGAATAGGTTTAAAGAGTTAGAGAGAAAAAGGTTGTGGGTAGTGTGGAGTTTGTTTAGTAGAGAGCAAGCATTCCATAATGCACAGGAGAAGGGTGGAAGGCAGAGAACAGCTAGTAGATTGCTAGGGTTTGCCCCACAAGAGGAGCGGCTAGTCCGCAGTCTAGGACGGACACAGGTGGGAATGTAGGAGGGACCATGAGAAGAGTTGCAGACAGGAAAATCAGGTGAGAGGAGGATTTGCATGTGTGAAGAGGTGTTGGCTGTTTCTTGGTGGATGGATATGAAGTGTTAAGGTAACAGAATAGCTCATGTGAGCAAATCATTGGCAAGTGTAAGAGAGATGGAGCTATCGAGATTGATGAGCAGGTGGTAGGGCTGAAGGTTTTTGATATTTTGCAAGTTGAGGTGGCAGAAACAATAATAAGAAAATTAAAAGATGCATTGTGTAATGATAATGACAATATAAGTTCAACTGGGTGAGAGGTAGGTGATGTGAGTGATCAGTGACTTGCAGGCAGGATCATTCAGCTGTCTAGATGAAATGTAGTACAGTTTTCCTTCCAGACCAGATCAAATGATCAGTAGATTCAGTTGCAGCCAGATTTGATTAAAAGGTGAGGGCTACACTGACGAGATGTTGATAGAAGGGTTAAACGTCAGCAGTGAATGAATGGTAAGTTTATTTTTCCCACTGAGTCCTGTGTTTGGGTTTGCAGATCCACTGAATTCACTGACAGATGAAATTAAGAACATAGAAACAGGGATGAAAAAACTCCCAAGTTAGTTCTTTATCTTCAGACAGGCTTTCCAGGCTGTAGTGCTGTTGAACTTGAAACTGTCCTGTGTCAGATGGAGACAGGTGTGTCCTCAGTCCAAACTCAGCTAAAACTCTACTGTAGACTTATAAATCCAGACCTGGAAAATCCAGGCCCTGCTAGCAGTGGGCACTGCTAGAGGCAGATGTGATATTAACTCATGAGTGCCTAAATAATTGAGTGCAGATGCTCTAATGTATACATGTTGTTAGCTACCAGTACGTAGAAAATAGAAATGTACCTGCAGATGCTCATATAAGCTGCCTCACATACACGTATCTAAGTAATCACTCCACTCAACAGCTAGATGATTGCTATCTTTTCAGGCGCCCTGCTAATTATGTGCTATTACTCTTTAATTGGCATATGAGGGGACCAGAGGTATTGGTTACTTAGTGGTATAGACCGCTGACCAGGATTCGAATAAAATCCCTCTCTGTGGCACAGCTGCAGATGCCCTGCTGATAGTAGTCAATTCACATACAGATTAAGTCACTTATGTACCATATCTCAGCACCGTGCACCACACAAATAGTAAATAATGCAGGCACCCTGCTGTATTAGTTCAAATCATTGTCATTCATCATCGAGACTCATGAGAATGATTGATTCACATTGCCTCCCTGACAACTTCTGTTGAATGAATCCCTGGCAAAGTACCTCTAGTTTAAATGGTACTTAGAATGTAGCTAAACAGAAGCAATGCAGAGAGGAACTATCATTGCAGATGCCCTGCTTCTTAATCGTTGCAGTTGCCACGTAAGCTAGTTCACCATACTTTTATGAGATAGAGTTAAAGACCTAAGCTCTATGCTGTCTAACTCAATTACTAAATAACTTAATTAGCATTTGTGAACATTTCACATTTGACTGACTCCCTCGTGATTTACGCCATATTCTAATCCTGTATTTTTTACTGTCACTTAATTAGTCTTCATTAAAGGGATAGTAATACTTCGTTTTATCTCTATTTTATTTTGTAGGCATTAAAAAAACATAAAGAACGATATGTCTTATCTCTCAAACCTTTATGGTTTGAGAGATATTCACAAGCAAAGTTTCCCCTCCCCGCCCCTTTTACCTAGTGTAAGCCATCTCTTCTCAGATGTGGAATGCAGTCCATAGACCAGACAGATAACAGAAGGGGACAATCTTCTTCCTATGAGAACAATGAAAGCCCTGCCCCCCTTGACAAGTTTTTCAGGTTTTTCCCTTATCTTAATTGAAGATTGTCCCTCTCTGCAATCTACCTGGGCACCTCCCTTCTGATCTAGCTGAACAGTGTTACATCAGTAAAAGGGGCAGGAGGGGGATACTTTGTCACTGAATTACTCTTGAACTACAACTCTGACAGAACTGAAATAACACTCTCCAAAGTCCAAATACTATGATGATTAATTAGAGCTGTTTTTATTATGAAACATTACTATCCCTTTAAAGACAGACTTGAAGGTCCTAATTCCAAAAGCAAAATAGGAGCGCAGTTCTAGAGCAAGGAAATAGTAGGAGAGGGTGAAGGGTCCCATCGTGTTCCCGCGAAAAAATGCACAAAAACCACATTGTTGTCCGTTTTTTTGCAAGGAAAATAAGCTTTAACCCCTTAAGGATGGCCTATCATGCATGCAGCCATCACTTAAGGACCACTGAAGATTTTTTTCCTTTGCATCTGGGTGAGGGCTGTCCTAATGGCGTGCAGCCACGCAGGGAGCCCCTTATTTCCATGACGGTTCTGGCATGTCATGGGTCCTTAATGCAAATCTACCCATGACATGCCAGGACCGTCAAGGGTCGTTAAGGGGTTAAATACAGCGATTAAAATCTTCACCATTTTAGCCCATTGGCAAAAAGTATTCACCATTTTTTCAATGGCTAGAAAGTTTTCACCCTTTGATTAACATGTTTTTCACCTTTTCGCTAAAAAATTTGCTGTTTTCCAGGAAGTGAAACACAATAGAAGCAGCTACAGAGCAAGGTAAACGTGCTGTGCTGTTCTGCTGTGATCTTGAGGCAAAATTGAGACAGGAGAGGCTCATCTTGACTGCTATCACATGAGCAAGTTTAAAAATAATAAAAGGAGGAGCTGGAAGGTGAGCCAGTGAGTCTGAGGAGGAGGAGAAAGTGACCACCACAGACCCAAAGCTGGCCAGTCCCCCTAAATCATTACTAGGGATCTGGGGAAAATGAATGGCAAGGGAGGAAGAATAGGGTAGTAGTGAGAGCAGGAAACATTACTATTCCTTTAATGACTTTCAATTTCATAACTGATACACAAGTTGCTAATATTATTGTCGGCTACTTAATTTGTGCCAACTTATTAGTATTGCACCTCCCACTTATCGTACACCTGTCATGTCTCTTCACAGTTGCACACTAGAATCAAGCTCAACAGGGTCTTCTTTCCTATACATATAACACAGTCAATAGGCAGTCAACAGGGAAATTACATGGAGCCTCCTGCTGGCCACTACTCCCATCAAGGGCTCACAAGGAGACAAAGTGTAATGTACAAGAGATGAAACAATTCCTTAGGTGCCAGAAGTTTCATCAAAGAAACAGACCAGTTATTGAAAACAAACAGAACTTGCAGGATCACAGAATACATCACAACTCAAATCATCCCATACACATTGTCTTGTCAGGGTTTCCTTACAATTTATGGGCTTACCTTCCCTAACGTTAAGGTAAGAAACAAAAAAGAGTCACATATTAAAGATACCCGTGGGGCACAAAATGATACAAGAAAGCTGGAACATACATGAGTGGGTCCAGGATGATAGTATTGATTAAAATGTAACCTTTATTTGCAAGTGTATAATAATACACTGACAGCTATAGTTTGTCTCCATAGTTTGCAACCATAATTTGTCTCATGAGGTTAAAGTGATAGTAATGTTTCATAATAAAAGCAGCTCTAATTAATCATCACAGTATTTGGACTTTGGAGAGTGTTATTTCAGTTCTGTCAGAGTTGTAGTTCAAGAGTAATTCAATGACAAAGTATCCCCCTCCCGCCCCTTTTACTGATGTAACACTGCTCAGCCAGATCAGAAGGGAGGTGCCCAGGTAGACTGCAGAGAGGGACAATCTTCAATTAAGATAAGGGAAAAACCTGAAAAACTTGTAAAGGGGGGCAGGGTTTTCATTGTTCTCATAGGAAGAAGATTGTCCCCTGCTGTTATCTGTCTGGTCTATGGACTGCATTCCACATCTGAGAAGAGATGGCTTACACTAGGTAAAAGAGGCAGGAGGGGAAACTTTGCTTGTGAATATCTCTCAAACCATAAAGGTTTGAGAGATAAGACTTATATTGTTCTTCATGTTTTTTTAATGCCTACAAAATAAAATAAAGTTAAAATGAAGTATTACTATGCCTTTAAGAAGAGCTGGAGAAGGAAGGCTCAGCTGATTAACTGACTGACTGTGAAGCTAAAATACTGTCTGTGAATCTGTGAAAATGTGGTCCACTTGGTAGCGTGAACTCCTTGTGGTCTTAGTTGCATTGGATCATATTTGTAAAAGAAATGAGGATCAAAACCAACTGCACCACATGAGGCAAATAAAATGCCCCATTTATTTAAAGCGGAACTAACACCGCTAACAAAGGTTGTCTTTAATAATTCCCTATTTGGTGACTAGCTGCTTAGTAGCGCTAGTCGCCAGAATTATTACCTCTTCATGAAGAAATTTGAAGTGATCCTCGGCTGACAGGCAGGACGGAGCGCGGACATCTTGCTCTAGTGACATCCGCGCGTCTGCACTGTCAGTCCCTTACGGAGTCGAATGGCTCCTAGCAACACCTCCTACAGCCGTCTGGAACTGACAGAGTAGGTGCGTGGACGTCACTAGGGCAAGATGTCCGCGCTCCGTCCTGCCTGTCAGCCGAGGATCACTTCAGATTTCTTCGTGAAGAGGTAATAATTCTGGCGACTAGCGCTACTAAGCAGCTAGTCGCCAGATAGGGAATTATTAAAGACAACCTTTGTTAGCGGTGTTAGTTCCGCTTTAAACAGGACTTTTATCCCCTTGAATGCTAGAGAGAGAACTCTCATGTATTGATTTGGTCTCTTGATTTGCTTCTCACGTCTTTTGTGAATAGATCTTGTATCTCCTGTGATCAGAGGGGCAGGAACTGTGCTTACAAAAGAATCTGTGCACAATGAGGCGTGCAAATTGGATATACTAAACAATAGTATTATATAATAACACTAGTTGAAGAGCCTGTTACACGGGACACAATGCCACTGCCAGCCGGTTGCGGGGCAGTCACGCGCAGTAGAGACTGCCCGCTCCGTGGCTCATACAGAGCTGGACGCTCCTTTGGAGCGTCCAGCTCTGTATCAGCCGTGGCGCGGGCAGTCTCTACTGCGCATGACTGCAGCGTTACACACATTTTAGCTAATTATTTTATAGGATAATTAATTAATATAAATTTGAAAAGAAGGATTTTTTCCCAATCAGACTGATGCAAAATTAACATTCAGAAAAAAGAAAAAAACAAAAATAATAAATAGTGTAAAAATATTTAATGATTCAAAATTATACCAATAAATTATAATTCAATCCACCTATACCTGGAGCTCTGTAGCCCGGCATAGCACAGCACAGCAGGGAACACTTAGTCTAATTGTGGCTACCAACCAAATTGATCTCAGCTAGGAGAACAATTAAGAAGAGGCGTTAAATGAGGAATGTTCTGAGCCCATGTGTGCATGGTTTTAATCAGGCAGAATAAAAAAAAAGTAATGGTTGGTAAGTATCCACAAAAGAAAAACAATTTAAAAGGTATTGCGTAAGCCATTAGGGTGCCTGATGTGTTCAGCGTTCAGGCTTTATTTAGGGCAATAAATAAGGAATTCAAGGATGGGCTGATCTAGGGGAGACAATTGCCCACAGGCCACTCATACATTTGGGCTGACGGGCAACTGTCTCACTTCTGTAAAGCAGCAGGAGGTGTAAGTGTGCAGGGCTGACCTAGCTATTAGTTGGAAGCCACTGTAGCTCATTAACATTATACGGAGGAGTGTGGTCACGGGTGTGCCTGATCCATGGGCTGGTAGCAGGAAGAGAAAGCATCCATGTGGTAAGTCAGATCTACCAGGAAGTAGAGGTGGAGGATGCCCTGCAGAGTGAGTGTGAGTCTAGCAGGTTTTTTTTAGCTCTGTGTGGCAGTACCATGGGCATGTTTAACCCCTGTGATACTCAAAAGGTCTAAAATGCATTGCAAAAGAAATGCATTTGAAGACTTGAGTATTAACTCCTGGGATGTTAGAGATGTCTCCAATGCAGATACGTTATAGACATCTACGTGTAGGACCGCCACAACTGGGGGACTGCTGTCCCATGCTGGTGAGAAGGGGAGCCCTTTGTGTATTGTGGGCCCTTTGGGTAGGCAGTGTATGTCCTTTGTGTAGGGGAAAATCCGTTTGTGTGTGCAGGTAAGGCCTTTTGTGTAGTGGAGCTGACCCTTTTTGTAGGGATGCAGCCCTTTGTATAAGGCTAGGGGTCCTTTGCGTAGGTCTGGAGGAGCTTTGTGTAGGGATGCCCTTTGTGTAGGGTTGGAGGGTACCCCCTTGTGTAGGGCTGGAAGGATCTTTATGTAGTAAAAGAAAAGAGAATTGTGCTACAACGTAATTTTTGCACATAAGAGATGATAAAAAAAATTTTCAAAGGGAGTCCCCACCAACTGTGCATAAACAGTGCATAAACAGTGCATAAACAGTGCATAGACAGTGCATAAACAGTTCATAGACAGTGCATGAACAGTGCATGAACTGTGCATAAACTGTGCATAAACAGTGCATAGACAGTGCATAAACTGTGCATAAACTGTGCATAAACAGTGCATAGACAGCGCATAAATAGTGCATAAACAGTGCATAGACAGTGCATAAACTGTGCATAAACAGTGCATAGAAAGTGCATAAACAGTTCATAGACAGTGCATGAACAGTGCATAAACAGTGCATAAACAGTGCATGAACTGTGCATAGACTGTGCATAAACTGTGCATAAACAGTGCATAAACTGTGCATAGACTGTGCATAAACAGTGCATAAACAGTGCATAAACTGTGCATAAACAGTGCATAGACAGTGCATAAACAGTTAATAGACAGTGCATGAACAGTGCATAAACTGTGCATAAACAGTACATAGGCAGTGCATAAACTGTGCATAAACAGTGCATAAACAGTGCATGAACAGAGCATAAACTGTGCATAAACAGTGCATGAACTATGCATAAACAGTGCATAAACTGTGCATAAACAGTGCATAGACGGTGCATAAACAGTGCATAAACTGTGCATAGACAGTGCATAAACTGTGCATAAACTGTGCATAAACAGTTCATAAACAGTGCATAGACAGTGCATAAACTGTGCATAAACAGTGCATAGACAGTGCATAAATAGTGCATAAACAGTTCATAGACAGTGCATAAACAGTGCATAAACAGTGCATAAACAGTGCATAAACTGTGCATAAACAGTGCATGAACTGTGCATAAACTGTGCATAAACTGTGCATAAACTGTGCATAAACAGTGCATAAACTGTGCATAAACAGTGCCTAGACAGTGCATAAATAGTGCATAAACAGTGCATAAACTGTGCATAAACAGTGCATAGACAGTGCATAAACTGTGCATAAACAGTGCATAAACTGTGCATAAACAGTGCATAAACAGTGCATAAACTGTGCATAAACAGTGCATAAACTGTGCATAAACAGTGCTCAGATGCTCCAGGTTCTCAAATTCTGAATGAAAATGTGAAAGAGGGTGTGTGGCAGCACTCCAAAGTATACTTCTAGATGCTGAAACCTTCATAAAACCAAACCTTTATTCATGACATTAAAAGGTAAATGGAAGGATTACTATGGAGGTGTTAAGCATTTCGCACTACATCTATCACTTAATCATAGACATAAAAGAAACATTGAAAACAAAATAAAATGCAGACAACCAAGAATGACCATGATGCCATTTGATCTCTTGAGTCTCCTGCATCTACCTAAAACCTGTTTTGTGTCCCACAGGAACCCGGAAAGCCTTTCCGCCAAAGGGCGAAGATGTTGATCAACCCAAATTGACAGAAGCTTGTTTATCAAGCCAATACCAGAAACAACTGGTCTACTCGGAAGGTGCACCATACTCTTTTGCACCTTTGGTAAGTGGTGGAAAATAGGAACCACTGGGTTCCAAAAAGGCTGCTTATTTTTCATTAAGAAAACCCAATACCAAACCTACTTGTACCAATTGGTTCAATTGTACTCTGAAAGACTTTGTAGTGTTGGAGCTCAATGTGGTGTAAGTATCCATATCCTGGAGTTACCTTAAAGCCTCCTGCTGATAATATTAAACGTTAAGGACCACCACTGAGCCACCCTTGTCTGACATCTTGATGACAATCTCCTTATTAGACTGAAGTTGGACTAAAGCCTCTTCTCTAAGATACTTAGACGATGTATATTGACACAGCCAGATTTAGCATGTAAAATTGTCAATTCTTTTTCAAGAGTCTTTTGAAAGGCCTCCAGTTGACTGTCTTTACAATGTATTGAGGAAAAAGGCAAATTTAGGTCATAAACAGATACAGAAAGAAAAAGTGTATACAACAAAATGATAACCCCGCCCCTTAGATAATGCTTATCCAATCACATCACTATATGCTGTATAACTGTAGGGTCCAAAATGGCACAAGATAAGTACTCAATGTCTATGGTTTTGTTTAATAAATTTGACAAAATATTTGCTTTGTGTATAATTGATAAACTTTGTATTATATTTTATCTAGTGTGTAGGTGATTTTTGTTTAATTTATGTTGTCTATTTAATGTATTTATACTTTCATTCAGGGCCAGATTTAAATCTCAGGAGTCTTTAGGCACCGAAATCTGAAGCGCCCCCCCTTGGCCATTTCTACTGGACACCTCCACAATGCTCCTAATCTCCACACTGCCCCCATCATCTTCATATTGCCCTCACATTGTCCCCCCATCTGCTCCAACTTGTCCCCACATTGCCCCATCATGTCCACATTGCCCCATCAGCTCCATATTGCCCTCACATTGCCCCCATCACCTCCACATTGCCCTCACATTGCACCCCATCTGCTCTATATTGCCCCCATCAGCTCCATATTGTCCCCCATCAGCTCCATATTGTCCCCCATCAGCTCCATATTGCCTTCTCATTGCCTCCATCATCTCCACATTGCCCCCCATCAGCTCCAACTTGCCCTCACATTGCCCCCATCATCTCCACATTGCCCATATCAGCTCTATATTGCCCCCATCAGCTCCATATTTCCCTCACATTGCCCCATCAGCTCCACTTTGCCCTCACACTGCTCCCCATCAGCTCCAGCTTGCCCACCATCAGCTCCATATTACACTCACATTGCACCATCCCTCCTCCCTGGTGGTCCAGAGGCTTAGCAGGACAGGTCTGCACCTCTTTCGGCACAGACCTGTAACTGCTGGAGCTCCCACGTGGTCTTCTCTTCAGTAATACAGAGCGCTGGGAGATGATGTCATCTCTCAGCGCTCTGCATTACTAAAGAGCTCAAGGGAGCTCAGCAGCTACAGGTCTGTGCCAAAGGAGGCACAGACCTGACCGAGTACGGGGTTAGTGCTCGAGGCTAGGATAATAAAACTAAATAATAATAAAAAAAAAACTGGGTCCCAATGACAGGCGCCCCTCTGTGGGGTTCGCCTGTAGACAGATGCCTACTCTGCCTTACAAGAAATCTGGCCCTGTTTTCATTCTTAGTTTTTCTTGGTCCCCTGAGGCTATTGATTTGCCTCTCATTTACTTGTGAGGATTGCCCTTTGTTTTGTATCCCTGGTATATTTATTTCCCTTTTCTAGTGGTCTTTACCTCAGCTCCCTTTGGCTTTCTGAGCATACTCCATATTTCAGAACCTGCCTCCTCCTTCTTTTTCCTTTTTCCTATTACTCCTTTTATTCTCGCGGCGGCCATCTTGGATTTGGGCATCTTGCCATTTCTGAACATGTGCAAACCTTTCTTCACAGTAGACACCATTTTGTGACGTTTCTTATCTCTACATACGCTTTATGCTAGACAACAGACCTTTCCTGACTTGGTGATATATATTTGGCATTGTTTTTATACTTTTCTGGTATATATTTCCCTTTTTAGACATACTTTTTTGCTGTCCTTTTGGAATTTACTTTTGCAAGACAATTCTGCTGGTTTAAAGTGATAGATTGTTTTTCTTGTATCTGTCATCACAGTTTTGCTTCAGTTTTGTTCCCTTTAGCAATGTCTCACAAAAAAAAAATGATTTTACCCAGTACTCCACAAATATGTAATAGGTTCCCTCCTCATTTTATGTTGGAGGATAATGTTTCCAATTCTGATTGGCAAGAGGCAATTGGCATGTCATCAAGGCCTGATACTGAACAGCATATTCAAGCCTTGATGGATCAATCTGTCAATAAAGCTGTATGTAATGCAATTTCTTCTTGCAAGAATCAGATAACAAAAACTTTAGCGACTACTGATGTCATTAATCAGACTAATTTGAATAAGTCTTCTCAAACTTTATTAAAACTTTTATTAATTGGCAATAAAACATTTCTGACACTTCACCTGAGAGACAGAAACTCAGGGAAATATCAAAAGCTAAATGAAGTATAAAACTAAACATTGTTCCTCACAGAAATGAGAACATTCTTGTTCTTGTCATGGAAAAGCTAGAACATCTAGCACGGAAAATTGTGGTTCAAACCCACACAAACGAACCTCAGCTCGGGAGGATGATTTGCGGAGAAAGAGAAACAGGAATTGGTCTAAACCAGATTCCTTTTGTCTGAACTGTTCTGTTGAGGAGTCCGATTATGAGTCTGAGGATCATATGGGCCAATTTTCTGTTGAAATATCAGAGGATGAAAATGTTATTGAAAATAATATAAACAATAGTACACAAGGAAATAACATAATTCGAGATGAACAGGGTCAATCACTTTTCAATCCAGAGGGTTTTAAATACCCCAGATCAACTGAATGGATACCTAAAGATCATGTGTCCAAATACATATAAGTTTGGATCAGGAAAGCTCTGGACGCAAAATTCAGAAACAAAATTCTGAATGCCTGAGTCCATCTATTAGTAAGATTTGCGAAACCACATTTATGGACCCTCAGATGGCTCAATACATATCAAAATCTGGTAGAGACCCTAGAAAGGGAGTTGAAATATCTCTGAAGAAATGTCAGGACAAACTTTTAGATATTGTTGGCCCACTAGGAAGATCTTTAATCTGACTGAGAAAGTTGTACCTAACAATATCCTAGTGGACTTAAACATTCCTGAGACTGAACAGCATATTCAAGCCTTGATGGATCAATCTGTCAATAAATCTGTATCTAATGCCATTTCTTCTTGCAAGAATCAGATAACAAACACTTTAGCGATTGCTGATGTCCTTAAAAAGACTAATATGAATAAGTTTGAGAGATAAGACATATCATTCTTCATGTTTTTTTAAATTTCTACAAAATAAAATAAAGATAAAACAAAGTATTACTATCCCTTTAAGCAAAGGAGGTGAGTCTGTCAAAATGAATGAGCCACTGATTAACTCGCCTGTGCTTAATCAGGGTGATCTTTACTGTTGGTAGCCCTTGAGTACTGAACTAGGACAGCCCTGGTTTAACCCTTGCCTAGCACTTTTACAGTCCTTATGCTACTAAAAAAACATATCTCACAGTTTAGTATGTAACAAATGCTGTAATAATTATTATGGATAAATCATGAAGCTACACATTCAACCGTTGTTACATTAATGTTTAAACATATGGTAGGATTCTGAAGAAACAATACAGTTTGCACATATATATATATAGTGCTGACTGCATGCATAAAATAAATAGTCCAATCTTGTCATAATTTGTGTGCTAGTAAGCTGGCATGTTATGATATTTACCTTAAAATCTCGGGTATAATAAGAACATTTTTACCCCATTTTAACTTATGTGAAATGGGAGGTGTGTATTATACACAAGTTAAAAAAAACAAACTCCAAAAAAAAAAAAAAAATACCCCAACCTCAATGTCCCTACTCGCCTTCCCCCCTGGATTTCAACACTCCCCGTCTGGAAGCAGCAGGCAATTAGCACAGGAATGTGCATGCGTATTGAATCTATGGTAGGTCCAGGATGTTCCAGGAGCGGAAGAAGCGACCGGCGGATGCAAGAATGCGTCCCGCTGCTACTACTTCATGGCTGCCTGGACTCCAGAGGGGGGATCCTGGTAACCAAGGTGGGATTTAAAGTTTTTGCAGTATTGCAGCACAGAGGAAATGGGCAGTGAGTGCAGGAATGCCGCCCACTGCCTCCAAAAGGGGGTTGCTGAACTTCAGGGGGTCTGATTTCAGAAAGGGGGGCAGACAAGTAGGGGATGAGTATTATACATAGGAAATAACTTTTTTTACCAAAAATCTTGGGTATAATTTGCACCTGCGTATTATACACAGGTGTGTATTATACCTGAGATTTTACGGTACATAATAATGATATTGCAAAGCTCTCATAGAATAAATATAATGAGAAACAGTTCTAATTATAAAGTATCTAATACACCAAACTCCCAACTCTCAAGCAAGTATATAGGAACAGAACTACAGACAACCAGCAGTTCTAATCAGATGTAAAAGTAATATTTAGTCAATAATTATATATAAAAACCCTAAGTAAGGGTCACCATTGTTCACTCAAATTTGTTAATGGAGAGATTAATAAAAATGCACCAAGAGACTGGATGGATAACTACAATCCAACAACTATATCTACTGTGATTCCCTTTTCAAATGGGCTTTTTCAGTATTTCCTCTCCTTAAAGGGATAGTAATACTTTGTTTTATCTTTATTTTATTTTGTAGGCATTAAAAAAACATGAAGAACGATATAAGTCTTATCTCTCAAACCTTTATGGTTTGAGAGATATTCACAAGCAAAGTTTCCCCTCCCGCCCCTTTTACCTAGTGTAAGCCATCTCTTCTCAGATGTGGAATCCAGTCCATAGACCAGACAAATAACAGAAGGGGACAATCTTCTTCCTATGAGAATAATGAAAGTCCTGCCCCCCTTGACAAGTTTTTCAGGTTTTTCCCTTATCTTAATTGAAGATTGTCCCTCTCTGTAGTCTACCTGGGCACCTCCCTTCTGATCTGGCTGAGCAGTGTTACATCAGTAAAAGGGGCGGGAGGGGGATACTTTATCACTGAATTACTCTTGAACTACAACTCTGACAGAATTGAAATAACAGTCTCCAAAGTCCAAATACTATGATGATTAATTAGAGCTGCTTTTATTATGAAACATTACTATCCCTTTAAGTAAAACTTTCTTACATTACTTCTAATCCTTTGCCCCCTAGTTTTAGACTATAATCTCTTGTTCTACTAACATTATTACTCCTTTAATATGTACTTCCCTCCTGTACTTTGTTGAATCCCTTTATGTATTTGAATGTATCTATTATATCCATTCTCCCTCTTCTCTCCTCCATGCTATATGTGTTCAGATCCTTTAGTCTACCCTGAAATCTTTTATCCTGTAAACCATTCAGCATTTTAGCAGCACTCCTCTGAATTATCTTCTGGAAATGGGGTCTCCTGTACTGTACACAATATTTTAGGTGAGGTATAACCATGCATTTGTAGAGTGGCATGACCACCTCCCTCTTTTTGCTGCTACTGCCTCTAGCTATACATACCAACACACTGCTTGCCTTCCCCACTGCTTGTTACATTCCCTGACTGCCTATATATAATAATTCGCTAGGATGTTTGTCAGAAGCCGTCATGTGCGGTAGAGACTGCGCGCCCTGCATTGATGCGCAGTAGAGACTGCCCGTGCTGCAGTCATGTGCAGTATAAACTGTCCAAATGCGCTACAGCTGATACGGAGCGGGGCGCTCCGAATTTGGATCAGAGTCCTCACTGTACACCTTTCTGTAACCGCTTGGTCCCAGGAAGGTGCACAGAGCGGACTACGGTCCGAATTCAGAGCGCCCTGCTCCGTATCAGCCGCAGCGAATTCGGGCACTCTGTACTGCACATGACTGCACCACGGGCAGTGAGTAGAGAGGCTCCAGATACCAGCCAACGCCACAGGGTGGCACTGTAGCCCATGTACACAGGCTTTAAACTAGTTAGAAATAATTACTCCCAAGTCCCTTTCCTCTATTGTTGCTGACAGTAGAGTACACTAACAATTTTTCCAAAATGTTCATCTAGCCTAATGTTCAGTTTCCTAGTAGTCATCCCTACATGATTTAAGAGGCAAACACACACCAAGTAATATACCTGCTTTGTTTGCTAACCAAACTACAACAATGATGAGTCTGTCTGCAATGGAGTCGTTTCTCTTCATTTTTTGCATTGAACACATGGTTATGGTCCATTAGATGTATATCATATCAGTCATTTAAGGGTACTGGATAAATTGCTTCTTGTTACCGTACACCCAGATTGTTTGCTTTTCCATAACATAATTAGGGGTTTTTCACCCAACAGAATGCTCAGATAGAGATCTGAAATTAGAATGTTCCAGTTCTTGGTAACAGTGTGCTTTATGTAACTAGTACTCATACAAAATGTTGTGATATATATAATATGGTGATTAGCCCATAGTTTTCCTATTTTTAGGCAGTAGTAGTAGTTTTTTTCTGCTCACGGAGCTCTATTATAATCTCTTATAATACTTCTTTTGGAATAGCCTCTTTGGAAGATACATTATCTCAGGTATTCTGAACAGTGTTTGAATGAAATAATGATCAGTTTCTTGTAATCCTTAGGGTAATCTTTTGTTGGAAAGTGGTTGATGGCTGATTTAGGATGTACACTCTGTCTGTGTAATAGTTTCAATAAAACCATCAGGTTCTCTTTTAATGATAAGATATAGAAAGAGAATTTCGTGTTTCTCAATTTGGCATATCAGTTTTAGCTTTAGTTAATTTACATTCAACAGAGAGATGAATTCACTTAAAAGTTTTTTTATCTACTTCCCAAAGACGGAACATATTGTCTATATACCTGAGTCAGACAGTAAAATTTGTCATTGTTTCAAGAAAAGATAAATTCATGTTCCCATCACCTTATATAAATTTTAGCGTATGCTGGAGCACAGGTTGCCTACATTTCTGAACCTCTTATTTGCAAATGAAATGTGTTGTTATGAACTAGTATAAAGCTTGTTAATAAAGTCACCATGAGTCTGAAAAAGTAACACACTGCATAGCACCCATTGTTATATTGTAGGGAGATCTACAGTGATTCAGATCACTAATATTGTTTGTTTGTTAAATTCTATGCCTTCCATACTGTCACAGTAATATCTCTATATCATAGATTAAGATATTTTGCAGCATATTCACATAAACTATCAATGCATGACATAATAGGGTAGCCAGGTGGTTTGGAGCGATCTTTGTGAATTTTGAGAAGGGGATAAAATCTAACAATCTTAGGAGATGGCACAGAAAGGAACGTAAACTCCGTATTGTTGATTATATAATTTTCTTTGGCTTTCAAGAGTGTATTGTTGTCAAGGTGCTCTGCAGAAGATCTCCCAAGGCTCTAGGGGGAGCTGAGCTGGTTATCATAGGAAGGTGTTGCGGAAGGGGGACCCTTGCGGGACCTGCGGAATTGAGGACCGACTGTAAGGTACAATGGTCGGATGAAGATTCCGGTTTGAATCACGGGATGCTTCGGTGGATGGTCGATCGTTGGTGAGATGATGATGACTCACTCCGTTGAAGTTTGACTAGCTGTCAGAGGTTGGACACTGGTCATAAGGAGCAGACTCACTCAGTCGAAGTTTAACTAGCATTCAATGGTCAGACACCAGTTGTATGTTGAGGATTCAATCAGTCGAGGTTTGACTCACTGTGAACAGTAGACTGTGGTTGAATGTCAGTATTGCCGTGGATGATTGACCAATGGTCCTAGTAGTTTGACACCAAGTACTGGAGGCCTTGCTGCAGCAGCAAGCAGAGATAATAAGGAACTGACCACCAAGATGGAGGAGCTGGAGACGCATGGGTCAAAGATCAGCAGTATAGGACTGCAATGGGCTGGGATCAATTCGACAGGCAATTGGAAGACATTAACACTCTCCCTTTATTACTTTTCTGTCTGTCTCAGACAATTCATTGCAAAATTATGTATTAAGGAACTCTCTAGCATTCAAGGGATTAAAAGCACTATTGAAATCAATAGACATTTTGGGAATTTGTTTTTGTCGGGAATTGCCATTCTTTTGAACTTACAGCAGGTAGCGACTAGCTTTAGAATAGATATTTTACCTCTGAAATGTAATGTAGGCCAGTCTAAAGAAATCAATCATTGTAGGAGACCGGAACCCAGGCTACAGCGCAGGCATCTTGTCTGCTCACCTGCACTGTCAGTCCCGGTCTCCTGTAAGAAGCATTAAAGCTTACCACATGGTAACCGGAAGGACTGACTGTGCAGGTGTGCAGACTGCTCTAACCTGGCCATCAGTCAACTACAATGAATGGCCTATATTTTCAAGGTAAAATACATATTCTGAAGCTAGTCTCTACCTGATTAATTATAGCAGGGCGACTTTATAGAGCATGAAAGTTCCACTTTAATGATGATGAATTGCATGACTGTGAAAGTGATACATCAGACATTGTCAGTTGTTGGACATCAAGCTGTTGGAAACTACAACTCCCATAATCCCCAACCAGCCAACAGCTGGCTGGGAATGATAGCACTTGTGTTACATTACAGCTGGAGGTCCAACAATTGACTACCCCTGTAATGGTTTATGATTAGTCATTAGAATACAGAAAACAAGTTTCGATGCTGCTACTGATACACACTAATCTGTGTTATCTGCCTACTTTCTTAATTATTAGGCTTTCTCTAGGAACTGTGAGATGATTCATTTAAGATATGCAAACACAGGGGATATTGGCCAAAGCCAACAAGCAATCAATGAGTAATCAGCTTGCAGATGATCTCCCCCACACACACACATAGATTCAATTTGGGCACTCTGACAGCTCATTGGGCAGATTGCTTGTTTATAGGTCTTTGTGGAGAGATATGCAGATCCAGATAAATGACCAAATCTCACTTTCCTTTAGGTAGATATCCATGGTTTGGCCTCTTAAGGTCATACACACAATCTGATTAGTGGCCAGACATAATTTTCAAACAGGCCCAGTCAGTCAAGGTGAATAGTTTGATAGTACACATAAAGGAAAAAGAAAAATACACATTGATATTTATAAGGGCACTCAAGCGATAATGTGATTCCTATGTGGTTGCAAAGTAAATATATGACTTGCGGTGAAAGTACTAAAACTTAACTTTTAAAAAACAAAATTATAATTAAAATCTAAGTAGATAAAAATAAAGAATTAATCCTGAGATCTCATTATCCCTATTTTATAGTTAACCACTAATCTATAAAGAAGATGATGCTATCTTGATCTCTTGTTAAAGCTAAGACTGTCTGTAGTATGACACACACTCCCAGTTAATCACACAAAAAATGTGAATGGCAATTGTTCCCTAAATTATCATTAACCTTAATAATAAAGCAATGATAAAAAGCATCAATTGCTTTATTACTATTGGCAACTCTCCTGAGCTTAAACATAGCACTGTTGCTGGTTTTGGAAAAACTGTCTAATCCCTCAATTGTTGCCACAGTACAGGAGTTATGCACCAGTAGTAAAGGATTAACAAGAGTCAGGGTATCTTCTATATTAAAAACATTTTAGAGTAATTCATTCTGCCTGATCCGAAATAGAATCAAAGTTAGATACGAGTCTGTGAACGAATATACATGTTGCAATATTTCGTATAATAAGATTCGTCAGTTAAGGCATCATGGAACTCTTTCATAAAAAGTTTCACCGTATGGCTTTCTCTAGGCTGAATTTTTTTTAATTAGTCTTTTTACTAGTTTGATAGGCCTGATCTGTTCAAGATGCCCATACACAGAGCAATAACAGACCAATCTAGTAATTTTCAAACAGATTAGATGGTTTTCAATGACCATATCACCCTATACATGGGTACCTTTAAAGAGACGTTTTACCTATACATTTAAATGGATCTCAGTTTGATAAATGTAAAACAGGTCTGCCCAAGTTCAGTCCTCAAGGGCCAGAATGTAAGGATTTCCCTGGTTAAAGGGATAGTAATACTTCGTTATCTTTATTTTATTTTGTAGGCATTAAAAAAACATGAAGAACGATATAAATCTTATCTCTCAAACCTTTATGGTTTGAGAGATATTCACAAGCAAAGTTTCCCCTCCCGCCCCTTTTACCTATTGTAAGCCATCTCTTCTCAGATGTGGAATGCAGTCCATAGACCAGACAGATAACAGAATGGGACAATCTTCTTCCTATGAAAACAATGAAATCCCTGCCCCCCTTGACAAGTTTTTTCAGGTTTTTCCCTTATCTTGTCTGAAGATTGTCCCTCTCTGTAGTCTACCTGGGCACCTCCCTTCTGATCTGGCTGAGCAGTGATACATCAGTAAAAGGGGCGGGAGGGGGATACTTTATCATTGAATTACTCTTGAACTACAACTCTAACAGAATTGAAATAACACTCTCCAAAGTCCAAATACTATGATGATTAATTAGAGCTGCTTTTATTATGAAACATTACTAACCCTTTAAGCATAGGTGAGTCAGTAAAAATGAATGAGCCGCTGATTAACTCACCTGTGCTTAATCAGGGAAATCCTGGCCTGTTGGTGGCCCTCGAGAACTGACCTTGGACAGCCCTGATGTAAAACTTACTTAGGTAAGTGTCCTTCATACAGAGGTCAGTCATGTCTATTCATATATTTCCTGCACCATGCTACTTATATTGCAGTGATTTTGTCACGATGTGTGCATGCACATATCATCATGTATACACGCACAAACATGCAAACACACATTTTCTCTGTCCTTTCTGCTGTATGAAAGTGATTGGAAAAAAGGGGTCTTCCCATTGGAATTCGTAGGAAGGTTATGATTTTTTTGTCCATTTTTTCCCTGCAGGGGAAAATTGCATACACTCCTAGACAAACTTGCACTACTTCATAATGACTGGTTCAACGTGAATGTGATTGAAGCATTCACTCTCAAGTAAAGCAGGTCTGTCTTCTTTCCTGTTTGTGTTATTAAAAGGATAGTAATGTTTCACAATAAGAGCAGCTCCAATTAATCTTCATAGTATTTGGGCCATGGAGAGTGTTATTTCAATACTGTCAGAGTTGTAGTTCAAGAGTAATTGATTAATAAAGTATCCCCCTCTCGCCCCTTTTACTGATGTAAACCTGCTCACTTCAGAGCAGCAAGACTGTCTGGATGGATCGTAGAGAGGGACAACCTTCAGTGAGCATAAGGAAAAACCTGAAAAACCTGTCAAGGGGGGCAGGGTTTTCCTTATGCTCACAGAAGATTGTCCCTTGCTGTGAGCTGTCTGGTCTTCAGACCAAATGCCACATCTGAGGGGAGGCGGCTTACACTAGGTAAAAGAGGCGGGAGGGTGATACTTTATCACTCAATTAATCTTGAACTACAAGTCTGACAGCATTGAAATAACAGTCTCCGTGACCCAAATACTATAAAACTGTGCACTGCATAACCCTCTGGCACTGTAAGTGTTAAAGGGAAAGTATAGCCCCAATATAATTTAGTCTTCATAAAACTGTGAGAGCCAAATAAATGTCTCTTTTTCATTTGTGCTGTTGCAATCTTTTGACTGTTATTTATAAATCAATATTATGAATTATTTTCTAAGCTGTAAAATTAGCTGGATGTCTGATTTTATATCTCTATACATAGAAATATCAAAGCGGAGAGCTCTTATACCAGAAAGGATTGTTAAAGAGAAAAATGAATGTGAAACTCTGAATTAATGAGCACAATACTAAGGAAACAGGTTGAGAGTTAAAGAAGAACTGTCACCTGTCTAAATTCTCCCCTTGTTGTAAGCATTGCTCTTGGCAGGATATGCATGATTGTTTCTCCCCACTAATTTATTTTACCTTTTTTTAGTAGCAGCCTCAAATGAAACAATGAGGAGGAAAGAGACAGTGCCACACAGGTCAGAGAACTCAGCTCTGCCAAAGTTGGAGTCCCTTACTATTAAACCAAAAAACTCTAAATCCATTAAGCTGACTGAAAAACAAAAAGCCCAAGTTATAGCCAGTTTAAATAGAGTCATTCAATTAGTTTAAAATCTGGTAGGTGAATTGTTACATAGTAAATTAGTTTGGAAAAAGACACAAGTCCTTCAGGTTATACAGGAAAACCCAGAAAATGAGAATGATATAAGCTTCCCAACTCCACAATGGGTATTGGGCTGTTTACCAGAACTTCCTGCTTTACCTGCTAATACACAGTAGACACTTATATGTTCTCTTCTGCTAGAACTGTATCACATTTTAAACTTACCCATTGCTCCTGCCATTACCACTTCCTTGGACAAAGAATGGCACAATTTAACAGATCTTAACATAAAACAAACCTTCTTCTGCTGACGTTGAAACCTCCTTTCCCCTAAAAGTAAGGGGTGGCTCTTTGTTATTTGATCAGGCCTTGGAATGAAAAGCTCACCAGAAAGATCCTTGTATTGACCTTGCATATACTTATGCAGTTCCCTTCTTAAAGTGTTAGTAATGTCTAAAAAAACCTTTTTTTGCATTTAGAAGAGCTTAAAAAGCTGATCTAAATGCAAAAAACTGTATCTCTTAAACCACTATGGTTTAAGAGATACGGGCGTTTAAAGTTTGATTTCTCCTACTGACAGCTGTAAAGCTGTCAGCAGGAGATCCGTGTCGGTCGACACGCTGACGCTTGAGAAGTGCCGGGATCTCGTTACTTACAAGGAATCCCTTCATTGGAATGGTCTAAAACGTGTGCCTGAACACTAGGCACACGTTTTAGACCATTCCAATGAAGGGATTCCGTGTAAGTAACGAGATCCCGGCACTTCTCAAGCGCCAGCGTGTCGACTGACAAGGATCTCCTGCTGACAGCTTTACAGCTGTCAGTAGGAGAAATCAAACTTTAAACGCCCGTATCTCTTAAACCATAGCGGTTTAAGAGATACGTTTTTTTGCATTTAGATCAGCTTTTTAAGCTCTTCTAAATGCAAAAAAGTTTTTTTTAGACATTACTAAAACTTTAAGCATCTATTCTCTAGAGTAAAATAAATCAAGTTTGTCTAAACAGTTGTAGTAATGAAAAAAAATTGTTGACTAATGAGCTGGTGGTAAAAGAAAGACAATATTTTCAGAATTAAATCTGTCACATTTGAAAATATCTTGCAAATAATTAAAATTCATGGTAAGAAGATCTTAATGAAAACTGCCCTTAAAAATTGTGATTTAAAAATGTCTTTAAGTTTGTCTTTAATACAAAAAACAAGAAACAAAGACATTTTTTCTCTTTAAAATGACAAATTTTCAAACAAACTTTTTTATCAGTTGACTCCATAATAATGCTTTTTACACCTATCTGTTAATAGTACTTTTATTTGACTTCTCCAAGTTTAGATCATTTTTATCTTGTCGTACTAAAATGACATTAATCAGACAAAAAAGTGATGGCTAAAATAATATTTTTTTCCCTGAAAATACCTTTACAATGTGATAGTAGATTAAACCATGTCCTGCTTTTTCTCTTTGATGGAGATGCAAGAAATGATGATTATATGTCTGAGAACTGATGGACCGTAGCATTACAACTTTTTTCATTTTGATTACCAACAATTTCAGTTACCACAACTTTTTGAACATCTCAACCTTAGTCTTAGAAGAAAGGGAAGAACTGAATAACATACTCCAAATAAATACACTAAATTACAGAAAGAGAAAACTATCTAGAAAAAATAAATTAACTCTTAAAGCCCCTTTCACTTTCGCAACATCAATGCTGAATGCTGCACTGGATCTGTTGTGCTTGGTGAAGGGTAACATGCTGAACTACGGTGTCTTCTCCCTTGTGAACTCATGAAAATCCTCCATGCTGCAACTTTACTGTGTTCCATTAAAGAAGCAGTAAACTTTTTTTTATGAAAACACATATTTTATACAGTATATCCTGCTGAATAAAACAAGGTCACTCCCATTGCTGTCAGATGTTTTATTCAAAATCTATAGCAGTTTAAATAACCAGGAAGTGAATTTACTGTGTTTACTTCCTGATAGTTCTAACTGACAGGAAGTGACAGGCAGTTTCTATCACATTCTATGGAGAACTGTATGTCTCTGACTTTTCTGACTTTCCTCTCCATTAGAATCTAACAGGAAATCTAATTAGAATTTGACCACTAGAGGGCACTGCTAATGTAAAAAAAACATGGGTTTAAACTGTAATAACTCTGGAAATATAAATCTCTCGCAGTGGGAATACCCTTATTTTACTCAATAGGAAAATACCTACAATATAAATTTTTTCATAACAAATGTTTACTGCTCCTTTAAGAATTGTGATCCTCATCTCAGCCTCCAATGAATGGCAAACCCATGTAGGTTCTACTGAGTCATATTGACCGCTGTTCATGGGCTCTGATCATCAGACGTGACTCCCCTGCTTTCCAATCAGCTGTGTAATGCAGTAGACAGGTGAGTGCAGATCCATAAGTAACAGAACTGTCATAGGAAGTTGCAGCAGTTCTCTCTTCCATGTGAAACGGGCCTTACGGACCAGAGGGGTGTACAACACTTTGTGAAGCAAAGTGCTGCAGTGCCTGCACTTCTGGTCTTTAAGGGTTAACATATGCCATTAATACACTGATTTACTGTATGGGCCACACAGACAATTAAAAAGAGTAGCAATTCTGGTTCTGGAACAGCATAGTCATCAATAAATGTTCCAAAATTCCAGCTGAATAAATGGGAAATTTTGCACAATGTGTTGCAAACTAATGTTCAGGAAGTTTACATTGTTTTATTCTTTAGCAGTTGTACAGCTGGTTTGCCCCAGAATTTATCCAGTCTGACTTTTTCCATAAAGGTTTTAAATAAAGCATTATTATTCCATTAAGTTAGCAATCATATCTTTCTATATTATATGGAAGCAAAATTAAAGGACGATTAAACTTTTTTATGAAAAAAATATGTTATAACTAAGGCTTTCCCTGCTGGATACACAAGGGTACTTATTCAAAAGTAATTACAACTATCATTTTTCTTTATAGCAATAACACCAACTGCTGTCCAAAAGACACATATATATAATTTTATAATGTAACCATCTCTCTCTCCCTTTGTAACACCCTATTAGATTTTAAAATGAAGAAATCTGCTGGATAAAAATATTTGTAAATGCGGTTTAAAGGGATAGTAATACTTTATTATTACTATCCCCCATATTGTAGATATCTGTAAAATAATGTAATAGCCCCCAGGTTCATCTCTCAAACCTTTATGGTTTGAGAGATAACCGAAGGCAAAGTTCCCCCCTCCCTCCCCCTTCCCTGAAGCTGGTGGTGGTGGAACTTTTGGTGGGACTTTGACAAACTACATCTTCCTCAAAAGGAAAGGGATCATCATGATTTATTGCACTCGCTTGTGCATTTACTGGGTCCCTGTTTCTGTCACCTGTCAATTATATTTTTAATTTTATTTATTTATTTGTTCATTTTAATTAACTGCCCCACCCTATATTACTGTCAACAAAAAAAAACAAAACAAAAAAAAATACTCCCTGTTCAGCTTCTTTCCCCAGACTCCCCTAGGAAAGAAATAGCAGGAAGATCAGGAAGAAACTTGGATCATGGTTGCCTGTGTCTTCTCAGTCAGTCACTCAGAATTTTGGCTAATTTGGGGTAATTCTCTTTTGCTAGATTTTCACTCCCCTAGACTCCCCTAGGACAGAGATAACTGGGAGGGGCAAATCAATATTCTGTTTAATTTAAATTGGGTGTTCAACCCCTTGAAAGCTAAAGAAGTCTCTAACGCATTTATTTACAAGAAGTTGGAAACCTCTTTTGCATTCAAGGGGTTATAAAATCCATTTAAATTAATGGGAATGTGGGTATAATTTTCTTTTGATCACTAAGATGCAGCTAGCTAGGGATGGGCGAAGAGTTTTGCCTCAAAACAAAATCAGCGAAAAATGCAGTTTTTCTCCTTTTTTCACCTAACTCATTCCATTGAAATCAGTAAGAATATTGAATTTACACACAGCACATAGCAAATGTTATTTTATTTCCCAAAGGCATAGTATAAAAGGGGCATGAGGGTGACTGTGTTGGTGGGGTGTGGAGAAATAATCAGCTGAACAGGGAATTTGTTTTAGGGGGGCAGTAAATAAAAAATAAATACTAAATACAATTGGTTGTGTTGATGGGTGGAGTCTAGGGAAAAAAATCAGACGAACAGGACATTTTTTGGGGAGGTTTCTTGACTGGTATAGGGGGATAGTTAATAAATAAAATAAATGAATAAAATAAGAAATTTGTATGAAACGTGATAGAGAAGAGACCCCCTGATGTAAGCTGCCACAGGGGTAGACTGATACTTGACGTGACAGAGTATTTTGTAGAGGATGATTTGAAAGATTTGTTGTTAGAGGCCCAAGCCCTGAGGAAACATTGATTTGTAGGGCGTAGACTTGTTTGGCACAATCCCTGAGGAAACATTAATGTGTAGGACTTAGGCTTGTTAGACCCCAAAAATGTTTTGTTTTTTGTAGGCCTATATATATATATATTTTTTTTTTTTTAAAAGCACAATCCCTGAGGAAAAAAATGCCCTACTGGCCTAGTGCATCACTCACATGAAACACCTGGCACAACTTTATCCAAACACCATGATACTTAAGGTTCCCAATGTGAAATCACCCCACCATAAAGTACCAGAAAGTACTGCTGCTGTCTCTATGCCCCTTGTCCACACTCCACTAAGGACACATGACAACTTGCTGACAGTTTACTAGTAATGATAAACCCTCCCTGCCACCAGCTTAGCATATTCTGCGTGACTGAATCTCCTCAGATGCCGCTTGATGCCCTGCTTGCGATTCTCCTTGACCACACGGCCATGTGTGGTCAGTGCACCACACAGAGTGAATTGCTATCACTTGGTGGGAGAGGTAACGATGAACGAGGTGGATTGGCAGAAGATATAGTTACCCTAGAGCAAGAAGGTGATGGTGAGCTAGTTATTTCGCTCATCATTGAGCTTCCAGCATGTAACTGGGTTGCTCTATTCTTCCTCCGCCTTGCCTCTTGTTGCCTTTCGGGAGAGTCATGGGGTACAGCAACAGCGGTGTTCAATGTCTGTGGTGGGTGTTTGGCTTTAACATGTTTGACATAAATATCATGGTGTCTGTGTTTCTTGTGTGTGATCAGGGAGGTTGTGCCAAGGTGCATTCCCTCCATTCCCCTTCTCACTGACTTGTCACAAATTGTGCACAGTACTGTTGGCGATGACTTCACTGTTCCTGACCCAAGAGAAAAATAGTCCCACACCCATGACTTCAGGGGAGAGGGAAAAGGTGGAGAAGAATAACCTCTTTCTTCTTCTCCTCCACATTCCCCTTCACTGGCTGGGGATGATGTTGCTGCTGTTGCTACTACTGCCTCAGAATCAGCACTGCAACTAGGACCAGGAGTATTGCTGATGCTGGCAAGTGGATCCTTTCCTAGTCCTTCATCACTTGTTGACACCATTCTCACTGTGCCAAGTGTGCTCTGTGGCACACTAGACTGCTCCTCAGAATCCTGCTCTCCTTTCAACTCAGCAGCAGCAGCAGCAGCAGCAGGAAGTAGATCAGTTGAAAACTCTGCAAATTACAAAAGCTAACTGCTGGTGATAGTGGTGATGCCCATCCTCATCTCTGTCTCCAATTCATTCTCAGTTTGGGCTAAAACGCCATCAATGTCTCTTCCACCACAGCCTCTCCACCATCATCACCACCATCACCACTCTCTTTGTGCTGCTGCTGCTCTATTACAGACATCTCACTGGTTGGAGGAGGTGATGAGAAATGTGACAGAGGGTCCCCTAATGTCACACTTGCCATTTCTTGTTGGCCTGAAGAAGGCGGACCTGCAGCACTAGCAGCAGGCACAGGCAGCTGGTCTGTGCTCCTGGTGATGGTGGTATTATTGCTGATAGGCAACAATTTTGTCTTCTTCAGGATCACATTCCACCTGGACGATGCCAAGAGGGGAAGGGGACTCCCAGGGTCAAGGGAGCCCATACCATTCTCCTGACCCTGGTCTGAATGCTCTCAATTCCTTCCCTCACTACTCCCCTAATGCTAGTCGTACCAGCTCCTTCACCATCACTGTTACTACCACTAACGCCAACCAAATAAATTTCAGTCCCTGAGTCTTCTTCCTTATCACAGTCACTAGTAATAATATGATGATCACCCCCTCCTTCACGCCTAATACTATGTTCAAGCTGCTGGACCTTCTTAGTAGTAGTACTAGTGGTGGGACTGCTTGGGGATGGCAAGTGTGATTTAGGGTCCCCTGCTGTCACACTTGGTATCATCTTCTCCTCCTCATCTCCCCCCCTCCTGAGAATTACAAGACACACTGGCAGCAGGTCAAGCACTGGCAGAAGGGGCAGCACTGGTGGCAGCAGGGGCAGCCCTGGCAACAGGCGCATCACTGGTGGCAGCAGGAGCAGTGCGTCTGGCAGCAGGCACAGGCAGTTGACCTGTCCTTTTCTCACTACTACCCTATTCTTCCTCCCTTGCCATTCATTTCCCCAAGATCCCTAGTAATGATTAGGGGGACTGGCCAGCTTTGGGTCTGTGGTGGTCACTTTCTCCTCCTCCTTAGACTCACTGGACATATAAGGGTCCTTCCAGCTCCTCCTTTTATTATTTTTAAACTTGCTCATGTGATAGCAGTCATGATGAGCCTCTCCTGTCTCAATTTTGCCTCAAGATCACAGCAGAACAGCACAACACATTTACCTCGCTCTGTAGCTGCTTCTATTGTGTTTCACTTCCTGGAAAACAGCACATTTTTTAGTGAAAAGACGAAAAACATGTTAATCAAAGGGTGAAAACTTTCTAGCCATTGAAAGAATGGGGAACACTTTTTGTCAATGGGCTAAAATGGTGAAGATTTAAGGAGCCGTGACATGCCAGAACTGTCATGGAATTAAGGGCTCCCCGCATGACTGCACGCCATTCGGAGAGCCCTCAACCGGATGCAAAGAAAAAAAATGGTCAGTGGTCCTTAAGTGTTGGCTGCAAGCGCAATCGGCCATCCTTAAGGAGTTAAAGCGTATTTTCCTTGCAAAAAACGGACAACAATGTGGTTTTTGTGCATTTTTTCGCGGGAACATAATGGGACCCTTCACCCACCCCTACTATTTACTTGCTCTAGAACTGCGCTCCTCTTTTGCTTTTGGAATTAGGACCTTTGTGTCTGTCTTTAAAGAAAGGATCCACATATCTGTTTGCATAGAGCTGGCACGTTTACTTAATTGGACTTGCAGGTAAATTAGGTAGCGTATATGAAGCACATGAAATGTTGGACAGGCTGACACTGCAATGCTCAAAGATAATATTGTTTTGGTGGAAGATGATTATTAACTCTTTGAGTGCCAGATAGGTATCCAAAGCATTGCAACGCTTCAAAACATATTGAAGGAGAACTAACACCACTTAAAATTAACTAACCACATTACTATTACTACAAAATTCTAATAGTCCTATTAATATTGACCTTGTGCCTTTGTTCTTTGACTGGTCCTGAATGCCATGTTCTTGGAGGTGGACATGACGGTGCCTGGTAGTAGTTTTTTATTTTTTCTTAAATTGAAACAGGTAGAGGGCATGAGCCTGCTTAACCCACTGAGTGCGAGAGAGGTGTCCAGCGCATTGCAACTCAATGCTTTGGATACCTCTCTGGCACTTAAAGGGTTAACTCTTTAAAGGGATCGTAAAACTTTATTATTGCTATCCCCCATATTGTAGATATTTGTAAAATAATGTAATAGCCCCCAGGTTCATCTCTCAAACCTTTATGATTTGAGAGATAACCGAAGGTAAAGTTCCCTCTCCCTCCCCCTTCCCTGAAGTCAGTGTTGTACTGACTGCAGGGGAAGTCTGTCGTACGACAGCCTTGTGGCTCTGCAGCTGAGCCGAGATCCCGTCAGTGAAAAATAATTATTTCACTGAAATGCTCTTCTACATGTGATTGGTTTGCAAGCGCACATAGAAGACCATTTAAGTGAAATAATTATTTTTATCTAACGCGATTGCGGCTCTGCTGCAGAGCCGTCTGATGAAAGTCAGACCGGATATCCCTGCAGTTAGTACAACGCTGACTTTATGGAAGGGGGAGGGAGGGGTGAACTTTGCCTTAGGTTATCTCTCAAACCGTAAAGGTTTGAGAGAGGAACCTGGGAGCTGTTAAATTATTTTACAAATATCTACAATATAGGGGATAGTAATAATAAAGTATTACTATCCCCTTAAGGATCTGAAGGTGTCCAACACATTAAGAAGAAATGTGTTACACACCCAAATGATCTTCAAAATAGTAAGGTTGCTATGTACGGTGAAAATGTGATACACTTATATACACACCACACAGTCTGATCTCCTAAACACAGGGACACAGGGGTGATACACTTATATACACACCACACAGTCTGATCTGCTAAACACAGGGACACCAGGTAATACACTTATATACACACCACACAGTGTGATCTCCTAAACACAGGGACACCAGGGTGATACACTTATATATACACCACACATTCTGATCTCCTAAACACAGGGACACCAGGGTGATACACTTATATACACACCACACAGTCTGATCTCCTAAACACAGGGACATCAGGGTGATACACTTATATACACACCACACAGTCTGATCTCCTAAACACAGGGATACCAGGGTGATACACTTCTATACACACCACACAGTCTGATCTCCTAAACACAGGGACACCAGGGTGATACACTTCTATACACACCACACAATCTGATCTCCTAAACACAGGGACACCATGGTGATACACGTACTTACACACCACACAGTCTGATCTCCTAAACACATGTACACCAGGGTGATACACTTATATACACAACACGCAGTCTGATCTCCTAAACACAGGGACACCAGGGTGATACACTTATATACATACCACACAGTCTGATCTCCTAAACACAGGGACACCAGGGTGGTACACTTATATATACACACCACACAGTCTGATCTCCTAAACACAGGGACACCAGGGTGATACACTTATATACACACCACACAGTCTGATCTCCTAAACACAGGGACACCAGTGTGATACACTTCCATACACACCACACAGACTGATCTCCTAAACACAGGGACACCAGGGTGATACACTTATATACACACCACACAGTCTGATCTCCTAAACACAGGGACACCAGGGTGATACACTTATATACACACCACACAGTCTGATCTCCTAAACACAGGGACACCAGTGTGATACACTTCCATACACACCACACAGACTGATCTCCTAAACACAGGGACACCAGGGTGATACACTTATATACACACCACACAGTCTGATCTCCTAAACACAGGGACACCAGGGTGATACACTTATATACACACCACACAGTCTGATCTCCTAAACACAGGGACACCAGTGTGATACACTTCCATACACACCACACAGACTGATCTCCTAAACACAGGGACACCAGGGTGATACACTTATATACACACCACACAGTCTGATCTCCTAAACACAGGGACACCAGGGTGATACACTTATATACACCACACAGTCTGATCTCCTAAACACAGGGACACCAGGGTGATACACTTATATACACCACACAGTCTGGGAAAGAGGTGGGAAAGAGGGACAGAGGGATTTGGGTCTCAAAGAGGGACTGTCCCTCCTAAAGAGAGACAGTTGGGAGATACAGATCCCTAATATCTCCTAAAGAGGGACACTTGGGAGGTATGGACTCCTAATATCTCCTAAAGAGGGACACTTGGGAGGAATGGACTCCTAATATCACCTAAAGAGGGACACTTGGGAGTTATGTACCACTAATATCTCTTAAAGAGGGACACTTGGGAGGTATGGACACCTGATATCTCCTAAAGAGGGACAGTTGGGAGGTATATACCCCTAATACCTCCTAAAGAGGGACAATTGGGAGGTGTGTACCCCTAATATCTGCTAAAGAGGGAAACTTGGGAGGTATTCACTCCTAATATCGCCTAAAGAGGGACACTTGGGACATATGGACCCTTAATATCTCTTAAAGAGGGACACTTGGGAGGTATGAACCCCTAATATCTCCTAAAGAAGGACACTTGGGAAGTATGGACCCCTAATATCTCCTAAAGAGGGACACTTGGGACGTATGGACCCCTAATATCTCCAAAAGAGCGACACTTGGGAGGTATGAACCCCTAATATCTCCTAAAGAGGGACACTTGGGAGGTATGAACCCCTAATATCTCCTAAAGAGGGACACTTGGGAGGTATGGACTCCTAATATCACCTAAAGAGGGACTCTTGGGAGGTATGAACCCCTAATATCTCCTAAAGAGGGACACTTGGGAGGTATGGACTCCTAATATCACCTAAAGAGGGACTCTTGGGAGGTATGAACCCCTAATATCACCTAAAGAGGGACTCTTGGGAAGTATGGACCCCTAATATCTCCTAAAGAGGGACTCTTGGGAGGTATGAACCCCTAATATCACCTAAAGAGGGACACTTGGGAGGTATGCACCACTAATATCTCCTAAAGAGGGACACGTGGGAGACATTTACCCCTAATATCCCCTACAGATGAACACTTGGGAGGTATGTGCCCCTAATATCTCCTAAAGAGGGACACTTGGGAGGTATGGACCCCTAATATCTCCTAAAGAGGGACACTTGGGAGGTATGGACTCCTAATATCTCCTAAAGAGGGACACTTGGGAGGAATGGACTCCTAATATCACCTAAAGAGGGACACTTGGGAGTTATGTACCACTAATATCTCTTAAAGAGGGACACTTGGGAGGTATGGACACCTGATATCTCCTAAAGAGGGACAGTTGGGAGGTATATACCCCTAATACCTCCTAAAGAGGGACAATTGGGAGGTGTATACCCCTAATATCTGCTAAAGAGGGAAACTTGGGAGGTATTGACTCCTAATATCGCCTAAAGAGGGACACTTGGGACATATGGACCCCTAATATCTCCTAAAGAAGGACACTTGGGAAGTATGGACCCCTAATATCTCCTAAAGAGGGACACTTGGGAGGTATGTGCCCCTAATATCTCCTAAAGAGGGACACTTGGGAGGTATGGACTCCTAATATCACCTAAAGAGGGACTCTTGGGAGGTATGGACCCCTAATATCTCCTAAAGAGGGACACTTGGAGGTATGGACCCCTAATATCACCTAAAGAGGGACACGTGGGAGACATTTACCCCTAATATCCCCTACAGATGAACACTTGGGAGGTATGTGCCCCTAATATCTCCTAAAGAGGGACACTTGGGAGGTATGGACCCCTAATATCTCCTAAAGAGGGACACTTGGGAGGTATGGACCCCTAATATCTCCTAAAGAGGGACACTTGGGAGGTATGGACCCCTAATATCTCCTAAAGAGGGACACTTGGGAGGTATGCACCACTAATATCTCCTAAAGAGGGACACGTGGGAGACATTTACCCCTAATATCCCCTACAGATGAACACTTGGGAGGTATGTGCCCCTAATATCTCCTAAAGAGGGACACTTGGGAGGTATGGACCCCTAATATCTCCTAAAGAGGGACACTTGGGAGGTATGGACCCCTAACATCTGATAAGAAGGGACACTTGGGAGGTATGTATTTGCACACAATGGGGTATATGTATAAATATATGCATGAAGAGAAAAGCGAAGCATTTCTAGGCAAATCAATGGCTCCATAGAAAATGAAAATCATTTCCGAAATGTCTTATTGATCCAAATGGGTCTTTTAACCCCTTTGGATGCTAGAGAGGTCTCCAATGCATTGCTTTGCAAAGCAATGCATTGGAGACCTCTATAGCATTCAAGGTGTTCAAATTCCCATTTAAATAAATGGGAATTCTCGTTACATATTATTATTTATTTATAATTGTTTGATGAGGTAGGCTTCTTTAATAGGTAATTTTATACAGAGTGGCAGGTTTCATTACATTTTTGGACACTGAAGAGAAAAGTGGAATCCAGCCAGCTTCAACAGCCATCAAACACTAAAACTAGAAAACGTGAAGTCTAGAACAGTACAAATCCATCTTTCGATGTTTTAAAACCTGGTGCTTGAGAAGCATATAATGTGTAGTAGGTATTTCCACTAGTATGAGATGCAAAACTGCCTTGTCCATGCCAGGGAAGTAACTGGATTGTAAACAATGACTGTAGTAGAGATCAACTCTGCAAGTATTTAAACAAAAGACTGTCCCAGGGTTTGGGGAATATTTAAGGCATATGCAATAAGCAAATTTTACTTTCAAAATTCTAAGTCACTTTTCATTTGTATCTCCCAGGATTCTGCCCAGGCTTTATTTAATGTTCTTTTCATCTCACAGAGAGTAACATCAGGATCTTGCTCATCGGCACCAACAGAATTAGCCTGCGGAGTTCCACAAGGTTCCATCTTGTCTCCTATGCTATTCGCAATTTACTTACTACCACTGGGAGACATCATCAGAAGACACGGACTAAGATATCATTGTTACGCAGATGACACACAACTCTACTTTTCCTTTGCTCCAGATACTAAAGACCCAACATGCCTCATCAACAGTTGCTTAGCAGACCTCATAGAGTGGATGAATGCTAGTTGGCTTAAAGTGAACCCTGACAGAACAGAGTTACTCTTGGTGAGGGGACCCCGGGCAACAAGAATATCTCAGGATCACCCAACTGGCCTGGAACTTGGAGGCTCTGAACTCATTAGTTCAACAGAGGTACAAAGTCTTGGAGTGATGATTGACTCTGGACTGTCATTTAAACAGCAGATCTCTTCTGTAATAAAATCTGCCTTCTTTCATCTGAGAAACATAGCCAGGATACAACATGTAATTCCACCGGATGATATGCCATCATTAGTCCATGCATTTGTGTCTTCTCGTCTAGATCACTGTAATGCACTCTACTTGGGCCTCCCAGAAAAAGAACTCCATCGCTTACAGACAGTACAAAATGCAGCAGCCAGACTACTGACCAATAAAACTCGCTCATGTCACATAACACCTGTTCTCCGCTCCCTGCATTGGCTTCCAATTAAATGGCGAACATATTTTAAAATTGGCCTGCTGACCTTCAAAGCCTTAAATAATCAAGGCCCACAGTACCTGAAAGAGCTCCTGACACCCTATATTCAATCTCGCTCACTGTGGTCAGCCAACAGATCCCTCCTGTCAGTGCCCAGAATACAGACAACCTCAGGTTCCCGGGCATTCAGCCATGCTGCCCCCACATTCTGGAACTCTTTACCGTCCTCAATCAGAGAGGCACCATCACTACAGACTTTTAAAAAAGCTAAAGACCCATCTCTTTTATCAGGCATACAGTCACCTCATCTAACCATAAGGAACCCTTACATTTTATGTCCGTTTATAGAATTGTAAAGCGCTTTGAGTCTCACAGGGAGAAAAGCACTATAAAAATCACAAATTATTATTATTATTATTATTATCTCATCATCTCCATCATCATAGATCTTCTTCAAGACATTCATTTGTCCTGTCCTGGGGTCATCATCTGTATCTAGTGATGGTTTGTCTTTATCATTGGTTTGTTTCTCAACTTGTGTGAGATAATCCCACTTGTGTTCAGATTTCTTTTTGCACATTATCAGCACTGTGTCTGTCTTTACTTTCCTTGAGCTATTCTCTGGAGAAATGGGCTTCAGCAAGATGTTCACAGTCATTGTATGATTTTTCCCATCCAAGTCCTTCACCAATAACTCAAAAGACCTCTCACTGAACTGGACTTGCACATTATCAGCAGGAATTTTTTATACCCCCTTCAAAGTGATGTAGACTTTCACAAACTTGTCAGACTGATCCCACCCGTAGTTGTTTATTTTCACTGTATAAGAGTTGTTCATGGAAGGGACAATGGCTGATGGTTTCTGGACCTCCACAGAATCCACAGTTTGCTGCTGCTGTTTGTTACAGATTTCTGTCTCCAGCTTACGTTGCTCCACAAAGAGCACATCTCGTACACGTTTCCTTGCGGCTTTCTCCAGCAGCTGCTTCACCTCTTCCAAGTCCTTCTGTAGCTCTAGCAACGTGGACTCCATTGCTGAGATACCACAGGGTGAGGACGACCTGTCAGAAAAGCACATAGCTCTGGAACCTTCCTGTGATGTGAGTCCTGGTACTAGGCAAAGGATGTAACAATGGATAAACACTGGGAAGCCGCCTACTTTCCCATGTTGTGTCAATGGCGACTAGCCATAGTTCTGCTGGCCATCGTAGGCCCCGTGAATTTTACTCCGTAGCGGGTAAAAGGTATCTGTCCAGGACCACTTTCCAATGCAGAGTCCAGAGTTCCGTGACGGTTCCGTCACACTTCCGCAGCTTGCCGTCTCATCACCCTATCGTTACATATTATATAGTTGGTTTGCCCCAAGATGTTTATGTCCCTCCTACATTCACTATCACTATTACTGGTTCCTTACTGAGTTGACTTTTTATCTCCCTGACCTTGTTGTAGCTATTAGACTTGTCTGTCACACAGAACTGCCTGTTTAGCTAATAATTACACTCCTCTGTGAACTAGATTGCCTTTGTTTTTTGTTTGCTTTGTTTTTTTTATTGTTTTCATATTTTCTACTTCCATGTTAGACTCAAACATCTCTTGCCTACAGGGTTTTATATATTAACTGTTCCAGCTGCTTCATCCACTTTCACACCATCCCTTTACTGAATGATCTTCTATATATTCATTTATCTCAGAAAAAAAGAAAAAACCTTTATAAGTCTATGGGAGCCATCATCAATTGCACGGTGGCATTTGCACAGAACTGATGACATCTTTGCATTTTGTTTGCTCTTCTATGTTAAAATATCACATATATTAAAGGAGAAATAACCTAATAATACCCCCATAACATTATTTTATAGCACCCCCACTTACATTTAGATTTTTTTTGGTCATAGTAAGGTGAATGTGTGGGGGGCTTATTATTAGGAGTTGTTACTTCTTTAATATATTAATCCTTTAAAGTGATAGTAATGTTTCACACAAAAAAATCAGCTCCAATTAATGTTCATAGTATTTGGGCCATGGAGAGTGTTATTTCAATTCTGTCAGAGTTGTAGTTCAAGAGTAATTGAATGATAAAGTACCCCCCCCCCCTTTTACCTAGTATATGCCACCTGCCCTCAGATGTGGAATCTGGTCCTGGGACCGGACATCTCACAGCAAAGGACAATCTTCTTACTGTGAACATAAGGAAAACCCTGCCCCCTTGACAGGTTTTTTAGGTTTGTTCTATTGCTCACTGAAGATTGTCCCTCTCTGTGATCCATCCAGACAGTCTTGCTGCTCTGAGGTGAGCAGTGTTACATCAGTAAAAGGGTAGGAGGGGGATACTTTATCATTCAATTACTCTTGAACTACAACTCTGACAGTATTGAAATAACACTCTCTATGGCCCAAATACTACGAACATTAATTGGCTCTTGTATGAACACACAGGGGGACATTCACTAAATTTGGAAGAGGGATCATAATGTCGATGTCCTGTCAGAACAGTGTTTAAGACACATTGACAGTATGCACTAAAGTGTCTTCACCATCATATCCCCATCAATCAGACAAAAATCTGTGTACATCAACATCAATCTGACATGCCTTCGACAGGTTTATGAATTTTCAAGCATCACATTGACAATGGCCTATTTCTATATAGAAATGCAGCATAACGAGTAGTTTCCATATGGAAATGAAAGATAATGAGACATTATCATATTCATGGGGGGGTCATGTTAATGTGGCACTTAACCACATGCACTAAACTCCGATAGCAGCCTCTGCTGTCGGAGTTCACAGTCTCAACTTTGCCTGCCTAAGGCTGGCGAAGTTGGGGTCTCCCTGTACTTTCCTATACAGTAGCAGTAAACATTCAAAATGTGAGAGGCTTCTGAGGATGAACAACAGCACAATGGCATGTTCTACAGCTAATCACAGCTCAGAAGTATCACGTTTTAGCTCTCTAGTGCCATTACAGAGGAGAAATTTCCACATACATATTAGACTAATCCCACCAAAAAGGGCGGTCCAGTTCCAAAATGATGGGTAAGTTCCCTCTGCACTGGAACACCAGCTAACTCCCGACGTACGTTTCGGCCTTGTTGGGCTCCTGAGGAGGGTGCAGCTGGATTCCCTAGGCACTGAGGGCAAGTGGTCCATATCTGGATTACCCTTTACCCTTTACTCTTAGGGAGACCCCCTAAGAGTACTCAGAATGTGAGGGGCTTCTGAGGACGAACAACAGCACAATGGCCTGTTCTACGGCTAGTCACCTCTCAGAAGCATCACGTTGTAGCTCTCTAGTGCCATTACAAGGGAGAAATGTCCACATACATATTAGACTAATCCTACCCAAAAGGGGCAGTCCAATTCCAAAATAACAGGCAAGTCCCCTCTGCACGGGAACACCAGGTAACCCCCGACGTAGATTTCGGCCTTGTTGGGCCTCGTCTGGAGGGTGCAGCTTGATTCCCTAGGCACTGAGAGCAAAGGGTTGACGTCTGGATTATACTTCACTCTTAGGGAGACCCTCTAAGAGTATTAAAAAAAAAAATTAGTAAATTAGTAAGGCTTCTGAGGACGAACAACATTACAATGGCCTGTTCTATGGCTAGTCACCGCTTTGAAGCATCACATTTTAGCCCTCTGGTAACAGCCCTCAATCAATCATATTCATGGAAGCTTATCGAACTGCTGGCAATGTTTAAGGCATGCTCTCTCTCACACATCTCCAACAGTAGACTACCCTTAAGTTGGAGAGCATTCTCCCTGCTTCACCACTTGATCAGCAGGGGAGTGGATAGGATCCTTTCATCACCACAAACAGCATCGCACCCTTAACCCTTTGAGTGCCGTAGGAATGTGCATTTGTGCACCTCTGTGGCACTCAAAGGGTTAAAAAAAAGTACACCAAGCAGTACACAGTCATCCCCTCAGATCCGTATCATATTTCATACTCATACATGTTGTGCACTCCCAATGGAACAAGGCTGGGTGTGTCAAGCAGCGCCACAGGGATTTTTTGCTACCAGCTGTCCCCCAGCCTTGTTCCCTTGTCCACTGGCAGCCATAAAACCACATGTACACTGCTTGCAAACCCAGACTTGTTCCATTGGCCACTGGTAGCCACAAATCCCCATGTACACTGTCTGACACACCCAGTCATGTTCCCTTGTTTACTACTAGCCACAAATCCCCATGGATACTGCCTGGACAAGGGAACAAGGCTGAAGGATGTCGGTCAGTGAATGTGGGGCTAACATACAATGATGATATTCCCTATGCTGCCCCACAATATAGATATCTGAAATGCTGGCCCACAATATTTATATGCGGCATGCTACCCCACAATATAGATATGTGACATGCTGCCCAACAATATTCATATGGAACATGCTGCCCCACAATATTCATATTCCACACGTTACCATAAATACAATCGCTCCTACTAGCATGCGATAGATCATGTGTATTTATTGATAATTAATTAATATTAACCCTGCACTATGCTCCATTTTGTTTTGTTTTTAAAGGGATAGTAATACTTCGTTTTATCTTTATTTTATTTTGTAGGCATTAAAAAAACACGAAGAACGATATAAGTCTTATCTCTCAAACCTTTATGGTTTAAGAGCTATTCACAAGCAAAGTTTCCCCCTCCCGCCCCTTTTTCCTAGTGTAAGCCATCTCTTCTCAGATGTGAATCTGGTTGTAAGACCAGACAGATAACAGAAGGGGAAATTCTTCTTACAGTGAAAACAATGAAAGCACTTCCCCCCTTGACAAGTTTTTCAGGTTTTTCCCTTATCTTAATTGAAGATTGTCCCTCTCTGCGGTCTACCTGGGCACCTCCCTTCTGATGTGGCTGAACAGGGAGGGGATACTTTGCTTGTGAATATCTCTTAAAAGGTTTGAGAGATAAGACTTATATGTTCTTCATGTTTTTTTAATGCCTACAAAATAAAATAAAGATAAAACGAAGTATTACTATCCCTTTAAAGAAACTCAGACCGTGTGGGGGAATGCGGACCTCTCCTGATGCCCCTCTTGCATTGTTCACATATCTAATAGGATAGGTGATCAATGCAGCAAAAAAGAAGGTGATCGCCAACTTCCCCTAACACCTCCTGTTCAACCAAACATGAATGGGTTGAGTAGGAGGATCCTCAAGACCCATTCGCATCACTTGAGAATAACAATATATTGGACCTAGTGATAACAAATAACATGCACATGGAGTCCAGAATTAAGGTAAGTGAACATATGGGAAACAGTGGTTCCACATATTCATTTGAGATCAGTTTGAAGAAGCAAAACTGTAGAGGTTGAACAAAAACTCTTAATTGCAAAGGGCTAACTTCAGAATGTTAACAGCATCAATGCAACACATAGAATGGGATAAATTATTTAAAGGAAAAAATACAGAGGAAAATGGTCTGATTTTAAATTTAGGTTGCAGAAATATAATCAACAGTGTACACACCCTTATGGAACAAATCTAAAAGATTTAGATCACAAGGGTGGATAAATGTAAATGTAAAGAAGGAAATGGCATTGAAAAAAAGCATTAAAACTATTTAACCCCTAGAGTGCCAGCTACTTACGCCGTACGAGTGGACACAGCTGTACCTGCTGTGCCACGCTCGTACGGCGTAAGAGTGAAATGCGGTCACTGCATGAGCCGGTATAACCGGCATGCAGTGGCCGCATTAAAAAAAAAAAAAATCCTGGCACTCATGGGGAGGCATGAGGATCACTCCTCATGCCTCCCCAGTTATTGATCTCCCAGCCGATCGGGCTGGGAGATCAATGAACACAAAGGAGAAACGGAGTTTCTCCTTCCCCCCCTCTCCTACCCGAACTTCCGGGTAGGAGTGGGCGGGACCGGGGGAATCCTCCAAACGTCATCGGTGACATGGTCACCGATGACGTTAGGGAAGTTTCCCCGATCCTGTTCACTCCTACCGGTGGTAGGAGTGAAGGGCAGGAGAGCTCTTGCTCTCCTGCGGTCGCATCATTGATCTCCCAGCCTATCGGCTGGGAGATCAATGACTGGGGGGACACCAGGAGGGGTCCTGATGTCCCCCACGAGGTCTGAAAAGTGTATTAAAAAAATAATAAAAAAAAAAATTACATTAAAGTAACCCTGTGAGTGCCACAGGGTCCCAGCACATTGCTTTGCAATGTGCTGGAGACCCCTGTTGCACTCACAGGGTCAATTCTTTGGGGGGGGGATTTTTTTTTTTTTAAAGACCTCATTGGGGGGATCAGGGGGGATCCTGATGCCCCTCAATGAGGTCTATAATTGGAAAAAAAAAAAAAAAAAAATTTAACCCTGTGTGTGCCACAGGTGGGGGTCCAATGCACCCCCCCCCTCCTGTGGCACACACAGGGCTTTTATCATTATTTTGTTACCAGAGATTGTTGGGGGGCCATCAGGATTGCTCCTGATGGCCCCCCAACAAGCTCTGATTACAAAGTAATGATAAAAAAAAAATTAACCCTCCGAGTGCCACAAGGGTCCAATGCATTGCTTTGCAATGCGCTGGAGACGCCGGTGGCACTCACAGGGAAACTTTTTTTAATAACTTTTTTTTTTTTTTTGGTAAGACCTCATTGGGGGGATCAGGGAGGTTTGTATACCCCTCAATGAGGTCTATAATAAAAAAAAGTAAAAAAAAAAAAAAAATGAACCCTGTGTGTGCCACGGGGGGGGGGGGCAATGCAGCCCCCCTTCTGCGGCACACACAGGGCTTTTATCATTACTTTGTTATCAGAGATTGTTGGGGGGGTCATCAGGATTGATGGCCCCCCAACAAGCTCTGATTACCAAGTAATGATAGTAAAAAAAATTAACCCTCTGAGTGCCACAAGGATCCAATGCATTGCTTTGCAATGCGCTGGAGACCCTTGTGGCACTCACAGGGTCACTCCGTTTGTGGACATATATATTTTTTTTTACTAAGACCTCATTGGGGAGGGATCAGGGGGTCCTGATGCCCCTCAATCAGGTATATAATAAAAAAATAAATAAATTTTAAAAAATTTAACCCTGTGTGTGCCACTGGGATAGGGGTTCAATGCAGACCCCCTTCCTGTGGCACACACACAGGACTTCTTATCATTACTTTGTGATCAGAGCTTGTTTGGTGGCCATCTGAATACAAAGTATCGATAAAAAAATTAACCCTTTGTGTGCTACAGGGGCCCAATGCATTGCTTTGCAATCCATTGGACACCCCTGTGGCACCCAAAGGATTATTTTTTTTCCCCTTTTATTTTTTATTTAGACCTCATTGTATGGGTTCTGATGCCCCCAACGAGGTCTACACAAAAATATTGGGGGAAAAGCCCCAAAAAATGCACGTGCCACAGGGGGGGTCCAACGCAGTGCTTTGCAATACGTTGGACCCCCTGTAACACACACACACTTTTTTTTTTTTTTATTATTCTGTTTTTAGACCTGGATGGGGGACACCAGGAATGTTCCTGACACCGCCTCCCCAACGAGGTATGAATACAAAATAATAATTAAAAAAAAAACCTCTTTGTGTGCAACAGAGGGTCCAACGCATTGCTTTGCAGTGCATTGGGCACCCTTGTGGCATGCACAAAAAATGCCTCCGATTCCCCCCCACACACACACACGTACCGTATTCCCCTGCCTGGTTCCACAGCCAACTGGCAGTTCCATTCCCCAGCCTGACCCCCAGCCTGTTTCCACTGCCTATTGGTAGACTCAGAGTACCAGTATGCACTAGATTCAGGCTGGGAATCAAACTTTGTATGAGGGGGACATACAGTGCACACTGGTAGTCACAGATCTCCCATACACACTCTCAGACACTGCCCCACCATCTCCACCATCCTTCCTCCTCTGCTCATACCCACACACACTGCCTAATCCCTCACCCTCCCACACTGTTACACTGGTAGTCACAGGTCCGCGAGTACACTGGCTGACGCCCTAGCTTCTTTCATTTGTTAGCCATAAAATCACACATACACTGTTTGCTTTCCCATTCCTGTTTCACTGGTAGCTACGCTCCTGTAGTGTAAATTGGTATGTCAACCCACAGCAGTGGGGTACCATTTTTCTTTGGCTGGCAAGAAGTCCTCCTAGGAAATCCCACGCCATTGAACCATTTTAGTATCTTTGAAGTGACTGAAGTGTAAAAGAAATGTTTGTTTGTTTTCTGTAGCACCACATTCTGGAAATAGTTGTGCCAACTAACTTAGGGGTAAAAAGGCAAGTGACCCCTCATTAGATGCGGCATGTTGTCTTCTTTCCAAAATGGTATAGTTTATCTACCTTTTCTTCACTTCTGAAGGTGTTATAGCCATTTTCATAGAGGCAAGTCAGGTTTGAGAAAATGTTAGAAACATCAGTTTGTAGTAGGTGTAGTTTTCTACTTCTAGCACTCCCTAAGATAGTTCAGCTCATACCAATGGGGTGTCGTTTGACTCCTAAGAGCTTTAGCTAACAAATGCAGTTGAAAATTCCATGGTTTTCACAGAGCTCCATACATTTGAAGGGGCAGAAATGTAAGAAAATGCCTTTTTTTTTCATTAGCGCCACCTCCTGGAAGCATTTGTGCATGCCAGCCTTTGGGTATGAAGGCAAGTGACCCCTCATTAGATGCGTCAGGTTGTTTTCTTTCCAAAATGGCATTGTTTTCTACCTTTCCTGCATATCTATTATGGTTATAACCATTTTAGTGCAAGCAGATAATTTAAGAAACAAAAGTGTCAGGTTTACGTACGTGTTCCTAGCACCCACATATTGTATGTTAAGCCACACAAATGGGCTACCATTTTTCTCATGTTGGTAGCAGGTACTGAATACAGCAGGAAATGTTATGGTTTTCAAAGATTTTAGTATCTTTGAAGTGGTGGAAATGTAAAAAAAACATGTATTTATTCCCATAGCGCCACCTTTTGGAAATATTTGTGCACTTCAGCCCAGGGGTAGAAAGGCAAGTGACCCCTCATTTGATGCGGGAGAATGTCTACTTTCCAAAATGGTATACCTTTTATACCTTTCCATCATGTCTCTAACAGTTATGAACATTTTAGTACAAGCAGCAATTTTCGAAGAAGCAAACAGGTAGGTGTAGTTATGCTTTTCTGGCACCCCTAAGGTATGTCAATTCATTCCAATGGGGTGTCATTTTTCTCCTAAGAGCACTAGCTAATGAATACAGTTGGAAATTCCATGGTTTTCACAGATTTCCATACAGATGAAGGGGCAGAAATGTAAGAAAATGCCATTTTTTTCCTATAGTGCCACCTTCTGGAAGCATTTGGGCACAACAGGCTTGGGGTAAGAAGGCAATTCACCCCTCATTAGATGCGGCAGGTTGTCTTCTTTCCAAAATGGTATGGTTTGTGTACCCTTTCTTCACTTCTCTAGTTGTTCTAACCATTTTTGTACAGACAAGTAATGTTTGAGAAAATGTTCGAAAAATTAGTGGTTGCAATAGGTGTAGTTTGGTACTTGTAGCGCCCACTAAGGTAGGGGAACTCATACCAATGAGGTGTCATTTTTCTCCTAAGAGCACTAGCTAATGAATACAGTTGGAAATTCCATGGTTTTCACAGATTTCCATACAGATGAAGGGGCAGAAATGTAAGAAAATGCCATTTTTTTCCTATAGTGCCACCTTCTGGAAGCATTTGGGCACAACAGGCTTGGGGTAAGAAGGCAATTCACCCCTTATTAGATGCAGCAGGTTGTCTTCTTTCCAAAATGGTATGGTTTGTGTAGCCTTTCTTCACTTCTCTAGTTGTTATAACCATTTTTCTACAGACAAGTAATGTTTGAGAAAATGTTAGAAAAATTAGTGGCTGCAATAGGTGTAGTTTGGTACTTGTAGCGCCCACTAAGGTAGGGGAACTCATACCAATGAGGTGTCATTTTTCTCCTAAGAGCACTAGCTAATGAATACAGTTGGAAATTCCATGGTTTTCACAGATTTCCATACAGATGAAGGGGCAGAAATGTAAGAAAATGCCATTTTTTTCCTATAGTGCCACCTTCTGGAAGCATTTGGGCACAACAGGCTTGGGGTAAGAAGGCAATTCACCCCTCATTAGATGCGTCAGGTTGTCTTCTTTCCAAAATGGTATGGTTTGTGTAGCCTTTCTTCACTTCTGTAGTTGTTATAACCATTTTTGTACAGACAAGTAATGTTTGAGAAAATGTTAGAAAAATTAGTGGTTGCAATAGGTGTAGTTTGGTACTTGTAGCGCCCACTAAGGTAGGGGAACTCATTCCAATGAGGTGTCATTTTTCTCCTAAGAGCACTAGCTAATGAATACAGTTGGAAATTCCATGGTTTTCACAGATTTCCATACAGATGAAGGGGCAGAAATGTAAGAAAATGCCATTTTTTTCCTATAGTGCCACCTTCTGGAAGCATTTGGGCACAACAGGCTTGGGGTAAGAAGGCAATTCACCCCTTATTAGATGCGGCAGGTTGTCTTCTTTCCAAAATGGTATGGTTTGTGTAGCCTTTCTTTACTTCTCTAGTTGTTATAACCATTTTTGTATAGACAAGTAATGTTTGAAAAAATGTTAGAAAATTTAGAGGTTGTAGTAGGTGTCTTTTTGCACTTCTAGCATCCCCTGTGGTAGGTGAACCCATACCAATGGGGTGTCATTTTTCTCCCAAGAGCACTAGCTAATCAATATAGTTGTAAATTCCATGGTTTTCCCAGATTTCAGTACTGTTGAAGTGGCAGAAATGTAAGAAAATGCCATTTTTTTTCTATAGTGCCACCTTCTGGAAGCATTTGGGCACAACAGGCTTGGGGTAAGAAGGCAATTCACCCCTCATTAGATGCGGCAGGTTGTCTTCTTTCCAAAATGGTATGGTTTGTGTAGCCTTTCTTTAATTCTCTAGTTGTTATAACCATTTTTGTATAGACAAGTAATGTTTGAGAAAATGTTAGAAAATTTAGAGGTTGTAGTAGGTGTCTTTTTGCACTTCTAGCATCCCCTGTGGTAGGTGAACCCAAACCAATGGGGTGTAATTTTTCTCCCAAGAGCACTAGCTAATGAATACAGTTGTAAATTCCATGGTTTTCACAGATTTCAGTACAGTTGAAGGGGCAGAAATGTAAGAAAATGCCATTTTTTTCCTATAGTGCCACCTTCTGGAAGCATTTGGGTACCACAGGCTTGGGGCAAGAAGGCAAGTTACCCCTCATTAGATGCGTCAGGTTGTCTACTTTTCAGAAATATATAGTTTTGTATAGTTATTCCACTGTTTTAGGGTAGTTTTACCACAAAAACCCTAGAATGTGCATTTTAGTTTATAAAGTTGAAAATGTCATTTTGCGCTGCTGGTGATTAGGGCTCTACGCTAGCCTTGGACTTGGGTAAAACTATACAAATTTGGTATTTTTTTACTCGGGGGACTCTGGGCTTTTTCAAATAATTGAAACTTTTTCAATCAAGGTAAATGTTTTTGATACATAGTATGTGATTTTAGCAAAATGAGTAAATTTTCACTTTTTTTTGTCATTATGACATCATAGCTTTTTGCACGATGTAAAATTCTCTTCATGTAAGGTATCACGAGAAAGCACAATTCGTTCTGAAAAAAACAATATATAGTTTTCCATATTTAACTAAAAATCCCCAGAGGAAATCAAGCCTAAACGGAAGGATAGCAAAAATGTTGAAAAAGTGTCTGGCCTGCAGGGTTCAGAAAATGGCCCGAGCCTCTGGCACTGAAAGGGTTAAGTCTGAAGGAACAGAAAATTATTTATTGAAATACAGGAATGCAACAAAGATTGAAAAAAAAGGTAATTAGGTTAGCAAAAATAGATAATGAAACTCGAACTGTAGGAAAGAGAAAGAAATGTTTTACCAGGAATACATTTTGCTTTCTCTCTAATTAAAAAACGTTTTTTCAAATAAGAGAGAGTGCATTGAGCCTTTCAGAAATGAGATGGGTGAGTTGATTAGGGACGATAAGGAAAAGGCTGATGTTCTGAACAGATTATTATCAGTATATACCAGGGAACACGAAATGGTAGAAGAGCCTAAAAAAAACCAAAAAAACACCATTATCAGATACTGGGTTAACACAAGAAGAGGTCAAGAGATGAAAAAAAATAACTGACAAAACACCTGGTCCTGATGGTATACATGAATGAATTAATATGTTTACTCATATAGGGCCACAAGTGTACTCTGTGCTTTAGAATTTAAGGGTTTAGACAATACAGGGTTACAAGAGCTTTGCAAAGTGAAACACTGAAAGTGAGATCCCTGCCCAAAAGCTTACAATCTAAAGTCATATACATGCAAGGTTCTTTGTTAGTATACATGTTGAAGTAATTGAGTTGGGCAGACTCCAAAAATGGATATAAAACTTAGCTTTTAATGCATTCTGTAAAAATCGGATGTTTCAGTCTACTATTTGACTTTCATCAGGGACTTGATGAAAGCCAAATAGTAGACTGAAACGTTGGATTTTTACAGAATGCATTAAAAGCTAAGTTTTATGTCCATTTTTTTGGAGTCTGCCCAACTCAATTACTTCAACATGTATACCATATATAAGATGGAGGCACCTCATAGTTAAAATTAACAAATATATAGTGTGTGCGGCAGTTCAAATTGAAACTATTTTTTGTTAGTATAACCATCCCTTTTAATATTTAAAGACTGTCACACCACAGGCTCAGTGCCACAAATCTGATGTAAAGCCAATGTAGTGCCTTTATTTAAGAAGGGAACTAAAACAGTTCCTGGGAATTATAGACCTGTGAGTTTGGCCTCGGTAGTGGGAAAACTGCTAGAAGTGATAATAAGGATTACACTGTGGAATATAAGTTTATTAGCAGGAATCAACATGGTTTTATGAAGAATAAATCTCACCAAACAAATATTTTTACCTTCTATGAAGAAGTAAGCAGCAACCTAGATTATGATGAAGCACAAGATGTAGTATTCTTATATTTTGCAAAGACATTTGATATAGTGCCACACAGGAGGCTGGTATAAAAATTGGGGCTAGGGGATAACCTGTGCAACTGCATGGAAAGCTGATTGAAGGATAGGGAACAATGTATTGCTGTAAATGAAAAATTCTCCAATAAGTTAAAGTTGAGAATGGTGCATCTTGGGGGTTCGGTACTCGGTCCACTGGGTTTTTTTTGTTTGTTTGTTTAAAAGGCTTTATTGAAGATAAATGAAATACAGAGGTATAGAAAAAAGAAGAGAAAAGATCCACTGTTTTTAACATGGTTATAAATTACCTGAAAACAGGTATAGAAAGCAAAAATTCAATACTGCAGATAACACTAAAATATGCTGGGTAATACATTCAGAGCAGGATGTTCTCTATAGAGCGATTTCCATACAATGACAGATTGGGCAAATAAATGGAATATAAAGTTGGGAATGTGGAAAGCGTTGTCAAGTCGTAATAGAATCATTTTAGGAGACTCACTGCTACAAAAAACCTGGTAGTCCTTGAAAGCTACAAACTTGGAAACAGTGACCAGGGTCAAACAGCAATAGCAAAAGCAAACAAAGTCCTGTCTGCATAAAAAGGGGTGTTGAAGCAAGAGTGGATAACATCATTTTGCCATTGTAAGACCTCACCTCGAATATGCAGTGTGGTTTTGGGCACCAGTTCTGAAAAAGTATCTTCTAGAATTGGAGAGAGTACAGTGAAGAGCAACAAAATTAATTAAGGGAATGGAAGACTTGAAGTATGAAGAACGCCTAGATAAGCTTGTTTTATTTACTCTAGAGAAAGGATGACTAAGAGGGGGTCTTTTTTACACTGTATACTTGTATTTAAACCAATTCAAGGATCTCTCTGGCAAGCGTCTTCATTGCAAGGTCTGATCAAATAGCTAGGGGTCACCACTTAAAATTAGAGGAAAGGAGGTTTCAACTTCAGCAGAAAAAGCTTTTTTTTACAGGAAAGTCTGTTAAATTGTGGAATTCTTTGCCCAAACATTTGGTAATGGCAGATACAGTGGCTACATTTAAGAGAAGATTAGATGCATTTCTAGCAGAAGGGAGTATACAGAGTTATACTTTGAGTTAGTGGGTAAAGCAGGGATTTCTGGTAAATAGGGGAATACCCAGTTAGGTGTCAGGGAGGCTTATTTAATTCTTATTTTCTTGGTTATACTGTGGCAAAGGCTGAACTTGATGGACGTCTGTCTTTGTTCAACCTAATTATGAATGCAACATTGCTTTGCTATGCATTGCGTACCTGCCTATATTATCACAAGGTCTTACTGGGACATACACTGCTGAGGGGATTCTCCTCCGGCGGCAGCAGCTCAGACCATGCTGCATGATAAAAAAATCTCACCTGTTGTTTCAGGGGTCCCCTCCAACATCAGCAGCTCAAATCGGGCTATACCCGAGCTTGCAGATCACTGTGTATATAAGCGGGCAGAGCAAGAAGTAGTTGGAAACTGCTTATTAATCAAGTCAATACTCCTTGCTCTGCCCGCTTATATACACAGTGATCTGCAAGCCCGGGTATAACCCAGTTTGAGCTGTTGACGTTGGAGGAAAGTCCTGAAACAAACATAGAAACATAGAATTTGACGCAGATAAGAACCATTCTGCCCTTCTAGATTGACCATTTTCCTACCAAACATTTTTTGGTCCTTGGTCTTTTCTTATGTTAAGGACCGCCTTATGCCTATCCCATGCATGCTTAAATTCTGTCCCTGTATTTACTTCTACCATTTCTGCTGGTAGGCTATTCCACTTATCTACTACCCTCTCAGTGAAGTAAAACTTTCTTACATTACTTAGAAACCTGTGTCCCTCTAGTTTTAGACTATGGCCTCTTGTCCTAACATTTTTACTCCTTTGAAACGTACTTCCATCCTGCACTTTGTTGAATCCCTTCATGTATTTGAATGTGTCTATCATATCCCCTCTCACTCTTCGCTCCTCCAAGCTATACATGTTCAGATCCTTTAGTCTATCCTGATATGTCTTTTCCTGTAAACCAGTCACCATTTTAAGCTCACAACCGGTGAGATTAACACACAGCATAGTCTGAGCTTCTGCCGCCGGAGGGGAATCCCCTCAGCAGTGCATGTCCCGCTAAGACCTTGTGATAATATAGGTTGGACAGTAGAGAGCAGTAGATTGCACACAGACATTACTAAGCCAGGAGAGGTAACATATTTTTCAGGCTCTATGATCGATATTAAAAGCTTTGGGCAATAATCCAACAACATCAGACATTTTTTGCGTTACCACTAATGGACTTCCTATTCTAATATCTTTATCTTTGAACTAAGGGATTGTGTATTTTATTATGTTGCTATTTCTAGGTATTATGGCATATTTACATTAAAGATGTTATATATTATATATCTATTTGTGCCACAGTACATATTGGTTAGTGATGTTTATTATTGTTTAGCAGTATATTCATATTTATATATTATATTATACTGCTCTCCCTATATGTTTTTTCTTCTATTTAGGACACATATTGTTCACACCTAGTTGGGGATGGTAGCAGCTGTTAAAGGGATCTTCATCTGTGTTGGTCTATTTTATTAGTTAGCCACACCAGCAGAGAGACAAGTTTTTCTAGTTTTTTCTGTATTTTTTTTCTTTGTTTAGAATGATGAGTAATGTCACAGTGCCTGTCACTCCAGCCTTGTTCTTCTGTCTGTCATTCTGTACATGTGTTCTGTGGAGACCTTATTACTTGTTCAGTTCCATGTGTGAGAACCACTAGTCTACATCAGGGGTATCCAACACTGATCCTCGTCATGATTCACCTAATCAATCCTTATCTCTTTATGGACCAGCGGGCTGTGGAACACAATACTTCACAATGCATCATGCATCTTTTTTGGTATTTAAAGGAGCAGTAAATGTCTTTTTTTTATAGAGAATTTCCTGCTGAATAAAACAAGGTCACTCCCATCGCTGTCAGATGTTTTGTTCAAAATTTATAGCAGTTTAAATAAACAGGAAGTGAATTTACTGTGTTTACTTCCTGATAGTTCTAACTGACAGGAAGTGACAGGCAGTTGCTATCACATTCTATGGAGAACTGCATGTCCCTGACTTTTCTGACTTTCCTCTCCATTAGAATCTAACAGGAAATCTAATTAGAATTTGACCACTAGAGGGCACTGCTAATGTAAAAAAACATGGGTTTAAACTGTAATAACTCTGGAAATATAAATCTCTCAGCAGTGGGAGTACCCTTATTTTACTCAATAGGAAAATCCCTACAATATATATTTTTTCATAAAAAAAAGTTTACTGCTCCTTTAAGGTGTAATTACCTAACCCTCACTCCGGCAGTTCCCTTTGTTTTACACCTATCTGTTACAGACACATCTCACTAGAAATGAAACAATTTTGTATGTTTGGAGACCATAAGAAACAAGCCATTTCCCAAGACCTTAAACACATTTTGTTAAAGAGGAAAAGAATCCTTGGATAGAAAAAAAACAGCTCTCTTACCTTCAGATATCAGTCAAGTAGGTTCCTGTCTGGATCACATCTGAAGAAGGTACTGCAGGGGGACTTTTCCATTGCTGTAACCTCTCTTTTTGACACTTGCTTTGTCTCTTTCCCGTTCTTGTTCTTCCATATCTAATTTTCTCTCTTTCTCTCTCTCTCTCTCTCTCTCTCTCATGGTCCCACTCTCTCTCTCCCACCTCTCTATCTCCTGAGTTCCTCAGTGCTCCAGCTCTTACACTCTGTCTTGTGTGCAGTTCCCTCTTTTCCCTTGTCCCTCCGTCAACCTACCACTGTCCTAATGAAATTAATTTTGAATCTTTTTGGATGGATCCAAAATTGTATCTGGGTCCACTGAATCGATTTGCCAAACAATTTGTGGATATTTATTGATCTGTTTCTCACCTCCAGACCACATCAACGAAAAACCCAATTTAAAGGAACAGATAAGAATTGCCTGGGGTTATATCCAGTTAAATACCTCGTACCACATATTCTATGTGTTCTCCGATGTTTATAATCTAATATGAGACGTGGGAATTGCCATTTCTCCATTTTCCAGGGCTCTCTGACTCCCATTAACATGACAATCACAACAGGTGTCTCAGGAGTGATTGTGCTGTGTTGTCTGTAAATGAGCTGAAATAAGGTCACAACCTTACTGATTAAGACATTGTGTCTATGTAGTACGTCTGGGGTTGTGCTGTTTCTCCCATGCAGAGAGGATTTGCCTGACATTTCGGAGCTGTACTGTCTATGGGCAGGACCAATCTGATATGGAAATATCCTCCGTGCAATGGCACATTGGAGTGAAAAACATGAACTGGGCAGCACCTGAGAGGCCACCATTCCTTAGAACAAAATACTTTGCTTTGATTGGCCTCAGTATGTGCGTTCATCACATTCCTTGTTTCCTATGTACAACAGTCTACAGATACATTTAACAACTTAACTCCAGGGCACTATCCAATGCATTGGATGTTCCTCTAGTTTAAAATATGTTTTTTTTTTTTTTTTTTACAGATGATAGCTGGAAATGCACGATACATAAAATGATATAACTCAGTAGTTAACTGAAATCGGCAAATAATGGCATTTCCCTCTTGGCAAATACTTTCCCTTGAAAAGTGCCGTTTTTCTGCCTTTTTTGCCTAGCTCATTCCATTGAAATCAAGTGGGAACATTGAATTTACACACAACACATAACACATATTATTTTATTTCCCTAAGGCTAATATAAAAGGGACATTAGGGTGCCTGTGTTGGTGCGGCGTGGGGAAAGAATCAGTTGAACAGGGAATGTTTTTTGGGGGCTTGTTTACTGGGATTGGGGGGAGTTAATAAAAAATAAATCCTAAATACAATTAAAAAAACCATAAGACATGGTATAAAGAGTTCTGTGGAGGGTGCCTGTGTTGGTGAGTGGAGTCTGGGGAAAGAATCAGTTGAACAGGGAATTTGTGTTCTTGACTAGTATTGGGGGGAAGTTAATAAAAAAAAATAAAAAATAAAATAAGAAATGTGTATGTAAAGTGATAGAGACAGGAACCCCCTGACATAAGCTGCCACTGGGGTGGACTGATATTTGACTTGTTAGAGTATTTTGTAGAGGATGATTTTTGTAGAGGAGGATTTTTCAGATTTGTTGTTAAAAGCCCAAGCCCTGAGGAAACATTGATTTGTAGGACTTAGGCTTGTAAGAAACAAACCCCAAAAATTGTTCATTTTTTTGTAGGACTATGTTTTTTTAATTAAAAAAATGCCCCACTGGCCTAGTGCCAGCAGGTCGTGTGTTGGCCAGTGGCCACTGGCCATTGTCAAATGTCCTCCTGAGTTCTGAGTCCATAATTGTGGAATTTGAAACTGCTTTTCTTGCTGCTGCTGAGTTGTTTAAGCAGCAGGATGATTAGGCAGCTGAAAGGGAATGGGATCAAAAACAGCAGTAACACGGGTGATGGATGATGAAGGTTCCACTTGCCACGACTAGCTCCAGTGATGCACCTGAGGCAGTAGCAGCAGAATAAGTAGCCCCCAGTATGTGTGGAGAAATGAAGAAGTTGGCCAATATTTCCAAACACCATGACAGCAGAACCCAAGTACTGCCGTTGTCACTATACCCCTTGTCCACACCCTGCTAAGGACACATCACAACTTTCTGACAGTTTAATAGTAATTAGTGATGAGCGAGCATGCTCGGCCGAAGCTCGGTTCGGCTCGAGCATCGCTCTGCTCGGCACATGGCGGTACTCGTACGAGTACCGCATGTGCTCGCCCGCCATGTTCGGGTCTCCTCTCCGCACGTTTCGCAGCTGCTGCGCAGCCAATAAACGTGCGGGGAGGCTCTGACATCAGTGTAATGCCAGCAGCCATGTTGGCTGCTGGCATTACACTGATTGGCAGGCCAGAACCCGTGATCGGGTGCTGTATAGCACCCGACGCGCGAGTTCGGCTCATTCTTAGCCAGGGAGAGATGCGCTTAGGCAGGGAAAGTCAGTGTAGGGAGAATAAAATTGTTGAAACTCTTTCAAGACCCAAAAGTCCTTTTTAGGACTGTTGTGTGTGGGGGCAGCATTTATATTTTGTTTGGGGGGGCACAATTTCCTTTTTTTTGTGGGGGGATATTTGTAAGGTGACATATAATACTAGATGCACAGGAAGTCAGTGTAGGGAGAATAAAATTGTTGAAACTCTTTCAAGACCCAAAAGTCCTTTTTAGGACTGTTGTGTGTGGGGGCAGCATTTAATTTTTTTTGGGGGTGGCAGAATTTCATTTTTTTGTGGGGGGGGACATGTTCTAAGGTGACATTGTACTTGGTGCACAGGGACAAATATTTCACAGTGCAGTGACAAGCTGACATATTCTGTTAGGTGCACAGGGCCAATGATTTTACAACGCAGCGACAAAAAGGGCCATTTTAAACGTGTGCCTAGCCATAGATTATTGTCACATTCTGTTTAGTGTGCAAATTCACAAATTAACGTCACATATTCCGTTCACTGTGCCTAGCCGCAGATTAGCGTCACATTCTGTTTCGTGTGCCTAGCCGCAGATTAGCGTCACATATTGTTTAGTGTGCCTAGCCGCAGATTAACGTCACATATTGTTTAGTGTGCCTAGCCGCAGATTAGCGTCACATATGTTTAGTGTGCCTAGCCGCAGATTAGCGTCACATTCTGTTTCGTGTGCCTAGCCGCAGATTACCGGCATATATTCCGTTTAATATGAAGAAGGCGGGTAAAAAGGGACGGGGAAGTGGACGTGATCCTGATAGTTCAGGGCGCGGGTCAGGACGTGTAGAAACTGTGCCTGGTGCCAGAGCACAAGAAAGAAAGACATCCACCATACCTAGCTTCATGTCTCAGTTTACAGGGCGTCGCAGGACATCACTCTCGAGGTCAGACCACTGCGAACAGGTGGTCGGTTGGATTTCTGCTGATACTGCTTCCAGTCGGTTAAGCACCACCCTGTCTTCCACCAAGTCCACTCTCACTAGCCAAGAGTCTGGTCAACATAATCCTCACCCTGATCATCCTTCCTCCCACCATAGAGGGTCTGGCCAAAGAAGTGATCCCACACTGGGATATAGTGAGGAGCTCTTCTCATCACCAATCCTTGATTTGAACCTCTCTCCAAGCACGCTTGCAGAGGAACATGATATCTTGTGCCCTGATTCACAACCTCTAGAGGGTACCCAATCACAAGAAGATGACAGAGGGGAACGGCATTTAAGGTCAAAGGAAGTGGATGATGATGATGAGACACAGTTGCCATCAAATCAACCACAATTACTGTCTCAAGACCTTGATGAGGAGGATGATACACAGTTGTCAATGACTGAGGATGTGGTGGGATCAAGAAATGAGGAGGATGATCAGAGTGAGAAAGTGGAGGAGGACTTGGTGGACGATGAGGTCACTGACCCCACCTGGGAAGGTGGAGAGCCGAGCGATGACAGCAGTCCTGAGGGTGAGCCATCTGCAGCACCGCAACAGGCTGGAAGAGGCAGTGGTGTGGCTAAAGAAAGAAGGCGGACCACACCAAACCGGCCCGCAAATGTTCCACGGAGCACCCCCTTGCGTAAATCTCCCTTGCCAAGGGCTAGGTGTTCCGCGGTATGGCGTTTTTTTAAGGAAAGTGCGGACGACAAAAGAATTGTAGTTTGCAACCTGTGCCACACCAGAATGAGCCGAGGCATGAACACTAGAAACCTCACCACCACCAGCATGATCCGACACATGGCATCCAAGCACCGTAATAAGTGGGAGGAACGCCCGGATCGCCAATCTGTGTCTGCAGGCTACACCACTGCCTCCTCTTCCCCTGTTTTCGGTGCCGGCCAATCGCCTGTCGAAGGCGCAGGCCCGCATACCTCCCGCCCTGCATCTGTACCATCTGAAGCACCATCAGCGACCACATCCACTTCCCTGTCCCAGCGCAGCGTCCAAATGTCGTTACCCCAGGCATTTGAGCGCAAGCGAAAATACCCAGCCACCACCCACAGGCCATAGCACTAACCTCACACCTTTCCAAATTACTGGCCATCGAAATGCTGCCATTTAGGCTTGTGGAGACTGAGTCCTTCCGCAGCCTGATGGCAGCAGCTGTCCCTCGGTACGCAGTCCCCAGCCGCCACTACTTTTCCCGGTGTGCCGTCCCCGCCTTACACCACCATGTGTCCCTTAACATCACCCGTGCCCTGACCAACGCAGTTACTGGGAAGGTCCACTTAACGACTGACACATGGACAAGTGCTTGTGGCCAGGGACGCTACATTTCCCTGACGGCACACTGGGTGAATGTCGTGGAGGCTGGGAGCGACTCGGACCCTGGGATGGCACAGGTGCTACCCACGCCGAGGATTGCGGGCCCTACCTCCATCAGGGTTTCCGCCAGCACCTACGTTATTGGCTCCTCCTCCTCCGTTTCCACCTCCGAATTCTCTGCGCGCAGCGCCACTCACCCATCAGCCGGTAGCTGGAAGCAGTGTAGCACTGCAGTGGGGAAGCGTCAACAGGCCGTGCTGAAGCTGATCTGCCTTGGGGACAAACAGCACACGGCCTCAGAGCTGTTGCAGGGGATTAGTCACCAGACCGAGCAGTGGCTCTCGCCACTCAACCTGCAACCAGGCATGGTTGTGTGTGATAATGGGCGTAACTTGGTGGCGGCTTTGGAGCTCGGCAAGCTCACACACGTACCATGCCTAGCGCATGTATTTAATTTAGTGGTTCAGCGATTTCTAAAAACCTACCCCAATTTGCATGATCTCTTGACCAAGGTGCGCCGCGTGTGTGCACATTTCCGTAAGTCATCTACAGCTTCAGCCGGCCTGTTGACGCTGCAGCAGCGCTTACAATTGCCAGCTCACCGGCTGCTGTGTGACGTGAGCACGCGCTGGAACTCCACCTTCCACATGTTGGCCCGGCTTTGTGAGCAGCAGAGGGCAGTAGTGGAGTACCAGCTGTTACACGGTCGTCGCCTCTCCGTTCAACTTCCTCTAATCAGAAGTGAGGAGTGGGAATGGATGTCAGACCTCTGTGAGGTTTTACGCAATTTTGAGGAATTGACACAGATGGTGAGCGGCGATAACGCTATTATCAGTGTAACCATCCCACTTCTGTGTCTACTGAAACGCTCGCTGCTCACAATTAAAACCGACGCTTTGCATGTGGAAGAGGTGGAAATGGGGGAGGAAGAGCTTACACAAGGTGATAGCCAGAGCACCCTCACTTCGTCTTCTCAGCGACAATTGGAGGAGGCGGAGGAGGAGAAGGAGGAGGAAGACACGGTTGCCTCTGCTACAGAGGGTAGCCATGGAACTTTATTTACATCTCTTCAGAGTGGGTGGGCAGAAGAGGAGGAAGAGGATGAGGAGATTGAGAGTCATCCTCCTGGTGAGGACAGCGAAATCTTGCCTGTTGGTACTCTGGCACACATGGCTGACTTTATGTTAGGCTGCCTTTCCCATGACCCACGCGTTATACGCATTTTAGACAACACGGATTACTGGGTGTTCACCCTTCTGGACCCCCGCTACAAAGAGAATTTCTCATCTCTCATTCCTCCGGTGGAGAGGACAAGCAAAATGGTGCAATACCAGAAGGTTCTTGTCGAAAAATTGCTCCAAAATTTTCCATCTGACAACGCTGGCGGCAGAGTACGTGCTACCTTGGCCAACCGAGAAGGGGAGAAAAGGGGAGCACACAGCAGTTCCGACAAAGGCAGGGCAACACTCTCCAAGGCGTGGGACACCTTCATGACACCCCGCCAGCACCCTCACCCTGATGCGCGGCCTAGTGTCACAAGGAGGGAAAAGTTTTGGAAGATGGTGAAGGAGTACGTAGCAGACCGTGTCAGCGTCCTCAATGATCCCTCTGTGCCTTACAACTACTGGGTGTCCAAGCTGGACACGTGGTATGAACTGGCACTCTACGCCTTGGAGGTGCTGGCCTGCCCTGCCGCCAGCGTTCTGTCTGAGCGGGTATTTAGTGCTGCTGGTGGCATCATAACAGATAAGCGTATCCGCCTTTCCACCGAAAATGCTGATAGGATGACACTTATAAAAATGAACAAGGCCTGGATTTCCCCTGACTTCTCCACTCCACTGGAGGAAAGCCCCGGGTGAACATAAAGTCACTTTAGATATGTTATTTACAATGATGGGAATATTCTGTATTCCCATTCACCCCTTCCACCCAAAAAACGGGTATATGGTTGACTCTTAATCTTCTCATCCTCCTCCTCCTCTTCCATATGCCCTGTGATATAATTTTTATATAGGGCCAGCTCACCAGCGGGCCCTGTGATATAATTTTTATATAGGGCCAGCTCACCAGCGGGCCCTGTTTGACAATTTTTGTATAGGTCAGCTCACCAGCGGGCCTTCTCATATAATGTTTTATTGGGTCAGCTCTCTAGCGGGCCCTCTCATATAATGTTTTATAGCGTCAGCTCACTAGCGGGCCTTCGCATATAATGTTTAGGATGGTCAGCTCCGCAGCAGACCCTCACCCATAATGTTTTAGATGGTCGGCTCAGCAGCAGACCCTCATTCCTAATGTTTTAGATGGTCAGCTTAGGGGCATGCCCTCGCCCCTAATGTTTTAGAGGGTCACCAGCAGGCCATTAATCCTAATTTTTCAAGGGTGTGTATGATGCCCTCCTTTATGTGTAATAAAGGGTGTATTGGAGTGACATTTCAGTCTAATTTTTGGCAGCCCTTTCACTTAGTGCATAGGCTTTATGAGTGTTGGACCACTACCTGAACTATTGTACCACAATGTGAATGAGGCCCTCCATTTTGTGATATACAGGTTTTATCGGAGTGCCTCAGGTCCTCCCATTAAATTAAATAGGGCTGGGGTGTTCGACAGAGCAGAAGGTAGTTCTTGGCTTCATCCACTAAGTCACTTCGTCACTTTTACTCAATGGATCAGACCCCACTGTTCCGACTATAAATTTTGGACTTAACAAGGGCAAACGGACATGTTGTAAAACCTGTGGTAGGTGCGGCCTCCGTTCCTGAATGCTGTACCTTACCCGGGCCATAACCACGTTGAACACCTGCTTTACGCTGCGCACGTTTCCCTCTTAATCATGGCCCCAGTTCCGAAAAATCGATGAAATTTTTTGCAGAATTTGCAGATGATATACAAGTAAATATACAGCAAATACTGTTTGGTAACAATTTTTCGCCTAAAATCGTTTTTATCTTCCTTTTTGTGTGTTTTACGGTCAGTCTGTAAAAATGGCGTACTACGGGCGAAACATCGTTCCCAGCAGCGACGTTGGAGTCCAAGATGCATCCAGACATCCTCCCTATGCTGTCCCTGAACCATTTCTGTGGTGTTTCCATCATTTTCTGACCTTTTCCTATGAACCAGGCACCCTCCCCTCATCAGAGCAGGGGGTGCCTGGTGTAATGCTCGAGTCCTCCCATTGACTTCAATGGGGCTCGGGTGCTCGGCCGAGCACTCGAGCCTCCGGGGGCGCTCGGCCAGGGCACCCGAACACCCGAGCATCGGGGTGCTCGATCATCACTAATAGTAATGATGAACCCTGTCTGCCTCCATCTTAGAATATTCTGCAGGATGGAATCTCCTCAGGCGCCACTTGATGCCCTGCTTGCGATTCTCCTCCACCACACTACCATGTGTGGTCAGTGCACCACATAGTGTGCAATGGGTGGACACGAACTGCCACATCCTGACATCTACAGAGGGGCTATCATTTGATGGGGGAGGAAATGATGAACAAGGTGGATTGACAGAAGAAGTAGTTACCCTAGTGGTAGAAGATGATGGAGAGCTAGTTGTTTCACTCGTCATGGAACTTCCAGTCTCTGCCTGGGTTTCTCTATTCTTCCTCCTCTTTGATCTCAGCCTCGCCTCTTGTTGATTTTCTGGAGAGTCAGGGGGTAGAGCAACAACAGTGCTCGATTTCTGTGGTGAGTGTTTGGCTTTAACATGTTTGACATAAATGTCATGTTGTTTGTGTTTTATGTGTGTAATTAGGCCGGTTGTGTCAAGGTGTGTTCCCTCCTTCTCACTGACTTGTCACAAATTGTGCACAATGCCATTGGTGATGACTGCACTGTGCCTGCCCAAAGAGAAAAATTATTCCGCACCCACAATGTCAGGGGATATGGATAGGGAACAGGTGGAGATATTGCTGCTGTTGCTGCTACTGCCTCAGAATCAGCACTGCAGCTAGGACCAGGAGTATTGCTGCCACTAGTAAGTGGAACCTGTCCTAGTCCCGCATCACTTGTTGACCCCATTCCCACTGTGTCCATGGTGGTCTGAGGCACAATATCCTGCTCCTCAGTATCCTGCTGCACTTGCAACTCAGCAGCAGCAGGAGTTAGAGCAGCTGCACATTCTGAAAGCTCACTGCTGATGGTGGTGGTGAATATGATGCCCATCATCGTCCTTGTCTCCCATTCCTTCTCATTTTCTGCTGAAAAGACCATCAATATCTCTTGCACACCAACTTCTCCACCGTCATCATCACAACAACCACCACCACTAGTCCCTATGCGTTGTTGCTGCTTTATTACAGACATCTCACTGCTGGTTGGAGGATGCGAAGAGCAATGTGACAAATGTGTCCCCTTATGTCCCACTTGCCATTTCTTGGTGACATGAAGAAGGCAGACTGGCAGCAGTAGCAGCAGGCACAGGCAGCTGATCTGTGCTCCAGGTGGTGGTGGTGGTATTATTATTTCCGGCCTGTTTTCCACAGTTCTAGCCTCTTCAGGATCATGTTCCACTTGGACACTGTAGTGAAGTGAAGGGGACTCCCAGGGCCAGAGGAATAGTGTGGGCTCCCTTGACCGCTAGTCTGGATCCTCTCAAATGCTTCCCCTACCACTCCCCTAACACTAGTCCCACTGGCTGCTTCACCGGTGAAGTGCACTTGCCCAAGTAAGTCCATCTGTTAATGTGACATTCATTTCTAGGGGTTTAAACTCCTGTTAATTATAGAATATTATTTCCTCCTGCTTTTTCAATCATTCTTCCCCTATATCATGCTCAGCTTCTCTAGTTATGATTTTTCTCTTTTTTCATGTTCCGTGAGATATCTTCCATCTCTCACTGTGCTTCATTTTTGATCATCTCCACAGTCTCCGCGCCTCTACTTCATACTTATCTTTCTGTCTTTCATCTTGCACTTCGAGTCCTCTCCTTCATCCCCCACATCATAGTTCCTGTAGTGATTCAAAGATTATTCTATTATCCTGAAATAACAGGATGTAAATTCTGCGTTAACTTGCATTTAAATTGCATATAATTACCATAATGAATAAAGCAATGTTAGGACAATCCATGATTTCTTGTGTATGTATCCTGGTTTGAAGCAGTTTAATAATTTTTTAAATATTATTACTAATTTATTAACCCTTTGAATGCCAGAGGGGTATGCGGTGGGGTCCCTGATTTACTATTTTATTGTGTTTAATTGTATTGTACAGTTTTACCTGAATAAGTTACAAGCTACTAGAAAGATTCTGGTAGTGGTCTGTAAAATAATATGACATATTAGCCCTTTCATACTCTGTTTGCAATGAGCTGCAAAAAACAAAAATCTGTCCTTTGACTGAAGATGGATGTCACACCTGTTGGAACTCTATACACTGCATCAGGGGTGTCCAAGTTCAGTCCTCAAGGGCCACCAACAGGCTATGATTGAAGGATTTCCTTGATTAAGCACAGGTGAGTCAATCACAATGAATGATTCACTGATTAACTCGCCTATGTTTAATCAGGGAAATCCTTAAAGGGATAGTAATACTTAAAATGTAAAAAAAAAATATGTTGTAGGGTTTATCCCCATGAGTAAAACAAGAGTACTTCCACTGCTGAAAGGTGTTTCATTGAAAAGTTATTAATTTTCAAAGTTGAATTTTTTTAGGTGCAATATCACAGTGGCCTGAAATTGTACAGTGGCGCTGTTGCAACACCATCCTATGTAGGTTTATGGTCCCGGGACCAGAGCTGTCCATAGGATGGTGTAGAAACAGTGCCACTGTACAGTTTCAGGCCACTGTGATATTGCACCTAAAAAAATCAACTTTGAAAATTGATAACTTTTGAATGAAACACCTTTCAGCAGTGGGAGTACTCTTGTTTTATTCAGGGGGATAAACCCTACAACATATTTTTTTTTACATTTTAAGTATTACTATCCCTTTAAATCCAGGCCTGTTGTTGACTCTTGAGGACTGAACTTGGACAGTCTTGCACTACATGATAGAGCATCAAATGCCCCCCAAACTGATGAAAACAAAAATGAGCAGACCTGTATAAATTCACTATCATTCCATTTCTTATCCTGGTCATTGATCTACTATGTTCAGCAAGGTAGGAGAAGTGCCTGAGTGGGTTATAACAAATCTCTGTACCCTGCAGATGTAACCATCCTTATCTGCCATCTTTCTGAGTTAAGTCATCATGACCTGATAAGCAAATCCCACAGACTATCATTGTGATCTTTGTTTACACAACACAGAAAGTTAAAGATAAGAGAGGAAAATCATGGGCAATAAGTACTGCTGCATCTGTATCCAGGACAGGGATGGGCAAGAATCATCATCATCATCATCCTCTTGGTCATCATTATGTAGGAAACCCTCAGCAAGTTCACTCATGTGAAGCAGGGATTTTTCAAGCAAATTATTAATTGGTTTATCTGACTAATGCTAACATTATCCCTGCTGACCATGTCTGTAGCTTTCTCAAAGACGCTAGTACAAGAAGTCAGTTATTTGCCCTTGCCTTGGATACAGATATACTCCACCTAAGGCGCTGAACTGCTCAATTAGTTAGTCACTGATGGAGTTTTGTTTCTAATGGGATGTTCTGGAAAGTCTCCACATGCAAGCCAATGCATTGGAGACTTTATCATTCAAGGTGTTAATGTTCAATAACTTAAAAAGAAACTATCCTTAACCCTTTGACTGTCAGAGTGGTATGCTACACAATGCGTTGAGTACCCCTCTGGCACTCAGAGGGTTGAAAACAACAGTTTTAAACACACATACACACACTAACACACATCCTATATAATAATTCGCTAAAACGTGTGTAACGACGTAGTCATGCGCAGTAGAGACTGCTGCGTGTGCTGCATTCATGCGCAGTAGTGACTGCCCATGTCGCTGAGCGTCCAGCACTGTATCAGCCACAGCACAGGCAGTCTTTACTGCACATGACTGCCCCGCGACCGGCTGGCAGTGGTACTGTGGCCTGTGTACAGGGCCGGATTTACATCTCAGGAGCCTGTAGGCACAGAAATCTGAAACGCCCCCCCACCACCATTGGCCATCTACCCTGGACACCTCCACAATGCTCCAAATCTCCACATTACCCCCAATATCCATATTGCCCTCATCATTTCCATTTTGCCCCATCAGCTCCATATTGGCCTCACATTGCCCTATCAGCTCCAACTTGCCCCCATCAGCTCCAACTTGCCCTCACATTGCCCCTATCAGCTCCAGCTTGCCCCCATCATTTACAACTTGCCCTCATATTGCCCCCATCATCTCCACATTGCCCCCAGTTTGCACCCAGCATCCGTTTCCTACCTCCTTGGTGGTCCAGTGGCAGGAGAAGTCTGTGCCTCCTTCTGCACAAACCTGTAGCTGCTGTTGCTCCTGCGAGGTCTTCTCTTTAGGAATGCAGAGCATTGGGAGATGATATCATCTCCCAGTGTTCTACATTAATAAAGAGCCAAAGAGGGAGCAACAGCAGGACCTCACCATGTGGTGGGCGGTGGGTAACGGGTAACTGTGAATGAAAATATTAAAAAAAAATATATAATTGATTACATGAGTGCAGCAGGACAATGCACCATTGTGGGAGTCCAGTAAGGCAATATACCATTACATGAGCCCAGCAAAACAATCTAGCATTATGGGAGTCCAGTAAGGCAATATACCATTACATGAGCCCAGCAGGATAACATACCATTTCACTAATCTTCCCACACACATATAATCTCACACGCACACACACACGTACACACACACATGCACACTTGCACATACAGACCATTCTGAGGACTGTCCAGTGAATAAATAAGTGGGGAAAACCACTGTTTATATGAACTTTAGCAAAAGGGAGGGGCCGAGGGAAGAACCGGTACAAGTAAGGGGTAATGTGCGATACTACTACTGCCTTAGATTGTCCAGTTGTCTATAGTTTGGTTGTGCTTAGGCTACCTGGGTCCCTCCTTCAGCCCTGTCTCTTTATTAACCCTTTGAGCGCCAGAGGGGTAGGCAACGCAATGCAAAGCGATGCATTGCCTACCCCTCTGGCACTCAAAGGGTTAATTGGAAAGATCTCAGAGTGAAATTCAGGGCTTTATTCGTCAAGCAAAAGAGCTGTTGTTCTGGAGCAATACAAATTCACCTATGGGGAAATGAAAATGTCCATTTCTTTAAAGGGATAGTAATGTCAGAAAAAAAAGTAATACCTATATGGTACTTGCACTTCGTATCTCTCAAACCGTTATGGTTTGAGAGATACAGGAAAATAAAGTTCTCTGGTCCCTCCCCTTTCTGCTTAACGAGCTGTAAAGCTGTCAGAAGCAGATTCTGGTGGCTTGACCAGATGCGGCTCTTCAGCAGCACCGATATAACAATATCTAAAGATAAATACTTAATTTGGAACGGTCTACAAAGTGTGCCTGGTTTGCAAGCACACTTTGTAGACCGTTCCAATGAAGTATTTATTTCTAAACAGAGTAATTTCAGCTCTGCTGAAGAGCCTCTGTCTGGTCAAATGACTGGAATCTGCAGCTGTCAGCTAGAGGGCACACTTGTGTGAAACAGCCAGGAAAAGGTAACTTTAGCAAGTTATATCTCTCAAACCATAAAGGTTTGAGAGATAAGACTTGCATTGATGTTAACCTTTTTTTTAATGTCTACAATATTAAATCAACTTAAAATTAACCATTACTATCCCTTTAAACATTGCTTTGAAATGCATTGAAGACCTCTCTAGCATTCGAGGTTAAAATCCCCATTTCAATCAATGAAAATTTGCAGAATTTTCATTTTAACCGTCTCTAAAATTCAAAGGGTTAAACGTCCCATTTAAATCTAAAGGCCGTGTTTATTGGTCACCTATGATGCAGTGGATTCCCCTGGAATCATCCCAGTGTTTCTCAGTGTACTATCGTCATCATGTGACTTCCTTTATCCACTGACTGGGCACACATCTACAAACCATTAACATATGAATCATACAGCTTTTCTTTTACAGATGCATTAGAAATATTAGTTTAAGATTAGACATAAAACAGTACAGCTATTTTAATTGTAATAACTCTTGGCAGATATATTCTCCACTGAGAATCTAAACACAAAAAACTCCATCTTCAAAAAGATTAAGCTTCGTCTTTCATGCTTCTCAAATCCTATTTTCACCGTGACTCTTTTATCCTTTTACTCAATTTTCCACTTAATTCCAAGTTATTATTCTGTACCCAGAGCTTCAAATCTATCATTTTTTGCAGCTATCTTCCCTTTGAAACGGCACCTCGATGTATCATTTATGACAATTTTATTAGCAGTGGGTTTCTTTGATAGTTAATATAGTAGATCTAAAAGACTGTAATTTTTTTAGGCTAGATGGTCACGATAGGACCATAAACTGCAGTAGACTGGAACTTTTTTTATTTCTCGCTCATTTTCGGAGAATGGGAATTCTCTTTGTCAGTGTTACAATTACTTCTGAATACCCACGCTCATCTATTGACCCTTTTCAGTTCCAATTTCTCTTCATTTTTTTCTTGTACTAGCTTCATATGCAAACCTGGGTGCCAACTAGTTCTCCACGTTATTACAATAAAAGGCTTAGTTATAATCTGCAAAGAGACTGCTTAGCACATTAAAGGAACACTATGAACTAGATGTGAAATGGAGTTAATTACATAAAACCCTTTCAGTGCCCAAGGGGTATGCAATGCATTGCTTCATTACGGACCAACCTCCATAGATTACCAAACTCTCAGAATTATGTCCATTGATCCAGACTAGTGTTGAGCGAGCACCACGATGCTCGGGTGCTCGGGTGCTCTGACCGAGCACCCCCTGAGGCTCGAGTGCTCGGCCGAGCACCCGAGCCCCATTGAAATGAATGGGGCAACACCAGGCACCCCCTGCTCTGATGAGGGGAGGGTGCCTGGTCAATGCCCCCTTCATCTCCGCTATGCCCCCTTCATCTCCGAATGCCCCCTTCAGCTCCGCAATGTCCCCCTTCAGCTCCGCTATGCCCGTCTTCCACAATGTGCCCCTTCATCTCCGCTATGCCCCTCTTCCACAATGTGCCCCTTCATCTCCGCTATGCCCCTCTTCCACAATGTCCCCCTTCATCTCCTCTATGAAGGGGGACATTGTGGAAGAGGGGCATAGCGGAGATGAAGGGGCACATTGTGGAAGAGGGGCATAGCGGAGATGAAGGGGCACATTGTGGAAGACGGGCATAGCGGAGATGAAGGGGGACATTGTGGAAGAGGGGCATAGAGTCTATGCCCCTCTTCCACAATGTCCCCCTTCATCTCCGCAATGCCCCCTTCATCTCCGCAATGCCCCCGTACCTCCAGTCCCTGGTGGTCCAGCGGAGCTTCTTGGGATCTGTGCCTCTTCCGGCACAGATCCCCGCCACCCGAACATGTCGGGCGAGCACATGGCGGTACTCGACGAGTACCGCCATGTGCCGAGCAGAGCGATGCTCGAGCCGATCCGAGCATCGGCCGAGCACGCTCGCTCATCATTAATCCAGACCAAAAGGGTCTGGAGATAAAAGCATAAATAAACCACATGATTGGTACCAAATAAATAGAGGACATAAAGATACATATTGTACACAAACTAATAAACTCAATGTTTAACCCCTTATGGACCAGTGGTCTTGGAGTAAAGTCCCTTTAAGGACCATATAGAGGAGTTCGGTGAGCCGGTACGTGTGACTGATCATGTGTTCCGGTGCGCCAAAGGGGGTCTGATAGTAATCAATCTGGTCTTGGGGGATCAATTTCAGGGTTCAATTTTACCATTAAACATGTCGCCATGATAAAAATGGCAACATGAGAATCTGGCACTGCATGACAGCATGAGATTCTCATGTTGCCTACTAAAAGGTCGCATACCATCATTTGTGTCAAGAACAAATCAGTTGCCTCTACATTCAGTTTTGTTTTGTTGGGTTGCTGCCTGCGCTCCACTTGTGTACCCCGCAAATGTATTCCCAGCGGGTGTGTGTGTGTAGGAGCCCTTCATCCGTTCTGAAGCACAGACGTGCTAAACTGTTTCCTGCGCAACCATTTAATTTCACACTGCAGCTCTGAGCGCTGCAACGGTTCTCTCTCCCCTTCTCTGCATGCACCCAATTTCAGACCCCGCTACTACTAACAAAGTTCCCACAGGGCAATGTGAGTAAAAAAATACGTGATGTGCCAAAACCATAAGAAAAGAAATGGCATTGTAACCATGAAAGAAGTGCACACACAGGTCTGATAAGTGCTGGTTTATTTGTCCACATGGATCTGTTGTACATATTTCTAAATACGTGTAAATTATTCCACATCTCTTTATTGTAGATAAGGTTCCCTTTCCTATATCTTATTCACTCTTCGTGCACAGGTAAATCCAGATGTGGGCTACTTTTCCCATCATGCTCAGCTAGCCTCAGAGACGCCTGGCACTCTGCTGTGATGTCATGGAGAATACAGTGAGAGTGTTTGGCGGTTCTTGTACACAGTTTCACTGTATATAAGGTCACCATGGTGTAGCTATTGGTTGTCTTGATAAAGGCCCTTAAGGGGGCCAAACCATTGACAAATAAACCATCATGTTTCCAAAAGACCTGTGTGTGCACTTATTTCATGTTTACAATGCTATTTATTTTATTAGATATATAGAAATAAAGTACACATAAGCCATGTACAATTCCTTGCTACACGGTACCAGAAAGACATAAAATGTATCTTAAAGGGATAGTAATACTTCGTTTTATCTTTATTTTATTTTGTAGGCATTAACAAAACATGAAGAACAATATAAGTCTTATCTCTCAAAACTTTATGGTTTGAGAGATATTCACAAGCAAAATTTCCCCTCCCGCCCCTTTTACCTAGTGTAAGCCATCTCTTCTCAGATGTGGAATCTGGTTGTAAGACTGACAGATAACAGCAGGGGGCAATCTTCTTTCTATGAGAACAATGAAAGCCCTGCCCCCTTTGACAAGTTGTTCAGGTTTTTCCCTTATCTTAATTGAAGTTTGTCCCTCTCTGCAGTCTACCTGGGCACCTCCCTTCTGCTCTAGCTGAGCAGTGTTACATCAGTAAAAGGGGAGAGATGGGGATACTTTGTCATTGAATTACTCTTGAACTACAACTCTGACAGAATTGAAATAACACTCTCCAAAATCCAGATACTATGATGATTAATTAGAGCTGCTTTTATTATGAAACATTACTATCCCTTTAAAGGTGTCATGTCCCACATTAACTCCCAGCCTCAAACAGAAAATCTAACTCGAACAAAACTAATGAAAATAATACAAAATGAAATCAATACAAAGTAATATACCGCATTATATAACCAAATCAATCCTGATAAAAATGCTACAATGTGAGCCCCACAGTTCTGTATAGAATAAGATGTGTCAATAATACAGCACTTTGTAGCACCTCATGGTTACTAGTAACAGTCTATTCAGTTTCCTGCGGCTTGGTGTTCTTTGTTCTGGTTTTCCCAAACAGGTCTCAGCAGTACCAACTGTAGAGAGGTGAATATTCTATTGTATAAATGTGATGTGTTTATCTAGAGGCTCATACAGTATACCTCAACTCCTTTTTAACCCCTTAAGGACCATGAAAATCTGAGGTGGATTTCTTAAGGAGTTAATGAAAAATGCCTTTACCTACATTATATATGCAGTTCTATTATGGTTCCATTGAAACTCATGCTACAAAAATGTATGTTTGCTCTAACTCATAAGTCATATATTCAAAGGGTTAACAACAAAAAAACTGTCATACGCTCAACAAAAATAAGTAATTAGAATAGAACTGAATAAATAATGTAGGTAAAGGCATTTTTCATTAACTCCTTAAGGACTGCGGCCGGCACTTAAAGGGATAGTAATGTTTCATAATAAAAGCAGCTCTAATTAATCATCATAGTATTTGGACTTTGGAGAGTGTTATTTCAATTCTGTCAGAGTTGTAGTTCAAGAGTAATTGAATGATAAAGTATCCCCCTCCCACCCCTTTTACTGATGTAACACTGCTCAGCCAGATCAGAAGGGAGGTGTCCAGGTAGACTGCAGAGAGGGACAATCTTCAACTAAGATAAGGGAAAAACCTGAAAAACCTGTAAATGGGGGCAGGGCTTTCATTGTTCTCATAGGAAGAAGATTGTTCCCTTCTGTTATCTGTCTGGTCTATGGACTAGATTCCACATCTGAGAAGAGATGGCTTACACTAGGTAAAAGGGGCGGGAGGGGAAACTTTGCTTGTGAATATCTCATAAACCAAAAAGGTTTGAGAGATAAGACTTATATCATTCTTCATGTTTTTTTAATGCCTACAAAATAAAGTAAAGTTAAAACGAAGTATTACTATCCCTTTAAGGACCAAGGACCTTTTATTTTTTTTGTAGACAATCGATTCAGGGATCCCCAAGAGGAGTGCAGCCACATGGGAACCCCTGAATTCCAGGAAGTATATGAATGTCATGGGTCCTTTACGCACGTTCTCTTCATGACATACATGTACTTCCTTAGTCCTTAACCCCTTAAGGACCAGCGGTCTCAGGGTATGTGGTCCTTTAAGGACCAGATAGGGAAGTTCGACGTGCTGTCCCATGTGACTGATCACGTGTGCCGGCACACCGAATGAGGGACTGAAAGAGATTGCTCTGGTCTTGGAGCGATCAACTTCAGTCCCCGGTATTACTCACCACACTCCTTCAGGAGCTCGGTGAGTAAAAGTACGTGACATACCAGGACCGTCACTGGTCCTTAAGTGCCGGACCAGTGTGATGGTTCGGTACGTCAATGGTCCTTAAAGGGATAGTAATACTTCATTTTATCTTTATTTTATTTTGTAGGCATTAAAAAAACATGAAGAACGATATAAGTCTTATCTCTCAAACCTTTATGGTTTAAGAGATATTCACAAACAAAGTATCCCCCCCCCCCCGTTCAGCCAGATCAGAAGGGAGGTGCCCAGGTAGACTGCAGAGAGGGACAATCTTCAATTAAGATAAGGGAAAAAGCTGAAAAACTTGTCAAGGGGGGCAGGGATTTCATTGTTCCCATAGGAAGAAGATTGTCCCCTTCTGTTATCTGTCTGGTCTATGGACTGGATTCCACATCTGTGAAGAGATGGGTTACACTAGGTAAAAGGGGCGGGAGGGGAAACTTTGCTTGTGAATATCTCTCAAACCATAAAGGATTGAGAGATAAGACTTAAGGAGTTAAGGGATTCAGTTTAGTTGCTGCTGTTTATATCGAGACCAAGGGATTCTGGGAAATTACACTAGCAGGATCATATGACATGAAACGCTGGTCATGGGGCTAGGTAACTGTAACCCCTTAACGACCGATGACATGCCAGCATCTTCATTGGTGTTTGTTCGTGAAGAATCGGTGATGGTTCTAGCACATCATGGAACTCTCAGCACAGCTGCAGGCTGCATGCTGCTCTGTGATCCCAGAATGCATTGCTGCAAAAAAAAAAAAAAAAAGGTCTTGTGGTCTTCTAGACCTGCTTGCCCCTGTGGTCTTTAACGGGTTAAGGACCTGATAGGTATACCTCTCTGGTCCAAAAAGGGTTAGGTAAGTTCATGCGCTCTGCCTGCTTCAGTTTGAAAAAAAGATGTCAGCAACCATCAAGTTCTTATCTCTTGAACAAATATGCAAGGACAAAATTCATGGGGCAATTAGGATTTTTTGGGCATTGTAAGATGCGTGGGATCATTATTAGGAGGTGTTACTTTCTCCTTAACCCTTTCGGTGCCCAAGGGGTACCCCTCTGGCACTAAAAGGGTTAAAGTTCTTTAGAACTTGACACTCATTACAAGCTTCACAAACAAAAATAATCAGTGTCTGTACAGATCAGAAGAACATCTGTTTACACACATAATAGGGAGCAAAAGTTACATTTTAGGGATCATTGAAAAATGCAGATGTTTAGCAGAGAGTATAAGATATTTATATGTATACTAGTTTAAAAGCCCTGGTACACAGGTCACAGTGCCACCAGGGCCGGATTTACATCTCAGGAGCCTGTAGGCACAGAACTGTGGAGCGCCCCCCCCCCCCCCCCCCCGATTTGCCAGCTCCACTGGACACCTCCACAATGCTCATCAGCTCCATATTGCCCCCCATCAGCTCCATATTGCCCCTCACCTTGACCCCCTTCAGCTCCAACTTGCCCCCCCATCATCTCCATATTGCCCCTCACATTGCCCCATCATCTCCATATCGCCCCCATGAGCTCCAACTTGCCCCCCCATCAGCTCCATATTGCTCCTCACTTTGCCCCCATCATCTCAAAATTGCCCCTCAGATTGCCCCATCATCTCCATATCCCCTCACATTGCCCCTAACCCCATCAGCTCCAACTTGCCCCCCATCAGCTCCACATTGCCCCCACCATCTCCATATTGCCCTCCATCGGCTCCAACTTGCCCCCCATTAGCTCCACATTGCCCCCACCATCTCCATGTTGCCCTGACATTGTTCGTTTCCTACCTCCCTGGTAGGAGATCTCTCATCTGTGCCTCCTTTGGCACAGTCTTGTAGCTGATGGAGCTCCTGCATGGTCTCCTATTCAGGAATGCAGAGCGCTGGGAGATGATGTCATCTCCCAGCGCTCTGCATTCCTAAAGATGCGACGAGGGAGCTTACCACCTACAGGACTGTGCTAAAGAAGGCACAGACCTGTCCTGCCGGGGAGGTAAGAAATAGGGAACGGGGGCGCCAGTGCCAGCGAGGTGACAGGCGGCCCTCTGTGGCATGCGCCTGTAGGCAGGTGCCTACTTTGCCTAATGGCAAATCCAGCCCTGAGTGCCACCCAGCAGCCTCCGCTGGTTCCTGGAGCCTCTCTGCTCACCAAGCGGTCCTAGGAAGGTGCGCAAAGAGGACTCCTGTCCAGTCAGCAGCGGCACATTCAGGCAGTCTGTACTGCGCATGGCGGCTTCTGACAAACATCCTAGCGAATAATTATATAAGATAACATCATTTAATTATATGTGTTAATGTTCCTTTAATACCTTGGATGCTACAAAGTTGTTCGACACATTATGAAGCAAGGGGTTAATATTGAACTTTTTTTGCCAACATAATTGTAAAGAGTTTTTGTAATGTTTTCTTCAAATGTGTAACAAAAGAGTTTTGTTCAGTGTTCAATGATTGGTACAGTAAAAGTAGGAAAGAGACACGAGCGGACACAGATATCGATACTGCACCATTATGAAGACAAAAGCCCTCAAAATAGCTCTTTATTCTACAGAGATGTTTATCAAAGCATCTGTGTCTGCCTTATAACGATAAACAAAGACATCCATTTCACCTTCCAAGACTCCCCATACTGTCTCCTATTGCAGGTAGCATTATTCTACTTTTGGTGAGATTAACCCTTTAAAGGGATAGTAATGTTTCACAAAAACAGCAGCTCCAATTAATCTTCATAGTATTTGGGCCATGGTGAGTGGTATATCAATACTGTCAGAGTTGTAATTCAAAAGTAATTGAAGAATAAAGTTTCCCCCTCCCTTCCCTTTTACGTAGTATAAGCCCCCTCTCCTCAGACGTGGGATCTGGTCCATAGACCAGACAGATAACAGCAAGGGACAATCTTCTTACTGTGAGAACAATGAAAACCCCATTGACAGGTTTTCAGGTTTTCTCTTATCTTAACTGAAGATTGTCCCTCTCTGCAGTCTACCTGGGCACCTCCCTGTTGCCATGAGATGAGCAGTGTTATATCAGTAAAAGGGGCGAGAGGGGGATACTTTATCATTCAATTACTCTTGAACTACAACTCTGACAGTATTGAAATAACACTTTCCATGGCCCAAATACTATGATGATTAATTAGAGCTGCTTTTATTATGAAACATTACTATACCTTTAATGACCAGAGGGGTACACAACATATTGCTCTACAATGTGTTGTGCACCCCTCTGGACCTTGAAGCGGAGCTATCATCTACATTATATTGAGGTGGGCACCTTTCCTGGTACCGTTTAAAATAAGGAAAGGGTCCGAGAGATGTCCATTCACCTTGACCCTGGCAGATGGAGAGGAGAAGAAACTCAGGGTTGAAGCAAGACATCTAGGGCCTAGGCCTAGGTTAGTCAATACCGCTGAAAGATAAGGCCATGGAATGCAGTCAAAGGCCTTTTCCGTGTCGATGGAAACCAAAAGTGTTGGGATCTGTTGTGCTAGTGGTATCTGAATCAAAGTGATTGCTTTAGAGGTGTTGTCCCTAACATTCCTACCTGGTACAAATCCAGATTGATCTTGATGTAAAATCATGGGCAGGAAACGTTTCAATCTATCGGCTAGGAGTTTCGCCAACATTTAAAAGGGATATCTGCCTATAACTACTTCACAGAAGTGGGTCTTTTCCCAGTTTGGGGAGTACTGTAATATGGGCTTCGAAGACCTGTTTGGGCCACAGAATTCCAAATGCAATCACATTGAAAAGAGACATTGATCGGGGCACCAGGAAAGAAGCAAAGGTGCGGTAGTACTTGGCGGAAAACTCGTCAGGGCCCGGGGCTTTTCCCCAATGGAAGCCTTGTGATGGTCTGTATGACCTCCTCCTCAAAGAAAGGACATTCAAGGTCCTCTAAGGCATCAGAGGGGAGGGTTGGTGTGTGCGATTTGGACAGAAATTCAACAATCTTATCCCTCCAGATAGCCGGATCCATCTGAAAATGGGTTGGTCGAATCCCATATAGGTCTTGAAAAAAGATGACTGCAGCATTCCGGGGAAGGATTTTTGAACAATCCCAGTCTGGTCCCGGATGAAGTGCTGAGAGTGCTTGGCTTTCACTACAGCTAAGGACCTACCACACTTATTTCCTTGAATATAAGACCGGTATTTACACCAGTGGTAGGCTTTCAAGAATTTGTCCGTCAAAAGAAGAGCTAATTTATCCCTAGCTGCTGAAAGTTTCTGCAACAGGGTAGACGTAGGAGTAAGTTTGTGTTGCCGCTCAAAGGTTTCAATCTCTGTGATCGAGGCTTGAGTATTCTGCCTCTGCTGTCTCATCCTTATAGCTCCCAACCACATAAATTCCCCACTGAGGACTCACTTGTGTGCCTCCCACACAACTGTGGGAGCTACATCCAGAGTCAGGTTTGTTTGAAAATATTCTTTGTTTGTAGCAGAGATAGAAGTGACTAATAAGGGGTCTTTCAAAAGCAGGTCATTCAGTCGCCAAGTCGGTGAACCCTCAAGCATAGAAGGAAAGGATATGCATAGAGGAATGGGGGAATGGTCAGAAATAGTCATGGGTTCAATACGTGCTCCAAGCACATTATGGAGTTGAGCTTGATCCAACAGAAAATATTCTATCCTGGAGTATGATTTATGGCTCGCAGAATAGAAAGTAAAATCTTTTGCAGATGGATAGGACATACGCCACACATCTACCACCTGTGAGACAGATAAAAGCGTTCTGATTCGGCGGAGGACAGACGCAGAATATTGAGAGACTCCTACAGAAGAGTCAATGGCCGGGTCTAGGGTAACATTCAGGTCACCTCCCAACAGTAAATAACCCTCCTTGAAATCATTGATCTCTTTCAAAAGATGAGTTAAGAACAGAAAGACGTCTGTGTTGGGTGCGTAGATGTTAAAAAACGTAAACATAATGTTATACATCCTGCCCTTAATGCACAAAAATTTGCCTTCGAGATCGACCAATTCTCACACGTTGCCAGGGAATTTGTTTATGCAGAAGAATAACGACAACTTTCTTTTTGAAGGGGACGGTAAGTACTTTTCAAATGAGTGAAATGATAGGACAAGAGGCCATAGTCTAAAACTAGAGGGACACAGGTTTTGACGTAATGTAAGAAAGTTTTACTTCACTAAAAGGATAGTAGATAAGTGGAATAGCCTACCAGCCGAAGTGGTAGAGATTAATACAGTAACGGAATGAAAGCATGCATGGAATAGGCATAAAGCGGTCCTTAAGATAAGAAAAGACCAAGGACCAAATAAGGTTTGAGGTTTTTACAGTAGGAAAATGGGCCTAGATGGGCCGAATGGTTCTTATCTGCCGTCAGATTCTATGTTGCTTAGTAAATTGGCATTATTCAGGTGTAGGAACAGTGTCTGATTTAGATCTCTCTGTCGGAGACCTAAAAGTGTAAAAAAAAACTATGGGCCAAAGTGCGTAAAAATCTTTCTGCTTGACAAATAAGCTATACAAAATTGGCTGAAAAGTGAATGGTCTGGAAGCTGGCAGGTGAGGATTAATACAGATAAGTATAAGGCTATCCCTTCAGGTTGCTGAAATAATCATGCTGCATATAAGCTAAATGGGAAACTACTTGAGGATTCATTATTAGAGAAAAATTTGAGCGTGCTGGTAGACAATAGACTACACAGCAGGTGCAGTGTCACTCAGCTGCTGCAAGATCAAATAGGTTAATATCATGTATAAAAAGGGGTGTAGATGAACTGGATACGGATATAATTCTACCTTTTTATAAATCCTTGTTCAGACTTTATTTAGAATGTGGAAAACAGATCTGAGCAACTGCTGAGAAATGCTGGTGATTTTAAAAGAATTCTTTGAATTTATTTATTAACTCTTCAACTGCTCTTTGTCTATTTATTTTGAGATGTTTCTTTGGATTTCTTTGTGTGTGTTTTGGTTCTATCTATTGTACAGTGAGAAGTTTATTTAAACCTCACACTAGACAAAAGAAGTCGCCACCTTAGGTGTGGCATCCTATATTACTAAGTGGATTAACCCTTGGAGTACCCTACAGGTTTTACATAGGATTGCTATGGTCACGTTTATGATATATGTTGCATGGAATTTGGTATACTGTCTAGACATATATTATTGGATTGATTCTAAGTATATTCTTGATATTATCTATTATTGACTATATTAATTGCAATTTATATGTTTTATTCAGAAGGTATGCAATATTTGAAATCAGTAGATAATTAACTTATAGTGATTTCAGTCTGGGATTTTATTCCAGTTAATTTCTCTAAATTTGGTTATTATATATGGTATAAGAAATTGTCAGAGGACCTGGCTTAATATTAAAGCTGACTCACCTGACAATATACCTTAAACCTCAATTAACATATTTTATACAGTTTCTGGGGCAGAGGTATTCATATATGCTGCTGCCAACTGAATTTCAATTAATTGTAAGGATCAATTATCCTATTCTATGCTGCTGGGTTCAATTATTGTAATTTAATACATCTGAACATATGTGTGGTTAACCCTAATTGCTGGTAATCCTAATGGTGATAATTGTGGTTTGAATTACTGTGTATCTATTGAAATTGGTATTCACTCGTTTATGTCATTGTTGCTTACACTTTTTATATATATAGTATATAATATAGTATATATATATATAGTATTTACTTAAATAAATTATATATATTTTTGCACAAATATGCGTAATTGATTATTTAAAGGGACAGTAATACTTCGTTCTATCTTTATTTTAATTTGTAGGCATTAAAAAAACATGAAGAACAATATAAGTCTTATCTCTCAAATCTTTATGGTTTAAGAGATATTCACAAGCAAAGTTTCCCCTCCCTCCCCTTTTTCCTAGTGTAAGCCATCTCTTCTCAGATGTGAATCTGGTTGTAAGACCAGACAGATAATAGAAGGGGACACTCTTCTTTGTATGAAAAGAATGAAAGCCCTTTCCCCCTTGACAAGTTTTTCAGCTTTTTCCCTTATCTTAATTGAAGATTGTCCCTCTCTGCAGTCTACCTTGGCACCTCCCTTCTGATCTGGCTGAACAGGGGGGGATACTTTGTTTGTGAATATCTCTTAAACCATAAAGGTTTGGGAGATAAGACTTATATCGTTCTTCATGTTTTTTAATGCCTACAAAATAAAATAAAGATAAAACGAAGTATTACTATCCCTTTGATCAATTCTTTACTGTGAAGTAATGTGTCAATATCTAGTATTGTGTAAAGTTCTCAAAATTATATTATTATTTATCTATTTATGTGAAGATATCCAACCTAATTGGTTCTCTTGTTTAACCCTTTCTTGGATATGTCGACAGAAAACAGGAAGTGCCTGCACAGCACGCCTTTACCCTTTGAGCATTGCAATGCATTGGATAACTCTCTGGCACTCAAATGGTTATTTACTAGAATCGAGAAATTTAAATAACTCAAAAACTAGTTTGCTAAATAAAAATGGTTATTATAATATATAGGTGGCTTTGAAAGCTGTTTCAAAATCACCAATGTTATTTTTTAGGTGACGGTGTCCCTTTAAAGAGTTAATACCAGGACAAACCAATTTATCATTGAAGGTCCTGTATAAACAGTCGTTGTAAACCTCATTATTTCCAAGGAATTGAATAGTGAGAATCACAGCACTCAGTCTAGCTGATGGATGACTCACTGAGAACTGTTTGGGTGTTACACTGTTATGTACTGAACTTTCACTACATCAGAGAGGTCAGTGTCCTCTTGTGAACTTGATTATTTAACCTGTTGAGAGCCAGATTGGGGGGGAGGTCACAAAAATGTGTGTTCCTTGGTTGTTAGAGATATCTCCAGTGCATGGCATCCAAGGGGTAAGAGGCTGAGGTACGATGAAGAAGTAGCATACCTCCCAACATTTCAAATGGCCAAAGAGGGGACACTTTTGTTTTAGGGGGGGTGTTGATGGCAGCGTGGCTGGTGGACGGTGCATTACCAAGAATTATTAGGCTATTTCATGAACTATTGACAGCTCTTTGTGTTACTGATTAAATGATTTTGAATAAAACCAAAGTATTTTAATTACAGAGACTAATGTATAAACACATATACTGACGTTAAAACAACATTAATGTGATTTTTATTGCTGTGGAGAAAAGTGATACACTTATATACACACCACACAGTCTGATCTCCTAAACACAGGGACACCAGGGTGATACACTTATATACACACACCACACAGTCTGATCTCCTAAACACAGAGACACCAGGGTGATACACTTATATACACACCTCACAGTCTGATCTCCTAAACACAGGGACACCAGGGTGATACACTTCTATACACACCACACAGTCTGATCTCCTAAACACAGGGACACCAGGGTGATACACTTATATACACACCACACAGTCTGATCTCCTAAACACAGGGACACCAGAGTGATACACTTATATACATACCACACAGTGTGATCTCCTAAACACAGGGACACCAGGGTGGGAAAGAGGGACAGAGGGATTTGGGTATCAAAGAGGGACTGTCCCTCCTAAAGAGGGACATTTGGGAGGTATGGATCCCTAATATCTCCTAAAGATGGACACTTGGGAGGCATGAACCCCTAATATCTCCTAAAGAGGGACCCTTGGGAGTTATGAACCCCTAATATCTCCTAAAGAGGGACACTTGGGAGGTATGGATCCCTAATATCTCCTAAAGAGGGACACTTGGGAGGAATGGATCCATAATATCTCCTAAAGAGGGACACTTGGAAGGTACGGAGCCTCAATATCTCCTAAAGAGGGACACTTGGGAGGTATGCACTAGAGCAAACCAATTGTACAGCAGGGCAGAAATTTCCATTGGTTGAAATGAAGCTTTGATCCTACGGATTCATAGGAGCCATTATAATCTTTCTGGTCATAGTAATGTAATAGTGCGTTTGTGTGTGTATTATTAGGAGATGGTAAATTCTCTTGACCTAGCATATTTTTGTAACAAAAGGATTACTCCTCTTTTAACCCTTTAAGAACCAAATGGTTGTTCAATGCATTGCAAAGCAATGTACTGAACATCCTTCAGGTCCTTGAAGGGTTAATATTGGTAGGAAAGCTCATTTTGGCACCACAATCTGCTACTATGTGAGTTAACCCTCTGAGTGCCAGAGGAGTACTAAACACATGGCTCTGCAATGTGTTGAGTACCCCTATGGCACTGGAAAGAGTTAAAATATATTTCGTTTTTACTTAAAAATATAATGAGAAAAAATTGTGTGTGTGTATATATATATATATATATATATAGAAAATTTAATTTTTTAGTTAAAATGACATGCCTTTTTCTGGTTGACAAATAATAATCATTTGTGACCTGTCTTGCAGACGGCTCTGAATCATCAATTTGGGAGCAATGTGTTTATCTCTGACTCATACCTGTGCAGGCAGGAGCTCTGTATATCATCTCTTCATAACAAGACCCTGGGTATGAGGCTCCTGTAGTGCCTGAAAAACAATGTTTTCTAATGGCATTTTTTGGTCTTTACCCTGCATGACTTTTCTTTAGCCAAACGTATTATTTCTAAAGCTAGTTTTATGGTTGTTCCATTGCTTTGCAATGAATTGGATGCCCTTCTGGCACACAAAGGGTTATTACTTTTTTTAATCCTTGATTGTCAGAGGAGGGTAGGATTAAAAGAATAATAATTTTCCTATCAAAAACCCCCACTTGCCTTAATCTGGGAAGACAGTTCTAATGGCTGCAATGAATTAGTTTGGTGTGGATTGGTTCTAAAGATGAGTGAAATGTTTCTGTAGGAGAGTACTAGAGTAAAAGTGATACCTTTATTGGCTGGATAGCTGTAGAGGGTTTACTATGGAAATGTCGCCATGCAAATGGCAAGCAACCAAAGGGCTTCTTCAAAATGTTGCATGCATCAAAAAATGAAAATGTCACCGGGATCAAAATGGAAACCTCAATGTGTCCCTGTGTAAAGTGTCACAGTGCACTCAGAGGCAGTGAGCGGTCTTGTCATCTCGTTCCCAACAGCAAGCATCTGGAATGCCAATATCGAGAGGTTCACTGTTGATCTCTAATTCCTCAGTTTGGCTGTTCATCATTATAATAAGACAAATACCAAATACCTGCCTCTGACCTTCGCATGCAACCTAGTCCTTCAGGTAGGAGAATGGGACCCCTAGGAGGTGCTGATCTCCAGTCTACCACTACACCACCATTCCATGTAAAAAGACACCCTCCCTACGGGGGACGGGGGAACATTTCAGCAGCCTCTTCTTTTCTGTTTTAGTGGGGCGACTTGCAGGGCGACATTTACGAGGGCAACTTTTTGATGTCACCCATTTGATGTTGCCCTTTTGATGCGGGCGACATTCGGAAGCTGCTCTTTTGATGCTGGTGACATTCTGATGTCACCCTTTTGAGAGCTGCCATTTAGGTGACACCATTCTAATAGGATACAGTTTATAGAATGCAGACTAGACCACTTAGGTCTCTTCGGCATTTTCGAGACCCAAGTGTCCTTGAAAGCTTGTACTATAAAAGCAATGTTCCATCCAAGGTCAGCAATGGTGAGCGGCCCAGCACTGAAATAGTTAAAGTAGTCTGTTTATGCAGAGCTGAATTGGAATTGCATACATACACTGCATACACCTTTTAATGCTCACAGTTTCTCACCATAGAGGGAACACTGCTCTGTAGCTGCAAAGTCAATAAAGGTATTATTTCTACTGAACTGGTATCCAGCTTTATCCACAACTTACATGGTAACAAGGAAACTTTTTTGTAATTTGGGTTTTTAACTGAAACTGGCTGTTGCTTTTTCTTTATTTAACCAGTCAGATAGCTTAAATAGCCTTTATGTTAAGCTGACCAGATCTCAACTTTAACTGGGGACACATGGGAAATAGGCATATAGGGTGACCACATTTCCGTTCTGCCATTCCGGGACATGTGGTCACCCTAAATAACACATACACTTATTACATTCAAAGAATACTGACCAGCCAAATCAGCACATTACCTCACTGGAGCAGCGCTATATCCGGGGATCCTACCACCACCCCTCCTATTCTCACGAGCTCAGTAACAGTTGTGCGCGACTCTTCCTCCTCCTCTGGTCACTGCTAAAGCCTTTTTGGTGGAAGAGTCCAAGTGAGTCAGTTCTCCCCACTGTGCTCTCTAACAGTACCGTATGTCTGCTGGACGCCGCCATGTTTGCTCCCCTCCCCGCATCTCCTGTCCCCTGCCTAGAAGCAGTGCGCATGCGCACATAGAACCTAAACTCACTGACACTGATCACCCTCAGTAGCTGTCAGGCGACTGTCAGCTGACTGGAGCTGTGCTTGACAGCTGAAAGCTAGCTGAGGTGACCATTTTAGAATTGGGCATGACATAGATGACCGGCTGTTTGGTCCCGGTTGGCAGAATAGGGCTGAAGGACAGAGTCAGTGAATGACTGTTTGTGCTGCTATGTGGGTGGCTTGGCTTCATTCCGGGACACTTCATTGTCCCGGTTGGAGATGACCCAGGACGCGGGACATACGCTTAAAATAAGAGACAGTCCTGGACATTCCGGGACCCGTGGTCACCCTATAGGCATATTTCAGTACTTCACTGAAATCAAAGCAGTCCTGCAGTATGCATTTCTCCTATGCGTCCCCGGTTAAAGGTGAGGTCTGGTCAGCCTACTTTATGTCATTTGCTTTGATTCATCATTCATGGCAGAGCTGTCCAAGTTCAGTCCTCAAGGGCCACCACAGGCCAGGATGTAAGGATTCCCCTGATTAAGCACAGGTGAGTCAGTCGCGATGAATGGTCCACTGATTAACTCACCTGTGCTTAAAGAAGCAGTAAACTTTTTTTTATGAAAACACATACTTTACAGAGCTTTTCCTGCTGAATAAAAGAAGGTCACTCCCACTGCTGTCAGATGTTTTATTCAGAAATTAAAGCAGTTCAAATAATCAGGAAGTGAATTTACTGTTTTTACTTCCTGATAGTTCTGACTGACAGGAAGTGAATTTACTGTGTTTACTTCCTGATAGCTCTAACTGACAGGAAGTGTCAGGCAGTTTCTATCCCATTCTATGTAGAACTGTACCTCTCTGACTTTTCTGACTTTCCTCTCCATCAGAATCTAACAGGAAATCTAATTAGAATTTGACCACTAGAGAGCACTGCTAATGTAAAAAAAAACATGGGTTTAAACTGTAATTACGCTGGAAATATAAATCTCTCTGCAGTGGAAGTACCCTTATTTTACTCAATAGGAAAATCCCTACAATATATTTTTTGCATAAAAAAAGTTTACTGCTCCTTTAATCGGGGAAATCCTTACATCCTGGTCTGTTGGTGGCCCTTGAGGACCGAACTTGGACAGCCCTGATTCATGGGGTTTAAATCCTCACTTTATACCAACGTACATTTTCATTTAGCCCCAATGGTGCAGTTGGTTTGACCCAGAATTGTTTCTCTGTTATTTTATGCTAACGGCACTAAGTCATTGGTAGTACATCATTGGCACTCCAGGCTTGATGAAGAGGTGATAATATGGAGTTAACTTCTCCAGTTATATCACTTCTCTAGTTCCATCATTATTCTATAGATCCTATGCACTAAGACAGTGATCCTCAACAGTATTCCATGGTACTTCGGTGTGGCACGGACAGACACTTAGGGTGCCCCATGTTTTCTGTGAAGACTTTGACAAAAGTGTGAATGTGGAGTTTCAGATAAATATATATGGACATTTTTATGCTCAGTATGTTGTTTTTTCGTATTCTTATTGCGAGATCTAAGAATAAAGATATATTACTTATTTGTACCCTTCATAATGCTCTTGATGTTAGGGGTGCCCCAAAGTATTTAACCCCTTAAGGACCAGGTGATGTACTATGACCGTCATGGTCCTTATACCCTTAAGGAACGGTGACGGTCATAGTACGTCACATACATTTTACTTACAGCGCTCTTCCGGGAGCGCTTTAAATAAAAACTGCATCTAAAATTGACCACTCCAAGACTGGAGCGGTCTCTCTTAGACCTCAAAGAGATGCACCAGTACGTGTAACAGGTCACATGTACCGGCGCATCAGAAAGGATCAAATCAGTCCTTAAGGGAAGGTAACACCCCTGGACCACTCGTCCTTAAAGGGATAGTAATGTTTAAAAACAAAAGCAGCTCCAATTAATTAATCTCCATAGTATTTGGGCCATGGAGAGTGTTATTTCAGTACTGTCAGAGTTGTAGTACAAGAGTAATTGAATGATAAAGTATCCCCCTCCCGCCCCTTTTACTGATGTAACACTGCTCAGCCCAAGCAGAAGGGAGGTGCCCAGATAGACTGCAGAGAGGGACAATCTTCAGTGAGCATAAGGAAAAACCTGTCAAGGGGGAAGGGTTTTCCTTATGGTCACAGTAAGAAGATTGTCTCTTAAAACCACCTGTCTAGACAAGTGACCAGATTCCACGTCTGAATGGATGCAAAAGTGGTGGAAGAGGGATAGTTTATCATTCAATTACTCTTGAACTACAACTCTGACAGTATTGAAATAGCACTCTCCGTGGGCCAAATACTATGCAGATTAATTGGAGCTGCTTTTATTATGAAACATTACTAACCCTTTAATGGGTTAAGACTGAGTGTTAGGAGTGCCTTAAAAAAAAGATTGAGAACTACGTCACTAAGATCTCTAAAGATGGAGAAATCTTAGTGCATTGGATCCACAGAAAAACATAGGAGGTGGAATAATGAGAAGTCATCTCCACTGTATCACCTCTTTATCACTCCTTAGTGAATCTCCCCCCAGTTGTTGGGGGCTACAGCTACCATCATCCCCCACTAGCCAATGGCTGGAGGAGGAGGATAATGGGATTTGTAGTCTCCAACAGCTGAAGTGCCAAATGTTACCTACCTTTGCCTAAGTATTCCTAAAAGATGATGGAAGCTCTAGTCCAACAACAGCTAATCCCTAATGAGGAGTGACAACTACTAACAGCTGAGCATTAGAGATCAGATCAATGGACATTAGTGGGTCCTTCCTGACCTTCCACCTAATCTGCTAAACTCTAATGAACGGCTATTAGTTTACTTGCAAAGCAATAACACTGTGTGAATTATTTCCACCAGTCATCATCTGCTGCAAAATCAGTCCAATTCGCACATTACATTGGTTTTGAAGCTGTTTTTATTAACTGCAAAAATAGCTGAGCGAAAGTGGGAAGTTGTCTCATTTACTGATAACTGGGCAGACTAGAGGTTGTAAATCTCAGTAAAATAATTCACAAGGGCCAGATTTACATGACAGGCACCCCAGGCAAGACAATCTAGGTGCCCTTAGTTCTGCTCAAGGCCACACCCCCATTAGTCACATGACCCCTCCCCAGTCCAACCCACTGCTTCCTGGCACAGAAAATCCCCTTGGCCTAGGACAAGCAAGGAAAAAAAAACTTTAACTCCATGATTGCTAGCGAGATCTCCAACGCATTGCTTAGTGAAGTGCTGGAGACCTCTCTATCATCCAAGGAGTTAAAGGGATAGTAATGTTTCACAATAAAAGCGGCTCCAATTAATCTTCATAGTATTTGGGCCATGGTGAGTGTTATTTTAATACTGTCAGTATTGTAGTTCAAGAGTAATTGAATGATAAAGTATCCCCCTCCCGCCCCTTTTACTGATGTAACACTGCTGACCTCAGAACAGAAAGGTGGAGTCCAGATGGATCACAGAGAGGGACAATGTTCAATTAGCATAAGGGAAAAACCTGGAAAACCTGTGAAGGGGGGGCAGGGTTTTCATTGTTCTCACATTAAGAAGATTGTCCCTTGCTGTAAGCTGTCTGGTCTGTGGACCAGATTCCACATCTGAGGGGAGGCGGCTTACACTAGGTAAAAGGGGCGGGAGGGGGATACTTTATCATTCAATTACTCTTGAACTACAACTCTGACAGTATTGATATAACACTCTCCATGGCCCAAATACTATGAAGATTAATTGGAGCTGCTTTTATTTTGAAACATTAGTATCCCTTTAAAAATGTATCAATGGGTACAAAACTGAGGCACACCTAAAAATTTGGAGCTCCAGGCAGTTGCCTGCTCTTCTTATTGGGAAATCCTGCCCTGAAAATACGCATTAATTTATGGGACCATAAAACTTTTATTATGAAAAATGCATGGTAGAGGACTTTTGCTTCCAAGTAAAACAATGTTATTCCCAGTGCTGAGAGGAGTGTAGTACCAAAGCTACAGTTTAAACTGCTGTTGTTTTTTTTTTTTTACATTAACAGTGCCACCTGGTGACCGATGAGTTAACCTGGGTATCCAGATAGTCATTCTATAACATTCTAAGGGAGAGGTGAGTCACTGACTGCAGTTCTCCATAGAATGTGATAGTAACAGCTCCATAACTTCCTGCCAGTTTGAACAGTTCTTGAATAAAGCCACTGCCAGCAGTTGGCTTTCCCTTGTTTTATTAAAAAACACAAAAATAGAAAAATGTTTTCATAATAAAACTCTGTTTATTGGGACTTTTAACCCCTTCAATGCTAGAAAGGTCTCATACACATTGAAAAGCCATGTGTTGGATATTTCTCATGCATTCAAAGGATTAAAAGTTCCGTTTAACCCTTTGAGTGCCAGAGGGGTATACCACGTGATAAACATTTGGCACTCAAAGGGTTAAGTCCAAATCGCGAGACATTTTATTTGCCCCCTATTTGTTTTTTTACTTCAGAATTACCCAATTTCTCCTAGATCTCTTTCTCTCTGTGAAATCATTTGGGGGCATCCTTTGATTTCTAATCTAGACATCCCTAATGCATTCATTAACCCTTTGAGTTCCCCTCTGGCACTCAAAGGTTTAAGAACCAAAAATGACATTGCTATCTGTTATACATGTTAATGTTTTAAAAAGGAATAGGAGACAATATAGATTTATTTTACTAATGTAAAGAATACCATGTCTATATGGATGTGTCAATTTGTGTAATCGATACTAAGGTATCTATAAAAGATGAGAGTTAGTACCGTGTTAGTTGTAGAAATATAGTCAAGTTGATACCTTTATTGGCTAAGCAGATTTAGGATGCAAGATTTCAAGACCTCTTAGGTCTCTTCCTCAGGCATGTGACTGAGGAAGGGACGTGAGAGGTCTTGAAAACTTGCATCCTGAATCTGCTTAGTTAACCAATAAGGATGTCAGCTTGACTATACTTTCCTCCAAGGTATCTATGTAATTATGTTGGCAATGGGACTATAACTAAACATGATGGGAAAGTGTTCTAATATGATTCCACTAAAAAATAGACACTGAAATTGATTTTTATGTGGTGCTTCCACTTATTGAATATTTACTAATCTGAAAACCCTTCCCACTATCTGTGTCAACAGAAGGGTAGCTTAGGTGTTTATAGGAATTTCTCTGTGTTTTGTTCCTGTTTTCCCTGTTAATGCACTAACAAGTTGCAGTGGAGCTCAGCATAACTGTATTCTATTCCCTGCACATTCTATTGGGTGAAGTATTGCTAACAAGTCTTAACAATGCGGAGTCATATGCTCTTGTACATACCCCCATACCTGGACTTCCAATTAGGCTGAATACTATTAATAAAGCCTAAATTGAGCTTGCCAGAAATCTGTATATTTTATACTGTTTGTATGAGTAGGAAACTGTCTAAACAGCCCAGTTGTGAGGAATGCCTCCTCTGTACTGGACACACCCACATTCTGAGTTGCAGGTGTGGCCAGGGCAATTCTAGAACCTCTACAAACAATCTTGCTTTGTGGAGGCCATTTTACATACTCCTTTATTGGCCATATTGTAACCCCTTGACAAACCAAAGCATTGGAGACCTAACTAGAAACCAAGAGGTTTTGGAATTTTTGTTTGTTTGTATGATATAGAATAATGGGATTTTCCATGCAATTGATGTGTCTGGGGGTGGAGTCAAGTAAGGAAATGGGGTGAGGCTAAGGCACTGTTTCTCAACTCCTGTCCTCAGGACCCACTAACAGGCCAGGATTTGATGATTTCCTTGCAGGGGAGGGCTGGCCTGGGGGGCAGGGGGGCAATTGCCCCCTGGGCCAGTCATATGTCTGTGCCAGTGGGTCACTGTCTCACTTAATCTCCATTTTGTTGCTATAAATGGAGCAACACTAGTGATACCACAGAGCTTACAATTGAAATGGTGCTATACAACTGATACCACAAAGCTACAATCCAAATGAGGCTACACTAGTTACATAACCCATTTCCACTGTAAGCTCTGTAGTATCACTAGTGTAGCTTTACTTACATTGTAAGCTCTGTAATACAAGTAGTTTAACCCACTTTAATGTGAGCTATGTGGTATCTCTTTACTTCATGATATTAATGCCACGTTTAAAATTAACAAAAGGAGATGGGCTTTGAGAGTGGGCTCAAACGACAGTAGAAATGGGCCGCTTGATTGCATTTGTCCCCCGGGCCACAAGTTGCCAGCCCTCCCCTGTTTCCTTGTTAGAGCACAGGTGAGTTAATCAATGTGAATGAGCCTCTGATCACATGATTTCCTTGTTAGAGCACAGGTGAGTTAATCAATGTGAATGAGCCTCTGATCACATGATTTTCTTGTTAGAGCACAGGTGAGTAAATCAATGTGAATGAGCCTCTGATCACATGATTTCCTTGTTAGAGCACAGGTGAGTTAATCAATGTGAATGAGCCTCTGATCACATGATTTCCTTGTTAGAGCACAGGTGAGTTAATCAATGTGAATGAGCCTCTGATCTCATGATTTCCTTGTTAGATCACAGGTGAGTTAATCAATGTGAATGAGCCTCTGATCTCATGATTTCCTTGTTAAAGCACAGGTGAGTTAATCAATGTGAATGAGCCTCTGATCACATGATTCCCTTGTTAGAACACAGGTGAGTTAATCAATGTGAATGAGCCTCTGATCACCACACCTGTGCTCTATCGGAGAAATCCCTAAGTCCTGGCCTGTTAGTGGGTCCTGAGGACAGGAGTTGAGAAAAACTGGACCAGTGGTTCTCAAACTTTTTTCACTCAAGGCACCCCTATCATGTAATCTGGAATTTTCAGGGCACACCTCACATATTTTATGTAAATTATCAAGGGCATAATGAAAGGTACAATACATAAATATGCAATTAATGTTAGGTTTTACAATCATTTAACAAAAATAAACATATTGTGCATAATAGTTTCCATAAATATACATTTAAAAAGGAGTATTTTCATTTTTATCCAAGGCTTTGAACAAAATAAGGGGCACCCTAAATTAATATTGAGAACCACTGCACTGGGCTAAGGGTATTTTTTGATCCTTGCCTAGCAGCTTCTGAAATGTAAATCCAGATGTGACTTCACCCAAAATGCAACCACTTGATTTCACAGCTAAAAGTAGATGGGGTTCAATGTACTTTTGTAACAAAGAACTCACAAGAGTGATGTAAAGGTGATGCTTTTTAATGGCTAACTGAGACCATAGAAAGTGCAACCTTTCAGCACATTAAGATCCTTTCTTCAGGCATGGGTTAAGAAGGGACCTTACTGTCATGAAAGCTTGCACTGTCTCTGTTCTCAGTTAGCTATTTAAAGGTATCAGCTTTATGTTACAAAAGTACATTGAACCCCATCTCCTCTACTTACAGTAGAGTAACACAGTACCACCTTTTTTCCTGGATAGTTAAAATTAAAAGACCTGAAATGAGCTACTCTGGCAGATTCTTACATTCTCCAGTGACATATTACAATCTGAAACCTATGAAATATTTCTTTGGGATATAGTCAGGAAGCTTTTCATTCTATCTCTCATCTCATTCACACCGTTAAAGCCTCTCGTACTTTGTGAGCAGCTGTGAACTAACAAGAAACCTTAAATGGGGACCAGTAGATGTAGACAACTGCAGCTAAAATGCAAAAATGCTTTGAATGCCGTAAATACGCACAATTTTACCACTCTTCACCTTATGTGAAGTCGTGTGTGGGGGGGTATTATATCCAAGAGGTTTTTTTTTTTTTTTCAGAATTAAAAAAAAAAATTAGAGCTGCCAGCTACCTTCTCTCCCTCCCCCAGCACAATCCGACATCAAAATAATACATACTTCCTGAGGCTGCCTTTGAATATGGCTAAGCTGTATCTGATAAAGATCCCTCTGTCCCCTCTTCCCTGCGGGTGGCATGCTTCCATTGCCGCCTGCTTCCTTCATTGCTCTGTCAGGACCTCCTGTCCACAGTATTGCCCTGTGAGGACCTTGAGATCCTCACAGGGCATTACCATTGGCTGGAGGCAGAAGGTCCTGAAAGCCCATTGAAGGAAGCAGGCAGCAAATGGAAGCGTGCCACCCGCAGGGAAGAGGGGACAGAGGGATCTTTATCAGATACAGCTTAGTCATATTCAAGAGCAGCCTCAGGAATTAGGTATTATTTTGTCATCGGATTGCGCTGGGGGAGGAGAGATGGTAGCTGGCAGCTCTAATTTTTTTTAATAATGGTGCGTATTATACAAAGGCACTCTTGATTTCCCCTAAAATCTTTTTACATAATATAATATACCTGCGTATTATACACAGGTGCGTATTATACCTGAGATTTTACGGTAGATATTCTGGACTGTTGTATGAAGGGCATCTGCCTAGGTACATTGTTCTTTTAAACAGTTGCATTAACCCCTTAAGAACCAGAGGGGTGTGCAAAGCAATTTGTTGCATAGCCCTCTGGTCCTTAAGAGGCTATAGAGGAACTATCACATTTGCAAGTCCTCACCTACGTGGGAACATTCATCTTGAAAGGATTTGCATGGCTCTTCTTCTTCATTTATTTAATCCAACCTTTTGGTGGCAGCTTCTTCTAATCCAATTCTTTGGTGGCAGCTGGTCGTTCTAACAGCATCAGAAGGAGGAGGTAAGCAATTTCAGGACAGATGCGTAAGTTGTTATAGAGGTCGTGCCACACAGGTCAGAGAGCTCCATGCTGCTAAACGTTATCGAAACCATAACTAATATACCAAAAAAACCTCTAAACTTTTACTTTGATTGAAAAACAAAAGGTACAAGGTAGAGGCAATTTAGATATAAACATTTAATGAGAATAAACTTTGGTAGGTGACACATCCACTTTAAGAGTCATGTATTCCTGTACGTGCAGTTACCATGTAGTGTTGAAAAATATACACAGACAACATTAATCACATTTTTCATTTAAAAAAAAATACATGAAGCAGGGATACGTTTTATCTAGTGCTGCCCTGTTTTTTTGCATTTTTTTTAATGAGAGTTGTAATCTAGCACCTGTTCAAGAGTCCCAGGTCCCTATTCTAAGGAAATGATAGAGTCAACTACCACTTTGGCATAAAGTAATGACAATTTATTTCAGACACTCAACAGCAATCATTCTATTGAAGGCTGTACCACTCAAGGCTCAGATTAAACTGTTCATTGATTCATCAGCTATGAAGCAATTTGAAAAGCTCCTGGTGTATCACTTCACTGCCACATGACATAGACCTAAATACTGAATAGAATGCATACTATGGATACTTCATTGCTATCATTGTTCAGTTATCATTCTATATTGATATACAGATTGATGAAAGAATTGCCTTACAATGTATCTATATCTTTTCTCTTTCTACCTTTGGGTGAGAATGAAAGACATATATTTGCTGGCTTCAGAAAATACAAGCTGAGCTAAATTTGTGTTAGGGGGTCACATTCTAAAAACCAAACAGAAAACCGGAAGGGATGAGTGAACTGTTTTGGTAAGATTTGCATTTTCTATGGGTGAGATGTTCAAAAAGTGGTGGTAGCTGTAATTGTCTGTAATCAGAACAAAAAAGTTATTTTGCCATGGTCCTTCAATTCTCAGACATGTTTCCTTCATTTTTACATCAAATCCCGCAATCTCCATCAAAGGTAAAAAGCCGTCTTAAAAGTGGGCATGTTTTAATGTACCGTCATATTGTAAGGTATTTTCAGAAAAAGTATTCTTTTAACAGATATTTTTTTGTCTGATCAACATAATTTTTTCCTGACAAAATAAAAATGGTCTAAACTTTGAAAAGACAAATAAGTACTCTTGAGTGAGAAGCCATTCTATAGAGTTAGCTGGTAAAAAAAAGTCTTTGAATTAAAATTTACATTGTTTTAAAGACAAAAAATGACTTTATTTCTGTCACTGTGAACCAGACAAATATAGACTCTGACAGGTACAGTTAAGATCAACACCACTTTATTAAAATATATAATACAGATAATAGCAATTGAGCACTTCCCCAACCTTTCCAGAGGTCAGGAGTGGACACAGTGCTACAGTCCACTACCCAGGAACCGACACTGAACTTAGCCCAAAATACTGGAACCAGGAGTAAGAAGAGAACCTAGACTAAAGTTCTGGGAGCCACCTGAGATGGAGCAGGGTGGCAAGCGGACAATCTCTACCCTAGAATTCTAGGGTCAACAGAGACGTGATACCCTAGAACCCTAGGGTCCTCAGCAATTTGACACAACACCCTAGGACGCTAGGGTCCAAAGCAATCTGACACAACACCCTAGGACGCTAGGGTCCAAGCAGGTACCGGTAAGACCAGAGCACTACAAGGCCTATGGGGAGAGACAAACCCGTAGTAGTATGCTGGCAGAGACCTGCACAAAGAGCAAGCCAGGCCCAAGGTACAAGACAAGCAGAGTCAGATAAAGACAAGGTCATACACGTATCGGGTAGTCATACAGAGCCACAGTACTCAGCACGGAGCAAGTAGTCAGCCAGGCCAGGGGTCATACACGGATCAGGTAGTCAGACAAAGCCAGGGATCAAGCATGGATCAGGTAGTCAGACAAGGCCAGAGGTTCAGGCACAAACCGGATAGTCAGACAAAGCCAAGGGTTATACACAGATCGGAATCAGCAGCCAAGAACAGGTCACAACGAGAAGCGGAATACAAGTAATGCTCAGGTACACCACGAAAGGGCACTGAAGCTAGGTCTGAACACCGCATATAAGGCCTACTGGAGAGGTGGGACATGAATCGGCCAATAAGGCTTAGACTACAAACTAGTGAGTGAGCTGTAGTGACACCCGTATGCAAGCAGGAAGTCCATAACCAGGTAGCAACCAGACACGCTGCTGCCGAGGCATAAGAGGGGAAAGGCAGGTATGCCACGGATGATGGATCACGGGCACCGTGTTAGTTTTTTGAAAATGTTCGTTTCAAAGCCAAAATCAAGACATTTTTAACAACAGAATTTTTAAGGGCAATGCTCATCAAGAACTTCTTACCGTCATTTTTAACTCTTTATGACATATTTTCAAGTGTGACGGATTTAATTCTGAAAATATTGTCGTTTTTTTACCACCGACTCATGACCCGACAATTTTGTCATTATGACGACTTTTTGAACATCTCACCCTATGAGTATGGCTGTTTCATGACACACAAAACAATGACTATTAATATAAAGGATTTGTAGGACATTTTGTACATCACCAGAAAGCTTGTGTAGCATTCATGAGAACTGGAATAGGTTATTGTGCTTGATTGGGAGTTGATCTACAGGACATTAGGCTCACTAACATCCTGAACTGTTCTCAGATTCACAATCATTTTTGGACTAAACTTAATCATGGAAGATTCACTCATCTCTACAAATAAGCAAGGAAAAACCATCATTTTATTGAGTATTTTCCATGTTCACAATTATCAACCCTCATAAATTATGATTTAAAGAAATTATCTTAAAAGTGAGTATGGTCACTTGTAAAGTCCAAATTGTTAAAAAAGACAGTACTCACCAACAATTTCTGTAATAAAAATGTATATTTAAAATGTATATATAAATGCCATTGTTACATACATAAGTTCTAGATTTTCCCATTTTCTTTCCTCATTTTCTGAGAAATTATGTTAATACTTCTCAGTTTGGAAAATGACTTGATAGTTTTTAAACATTTTGGTCTTAAAGGGATATTAATGTTTCATAATAAATGCAGCTCTAATTAATCATTATAGTATTTGGACCTTGGAGAGTGTTATTTCAATACTGTCAGAGTTGTAGTTCAAGAGTAATTCAATGACAAAGTATCCCCCTCCCACCCCTTTTACTGATGTAACACTGCTCAGCCAGATCAGAAGGGAGGTGCCCAGGTAGACTGCAGAGAGGGACAATCTTCAATTAAGATAAGGGAAAACCTGAAAAACTTGCCAAGGGGGGCAGGGCTTTCATTGTCCTCATAGGAAGAAGATTGTCCCCTGCTGTTATCTGTCTGGTCTATGGACTGGATTCCACATCCGAGAAGAGATGGCTTACACTAGGTAAAAGGGGCGGGAGGGGAAACTTTGCTTGTGAATATCTCTCAAACCATAAAGGTTTGAGAGATAAGACTTATATCGTTCTTCATGTTCTTTTAATGCCTACAAAATAAAATAAAGATAAAACGAAGTATTACTATCCCTTTAAATTCAGAATAACATTTTCAAGTAGCCAATTATTTTAACCCTTTGAGTGCCAGTGGGGCACACAAAGCATTGCTTCGCAATGCGTTGCGTACCCCTCTGGCACTCACAGGGTTAACATATAGACCTTTCTGTCTTTGAAAACTGCAAATTTAACCCTTTGGGCTGTGCAATACACTGCTTTGCAATACATTGCTCACCCCTCTGGCAACAAACGGTTAAATACAACCCCCCCAAAAAAAAACCTTAATAATGATATTTTTGTTTTCTTTAGGGCCCATTAAATCGAAATCAGTTATAACCAGTTTTGTACACAGGGTGTTTTGTGTGCCTGCAAAGTTTCAGGTTTTAGAAATGCGTTTGCAAGAAAAGTACTGAAATGATTTCTCACTTTTTTTCTTATTAAAAGAAAAAAATTGACACTTCTCTGCCCTATTCATTGTGCAGCGTATTGTAGCAATCTGATTTAATTAAAACTTAGCTATTTTACACCTCGCTCCGTTCTGTCGTTTTTCCATTTCCGCAAAATGACATTGCCTTATTACAGGACATTATATTCATTTGAATGGTTCAGAAATGTTTTTTGCATTACTTTATACATATTTGCATTTCTTACAAGGAACCTAATTCTCACTGGTGTCGAAATCTTTGTCAGGCACTCGCTTGCTTTCCGCCTATCTCTGGTGACACCAGACAGAATATAATTTAACCTCATTCAGAGTCAGAATGGCTTTAAATGCTATTAATCTCCAGTTCCAGATGAAGGCTAAATGCATTCCTGTAGCACTGATGAGGTTTTTTTCTGCAGTCTATGAAATTCTGCACCCAAGGGACATTTCCAGGGGATTTTTGCAAATCAGAATATTAAAATCCTCAAGAACAGTGAAGTCTAACTCTGCATTGAGCTAAAGAGTATAATTATGCACTGATTGCATGCCATGTCCTGTAGCAATCATTCTTGAGGATATACTTGAGAAACTTACTTTAATAGATATTTTGGCAGTAATAAAAATACAATTATCCTCTTGACTTGTTTTTACTAAAGCAAGACATGTGGTGGTAGATACACCTCAGAATATCTCACTCTGCATGTATTACACAGAATGAGGCTATTTCAGTTAAACAAATCCAATTTTCTGCCTTTTGGTCTAAGATTTGCAATTATGGAACATGATTTATAAACATATTTAAAGGGATAGTAAAAAAAAAAAGCAGCTGTGATTAATCTTCATAGTATTTGGGCGATGGATTTATTTAAATAAAGCTGTGGCCTATTATTCCCAAAAGTTGTGTCTGTATTTCATTGGCATCATACCCTCTCCTTATGATATGGTGGACTAGTGGTATGACCGAAGTGTTTATATATATAAACTAGTTGAACAGCCCGTTACACGGGCCACAGTGCCACTGCCAGCCGGTTGCGGGGCAGTCATGCGCAGTAGAGACTGCCCGCGCCAACTGCAACACATGTAGCAGTCTCTACTGCGCATGACTTTGTAGTTACACATGTTTTAGCTAATTATTATATAGGATATATATACACACAAACAAACAGACCTGCGCTCCTCTATATGCTGTGAATAATGTGTGCCCTGTAATGGGCATATATAATAATCCTTAGTAAATCTAAGTGAAATAAGTGAGAATTTAGTCCCATAAATTGGCCAATCTGTGTGTAAGCTTACCAACCACGCCAAGGTATCTCAATTTATGGTAAGTCCTACTCTAATACATCTACAAATTCTCTCTAAATTAAAAATCTCTGAAGAAAGATGTTATTTTGAAACACGTTAGAGCGGACCCTTTAAATGATATCTTGATGCTTTTATTATTATTTGTGGGTCCCAGTGTAATGCAATTAAAAACAGCAGACATACAATAAAATAAAAAGGTGTAGATGAAAGACTTACCTGGTGCAGGGCCCAGGTAGGCCTAGGGTGACCACATTTCCTTTCTGGCATTCAGGGACACTTAACCCTTTGAGTGCATTAGTGGTACGCAACACATTGCAATGTGTTGTGTGCCACTCTGGCACTCAAATGGTTACACACTTATCTTTTACGGTAGTGCAGGTGCGAGCACAAGGCGATGCAACATCAATGCTATTTTACTATGACAGCCAGCGATCATGGGCAGACACTGTGCCTTGAACCAATTCCACTGCATGTCAGTTTATGTACATACCACTGCACAAACCATGTAAATAGGCAGAATTCCTAGGAATTAGTTATTTGCACAGAGTTTGTATTTTCATTATTTTAAGGCTGCACTTGTTCCATTCCTCTGTCTTCCGTAAGCACTCAGTTACGCTGCTTATCGGTAGGGTCACATCACGTGACATTGCGTACCCCGCATTCCTGTGCATCAGCCAACAACAAAATAGTAATAATAAGCTGGGAGGAGGCCTGTGCCTGTCAGTCATGTGTGTGGACTGGCAGAATAGGCCAGGTTGAGTGGCAGACTGTCTGTGCTATGGGGCACTAGGGGTGGCTTTACTTTATTCCAGGACTTTCTATTGTCCCGGTGGGGGGTGAATCGGGACACGGGACTCAGAACCCAATTAAGGGACTGTCCCGGGCGTTCCGGGGCACGTGGTCACCCTATGTAGGCCTGCATTAATGAAGTGATTACATAGAGATCTATGTTCCATTTATATCCTTCCTCACAAGTCATGTGGCGAATGGTTGATACCAAACAGACAGGGGGAATACACACTGGAACAGGCCAAAAAGCCTTGTTCTTAAAGACCAAGTGGGGAAAAAAAGGAAAAGAATGGTGAAATAAAGTAAAGTAATAATGTGTTTTTTTTACTGATTGAATTGGATTATATATATATATATATATATATATATATATATATATATATATATTCCAACAGCTGTTTTTACCATTATCATGTCTGTGTCAAATATAAGCTATCCCAGGGGCGGTCCCAGGGGTGGACTGACCATTGGGCATTCGATCACAGACTGCGGGCCCGGGACCGGGGGGGCCCACCTCCTCCACTAACAATTAAAATGTTAATGTCTGGTCTCTTAATGTCCTGTCCTTCATTTGCCTGCCTGGTTGCAGGGGCCCGTTGCCTGCTGCTGCGCGGCTGCGGTGCTGCGTTAAATCATTATCGTGCCACCTGCAATGAGCACCGTGTGTCGCTCACTCTCTAACTTGCTAATTCTATGGTGTTCCGGAGTCGGACCGTGAGTGAGGCACTGCTGTCTGACTTCACTGTCTAGACCTCATATATTACCCCGCAGGCTGCCGCATTATAATTATGCCAGCCTGGTGCCACACCATAACATGTTGCTGCCGGTATCAGCCACCCAGTCCCGTCCCACTGTCCCACACAATAAAAAGATCCGTGATCCAGACCAGATCCACCCTCCCCCCACTCGCTGCCAGACTCAGCCAGAGAGATTTACTCACTCGGGCTGGCAACAAGCGCAGACTGTGCCTCTTCCAGCATTCTGCCCATGTCTGCGCAACCATTTGCTCTGCACAGCATGCATTTTGATGTCATCACAACCTGCAGGGGCGCGTGATGATAGGGGGGCAGAGTGGGAGTCTGTGGGACATCCGCTAAGGAGGACACGAGACCAGCAGAAGAGGAGTCTCAGACAGGACAGCTCTCAGAGAGCTGAAGTTAGAAACCAGGAGGACCCAGAAGAAATCCGCAGCAGTGGCACTGACAGGGAGTTGTGACAGAACACCCACCACAGCACAGGTAAGCAAGCCAGTAGTAGTGGATGACTTGGGCTGGGGGGGGGGCTGTATGGTTTGAGGCTGGGGGGAGGGCTGAGGGGGTAATGGATGGCCTAGGGGATACTGGATGGCCTGGGGAGTAATGGATAGCCTAGGATGTACTGGCTGGCCTTGGGGTTAATGGATCCACTAGGGGGTACTGGATGGCCTGGGTGGTAATGGATGGCATGGGGGTAATGGATGGCCTGAGAGGGTAATGGATGGCCTGGGGGGCAATGGATGGCATGGGGGTACTGGATGGCCTGAGGGGGTAATGGATGTCATGGGGTAATGGATGGCCTTGGAGGTAACGGATGGCCTTGGGGGGTTCTGGATGGCCTTGGGGGTAATGGATCACCTAGGGGTGTACTGGATGGCCTGAGGGGGTAATGGATGGCCTTGAGTGCACTGGATGGCCTGGGCGAGTGTACTGGATGCCCTGGGGGTACTGGATGGCCTTTGGAGGTAACGGATAGCCTGAGGGGGTAATGGATGGCCTGGGGGGTAACGGATGTCATGGGGTAATGGATGGCCTTGGAGGTAATGGATGGCCTTGGGGGGGGGGGTTCTGGATGGCCTTGGGAGTAATGGATCGCCTAGGGGATACTGGATGGCCTTGGGAGTAGTGGATCACCTGGGGGCTAATAGATGGCCTGGGGGATACTTGATGGTCTTGGGAGTAATGGGTCACCTGGGGGGTAATAGATGGCCTGGGGGATACTTGATGGCCTTGGGAGTAATGGGTCACCTGGGGGGTAATAGATGGCCTGGGGGATACTTGATGGCCTTGGGGGTAATGGATGGCCTAGGGGAGAAATGGATCACCTAGGGGGGGTAATGGGCGGCCTGGGGGGTAATGGATGGTCTGGGGGGTACTGGATGGCCTTTGGTGGTAATGGATGACCTGGGTGGTAATGGATGGCATGGGGGTAATGGATGGCCTGAGGGGGTAATGGATGGCTTGGGAGGTATTGGATCACCTTGGGGGGTACTGGATGACCTTGGGAGTAATGGATCGCTTAGGGAGGTAATGGACAGCCTGGGGGGTACTGGATGGCCTTTGGGGGTAATGGATGGCCTGGGGGGCAATGGATGGCATGAGGGTAATGGATGGCCTGAGGGGGCAATGGATGGCATGGGGGTAATGGATGGCCTGAGGGGGTAATGGATGGCCTTGTGGGGTTCTGGATGGCCTTGGGAGTAATGGATGGCCTGGGAGTAATGGATGGCCTGGGGGTACTGGATGGCTTGGGGGTACAGAATGACCTGCGGGGTACTCGACCTGGTCCAGTAACCCCCCAGGCTATTCATTATCCCACAGGCCATCCATTACCCCCTCAGGCCACCATACTTTTGCATGTTATATATGAAACATTGTACTCACTACAGGCACAGCCACCAGGCCAGACATCCAGCACACCCTCAGCTGTCCAGCCTGTTGCCAAGTAGCCTCCAGCCAACGGCAAGAAGCTAGAAAGCAGTGTAAGGTTAGTTTTATTTATTATTATTTTTTAAAAAATATTTATATATCGTTTAACCTTTTGAGTGCCAGAGCAGTATGCAATGCATTGCAAAGCATAGTTCAATGCTGTTGTGGGGAGGGGCCAATGATGTCATGGGGAGGGGCCAATGATGTCACTGGGCAGGGGGCCCAGACCACTTTTTGGACCAGGGGCCCTGGCTGCTGTCAGTCCGCCCCTGAGCGCTCCTTCTTCTATGATTATTGACACACATTACTTATTAGTAATAGCAGTGGTCCCAAGTGTGATAAACAGTAACAACCCTCCTTCCCATCCCTCCACCTCATCTGTGCTGCTGTTAATACATTTGGCCTGACATTCTCTGTCATGTGTGGTTTCTGTTACCTGATACTCAGATGGTAGGAGCTGCTGGTTAATTTTTTAGAATGTTAGTCTCCCAACATTTCTGCTTGATAGCCGTGTCCTGTGGTCATTGATAATGTAACCAGCAGCACTGAAAACCTGCTCAGACTCAAAGCTTACTGTAGGGCAAATAAAGGTTTCCATTACAGTACATGTCAATGCTGGACACAGACATTGCTTTGTTTGCCAGTAGTCCATAGGGTCCTTGTTTTTGCCTAGAACGTAGCTGTCCTGCAAGTATGCAGGAACTATCTCAAATGCAGTGAGACCACTTCTAGGATCTACACAGTGTTCCTGAGTGTCAGTTACAAACCCGTACTCAGGGAGCAAGTCTCAAAGAGATGCGCTACCACCACCAATGTTGGGTTTTTGCTGCCCCATGAATTGCCCTGTATTCAGAATGAGATGTTCTGGTTGTTGATGTAGCTGCTCCTGCTGCTGCTGATTGCTCCCTGCATCGCGTTTATTGATCTCCCAGCCAGATCTGCTTGGAGATCAGTAGATTGGGAGTCCTGATGCCCTATCACAAGGTCTGCTTAACACTATTTAACCCTTTGTGTGGCAAAGAGGTATTCAAAGCATTGCAATGCAATGTGTTGGAGACCTCCCTTGCACTCAAATGGTTAGAAAAAAACAAGGTTCAACCCAAAAGCCACTTACTCAGTTCCACCCAACCACCAGTCCCACTGTCCCACAAAACCCAAAGGTAACACATATAGTACCACCCACTCAACCCACAAGTCACTTTCACAATTCCACCTACTAAATCCAATGTCACTGCCACAGATCCATTCACCAGATCTAAATGCCACTTATGCTGTCCCACCAATCCACCCAACATCATGATCACATACTTATTCCATTGTTACTTCCACACATTCATCTACCCAACCCAACACCTCTCCCACAATCCCATCTACCCAAAATAAATGTCTCTGCCACCACCTCCCTCCAACTCAACTTACGGGGAATCCATAGAGATGCTACATGTGCCTCTTTATTAACCCTTTGAGTGACAGAGGGGTATGCAACGCATTGCATACCCCTGTGGAACTCAATGGGTTAAATCCATCTGAGTTGGGAACCTGAGATGTCAGGTGTAGCAGCTTTAACCTTATCAGTGTCAGAGGGGTGTATAAAGCAGGGTTAACCCTTTCATCTGCATAGCCAGTGGCCGATGCATTGGAAATCAAACAAGGAAGGCAACCTGCTGGCACAAATAGAGTAAATATCAATTTCATTCCGAATAATTAATCATGCACTTTTAGAGTAATTATGATTAATGCATACTTTGATGCAAAAAAAAAGCAACGTACAATTGATTGTTATTCACAGATTTCCTAAGGGCCTAATTCACATCTTAAACATTCCTAGGCAAGGCACTGTAAGTGCCCTTAACTCCACCCATGGCCACACCCCACTCCTAACATGACCCCACCCCCAGTCCCATCCATTGTTTGCTGCACAGAAGATACTGTTGGCCCATAACAAGTAAAGACAAAGAAAAATAGTTTTAACCCCTTGGTTGCTAGAGAAATCTCACTAGCATCAAATACAGGGGTCCCTATGTGACTGCATGCCGCTTGGGGACCCCTGGATCCATTTAGCAAAAAAAAAAAAAAAAAGCTCAGTGGTCTTTAACTGCCGGTCATTAAGTGGTTAAATAATAGCATGCACAGGGGTATAAAAGTGGTGCAAGGAAACTGAGACTGCTCTGGCCACACCTACAATTCCAAATATGGGTGTGGCCACACGGCTACGGCACCCCTCAAAATTTGGAGCTCTAGACAGCTACCTATTCTGCCTATTGGGAAATCTGGCCTTGGAATTCCTAACACTGGATATGTCAAAGATTAAGCCGTGTTTGAAAATATATATTTTTTTGCTTACATCAATACTTTCATCTATAAAGAAAACACCAAACCTTACCTTAAATGGGCAGTAATGTTTCAAAATACGGTAAATGCAGCTCTGATTATTCTTTTTTTGGGGTCATGTAGAGCGTTATTATAATTCTCTACGATGTGTAGTTCCAGAGTAATAGAATGATAAAGTGTCCCCCTACTGCCCCTTTTACCTAGTGTCATCCACCTCCCCTGAGATGTGGAATCTGGTCTCTTGACTGAACAGGTCACAACAAGGGACAATCTTCTTGCTGTGAAAGTAAGGAAAACCCTCTTCCCCTTGATGAAGAAGGGCAGGTTTTTCCTTATGCTAACAGAAGATTGTCCCTTGCTGCGCTCCATCCGGACGGTCTTACTGTGTAACGTTACATAGGTAAAAGGGGTGGGAGGAGGACACTTTATAAATCAGTTACTCTGGAACTTCGCGTTGTAGAGAATGATAATATCACTCTACATGGCCCAAAAACTATCCTATATTATAATTAGCTAAGGATGTTTGTCAGAAGCCGTCATGCGCAGTAGAGATGGCTGCGCGTGCTGCAGTCATTAGGTGTACACAGAGGACTCTGGTCTGACTGCAGCGCCGCCAGTGTTGGTCCGTGTACACGGGCTTTAAAACTAGTAAAGAATAATCGGAGATGCATTTATTTTGAAACCTTATTATCCCTTTAAATGAGAGATAACACCTCCTAATAATATCTGCACACTGACCATACACAGTCCTGTAAAATTCTAATAGCGCTAGTGTTTAGTATTTGTGCTTTTGTTCAAGAGATAACATCTTCATTCAGTCCTAAATGTCATGTTCCTCGAGGCAGACATGACGGTGTCTGACAGGACCGCAAGACGTCACAGCACAGGGTAATTTTAACCCTATAAGAAGTAGAGGGCTGTGCGATATTGCTTTGCAATGCATTATGCTCCTACATGGTTCTTAAAGGGTTAAGTGATCTCATGCCTGCTTCAATCTGAAAAAATATCTCCCTGAAATGTCATGCCTGCAGCGATGAATATGACATTGACTAATCGAAGATGGTACATGCAAAAGCACAAGGGCAATTAGGATTATCTGACCTTAGTAACTTAAGTGGGGGAGAGTTATCTGGAGGTTTTACTTCTGCTTTAACCCTTTTTTCCCTAACATTTTTTGCATTTTTAAAAAAATATGAAAAAAAAATGCAGACTTGGTTTGTAGTATTATAACAAAATACTTCAAATATGTTATTTCAAATTCAAGAAAATTAATGTACTGTTTCTTTAAGCTCAAGATGCCTTTCTGAGATGGGGGGTAAAGTAAGCCAGGAGTCCATCTAAATCAGTTTTTTTCCCTTCCTGCTGGCTCTATTGGAATAGATTGTGTTAAGGCCCCTGGGGTGGTATTGATTAGTTACTTACAGAAGGTTCCTGCTCAGTGTTTTAATTGGATACTGCCTTAATGGCAAATAATAATTGTCCCATTTCCGTGATAAATACCTGTTTTCAAATGGAATGCTTCTGACTGCCTCTAATTGGCCATAGGGGACATTTATAATAGCAGGCCAGGCCAGTTTACTCGCGCAGTCTAACTTATTTCTGAGAGCTTTATCGACTCAGAAGGAAATTTTCCCCACTGCGCTTGATTCTCTTTATTGAGAGAAAGGCAATATTCTGTGTGGAGACATCTTCAACACATTGCTTTTCAATGCATTGGACATCCAAGGGGATGAAATGGAACTAACACCTCCTGACAACTTAAATAGATAGTAATACTTAATTATTGCTAATCCCTATATTGAAGACATATTAAAAATAAATGTATTGCCCCCAGTGTCATCTCTCAAACCTTTATAGATGGAGAGATAATCGCTCCTAAAGTTGCCCCCTCCCTCCCCCTTCCCTAAAGTCAGTGTTCTAGCTGACTGCAGGGAAGTCTGTCATACGACCGTCAGGTGGCTCTCCAGCACAGCCAAGATTGTATTAATAAAAAAACAAATCTTTCACTGAAATGGTCTTCTACGTGTGCTTGGTTTGCAAGCATAAGTGGAAGACCGTTTTAGTGAAATATTTTTTTTTTATTAACGCGATCGCGGCTCTGCTGCAGAACCGCCTGATGATCGTAAGACTGGATTTCCCTTCAGTCAGCTACAAAGGGCAATTATCATGTTTTGATGAGTCTGCCCCAGTGGGAGCTGACGTAACCCTCTGAGTGCCTCTCATTGTGTTGTAATGTATTGGATACCACTCAGAGGGTTAATTTAAAAAAAATCCTGGGGTTACATTGTGCATCAGCAAATCAGATCCTATTAGGCGGGGGGCTTGAAAATGGACTCCCTCAGCTGTAAATCAACCTGGTAGGCTTGGCTCTCATCCTAGACTTCCAGGCTTGTGTGCTCAGTTCCCATAGCCCTGCTGTGTCAGTACAGCTGATACATGGAGAACCTCACTGTGCAGAACAGGAAACTTTCCAGCATTATGCAAACAGATAAATTGGTGGTGCGTCAGGGGTCTCCTTTCAAACCCCCCCTGTGGATTCCTCATGGCTCACAATACAGTCTTGGCTTAAAGGGACAGTAAAGTATTTGGGCCATGGAGAGTGTTATTTCAGTACTGTCAGAGTTGTAGTACAAGAGTAACTGAATGATAAAGTATCCCCCTCCTGCACCTTTTACTGATAAAACACTCTGACAGTATTAAAATAATACTCTCCATGGCCCAAATACTATAAGATTAATTGGAGCTGGGATTTTTTTGAGAAACATCACTATCCCTTTAATCTGCTGATATGGAAGTTCTCTCTTGATAGGTGGCCTTTTAAGTTCACTTGACGCACCAACAATCTGTCTGTTTGCATGAAAGTTTGCTGTCCTGCACAGTGCATTCACTTGAAAGTGCGTTCAAAATCAACTGTTTGTCATGTTAGCCATTTTATTGAAAATAATAGCTTATAAATTATTTGGCTTTGTATATTTGTCAGTTTAGGCAAGTTGTACTGTACTGGCTGGCACAGTAGGGTTGCCACCCAGCTGGTATTTTACTGTCAGGCCTTTAAAAAATTGGCATCTGTCCAATGTTAAGTCTATGGAGGGAATGCCATGGCCGGTATTTTTTTGAAGAAAAGGTGGCAACCCTATGGCACATTCATGTACCAGTTTCCAACATTTCGTGTTTTTTACATGCTGCTCTCCCTCCCAACTGCCACTCTGTTAATCTTAGTTCTATTTTATATTGGATGTGGAGAAACACCTTATGAAACCATGGGTGTCCACACACACACACAAGCGCCACACAGACACACACACCACACATACCACACACAACACAGACACTCACCACACACACATACACACACCACACAGACACACACACACACACCACAGACACACACACCACACAGACACACACACCACAGACACACCCCACACAGACACACGCATACACACACACCACACAGACACACACACACACACATACACACACACACCCACAGACACAAACACACACCACACACACACACATATACACACACACAGACACACACACACATACATGCACACACACACAACAACACACACACAGACACACACGTACACATACACACACAAACAGACACATACACACACACACAGACACAAACACACACACACAGACACAAACACCACACAGACACACACACAAATATTCACACACACACATGCACACACACACACACATACACACACACACACACAGAGACACACACATACAGACACACACATGCACACACAGACACACACACCACACAGACACACACACACATAGACACACGCACATGCACACACACCACACAGACACACACACACACATACACACACATACATGCACACACACAACGACACAGACACACACGTACACATACACACACACACAGACACATACACACACACACACAGACACATACACCACACAGACACACACGCACACATTCACACACACACACAGAGACACACACATACAGACACACACATGCACACACAGACACACACACGCACACGCACATGCACACACACCACACAGACACACACACACACAGAGACACACACACATAAACACACACCACACACCACACACACACACACATATACACATGCACAGACACACACACACACAGACACACACACACACACACATACACACACACCACGCACACACACACCACACAGACACACACACACGCACCACACAGACACACACTATCAATGAGGTGACAGCATTTGATTCCGGTATGGGTCATAGGCAGACAGGAAGAGATGTGCTTGTCCTTATACTTAGCATATAATGACAAGGAAAGTATTAGTGATTAAACTTGTCTGAGATGATAACATTGAACTGACAAATTGATTCAGAAAGAATATTGCAGAGCATTGAGATCAAATCAAGTGGAGACAATGGTATTGCACCTCCAACTTGATTCAGATAGAACTGTTCACATACTGGATTTCCAACAGCCATGACGATCCGCTGCCTGACACAACATGACACAGTACATAGAAGAGCATTGCAAGGTGAGTGCAGTTACTAAGATGCTTACATTTGCCTGTTCTAATGTAAGGGTATTTCTACCTGCATTCTCTTACCTTTCCTATTATATACTGGGTTTCAATCACATACTTTTTTATATGACTAGCTATCTGCATTAAAGGCATAGTAATATTTAATATGTACAAAATATATGTTGTAAGTTTTATCCTCCTGATTAAAACAAGGGTACTCCTACTGCTGAGTGGTGTTTTATTCAAAACTTATTACAGCTCAAACTGTACAGTGGCACTGTAGCTACACCATCCTATGGACAGCTTTAGTCAGCAGATCATAAATCTCCACAGGATGGTGTAGAACAGCGCGTATGTAACCTATGATTGGTAGATGAGTAATACTGGTGCCAAAGTAATATATAAACCCCTGATGAAGTGGCAGTAGCATAGGGCAGAGAGTAGGTTTTATTTACTTTGCATTGTATGTACATGTGCAGTTTTTATATGCTTTATTTGTTGCATATTAAAGGGGCAGTAAACTTTTTTTATGAAAAAGTATATATTGTAGGGATTTTCCTATTGAGTAAAATAAGGGTACTCCCACTGCCGAGAGATTTATATTTCCAGAGTTATTACAGTTTAAACCTATGTTTTTTTACTTTAGCAGTGCCCTCTAGTGGTCAAATTCTAATTAGATTTCCTGTTAGATTCTAATGGAAAGGAAAGTCAGAAAAGTCAGAGACATACAGATCTCCACAGAATGTGATAGAAACTACCTGTCACTTCCTGTCAGTTAGAACTTCCAGGAAGTAAACACAGTAAATTCACTTCCTGTCAGTTAGAACTATCAGGAAGTAAACACAGTAAATTCACTTCCTGATTATTTAAACTGCTATAAATTTTGAATAAAACATCTGACAGCGATGGCAGTGACCTTGTTTTATTCAGTAGGAAATGCTCTGTAAAATATGTGTTTTCATAAAAAAAAGTTTATTGCTCCTTTAAATATATCTTACTTGCTAACAAGTTTGGCATCATTATATATTGGTATATCTGCCATTAATATTCCCAAGTGAGTCCAGCATGTCCCCCAGAATATATATTACATTGGCACCAGTATTAGTCGCCTACCAACCACTGGTAAATCCTCTGGGTTCAAACAGCATTTAGGGAAAGTGTGAAGTTGAAAGTCCAAGTCAGTGGACTGAAGAAATCCAGAGGGGAGAAGGATGAGGACGGGGAGAGATTGCCAGAGATACCTGTACGGTACGTGAGGTTATCCAGTGAATGGTTTCCAACTTTGAGGCTGGGTTATGCCTGAGGGAAATGCAGAAAGATGAGTAGAATAATTGAGCACAAAAGAAGGTCATTCTCAATGGTGGTGGTCAAAATTCAAGCTGTCTGCACTTAGACCGTGTTTGCCCTTTGTTTGTGTATTTGTTTTTACATGTATATGAAGAACCATCTTGCCAGCAGTTCTTAAAATGAGGCAGCACTACATCAGTGAAGAGTTGGATATGGTTTCAGAGACTTTCTTTTGGTTCTGTTTGGGACTGGTAGGACCATACTTGTCGTATAACTTGTGGTATTTACCGCTCATTTCGAGTGGTTTTGTAAACTGAATGCAATTCCAGAAGCTGAAGCTTAGGCCAGACGTTTTGGTAGAAGAAGTAGTAGCTGGAAAAAACCTTTCACTTGAGGCAGAGTGGTAAATTTGTCCTAAAGGGATAGTAATACTTCGTTTTATCTTTATTTTATTTTGTAGGCATTAAAAAAACATGAAGAACGATATGTCTTATCTCTCAAACCTTTATGGTTTGAGAGATATTCACAAGCAAAGTTTCCCCTCCCGCCCCATTTACCTAGTGTAAGCCATCTCTTCTCAGATGTGGAATCCAGTCCATAGACCAGACAGATAACAGCAGGGGACAATCTTCTTCCTATGAGAACAATGAAAGCCCTGCACCCCTTGACAAGTTTTTCTGGTTTTTCCCTTATCTTAATTGAAGATTGTCCCTCTCTGCAGTCTACCTGGGCATTTCCCTTCTGATCTGGCTGAACAGTGTTACATCAGTAACAGGGGCGGGAGGAGGAGCCTTTGTCATTGAATTACTCTGGAACTACAACTCTGACAGAATTGAAATAACACTCTCCAAAGTCCAAATACTATGATGATTAATTAGAGCTGCTTTTATTATGAAACATTACTATCCCTTTAAAGACAGTACTATTAACTAGTGTTGAGCGAGCACCACGATGCTCGGGTGCTCGGGTGCTCTGACCGAGCACCCCCTGAGGCTCGAGTGCTCGGCCGAGCACCCGAGCCCCATAGAAATGAATGGGGCGACACCAGGCACCCCCTGCTCTGATGAGGGGAGGGTGCCTGGTCAATGCCCCCTTCATCTCCGCTATGCCCCCTTCATCTCCGAATGCCCCCTTCAGCTCCGCAATGTCCCCCTTCAGCTCCGCTATGCCCGTCTTCCACAATGTGCCCCTTCATCTCCGCTATGCCCCTCTTCCACAATGTGCCCCTTCATCTCCGCTATGCCCCTCTTCCACAATGTCCCCCTTCATCTCCTCTATGCCATAGAGGAGATGAAGGGGGACATTGTGGAAGAGGGGCATAGCGGAGATGAAGGGGCACATTGTGGAAGAGGGGCATAGCGGAGATGAAGGGGCACATTGTGGAAGACGGGCATAGCGGAGATGAAGGGGGACATTGTGGAAGAGGGGCATAGAGTCTATGCCCCTCTTCCACAATGTCCCCCTTCATCTCCGCAATGCCCCCTTCATCTCCGCAATGCCCCCGTACCTCCAGTCCCTGGTGGTCCAGCGGAGTTTCTTCGGATCTGTGCCTCTTCCGGCACAGATCCCCGCCACCCGAACATGTCGGGCGAGCACATGGCGGTACTCGACGAGTACCCCCTTCATCTCCGAATGCCCCCTTCAGCTCCGCAATGTCCCCCTTCAGCTCCGCTATGCCCGTCTTCCACAATGTGCCCCTTCATCTCCGCTATGCCCCTCTTCCACAATGTGCCCCTTCATCTCCGCTATGCCCCTCTTCCACAATGTCCCCCTTCATCTCCTCTATGCCATAGAGGAGATGAAGGGGGACATTGTGGAAGAGGGGCATAGCGGAGATGAAGGGGCACATTGTGGAAGAGGGGCATAGCGGAGATGAAGGGGCACATTGTGGAAGACGGGCATAGCGGAGATGAAGGGGGACATTGTGGAAGAGGGGCATAGAGTCTATGCCCCTCTTCCACAATGTCCCCCTTCATCTCCGCAATGCCCCCTTCATCTCCGCAATGCCCCCGTACCTCCAGTCCCTGGTGGTCCAGCGGAGCTTCTTCGGATCTGTGCCTCTTCCGGCACAGATCCCCGCCACCCGAACATGTCGGGCGAGCACATGGCGGTACTCGACGAGTACCGCCATGTGCCGAGCAGAGCGATGCTCGAGCCGATCCGAGCATCGGCCGAGCACGCTCGCTCATCACTACTATTAACCCATTGAGTGCCAGAGAGGTACGCAATCATACCCCTCTGGCACTCAAAGGGTTACATTTTCCAAATGCTTGCCATCCCAATTTTATTCTGTGCTCAGTTTCTATCATGGTGTTTCCATCTGTTGACATTTCCTGTCCAGTGTAAAAATACTTGTCCACTTCCTCTAGTCCTGTCCATCTCCTGTGATTTTCCTTGGTATAGTACATTTGTTAAACATGACTTGTGATTTGCTGATATTCATCTTTAGACCAACAGTTTTGTTTTCATGTTGTAGCTCTTCATTGTAGTTTTGCAGTTCTTCAGGGCTACTGGCAAAGAATATGATATCATCTGCAAAACATAAGTGAGTTAGGTCGTCTCCATTGATCCTAAATACTTTTTTTGTGTGGAAATTGTCTTCTAAACAAGCAGAAAATAGTTTGCGGGAGATAGTGGGGGAGATTCACTAAGTGGTGATAAAGAGTTGATAAAGTGGAGATAATTTCTCCAGTGATATCACTTCTCCAATCCCTGTGTTATTCTATGGAGCCTATGCATTGGAGATCAGTGTTGGAGATCTTAATGCATAGGTTCTCTAGAATAACATAGGAACGGGACATGTGATATCACTAGAGAAGTTATCTCCACATTATCACCTCTTTATCACCGCTTAGTGAATCTCCCCCATTGTCTCCTTGTTGAATGCCTAAGTTGATGTGGACTTTCTCATTGTTGACCTATATTTATGCAGTTGCATTTTCATATATTGATTGAAGGATATTGATGTAAGCTCTGTCTTTTTATTGGTTTATTAAGGCATCAATTATTGCTTGCGTTTTCAAAAGCCGTTTCGAAGTCACTGATGGAAATTTGTATTATTATGTCACTCTATAACTTGTTGCACTGCCTGCATATGGTCCAGTTTACTTAAACCACTCCTGCTTGTTCTTTAGGTTGTGCTATGATAAGTATTATGTCCATTCTTCTTAATGTGGATCTATCACATATAGATATCTAATGCTCATTAGATAGAGCATTTAGCGGAAAAGTTTAATATGTTAATCATTTTTTAAAAAACCTGCTATCTGTGCAAAAATTCAAGTTTAAAAGGTGCCCAGCAGCCTACTTCCTGCTTGCAGCACTGCCTCTGCTGCCGTCCCACTACCCAGCATCCGCCAATGATGGAGTCTTTCTTTCACTAAGCTGGAGCGATCTCATTGGCAGAGATCAATATCTAGCCAATGAGATCACTCCAGCTTAGAGACAGACATCCTCCGTCATCATAGGATGCTGGGTAGTGTAGTGGGACAGGAGCAGCATTTGTGTGGCAAGCAGCTTGTCGCAGCAGCAAGCGGAAGTAAGCTGCTGGGCACCTTTTAAACTTGAATTTTTTCATAGACAACGAGTTTTTTTTTTAAATGATTAACATATTAAACTTTTTCGCTAAATGCTCTATCTAATGAGCATTAGATATCTATATGTGATAGATCCACTTTAATAATACCTTTGTGAAAACCTTTCAGACCACTGGTAATAAGTTTATTGGATTAGCCTTTTCACCTTTTTTGTGCAGTAGGATGATTTCTGCATTTTTCCATGTTTCAGGCTCTTTGCCGAATAGTAGACATTTTGAAAACTGTGTAGCTAGAGCTTTGAATGAGAGTTGACCTCCGGCTTTCAACATTTCATATCAGGTCCAAATGCTTTGCCGTATTTCATTGGTTATATTGCAGTTCTACTTCTTCTACCAAAACTTGTAGCACAGCTTTGGCCTAAGGCTTTGCATTTAGCTGTTGTCCTTCACCTTTACAAAGATATGAATACAATTCTTCCACTCATTTTATTAGAGCATAGTATTTGTTATTGCGTTTTTGTTGTTGTGCCATCTTCAAGCTTTAATACACACATTTGGCTCCTATGTGTGGCCATCTTTTTTTTTTTTTTTTGCTGTCTTTAGCCCTTGATTTTCTCCCAGTGTCCTTTTGATGAGCTCAATATTGAACTTACACATTTCTTCTTTTATGCGCTTCCTTATGTTCTTGAGCATTTCTAGATATTCTATCTATTGCTTTGCTTAAAGTGATAGTAATACTTCATTTTATCTCTATTTTATTTTGTAGGCATTAAAAAAACATGAAGAACGATATAAGTCTTATCTCTCAAAACTTTATGGTTTGAGAGATATTCACAAGGAAAGTTTCCCTTCCCGCCCCTTTTTACCTAGTGTAAGCCATCTCTTTTCAGATGTGGAATCCAGTCCATTGACCAGACAGATAACAGAAGGGGACAATCTTCTTCCTATGAGACTAATGAAGGCCCTCCCCCCTTGACAAGTTTTTCAGGTTTTTCCCTTATCTTAATTGAAGATTGTCCCTCTCTGCAGTCTACCTGGGCACCTCCCTTCTGCTCTGTCTGAGCAGTATTATATCAGTAAAAGGGGCGGGAGGGGGATACTTTATCATTGAATTACTCTTGAATACAACTCTGACAGAATTGAAATAACACTCTCCAAGGTCCAAATACTATGATGATTAATTAGAACTGCTTTTATTATCAAACATTACTATCCCTTTAATTTCTTCTCGATTTCTCACCATTGTAACTGTTTCTCTTGAAATTCTGGTTGGTGTTTCTTGTTTTACAGTAGATGCAAAGGCAAGGGCAGTAGTTTCAATAACTTTTTCATTGTGGGTTGAAATGTCTTTGTCTGGAAGGTCTTGCAGCATACTAAACCGATTTATTCTTATGGTTTTTCAATAGCTGGCTAGTGTTGATTTTCATGTTTGTTGACTTGATCATTTTCTTTCTTGCAGTCAATTTTGATTATTGCTCTCACGAGACTATTTTTGTTTTATTATTTACAGGTATGAAGTCGATTTCACTTGTATTACGATTGGGACTTTATCATGTCCATTTTCTCTGGACCTTTTTCCTATAGAATTAATTCATGGTGTACAAATTTTGTTCTTCCTCAAATTTGAACAGTTGGTTACCTCCATCATCTCTTTTTCCAGTTCCATGTGGTCCGATCGATTTTTCACCATTTTGTATCTTAACAAGTCTAACATGTAATCAGAGATTACAAATTTGTAGTGGTAATTACCTCCACGTTGTCCATCATTGGTTCCATTATAGAATAGCCAGTGTCTATCTCTAACTTGACTAAAGCTTCATCTTTTTTATGAGTCTCACATAAGCTGAAAATGTCACAATTGATGTTATTTAGTTCTTGTACCAGTTCCTCTAAGCATGAAACCATACTCATAGATCAAATGTTAAGTGCGCTAATGTCTTATGATAGAATCTAGTTATTCTTAGCACCCTCTGCCAGTGAACTGGTCTTCCTGTTGCCATAGGAAGTAGTTTTCAAGCCTCCGGGGAATGAGGGCCATTGTTTGCGTTGTGGAGCCATGCTGAGGGAATGGACCATAATCTGCCACGCTGGTCCAGTGCTGGTTGACAGATTTTTAGGTCAATTTAGTATGATGTTTTGATCTGTCCACCTTGGGTGACCCTACCAATAGTATATGCTTCTGATGGCGTAGTTCTCGGCTTCATAAGGCATAGACCCATGGGATGCATATATAATAGCAGGAACGGTTTTGCCCATGTGGCAACCCTTGTTTTTATTCTGTTTGTTTTACAGTTGTAGTAAAAGTCAGACCTAGTGGTGGAGAATTAGGATGCCTCCTGATGCCCCCTCAGATATTGAACTCCCATTCCATAGTGGTGATGTAGGGGAGCAAAATAGCTCCCCTGCTTCCATCATCCCCCTACTATTAGGTAGGGGTGGGAGGGCTTGGGAAACACTTCATGTCAACAAGGTACAAGGGGTAGGTGTCACGGGAGACTTGTAAATAAACACTCAGATACATAAAATCAATTTCCAGTTTATTAAGAATAATTACAAGCAAATAAATAAGATATTTCCTCAACCTTCCCGGGGTCAGGCGTGGGGACAGTGTACAGTCCACTACCAGGAGCTGACACTGAACCTTAGTCACCAGCTACCACCAGCTACTACCAGGCACCAGCTAGGAGCGAACCAGAGCGAGAGCAGAACCACTGAGGTAGAGGAAAGTGGTAAGCATGCTCTAATAACACAACCGCAATACACTAGAACGTTAGGGTTACAGAACACCATGCACCCTAGAACGCTAGAGGCACAACAACCCCGGAGGACTTAAGTGCTGCTGCACTACTGACATGACTTACCCAACCAAGGACTGAGAATGAGAGCCTGCAAGGGGCTGCCAGGCCTCAGGAAGTGACAGGGACTATATAGCCAATGGTGAGATAGTTTGGGTAGTCAGACAAGCCAAAATACTTAGCACGGAGCGGGAAGTCAGCCAAGCCACAGTACTTAGCATGGAGCGGGTAGTCAGCCAGGCCAGAGGTCATACATGGAGCGGGTAATCTAACAAGCCAAGGTCAGCATGGAGAGGTTAGTTAGCCAGGCCAAAGGTCATACACGGCACAGGTAGTCAGACAAGGCCAAGGCCAGTATGGAGTGGCCAATCAGCTAGGCAAAAGCTTCAGGCACAAATCGGTAGTCAGACCGAGCCTGGGTCATACACAAATCAGATTCAGCAGCCAGAAATGGATCACAGCGGAGGACTCCGAAAGCACTCAGGTACACTACGAAAGGGCACTGAAGCAATGATAGGATGCAGCTTATAAGGCCTGTCTAGGAGGCGGAGTTATATAGGTCAGTTAAGATGGAAAACTATAAAATAGCGAGCTCTCAGAAAGACGCACAAGTGACCAGGAAGTAATCACCCACCATGCTGTCGCCAGGCAAACATAGAAAGCGAACAGACCAGTAACAGCGCCAGAATCACGGGCACTCTGATAGTAGGATAGAAGTAGAGGCACTTTCTTGCTCCCCTGTGTCGTCACTATTGATCTTCCAGCTGAATCAGTTGGGAGATCAGTAGCTGGTGGTCATCAGGAGGGGTCCTGATGCCCTTCCAGAAGGTCTGACTTTTTGTTTTGTAAGCTTCACCCTCTGACTCCTGCAAAACGAGTGGATAACATTTTTGTTTTGTAGAAACTGTTCTTTTTTATATATTCTCTTATTATTATTTTTTTTATTATTTGACTTGTGGTATAAGCCAATTATATGTTAGGGGGGAAAAAGAATTCTCCAAATTCCCACTGATTTAATGAGACTTTTAACCCATTGAATGTTAGCAAAGTCTCCAACGCATTGTGAAGCTCCATTTAAATCAGTGAGAATGCTTATCTGTCCTTTATGCTGCAGTTGGTTTGCCTCACAATTATTCTAGCGTGCTTTGTGCACAGGACACATGAATTCAAGACAATGCAAACCTGGCAGTAAAACAATATACAGAGCCCTACAATTGTTCAATAGATACAGCCCAAAGGCAAAACTGCAATGCTGAATTAAACTGCTGTGCAACATTGATCATATTCCCTGCGGTGCTTTATTTAATAAAAACCAAACTGCAGTGGAAATGATATATGTCTTACATTATATACACGGTCACATAGAAAGCTTCTTTGCTTTTGAAAAACATAGATGTACCTGAAAAGATTAACCCTTGAAGGGCCAGAGTGATGCTCCACGCATTGTGAAGAAAGAGGAGGCGCCACTAGGGTTGGTGTCACCTGGTGCGGTAACTCATAGTGTCACCCCCCTGGATCTCCTCCCGTATCATGCCATATAGAATCCTTATATCTAGTCCAATACTAAAGAACAGTAAATACACAGAGTAATATAACCCTTAACAAAAATACACCACAAATGATTTAAAAAATATACTGCGTAAAATATAACAGGAGAGGTCTCTATTAACAAAAGTTTAGATTACTGGCACCAGTAGCAGCTCTGTATATGACTGATATTAATATGTTCACAAAAGTATATATGAACCCCCCCCCCATGACTGGACAAAGACAAAGGACCCCCAAGTACCACCTCAGTATACCTTTATCTAGTCCAACACATAGTAATATAATCCTAAACAAAAATACACCACAAATTATTAAAAGATATACGGCAGTCATGTCATGTGTGTTTTTTTCATATATACTTTTGTGTAGATATTAATAAATCTGTTTTACATTTATTCTATATTGGTCTACTCTACTCCTGATTTTTTCTTGCTTGTGGCTGAGTATAATACATAAATAAATGAGTACACTATGGCGCACTGCAAGCGATAATATTGTTCTGAGGCATACAGCCTGCATATTCCCTTGATAAGATCTTTAGCTAGATAGCAATCTTATGATAGGCTCCGGCTCGATGTGGGACCTTTGTATCCTAATCCATGCAAGTAGAGCCTTTAGAAAGTGTTAGGTATTATTCTCTACAGTACTTATTATGGAACTCACTTTGTTCTATGTTATCTAGTCAGATATTAGTTTTGTATTAGACTCCGGCTCGATGTGGGACCATAGTTTCCCAATCCATCCGAATAGAGCCTGCAGTTAGTAAGAGCTAGTCGCAAGTTCAACCTTTAAAAATATAGAGGTGGAAGCACTTTATTTACATTTAAAACGGCTGGTTGTTATAGATTCCTCAGTATGTTTCTCTGACAGTGGAATTTAGCCATAGGTTGCACAGATTCCATTTTAATTATAGGATTCAAATTAGATGACAGTTGTAGTGATTAATGAGGTGCGAACTACAAAGTGATGTCATTACTACTGTTTAAGATATTCTGTGTAGAGAGTGGAGATTAACAAACAGAATAATAAGTATTCAGCCTCGAATTTATTGAGTATTTGAATTAGTTTCAGAGATGAAATCTTAACCATATTGAATCATCCGCATACAAATAATTTAGCAAAGCCTTTATATATCATTATCCCTTTGTTGTTGGGTACATTCAAGGGACTTTGAGTCTAGATTTATCCAGCTCTATGATTTATCAGGGGACTGCCAGACGGCCTCGAGGTCACTAGTTCTGTGACGGTATTGGACAGCAGGAAATAGTTACTTGCTGTCTTTATGTTTTTAATTATTACTCACATTTTTCTGAATAAAGATTTTACACTATTTTGTGGGCTGTTCATGGGTTGGTAATTAGTATCTATTAGAGAGCTATAGTAACAGCACTGAACGGTTCTTATTCTGTGATTGTTTTTTTGCCAATCTCTTTTCTGTCTTCTTTTTCCTTATTTAGGGGGCTGTGGCTGAGTGTCTTAGTTAAGATCCTGGCTTTTTTCTTTTTGTGCCTCCCAGCTGTCCCCCGCTACACCTAGTTAACCTAGATAGTCCAGGCCGGACTGTTCTCCTTGGCGAGTGAAGCGCCTACTTCTAACCAATGGCTTTGCTTTCTTCATCACTCGCCCCTGTGGGCTGCGATGACATACTGCATATGGTGCGCCAACCAGGAGGTCGCGCGGGTATGCGCAGTCAACTCGCTTCTTTTCCTTTCCTTGAGTCTTAATAGACTCAATGAAGGGAAGCTGAATAGCGCAAGGATGGCAGCTGTCACCTACGGTGAGGGTGTCACCCGGTGCTGCCCGCACCTGCCTGCACCCCCTCATGACGCCACTGGGTTAAAGACAGAAACTTCTTGTAAATCTGCTTACGGGAATTTATTCTAGGGAAGAACTTTCTCCTTTTGAAATTGATGTATTTATTTTCCTGGATGTAAAGTATTACGGGATCTTGCAAAATGAGCGTTAGATATTGAAATAGATGACAGGAAATCTGATGTAGTAAACAGAACTGTCTGACTTTTGGAGGAAACTGAGGAAAGAAAAATTGATGGCAACAGGCAAACAACGAATGTGAAAATGGACTCACCGATCCAAATGATGGGACATTTGGTGCTGATCAAGGGGTGGACACCCTCTAAGACATAAGCAACTGGACAAAGATTGAACTCCAAAGTCACATCAGAAAGTATAAAATCAAGTTTTATTTGTCTTCCAACATACAAACAGACACCAGGTGGGGAGATGGATAGCATCACGTTTTGCTCTAGATGAGATTAATTATAGACATGATATTTTCCAGTAGGAATTCAAGATCAACCCAACTGTAAAATAGGGAACAAATAAAAATTGACAGCAAAATAGGGAAAAAATGGAATCCCGCTATTTAAGACACACACCAGTGCTGATACAATGAATAATTTATAGGTCACACTGCTAGAAAAGTGAGATCAAATCAACATATACACACAATACACATTTAAAATGGTAGCAAGGATGAGAATCCCTCATATTATAACCAAATGTGAATCCCATGTGATATTCAATATAGATAATCAAGAGGGAAGGATCCAGATCACAAAACCCCAGCAATTGCAAGAATTCTAAACGATGTCTGTAAGATAATATATAGTGTCCCCAATAAAGCACATAAACAAATGAAAACATTACATAAAAAATGTTCAAACCAGTCCTGGGAACAATCCATGAGGTCAGTGATAAAGAGGGAAACTAGTCCAACGAGTGCAGACACCCAACGTGCGTTTCGTGTCTCCACCAGACTCTTCAACAGGGGGACGAATAAAATGTCCCATTGTTAGAAAGGGGGATTTTACCCCCCTTCCATCTCTACTACCCATATGTTCTTTCCTAACCACCCCCACACCCCTCTTGCCCTCCCTCTTCCCCCTTCATATATTTACTATACTCTTTTATACTTGCTGCTTTGTTGTTTATACCAGGACTCTAATACTAATAATACTACAAATCAACTTCTGTTTTCTCCATGTCAATCTTTGGTACGGCCGTGCCAAACACAGCCAAGCACTCGCATAAAGCTCTTAACGACTTTGGCGACTCTGTCCGCTGCTTCCACCGGTCGGACAATGTATGGACTCTTACGATTTCTGCTGACTGTTCGCTTTACATTGTCCACATCCGTTATTTGTTTGTTGTTATGCTATTTTCTTCGGCAAGCAGCACTGAATGTAACCACTGTATTGTCTCACACGGTTTGCCATTATTTGTAGTGTTTGATCTTATTTCCAATAAACATTTTAAACTTAAAAAAAGGAAAGGAGAGGGGGCTTTTAACCCCCTTGAATGCTATGTAGGTTGCCAATGCATTGTTTCACAATGTGCTGGAGACACCTCCAACATCGAAGGGTTGGATATCTCTCTGGCACTCAAAGGGTTAAAAGTATGTTTGGGGGCATTTTTTTTTGTTCCCTACTGTGCACATGGATTGCTCCAAAAATTAATTAATTTTCATTTTTTTTTTTGCTAAAAAAACAAACAAAAAACAAACAAGTATTCTAGACTTCATTTTTTTCAACCCGTTGAATACCTGAAATGTCTACAACGCAATGCTCTGGCATTCAGCATATAAGCGGTTTAGCACTGACAAAGATTCTGTTGTGAAATTTCTGCAGATATAAAATATTAAAGTGGATCTGTCACCTACAGACAAATTGACTTTATTTTTCAGAGAATTAAAATCTGCTTATAGGTTGCATTGACCATTTTTCTGTAAACTGAATATTTTTTTAGACATTAACCTTTACATTTCGGTGGCACATTCTGACACATTCTGCTAATTTCCTGCACAGTACAATTTGTTTTGTCTGAGGCCAAACTTGCCTCTCTCTGCCAAATGACCCCAGTGTGTAAGTGCTGCCTAGATTCTTTTATAGCAGTGTGTGTGATAATATTAGTCCAACACAGAAAATAATAACGTTAACCCCTTTAACATTAACCCATTGAGTGCCAGGGAGGTACCTCGCTGCCACTCAGAGGGTTAAAGTGACAGACTCTGCCACATTTAGATAAAGGTTAATTTCTCAAAACCAATTTAAATTACAGACAAATGGCCAGCACAAAATATAGGCATAGTAATGTTTCAAAATAAATGCAGCTCCGATTATTGTTTACTAGTTGAAGAGCCCGTTACACGGGCCACAGTGCCACTGGCAGCCGGTCGCGGGGCAGTCATGCTCAGTACAGACTGCCCGCTCCCCGGCTGATACAGAGCTGGAAGCTCCTTCGGCGCACCCCGCTCTGTATCAGACTCGTCACTGGCAGTCTCTACTGCGCATGATTGCAGCACGCGCAGCAGTCTCTACTGCGCATGATTGTGGCGTTACACACGTTTTAGCGAATTATTATATAGGATAGTTTTTGAGCCATGTAGAGTGGTATTACGGCTCTCTACGATGTGTAGTTCAAGAGTAATTGAATGATAAAGTATCCCCTTTCTGCTCCTTCTATCTGTTGCAAGTCACCTCCCATCAGATGTGAAATCTGGTTACTTGACCAGACAGCTCACAGTGAGGACAATCTTCTGGCTGTGAGCATAAGGAAAACCCCTTGGAGGAGGACAGGTTTTTCCTTATGCTAACATGTCGAAGATAACATACAGGATAGGGTTAACAGGAGAACCTACTAGGTTGGATATCTTCACAGAAATATATAAATAAATTAATTTGAGAACTTTACACTATACTAGGTATTGCCACGCTACTTCACAGTAAAGAATTGATTAAAATAATCAATCACGCATATTTGTGCAAAAATAAATATAATTTATTTAAGTGAAATATACTATATATAAAGTGTAAAAAACAATGATATAAATGACTGACCGGCAATTGCAATAGATAAACAGTAACTCAAACCACATTTATCACAATTAGCATTACCAGCAATTAAAGGGTTAACCACACATAGGCATATTCAGCGGTATTAAATAACAATAATTCAACTCAGCAGCGTAGAAAAGGATAATTGATCCTACAATTAATTAAAATACAGTTGGAAGCAGCATATATAAATACCTCTGCCCCAGAAACTGTATAAACTATGCTAATTGAGGTTTAAGGTATGTTGTCACATGAGTTAGCTTTAATATTAAGCCAGGTCCTCTGACAATTCCTTATACCATATGAAATAGCAAAATTGAAACAAAACTAACTTGAATAATATCCCAGACTTAGATCACTATAATTTAATTATGTACTGATTTCAAATATTGCATACCTTTTGAATAAAACATATTATTTGCATTTATTATAGTCAATAATAGATTATACCAAGAATATATTTAGAATCATATCTAACAATATGTGTCTAGACAGTGTACCAAACTTCATGCAACATATATCATAAACATGACCATAGCAATCTTATGTAAAACCTACAGGGTATTCCAAGGGTTAATCCACTTATTAATATAGGATGCCCAAGGCCGGATTTACATCTCAGGAGCCTGTAGGCACAGAAATCTGAAGCGCCTCCCCCCATGGGCCATCTCCACTGGACACCTCCACAATGCTCCAAATCTCCACATTACCCCCCATCATCTCCATATTGCCCTCACATTGCCCCCATCAGCTCCAACTTGCCCCCATCATTTCCACATTGCCCCCATCATCTCCAAGGTGCCCTCACATTTTTCCATCATCTCCATATACTATATTGCCCTCACATTGCCCCCATCAGCTCCATATTGCCTCCATTATCTCCACATTGCCCCAACAGCTCCATATTGCCCTCACATTGCCCCCCATCAACTCCATATTGCCCCCTTCATCTCCACATTGCCCCCCATCAGCTCCATATTGCCCCCCATCAGCTCCATATTGCCCCCATCATCTCCACATTGCCCTCATCATCTCTATATTGCCCCCCATCAGCTACATATTGCCTCCATCATCTCCACATTGCCCCCATCTCCTCCATATTGCCCTCACATCCCCCCCATCAGCTCCCCATTGCCCCATTGTCCATTTCCTACCTCATCCCTGGTGGTCCAGAGGCAGGAGAGGTCTGTGCCTCCTTCTGAACAGAGCTGTAGCTGCTGGAGCTCCTGCTCGGTCTTCTCTTCAGTAATGCAGAGCGCTGGGAGATGATGTCATCTCCCAGCACTCTGTATTACTAAAGAGCCAACGAAGGAGCTCAGCAGCTACAGGTCTGTGCCGAAGAAGGCACAGACCTGTCTTCACGGCAACTCAGGCGAATTAAAAAAAAAAAAATCAAAACACACAACATGATCCCAATGACAGGCGCCCCTCTGTTGGGTGCGCCTGTAGGCAGATGCCTACTCTGCCTAATTATAAATCCGGCCCTGAGGATGCGACACCCAATATGGAGGCTTCTTTTGTCTAGTGAAAAGTTTAAATAAACTTTCCACTGTACAAAAGTTAGGACCCAAAAACATACACAAAGAAATCCATAGAAACACCTCAAAATAAATACACAAATAGCAGTTGAAGGGTAATAAATGAATTCAAAGAATTCCCCAGATCGAATATTAGTCACAAAAATTATATTAACCAATGTATAAACAAGGATATATAGATCTCACTGCTATCAACTATTTTACACTTATCTGGCAAAATATGACAGAAAAATTGTTTCTTCAAATATAGAAGAAATATGCATTTGATTCTGAAATTTTGCAGAGTTAAAATAAGGAAAGATATATTTATAAGGGATGAAAGAGTGCAACATATTGATGTATTGTTTTAATTTAGGGTTTGCTGTTAACTCACAACGAGCCTAACCAGATTGGAGGAAGAACGTCCGATCCCCTTGACAACGGCTGGTTACATTACATCTGGGAAAGAGGCGTGAGTGTCTCCGTTACTAAGCGCCATACGCGAGCCACATTACGTCACGAGGGCCAGACACTGTCCTCCATGCCGAAATTATGGTATGTGTGAGTATCAAGTATTTTATTGCAAATGTATAAATACATGATGTTGTTATTGCTGCACTCTTTCATCCCCCGACGAAGTGGACTGTAGAAACACGAAACGCATAGGGATATTAATACAATAAAGTTATTTATTATCTTACGTTGTTTGCCTTGTTTGCTCTCAGATATTTTGCACCATGTATTCATATCTTAACCCTTTGAGTGCCAGAGGGGTATGCAACGCATTGCACTCAAAGGGTTAAGGAGACCTACTGAACCGGCTGCGGGTCCTCACACACAGGGTTGCCATTCGATATACTGGAGGGTATTAACACAAGCCAGGCCGGGCTTCCAACGCATATATCCAAGATAAGATCTGGTGAGTCTGACCTATATAGGGGTCTTTTTATTTCTCATCTGACTTACAGATTCACCCTTAGATTTGATTTTTTTCTGTATGTTTTTGCAGTAAGACTACACTGGAAGCCGGTTGTTGACCTTGAGTTACACAGATTTTAACCACCATCAAGCCACCACGGACTTTACTGATACTTTGATATATTTGAGATATATCGTCAGGAATATCTCCTGACAACAATCTATTATCACATTATTGACTATTATATATATCCTTGCTGATCTTGCTTTTATTATCTCTGTGCTGGGGAAAGAAGCAGTTGAACAGGTTTTTTTTTTTATCATTTGTTTTTGACAGTGATAGGGATAGTGGGGACAAACTGCTAAAAATATATAAATGAATAAAATAGGTGACAGTGACCCTGACTTGAGATGTTTGACTGTGGCAGACTGATACCAGACGAGATTAAGTATTTTCTAGGGAGCCAAGGTAAGACATCACATTCCATCAGTTCTATTGTGTACTTTACAGTACAAACACACACATAGTAGTTGAGAAATGTCCAGCAAATGCACAAGGGACAGGGGAAGGGGAAAGGAGTAGGAGCAGTGCAGGGACGTGTGAGTAAAGTGGTAGTGCAAAAACTAATTGCAGCTATGGTTGCTGCAGCATGTGCAATAAATTATGGTAATCGCTCTCCTCCTTCTGAGGATGTAGTTTGTTAAGACTCCACCAAATGTTCCACCACCAGCAGCAGCGCCATTACTATTAAAAACCATCTAAGAACACTGAAGACGATAATGAGTTGCATTCTAGTGTTGAAGATGGCATAATAGAAGAAGATATAACAGCTCAAACAACTGACAGTCATAAAAACAAGCACCAAAACACCGGTATCCTGTTGACATGTTGCCCTGTAGTTGGCGGCCATCAAAAAGCAAGACAATAATTTTGCACAAATCATAAGGATGACATCAGAATGTCACCTGCATCAACATGGAGACATTCTGATGTTGCACACTTAAGGGTCACCAACTAGAGTGCGACATTTCAATAGTATACCATCGCAGCACACGTCAGATAGACCTCTTTCCCTCTGTACACACCATGATTCGTTTAACTCTTTCTATACCTGTGGCTCTGATATGATCTTAGGGGCTCAGCATCACATCATTGTATGTAGTCTTTCTACATATGACTTTCATCAGGATTTATGATAGCATCTTGGTTCAAAAAAGTTACCATCAACGTATGCTGGCTTTGTGATGTGGAGATGTACTAAGACAGTTAAGAGTGAGAGACAGAAACACATAGTTACACACACACTGTTGAACTACAACTTCCAACATGCAGAAAATGCCATAGCGCCAGGTAAAGTTGCATATATACAAATACACGGGCTGCCTGCTATGTCCAGCATCTTCCCTACTCCTTCACTTGTTGTAGCGGGATAGCTGAGTTCAGGTCTGGCTCTCTCCAGCAACAACAACAACAACACATGTTATTAACCCAGTAAAACCCAGTAAAAGTACAATTGCATCAACATCTTGCTCTTGTATTTGTAGCAGCCCCTCAGAAACCCCACAGTCCATAAAGTAAACAGGATTAAGATACCTCATTCACAAGCCAAAAGCTAAGCATGTTGCTATCTGTTGCCTGTGTAAAAAGCGCGTAACCAGAGGAAAATAAGGGCGACCACTAGGCACATGAGATGCCACCTAAAACACAACCACAGGTCTGACTGGGAGACACACTGTTAGCAGGTCAGAGGTGCCACAGCTAGCAGCAGCAGAAGCACTCCAAAAAGCCCACGGGGCTCTGGGACACATAGACGTAGTGATGCTATTGATATGTCAGAGAGTGTGCCAAGAGTTCGTTCATTCCAAATAGCACCTATGGCTCCTGCTGCTGAGAAATATGATGACTTTGAGTTTGCTGATGGAGATGGCAAGAGTCACAGACTGCCAACACATGCTGCCTCCACCTCTACCACCTTCTCTAGACATGTTGTTAAAACTATCAAGTTCCAGGGTTCTACTGCCATGTACTGCCAACGCACACTTACCGAGTTCTTGGGAAGGAACCAAAAACTTCACAGAAATAATCAAAACAAGTGCCCGTGGAATGGCAAAGTTGCCAAGATGTTGGAAGTGGACATGCTACCATTTTCTTTTGATGAAAACTAAGGATTTAGAAAATGGATGTAGTTTGTAGCTCCTCGCTGGCATATCCCAAGCCGCAGTTATTTTTCCAGGATGACTCTGCCAGAATTGTACAACAGGTGGTTAGTGTGGTGGGCAAAGGTCTGTAAAGCTTGTACAGCAAGAAAATCCACCTGCCAACAGATATATGGACAAGTGACATAGTAGTAACATAGTAATTTAGGTTGAAAAAGAGACTTGAGTCCATCCAGTCCAAACCTTTTCTTATTCCTGTTTATCATCTTTGATCCAAAAGAAGGCAAGAAAACCCCTCAATACAGTGGACAGAGCACAGACTATATGACTGTGACCACTCATTGGGTTTCCCTCCCACCACCACCAGTGGGCAAAACTACTAACTTACAACATCAGGTGACAGCCAGTAATCTTGCCTCTGGTTCTGACAGTTGGATTAAAAGGCAGCAGCAGCGGTATAGCCCATACAATCAGCACAACACCTTTTGAATGCAGTAGTTTGAGAGAGAGTCCCACAAAGCTGTAGATGTATCAAGTAAACTAGAGTAGGTGATAGAGAAATGATTGTAACCCGCTCATTAAAAGCTGGTTTTGTGTCTGCTGATAATGGCTCCAACATAATAGATGCATAGAGAATATGTGATATGGTACAAGTGCCCTGTTTTGCCCATATGCTAAATTTAGTTGTGACCAGATCCCTGACAGAATCTAAATCCTCAGAGAGATGCTGAATATTGGCCGCAAAATCGGTACCCGTTTTAGCTGCTTCTAGAGTCCAAGCAATGCTTTATATTCCATACAAGAGTGTAACAACCTACCACACTGCCAGCTTAAAATGGAGGTCCCTACCAGGTCGAATTCCACACTTCACATGCTAGAGCATTTGTATGAGCAGAATAAGGCAATTAGCGAGTACACAGTGCAAGACTGGAAGGTTTTGGAGGAAACCTCTTTGTTGCCTGAGCAATGAAATCTAATGTGCAATGTATATGAGCTGCTGAAACCATTTGAATATAAGTGTCCAGAGAGTGTGGGACAGTCCATATGTCCCCATATGCATCTCAGTTTGTCTGGTTCTTCACTAGTCAAACATATATTGTAAAACATGAATGTTATCATCTATGCTTATGTGTCCATAGAATACATTTTCTTCTATTAAGCTCTTTAGAAATTCTGAATTGAAACAGCACACAGTGTTAGACTTTTTTTTATACTATACTAGTTGAAGAGCCTATTACACGGGCCACAGTGCCACTGTCAGACGGTTGCGGGGCAGTCATGCACAATAAAGACTACCCACGCTGCGGATGATACAGTGCTAGCCAGTCGCGGTGCAGTCATGCTCAGTAAAGACTGCCCACACGGAGGCTGATACAGTGCCATCCAGTCATGGGGCAGTCATGCTCAGTAGAGACTGCCCACATGGCGGCTGATACAGTGCCAGCCAATCGCAGTGCAGTTATGCTCAGTAGAGACTGCCTGCACCGTGGCTGATACAGAGCTGGACGCTCCTTCGGAGCACCCCAAGAATGAGTTATATTCCTTTCAGCTAATTCTCTGGTGATTCATACCCCTCTGGCATTCAAAGGGGTAAGTTCATAATGACATTAATGGTTGATGATGTTCATACCTCCCAACATTTTAAATTGCCAAAGAGGGACAATTGTGTTTTAGGGGGTGTGGCTGGTGGACGGGGCATTAACAAGAATTTTTAGGCTATTTCATGACCTATTGACACCGCCTTGTGTTACCTAATAAATGACATAACGAGACCAAAGTATTTTATTTAAGCACACTAATTTATAAACACATATACTGACATTTAAAGAAACAATAATGTGAGTTTTATTGCTGTGGAGCAATGCGATACACTTCTATACACACCACACAAACTGATCTCCTAAAAAGAGGGACATTAGGGTGGGAAAGAGGGAAAGTGGGATTTGGGTCTAAAAGAGGGACACTTGGGAGGTATGGATGTTAAAGGTCCCCTGAGGATTAAGTGGAGCACCTTTTGATTACTGCAATCAGGGGCATATTGCAGAGAAACTATATTATGGGAATTTTAAGAGATAATAGTTACAAGATCTCAGGGTCAGATCATTTTGAATGTACCCAGGTATGACTACAGTCCAATGCACACACTAAGCTGTTGTTAGGACTGTAATACAAGCAAGCCCATTATGCCTGTCCCATAGGTGGAAAATGATGCATGGCATTAAACAAGGCATACAGGAGAGGAACATCACAAATTGCCCATAGACTGCCCCTTGTCTTGATGCAAGTAACCTTATGTGGATAATTTGCTTAAAAGGATAGTAATGTTTCACAAAAAAGTAGCTCCGATTAATATTCATAGTATTTGGGCCGTGGAGAGTGTTATTTCAGTACTGTCACAGTTGTAGTTCATGAATAATTGAATGACAAAGTATCCGCTCCTGCCCATTTTAGTGATGTAACACTGCTCACCTCAGAGCAGCAAGACTGTCTGGATGGATCGCAGAGACTGACAATTTTTAGCGAGCATGAGGAAAAACCTGAAAAACCTGTCAAGGGGATGGGGTTATCCTTATGCTCACAGTAAGAAGATTGTCCCTTGCTATGACCCATCAGGTCCCAGGACCAGGGGCATTGCTAGGGGTGGGCTAAGGAGGCTGAAGCCCCCAGTGTGTCAGTGGGCAGCCCCGGATGTCAGGCCATCAGCAAATATGGGCCATGTATTCAACAGACTCACGCCTCCTACTGTTTAACAGCAGAAGGTGTGCATGAGGCTGGCACCTTGTTGGCATATATAGCTTCTAACAGCAGGCTGCTGCCTCACTATTCTCAGCTTCAGCACTGAGCCATCAGCTCCACACTGGCTCTTCTAGCACTTTCTGGTGCTTTGCGATGAGGTCATCAACATGCACCTGAAGTACCAGTGGAGGCAGTGTGGAGTCCATGGCTCTACATTGAAACAGAAAGCAGAATAGGGCAGAGCAGAAGAAAATGTATGAGGGACAGTATAGATGGGGGAAATGTATGGCTACCAGTGGGCAGGAAAGCAAGGCTGGTGGGGGTCACATTATATGTGTGGAGAATTTGTGGGCTGGCTACCAGTGGGCAGGGGAATAAGGCTCATGGGGTCACACAGTTTATGTAGGGAATCAGTGGCTACCAGTGGGCATTGGAATAAGAATGGTGGGGGTCATATAGTGTATGTGTGGAATCTGTGGTTACCAGTGGGCAGGATAAGAAGGTTGGTGGGCTCAACAGTGTATGTGGGGAATCCGTGGCTACCAGTAGGCAGGGTAATAAGGCTGAGGGAGGTCACATAGTGTATGTGAAGAATCTGTGGCTACTAGTGGGCAAGGGAACAAGGTTAGGGGGTCACATAGGGTATGTAGAGAATCAGTGGCTACCAATGGTTAGAAGAATAAGTTTGGTGTGGGGGTCACATAGTGTATGTATGGAATCTGTGGCTACCAGTTGGAAAGGGTAAATTCTGTTGGGAATCACAAAGTGTATGTGAGGAATTTGTGGATACCAGTGGGCAGAGGGACACAGTGGCAGGGTCACATAGTGTATGTGGGTAATCTGTGGCTTCCAGTGGGCAGGGGAACAAGGCTGGTGGGGTCGCTGTAACGGTTTTGTACGACACTCAGACCCAGTAGTTTAGAATAAAACACAGGCATAATCAGGCAATTCCAGCACAACATGGGTTAAAGGGATAGTAATACTTCATTTTAACTTTATTTTATTTTGTAGGCATTAAAAAAACATGAAGAATGATATAAGTCTTATCTCTGAAACCTTTATGGTTTAAGAGATATTCACAAACAAAGTATCCCCCCCCTGTTCAACCAGATAAGAAGGGAGATGCCCAGGTAGACTGCAGAGAGGGACAATCTTCAATTAAGATAATGGAAAAAGCTGAAAAACTTGTCAAGGGGGGAAGGGCTTTCATTGTTTTCATACAAAGACAATTGTCCCCTTCTGTTATCTGTACTGTCATACAACCTGATCCACATCTGAGAAGAGATGGCTTACACTAGGTAAAAGGGGCGGGGAGGGGAACTTTGCTTGTGAATATCTCATAAACCATAAAGGTTTGAGAAATAAGACTTATATCATTCTTCATGTTTTTTTAATGCCTACAAAATAAAATAAAGTTAAAATGAAGTGTTACTATCCCTTTAAAGTTCATGGAATGAAATCAGTCTCTAATGTGGTGTGTTTGACAACGCCCAGTAAGATGGTAAAGTAGCAAGAGACTGTGGTGCGAGATGTGGAAGCACCTAGTCTGAAAAGCAGGACTGAGACTCTACCCTGTGCTGAGCAGAACAGAGGCCACAATACTCTGCTAGAGCTAGAACTACCTTGAGCCGTGAGCACCCGACCGGTGCAGTAACGGAGACACTGTGCACTGCAAGAGCTGAGGGACTAGAGCCAATAGCACCCAACCGGTGCTGTAACGGAGACACTGTACACTGCAAGAGCTGATGGAATTAGCGTCAATAGCACCCGACCGGTGCGGTAACGGAAACACAGTGCTCTGCAAGTGTAAACGGAAGGCCCAGTGTAACGGAGGCTACAGTGCTCTGCAAGTGTTAACGGAAGGCTCAGAGTAACCGGAGGCAACAGGGCTCTGCAAGTGTTAACGGAAGGCTCAGTATATCAGAGGCAACAGTGCTCTGCAGGAGTAACGGAAGGCTCAGCATAACGGAGGCAACAGTGCTCTACAAGAGTTAACAGAAGGCTCAGTATAACGGACGCAACAGTGCTCTACAAGAGTTAACAGAAGGCTCAGTATAACGGAGGCAACAGTACTCAGTCTGCAAACTCTAGCACCAGCGGACGTAAGACTGTCTCCCAAGCGACACGGAGGTCAGGATCAGGCTCACCGCTGGATCTCAATGCAGGAACGTCAGACTAGCCGGCTCAGGTCATGGAGCAGGAACGTCAGCCAGGCCGGGTTGAATCATGGAGCGGGAACGTCAGACAAGCCGGGTCGGATCACGGAGCAGGAACGTCAGCCAGGCCAGGTCGAATCATGGAGCAGGAACCAGAAAGAGTGGTCAGACGGGCCAAGTCGGTACACAGGAACGCAGGAACACAGCAACACAGTAGCACTGGTACAGGAACACCACAAAAGGGCACCTGACAGGTGCCAGAGGCCCAGTATAAGAAAGCCATACTGGACGGGCCAAACTAAGCTCAGCCAATGGGAGCGCACCACACAGAGAGTGACAGAAAGATCACGGGCACCGTGATAGTCGCACAATGTATGAGGGGAATCTGTGGCGACCAGTAGGCAGTCACAGAAGGCTGGTAGGGTAACACAGTGTATGTGGGGAATCTGTGGCTACTTTTGGCAGGGGAATAGAGCTGGTGGGGGTCATACAGTGTATATGGGGAATCTGTGGTGGCCAGTGGAACAAGGTTGTGGTATCATAAAGTGTATGTGTGTTGTTCTGTGGCTACCAGTGGCCAATGGAAAAATACTGGCAATCAGACAGTGTATGATTGGCTGCAGGTAACAAGTGGAACAATGATGGAGTATCACACAGTGTATGTGTGGTTCTATGGATACCAGTGACCACTGAAACAATGCTGGAGTATCAGACAATATATGTGTGGTTCGATGGCTGCCAGTGGCCAATAGAAGAAGGCTGGAATATCAGTCCATCTGTGGGCCTGGTGCTACCAGTGGCAAAACACTGGGGTATCAGACAGTGGATGTGTGGCTGCTAGGGGCGAGAAGGTTGGTGGGCTCTACAGTGTATGTAGGGAATCCGTGGCTACCAGTAGGCAGGGTAATAAGGCTGGGGGAGGTCACATAGTGTATGTGAAGAATCTGTGGCCACCAGTGGGCAGGGGAACAAGGCTAGGGGGTCACATCGGGTATGTAGAGAATCAGTGGCTACTAGTGATGATTGAGCACCCCGATGCTCGGGTGTTCGGGTGCTCTGGCCGAGCGCCCCCGGAGGCTCGAGTGCTCGGCCGAGCACCCGAGCCCCATTGAAGTCAATGGGAGGACTCGAGCATTACACCAGGCACCCCCTGCTCTGATGAGGGGAGGGTGCCTGGTTCATAGGAAAAGGTCAGAAAATGATGGAAACACCACAGAAATGGTTCAGGGACAGCATAGGGAGGATGTCTGGATGCATCTTGGACTCCAACGTCGCTGCTGGGAACGATGTTTCGCCCGTAGTACGCCATTTTTACAGACTGACCGTAAAACACACAAAAAGGAAGATAAAAACTAATCTGCGGCTAGGCACACTAAACAATATGTGACGCTAATCTGCGGCTAGGCACACTAAACAATATGTGACGTTAATCTGCGGCTAGGCACACTAAACAATATGTGACGCTAATCTGCGGCTAGGCACACGAAACAGAATGTGACGCTAATCTGCGGCTAGGCACACGAAACAGAATGTGACGCTAATCTGCGGCTAGGCACAGTGAACGGAATATGTGACGCTAATTTGTGAATTTGCACACTAAACAGAATGTGACAATAATCTATGGCTAGGCACACGTTTAAAATGGCCCTTTTTGTCGCTGCGTTGTAAAATAATTTGCCCTGTGCACCTAACAGAATATGTCAGCTTGTCACTGCACTGTGAAATATTTGTCCCTGTGCACCCAGTACAATGTCACCTTAGAACATGTCCCCCCCAAAAAAAAAATTTAATTCTGCCACCCCCAAAAAAAATTAAATGCTGCCCCCACACACAACAGTCCTAAAAAGGACTTTTGGGTCTTGAAAGAGTTTCAACAATTTTATTCTCCCTACACTGACTTCCTGTGAATCTAGTATTATATGTCACCTTAGAAATATCCCCCCCACAAAAAAAAAGGAAATTGTGCCCCCCCAAACAAAATATAAATGCTGCCCCCACACACAACAGTCCTAAAAAGGACTTTTGGGTCTTGAAAGAGTTCCAACAATTTTATTCTCCCTACACTGACTTTCCCTGCCTAAGCGCATCTCTCCCTGGCTAAGAATGAGCCGAACTCGCGCGTTGGGTGCTATACAGCACCCGATCACGGGTTCTGGACAGCCAATCAATGTAATGCCAGCAGCCAACATGGCTGCTGGCATTACACTGATGTCAGAGCCGAACATGGTGGTCGAGCACATGCGGTACTCGTACGAGTACCGCCATGTGCCGAGCAGAGCGATGCTCGAGCCGAACCGAGCTTCGGCCGAGCATGCTCGCTCATCACTAGTGGCTACCAATGGTTAGGAGAATAAGTTTGGTGTGGGGGTCACATAGTGTATGTATGGAATCTGTGGTTACCAGTTGGCAGGGGTAAATTCTGTTGGGAATCACATAGTGTATGTGAGGAATCTGTGGATACCAGTGGGCAGAGGGACACAGTCGTGGGGTCACATAGTGTATGTGGGGAATCTGTGGCTTCCAGTGGGCAGGGGAACAAGGCTGGTGGGGTCGCACAATGTATGAGGGGAATCTGTGGCGACCAGTAGGCAGTCGCAGAAGGCTGGTGGGGTAACACAGTGTATGTGGGGAATCTGTGGCTACTTTTGGCAGGGGAATAGAGCTGGTGGGGGTCACATAGTGTATATGGGGAATCTGTGGCGGCCAGTGGAACAAGGCTGTGGTATCATAAAGTGTATGTGTGTTGTTCTGTGGCTACCAGTGGCCAATGGAAAAATACTGGCAATCAGACAGTGCATGATTGGCTACAGGTAACCAGTGGAACAATTATGAAGTATCACACAGTGTATGTGTGGTTTTATGGATACCAGTGACCACTGAAACAATGCTGGAGTATCAGACAATATATGTGTGGTTCGATGGCTGCCAGTGGCCAATAGAAGAAGGCTGGAATATCAGTCCATGTGTGGTCCTGGTGCTACCAGTGACAAAACACTGGGGTATCAGACAGTGGATGTGTAGCTGCTAGGGGCGAGAATCACAAGGTTTTCAGACAGTGTATGAGGGGTTCTTTGGCTACCAGTGGGCAATGGAACAATGCTGGGTATCAGCATACCTCTCAAGTCACTCTTTGAGTCCCAAATTCCTCTGTCCCTCTTTCACACCCTATTGTCCTTGTGTTTACAAGATCAGACTGTGTGGTGTTATATAAGTGTTTCACCCTGGTGTCCCTGTGTTTAGGAGATCAGACTGTGTGGTGTGTGTATAAGTGTATCACCCTGGTGTCCCTGTGTTTAGGAGATCAGACTGTGTGGTGTTATATAAGTGTTTCACCCTGGTGTCCCTGTGTTTAGGAGATCAGACTGTGTGGTGTGTGTATAAGTGTATCACGCTGGCGTCCCTGTGTTTAGGAGATCAGACTGTGTGCTGTGTGTATAAGTGTATCACCCTGGTGTCCCCGTGTTTAGGAGATTACACTGTGTGGTGTGTATATAAGTGTATCACCCTGGTGTCCCTGTGTTTAGGAGATCAGACTGTGTGGTGTTATATAAGTGTTTCACCCTGGTGTCCCTGTGTTTAGGAGATCAGACTGTGTGGTGTGTGTATAAGTGTATCACGCTGGCGTCCCTGTGTTTAGGAGATCAGACTGTGTGCTGTGTGTATAAGTGTATCACCCTGGTGTCCCTGTGTTTAGGAGATCAGACTGTGTGCTGTGTGTATAAGTGTATCACCCTGGTGTCCCCGTGTTTAGGAGATTACACTGTGTGGTGTGTATATAAGTGTATCACCCTGGTGTCCCTGTGTTTAGGAGATCACACTGTGTGGTGTGTATATAAGTGTATCACCCTGATGTCCCCGTGTTTAGGAGATCACACTGTGTGGTGAGTGTAGAAGTGTAACACCCTGGTGTCCCTGTGTTTAGGCTATCAGACTGTGTGGTGTGTAGGTAAAAGGGGAGGGAGGGGGATACCTTATCATTCAATTCCTCTTGAACTACAACTCTGACAGAATTGAATTAACACTCTCCATGGCCCAAATACTATGAAGATTAATCTGAGCTGCTTTTTTATGAAACTTTACTATCACTTTCAGTAGAAGTGTTAGACAGGTGTACGGTTAGAAAATCAATGTTTCTACACATAATTGTATTCATACATATCCCCCAATAATAGTTCTTACATCTATAACTATTTTAGACAATCTTTAGGCAATCTTGTCAAATGTCAGTTGTTCAAGACAGGAGAGATATTGTGATGTTTGCAAGAAATAAGCTTTTTTGTGCATTTTTTCGCATACATATATTCTTCTGAATGTGTCTGGCATTCATCCATAACCGAAAATTATACTCTCATTTAGATCCTTGTAAAATTAAAACTTAAATCTCCAGGCCATTGTTTCACAGTTGTAACAATGCCACAGAGCTGTCAGTTCCAATTTATCTTTAGGAAACATAAACATAGACCATTTAGTTGATGATCAGCTTTGGGGCATTTTTAAGCTTTTTAAAAATGTGTTGATCCAGCAGCTTTTATATCCTAGGGCAGCAATGGCATGCAAATTCCCTACTGCTTCTTAGCACTAAATAATTTATCACTGCGTCTCATAACGTTTTATAGCAGCTAAGTGTCACCGAAGACTGAAATGAATACAGAAACAGTTCTATGAATTGTAATAGAATGTAGAATGTTTCAGAGACTCAAAGAGTTTTGTGTATAAAAGTGGTGTAGTAATTCTGAAGTAAAATAACTGCACTATAGGGAACATATAAAAATAGGGTAACCACATTTTAATTTTGCCATTCAGGGACACTACAAAGAGAAGAGTATACTGCAGAGTTCTAAACACTAGAGGGAGAACTGATCATTAATTGCTGTGTCAGAAAGTGATGTCTGTGGTGGGCTACAAGAAAATATACATCAAGTTCAAAGCCTTAATGGAGCAGTAAACTTTTTTATGACAAAATATTGTAGGGATTTTTCTGTTGAGTAAAATAAGGGTACTCCCACTGTTGTGAGATTTATATTTCCAGAGTTATTATAGTTTAAACCCATGTTTTGTTTACATCAGCAGTGCCCTCTAGTGGTCAAATTCTAAGTAGATTTCCTGTTAGATTCTAATGGAGAGGAAAGTCAGGAAAGTCAGAGACATACAGGTCTCCATAGAATGTGATAGAAACTGCTGAGTCACTTCCTGTCAGTTAGAACTATCAGGAAGTAAACACAGTAAATTCACTTCCTGATTATTTAAACTGCTATCAATTTTGAATAAAACATCTGACAGCGATAGGAGTGACCTTGTTTTATTCAGCAGGAAATGCTCTATTAAATATGTGTTTTCATAAAAAAAGTTTACTGCTCCTTTAAACTAACATCACACTACAACAAAGTTACACCACAGCTCCTGACTGATGCCCGGATCAAGGCTCAGTTATCTCCCTAGTGTTTTGAGCGCTGTCTGGAGGCCATTTTGTTGTAGCCCAGCAGAGGCATCACTTCCTGTCACAATATAAAATATGCAGTTCTCCTTTTAGTGCACAGAACTCTGCTCTGGAGTCTTCATTCCGGGACCTTGTATAGTCCCAGAAGGGGCCTGCCCGAGATAAGGGACACACACACATAAAATCCGGGACTGTCCCGGGTAATCAGGGACAACATGTGGTCACCCTATATAAAAATGATCCAGATATAATGGCACTTTAACCCCTTGAATGCTTGAGAGATTTCTAATACATTGCTTCACCTTTCTAATCAGGGGGTTAAAATTTCCAGTTAAATCAGTTGTCATTTTTACTTGCTCCCAATAATGAAGTTGGTTTGCCCCAGAATTGCACTACACCACGTCTATATGTTAGAAATCCTTTTCTTCTAATAACTCCAGGACCACGTACATTATAGAGGAATTTTATTATTCAAATTAATCTGTGGTTTTCAGGTAGGTACAGCTCCCTCAGTCTATCATATCATATGTAGCAATGTATCTGCATTGTATAACTGCAGCCAGGGCCGAATTTGCCATAAGGCAGAGTAGGCATCTGCCTACAGGCACACCCCACAGAGGGGCGCCTGTCATTGAAATAAAAAAAAAAGTTATATATTTTTGTTCACAGCGCTGAGCCCTGTGCACAGTAACAACCCGCCCACCGCATGGTAAGGTCTGTGCCTTCTTCGGCTCAGACAGAAGGCACAGAACTGTAGCTGCTGTTGCTCCCTCGTCGGCTCTAATGCAGAGTGCTGGGAGATGACATAATCTCCCACCACTCTGCATTCCTAAAGAGACCACGCGGGAGCAACAGCTGCTACAGAAGGAGGCACAGATATCTGCCGCTGGACCACCAGGGAGGTAGGAAACGTATGCGGGAGGCAAAGTGGGGGCAATGTGAAGATGATGCGGGCAATGTGGAGCTGATGGCAATGTGAGGGCAAGTTGGAGCTGATATAGTGGAAATGTGGAGATGATGGGGTAATGTGAGGGCAAGCTGGAGGTGATGGGGCAATGTGGAGATGATGGGGGTAATGTGAGGGCAAGCTGATGGGGCAATGTGGAGATGATGGAGGCAAGTTGTAGATGATGGGGGCAAGTTGGAGATGATGGGGCAAGTTGGAGATGATGGGGCAAGTTGGAGCTGATAGCAATATGGAGCTGATGGGGGATAGGTTGGAGCTGATGGCAATATGGAGCTGATAGGGGCAATGTGAGGGCTATATGGATATGGGGGGGGGGGTAATGTGGAGATTTGGAGCATTGTGGAGGTGTCCAGTGGAGATGGCAAATGGGGGGGGGGGCGCTTCAGATTTCTGTGCCTACAGGCTCCTGAGATGTAAATCCGGCCCTGACTGCAGCCATAATGTATAATACAATTCATCACTATACATAAGACCTAAACTGTCTCTACATTATTTGATTGCTATGGATCTCATTTCAATTAAAAAAAAATATATGCATACCTGGAAACTTGAAAATGGGCTGACACTGAGAGCTATGCTATAATAAAACTTACATCTCCTCAGAATATAGATCATTGACAAGAAGCCTCTATTTGCACTAACCCAGAGGTGATCCAATCAGTCTGTAAGGAACCTTTAATATGCTACAACTTCAAGATCTCACTGCTTGAATACAGATTAGACATGCAGATCTTCTCCTTCTGCCTCTCTACAAGAACAGCACCAATTTAGAGACTTAACCCTCTGAGTGCCAGAGGGGTGCGCAACGCATTGCTTTGCAAAGCGTTGCATACCCCTCTGGCACACAAAAGATTAAGAAGCAGTTCATTGGTTCAGATCACTGCATCATCGCCCTGAGAATTTAGCTTTATAACCTGAGACCCTGAGATTTGTACCAAATACCTGAGTCTCAGGGTAAAACCACAATACTTTCTAGGTATGATAACATGTTTCTTACATTCAATTCAAATAAAAAACACATTGAGGGGCAGTGGCATAACTAGAAGCCACCGGGCCCTGGTTCAGGAATTGCCGCCGGGCCCGGGCCCCCCTCCCCCATCTTCAAGTTGCCCCATGCACATCTCCTACCTCCACCTCTCGCACTGTTCTTAGTTATGCAGAGCGCTGGGAGATGATGTCATCTCCCAGCGCTCTGCATTACTAGAGCACCGGGAGATCAGCTGAGCTGCTGCAGGCAGGGCTGTGGGTGAGTGGCGATGGGTTTGACCCCTATTGTTACTCCACTGTTGAGGGAAATGTACGATTTTGCCAGTGCAGCTCATTGAAAGCAGTGGGATGCTGCATCCCTTCTCATGCAGCTGAACTTCATGGTGCATACTAGAGTATGATCGATTTAGTGCATACCACTGCACACACTCCACCAAAGTTCATATAACAAACAAGTCCTAAATGCCTCCAAGAGCAGAAAGATGAAATAAGGTTGAGCCCTGTTCTGTTCCTTGTTAATATATAATAAGTATAACCCCATACGGTTCACCATTGCTCTCCTCTTGGTGCAAGTGAAAATGTTTGGTATATGCTCTACGAAATCAGTTCCAGTGTCTAGTTTACAATAGTATTAGTATCCTCCCTGTTGGCTTCGAATTACTAAGACAGCAGCTCTTAAACTTTAGCTCTGTTGAGACCTTTTACCTTCAAATTAAATCACCATGGAACTCTAGCAACAAAAGTACAAGTCATGTTTAACAAATTTACCATACCAAGGGAAATCTCAAAAACTAGAAATGGACAGGTATGTTTTACTTGGACAGGAGATGTCCTCATGTAATGCTGTGAAGCATGGACACTGAGTGCCAAAGCCATACAAAAACTTAAGGTTACACAGAGAAGTGTAGAGCGGCTAATTCTAAATGTAAAAAAAAGAGACTGAAAAACTTGTGGGGATTAATCTGTAAACAAAAGTCTCGTGGTTAGCACTGTTGCCTTGCAGCGCTGGGGTCCTGGGTTCAAATCCCACCAAGGACAACATCTGCAATGAGTTTGTATGTTCTCACCGTGTTTGCGTGGGTTTCCTCTGGGTAACAGATAGGTGAATTTAGATTGTGAGCCCCAATGGGGACAGGAACCAATATGAGTGTAAAGTGCTGTGTAATCTGTGTGTGCTACATAAAGAATTATTATTAAATAGTAGATGGACCAAATGAATTCTGGAATGGATTCCACTCAATACTAAACCCCCAAGAAGAAGATCAAAGACGAAATGGGTAGATGAAATTATCAAATTTGTTGGTGCAGAGTGGCAACAACAGGCAGAGGACCAATGTTTTAGAGGCTTTCTCAGGATGCCATCATCCTGCAGTGGATCAACAACAGCTGAAGATGATGTGTATGTATATATAAATTTAGGCAGTTTCTGTTTCAGATTTCGGGTTATGCAAATCTCCCCATTCTGCACCCGGTGGGATAGCTGAGGGCAGTCTATATCAGAAGGCTGCTTCACATTGTTGTTGGAGATTGGGCCATGGAATTCTTTGTCTCGGGAGGCTGTGCTTGCAGATACTGTGACTGCTTTCAAAAAAGTGGATACCTATCTAGCACAGAACAATATTGAGAATTATGACAGTTGGCTTCAAATCAGATAGGATGTTGATCCAGGGAAATATCTGACTGCCATCTGGTCAGAAAGCAATTTATTTACCCACTTGGAGCTCAACTGGAAATGGCTTCAACGCTTTTTGTTTTTGCCTATTTCTCGATCAACAGGGGTGACTTAGCATGGGCTGGACTTGGTGGACGTATGTCTTTTTTCAGCCTCATCAACCATGTTATTATGTTATGTGCAATATTGTATGTGAGAGACTGTGTATGTGTGGCACTGATCATGTGCAACACTGTGGCTTTGTGTGACTGTGTATGTGTGTGATTTTGAATGTCTGTCACTGTATGTATGTGTGTGACTGTGTATGTGTGAGAATATGGATATGTGACACTTGTGATACTGCTCATATATCATGCTGTTTATTTCTGACACTGTGTATGTGTCAAACTGTTTATGAATCTATATATGACCTACTGTTGGTCTACCCCATACCATCCTCTATTAATTAGTGATGAGCGAGCACCCCAATGCTCGGGTGTTCGGGTGCTCTGACCGAGCACCCCCTGAGGCTCGAGTGCTCGGCCGAGCACCCGAGCCCCATTGAAGTCAATGGGAGGACTCGAGCATTACACCAGGCACCCCCTGCTCTGATGAGGGGAGGGTGCCTGGTCCATAGGAAAAGGGCAGAAAAAGATGGAAACACTACAGAAATGGTTCAGGGACAGCATAGGGAGGATGTCTGGATGCATCTTGGACTCCAACATCGCTGCTGGGAACGATCTTTCGCCCGTAGTACGCCATTTTTACAGACTGACCGTAAAACACACAAAAAGGAAAATAAAAACGACTTTAGGCGAAAAATTGTTACCAAACAATATTTGCTGTATATTTACTTGTATATCATCTGCAAATTCTCCCAAAAATTTCCTTGATTTTCGGAAGTGAGGCCATGATTAAGAGGGAAACGTGCGCAGAGGCAAATTCTCCCAAAAATTTCCTTTATTTTCAGAACTGAGGCCATGATTAAGAGGGAAACGTGCACAGAGGCAAATTCTCCCAAAAATTTCCTTGATTTTATTGAACTGAGGCCATGATTAAGAGGGAAACGTGCGCTGAGCTGACCATCTAAAACATTATGGGTGAGGGTCTGCTGCAGAGCTGACCATCCTAAACATTATATGCGAAGGCCCGTTAGTGAGCTGACGCTATAAAACATTATATGAGAGGGCCCGCTAGAGAGCTGACCCAATAAAACATTATATGAGAAGGCCCGCTGGTGAGCTGACCTATATAAAAATTGGCAAACAGGGCCCGCTGGTGAGCTGGCCCTATATAAAAATTATATCACAGGGCCCGCTGGTGAGCTGGCCCTATATAAAAATTATAGCACAGGGCATATGGAAGAGGAGGAGGAGGATGAGAAGATTAAGAGTCAACCATATACCCGTTTTTTGGGTGGAAGGGGTGAATGGGAATACAGAGTATTCACATCATTGTAAATAACATATATAAAGTGAGTTTATGTTCCCCCGGGGCTTTCCTCCAGTGGAGTGGAGAAGTCAGGGGAAATCCAGGCCTTGTTCATTTTTATAAGTGTCAACCTATCAGCATTGTCGGTGGAAAGGCGGATACGCTTATCTGTTATGATGCCACCAGCAGCACTAAATACCCGCTCAGACAGAACGCTGGCGGCAGGGCAGGCCAGCACCTCCAAGGCGTAGAGTGCCAGTTCATACCACGTGTCCAGCTTGGACACCCAGTAGTTGTAAGGCACAGAGGGATCATTGAGGACGCTGACACGGTCTGCTACGTACTCCTTCACCATCTTCCAAAACTTTTCCCTCCTTGTGACACTAGGCTGCGCATCAGGGTGAGGGTGCTGGCGGGGTGTCATGAAGGTGTCCCACGCCTTGGAGAGTGTTGCCCTGCCTTTCTCGGAACTGCTGTGTGCTCCCCTTTTCTCCCCTTCTCGGTTGGCCAAGGTAGCACGTACTCTGCCGCCAGCGTTGTCAGATGGAAAATTTTGGAGCAATTTTTCAACAAGAACCTTCTGGTATTGCACCATTTTGCTTGTCCTCTCCACCGGAGGAATGAGAGATGAGAAATTCTCTTTGTAGTGGGGGTCCAGAAGGGTGAACACCCAGTAATCCGTGTTGTTTAAAATGCGTATAACGCGTGGGTCACGGGAAAGGCAGCCTAACATAAAGTCAGCCATGTGTGCCAGAGTACCAACAGTCAAGATTTCGCTGTCCTCACCAGGAGGATGACTCTCAATCTCCTCATCCTCTTCCTCCTCTTCTGCCCACCCACGCTGAAGAGATGGAACTAAAGTTCCATGGCTACCCTCTGTAGCGGAGGCAACCGTGTCTTCCTCCTCCTCCTCCTCCTCCGCCTCCTCCAATTGTCGCTGAGAAGACGAAGTGAGGGTGCTCTGGCTATCACCTTGTGTAAGCTCTTCCTCCCCCATTTCCACCTCTTCCACATGCAAAGCGTCGGTTTTAATTGTGAGCAGCGAGCGTTTCAGTAGACACAGAAGTGGGATGGTTACACTGATAATAGCGTTATCGCCGCTCACCATCTGTGTCGATTCCTCAAAATTGCGTAAAACCTCGCAGAGGTCTGACATCCATTCCCACTCCTCACTTCTGATTACAGGAAGTTGAACGGAGAGGCGACGACCGTGTAACAGCTGGTACTCCACTACTGCCCTCTGCTGCTCACAAAGCCGGGCCAACATGTGGAAGGTGGAGTTCCAGCGCGTGCTCACGTCACACAGCAGCCGGTGAGCTGGCAATTGTAAGCGCTGCTGCAGCTTCAACAGGCCGGCTGAAGCTGTTGATGACTTACGGAAATGTGCACACACGCGGCGCACCTTGGTCAAGAGATCATGCACATTGGGGTAGGTTTTTAGAAATCGCTGCACCACTAAATTAAATACATGCGCTAGGCATGGTACGTGTGTGAGCTTGCCGAGCTCCAAAGCCGCCACCAAGTTACGCCCATTATCACACACAACCATGCCTGGTTGCAGGTTGAGTGGCGAGAGCCACTGCTCGGTCTGGTGACTAATCCCCTGCAACAGCTCTGAGGCCGTGTGCTGTTTGTCCCCAAGGCAGATCAGCTTCAGCACGGCCTGTTGACGCTTCCCCACTGCAGTGCTACACTGCTTCCAGCTACTGGCTGATGGGGGAGTGGCGCTGCGTGTAGACAATTCGGAGGTGGAAACGGAGGAGGAGGAGCCAATAACGTAGGTGCTGGTGGAAACCCTGATGGAGGTAGGGCCCGCAATCCTCGGCGTGGGTAGCACCCGTGCCATCCCAGGGTCCGAGTCGCTCCCAGCCTCCACAACATTCACCCAGTGTGCCGTCAGGGAAATGTAGCGTCCCTGGCCACAAGCACTTGTCCATGTGTCAGTCGTTAAGTGGACCTTCCCAGTAACTGCGTTGGTCAGGGCACGGGTGATGTTACGGGACACATGGTGGTGTAATGCGGGGATGGCACACCGGGAAAAGTAGTGGCGGCTGGGGACCGCGTACCGAGGGACAGCTGCTGCCATCAGGCTGCGGAAGGACTCAGTGTCCACAAGCCTAAATGGCAGCATTTCGATGGCCAGTAATTTGGAAAGGTGTGAGGTTAGTGCTATGGCCTGTGGGTGGGTGGCTGGGTACTTTCTCTTGCGCTCAAATGCCTGGGGTAACGACATTTGGACGCTGTGCTGGGACAGGGAAGTGGATGTGGTCGCTGATGGTGCTTCAGATGGTACAGGTGCAGGGCGGGAGGTATGCGGGCCTGCCCCTTCGACAGGCGATTGGCCGGCACCGAAAACAGGGGAAGAGGAGGCAGTGGTGTGGCCTGCAGACACAGATGGGCGATCCAGGCGTTCCTCCCACTTACTACGGTGCTTGGATGCCATGTGTCGGATCATGCTGGTGGTGGTGAGGTTTCTAGTGTTCATGCCTCGGCTCATTCTGGTGTGGCACAGGTTGCAAACTACAATTCTTTTGTCGTCCGCACTTTCCTTAAAAAAACGCCATACCGCGGAACACCTACCCCTTGGCAAGGTAGATTTACGCAAGGGGGTGCTCCGTGGAACATTTGCGGGCCGGTTTGGTGCGGTCCGCCTTCTTTCTGTAGCCACACCACTGCCTCTTCCAGCCTGTTGCGGTGCTGCAGATGGCTCACCCTCAGGACTGCTGACATCGCTCGGCTCTACACCTTCCCAGGTGGGGTCAGTCACCTCATCGTCCACAAAGTCCTCCTCCACTTCCTCACTCTGATCATCCTCCTCAAGTCTTGATCCCACCACATACTCAGTCATTGACAACTGTATAACATTCTCCTCAACAAGGTCTTGAGACGGAAATAGTGGTTGATTTAATGGCAACTGTGTCTCATCATCATCATCATCATCCACTACTTCCTTTGACCTTAAATGCCGTTCACATCTGTCATCTTCTTGTGATTGGGTAGCCTCTAGAGGTTGTGAATCAGGGCACAAGATGTCATGTTCCTCTGCAAGCGTGCTTGGAGAGAGGGTCAAATGAAGGATTGGTGATGAGACGAGCTCCTCACTATATCCCAGTGTGGGATCACTTCTTTGACCAGACCGTGTATGGTGGGAGGAAGGATGATCAGAGTGAGGATTATTTTGACCAGACTCTTGGCTACTGAGAGTGGACTTGGTGGAAGACAGGGTGGTGCTTAACCGACTGGAAGCAGTATCAGCTGTCATCCAACCGACCACCTGTTCGCAGTGGTCGGACCTCGAGAGTGATGTCCTGCGACGCCCTGTAAAATTACACATGAAGCTAGGTATGGTGGATGTCTTTCTTTCTTGTGCTCTGGCACCAGGCACAGTTTCTCCGCGTCCTGACCCGCGCCCTGAACTTTCAGGATCACGTCCACTTCCCCGTCCCTTTTTACCCGCCTTCTTCATCTTACACAGAATATGTGACTTTAATATTTGAGTTTGAAAACTTAACAGTATTTCTTACTATTCTGCAACTGTGCAGAGTACACAGAATAGGCTGCTAAACGGCGGTGATACACACTGAATGGAATATGTGACTTTAATATTTGAGTTTGATAAATTAACAGTATTTCTTACTATTCTGCAACTCTGCAGAGTACACAGAATAGGCTGCTAAACGGCGGTGATACACACTGAATGGAATATGTGACTTTAATATTTGAGTTTGAAAACTTAACAGTATTTCTTACTATTCTGCAACTCTGCAGAGTACACAGAATAGGCTGCTAAACGGCGGTGAAACACACTGAATGGAATATGTGACTTTAATATTTGAGTTTGAAAACTTAACAGTATTTCTTACTATTCTGCAACTGTTCAGAGTACACAGAATAGGCTGCTAAACGGCGGTGATACACACTGAATGGAATATGTGACTTTAATATTTGAGTTTGAAAACTTAACAGTATTTCTTACTATTCTGCAACTCTGCAGAGTACACAGAATAGGCTGCTAAACGGCGGTGATACACACTGAATGGAATATGTGACTTTAATATTTGAGTTTGAAAACTTAACAGTATTTCTTACTATTCTGCAACTCTGCAGAGTACACAGAATAGGCTGCTAAACGGCGGTGATACACACTGAATGGAATATGTGACTTTAATATTTGAGTTTGAAAACTTAACAGTATTTCTTACTATTCTGCAACTGTGCAGAGTACACAGAATAGGCTGCTAAACGGCGGTGATACACACTGAATGGAATATGTGACTTTAATATTTGAGTTTGAAAACTTAACAGTATTTCTTCCTATTCTGCAACTGTGCAGAGTACACAGAATAGGCTGCTAAATGGCGGTGAAACACACTGAATGGAATATGTGACTTTAATATTTGAGTTTGAAAACTTAACAGTATTTCTTACTATTCTGCAACTGTTCAGAGTACACAGAATAGGCTGCTAAACGGCGGTGATACACACTGAATGGAATATGTGACTTTAATATTTGAGTTTGAAAACTTAACAGTATTTCTTACTATTCTGCAACTGTGCAGAGTACACAGAATAGGCTGCTAAATGGCGGTGATACACACTGAATGGAATATGTGACTTTAATATTTGAGTTTGAAAACTTAACAGTATTTCTTCCTATTCTGCAACTGTGCAGAGTACACAGAATAGGCTGCTAAACGGCGGTGATACACACTGAATGGAATATGTGACTTTAATATTTGAGTTTGAAAACTTAACAGTATTTCTTACTATTCTGCAACTGTTCAGAGTACACAGAATAGGCTGCTAATCGGCGGTGATACACACTGAATGGAATATGTGACTTTAATATTTGAGTTTGAAAACTTAACAGTATTTCTTACTATTCTGCAACTGTGCAGAGTACACAGAATAGGCTGCTAAACGGCGGTGATACACACTGAATGGAATATGTGACTTTAATATTTGAGTTTGAAAACTTAACAGTATTTCTTACTATTCTGCAACTCTGCAGAGTACACAGAATAGGCTGCTAAACGGCGGTGATACACACTGAATGGAATATGTGACTTTAATATTTGAGTTTGAAAACTTAACAGTATTTCTTACTATTCTGCAACTGTGCAGAGTACACAGAATAGGCTGCTAAACGGCGGTGATACACACTGAATGGAATATGTGACTTTAATATTTGAGTTTGAAAACTTAACAGTATTTCTTCCTATTCTGCAACTGTGCAGAGTACACAGAATAGGCTGCTAAACGGCGGTGAAACACACTGAATGGAATATGTGACTTTGATATTTTAGTTTGAAGACTTAACAGTATTTCTTCCTATTCTGCAACTGTGCAGAGTACACAGAATAGGCTGCTAAACTGCGGCGAAGCACACTGAATGGAATATGTGACTTTGATATTTTAGTTTGAAGACTTAACAGTATTTCTTCCTATTCTGCAACTCTGCACAGTACACAGAATGTGCTGCTAAACTGCGGCGACGCACACTGAATGGAATATGTGACTTTGATATTTTAGTTTGAAGACTTAACAGAATGTGCTCTAATCTGCAACTTTGCACACTAAACAGAATGTGCTCTAATCTGCAACTTTGCACACTAAACAGAATGTGCTCTAATCTGCAACTTTGCACACTAAACAGAATGTGCTCTAATCTGCAACTGTGCACACTAAACAGAATGTGCTCTAATCTGCAACTTTTCACACTAAACAGAATATTTTTTTTTTTTTTTGTTTTGTTTTTTTCCCCCCACACAAAATAACCTGCTGCCCCCACACACAGTAGTCCTAAAAAGGACTTTTGGTTCTTTTTTTTCACAATTTTTTTTTTTTCCTCCCTACACTGCCTTTCCCTTCCTATCCTCAGCTCTCCCTGGCTCAGACTGAGCCGAACTCGATGGTCAGGTGCTATACAGCACCCGACCACGGGTTCTGGCCAGCCAATCAGTGTAATGCCAGCAGCCAACATGGCTGCTGGCATTACACCGATGTCAGAGCCTCCCTGCACGTTTATTGGCTGCGCAGCAGCCGCAAAACGTGCGGGGAGGAGACCCGAACATGGCGGGCGAGCACATGCGGTACTCGTACGAGTACCGCCATGTGCCGAGCAGAGCGATGCTCGAGCCGATCCGAGCATCGGCCGAGCATGCTCGCTCAACACTACTATTAATCAAAGGCAACCCCACGCTTATCTATAGCTATCTATATATATATATATGTGTGTGTGTGCATATATATATGTGTGTGTGTGTGTGTGTATATATGTATGTATATGATGTGTGCATTTGTGTGTGCATAAGTGTGTGTGAGGTATGTCTATGTTTGTGTGTATGTATATATCTGTATGTGCGTGTGTACATGTGTATGCATGTGTTTATGTGTCTATGTCATGAGTCTTTGAGTGTGTGAGGGTGTGTTTGTGTATGAATATATCTGTTGTGTGTGAGTGAGTGTATACTGTACATCTGTTTATGTGTGTGTGTGTGTTTATATGTGAGTAGGTGTGTGTTTGTCTCTGTGGATGTGTGTATGTATCCATGCATTTATGTGCATGTGCATGTATGTATTTATGTGTCTATGTGTGTGCATGTTTTTGTGTGTTTTGTCTAGAACATTAATATTCTCAAAATCTGGCAAAGTGACTTTGTATGAATGATTATCAGTAAAGGATGCACTGGGTACCTGTATATGATAACTATTTTTCTTTATTAGGTTACAGTGCTTACTAGAAGGAAAGGATGCACTGGGTACCTGTATATGATAACTATTTTTCTTTATTAGGTTACAGTGCTTACTAGAAGGAAAGGATGCACTGGGTACCTGTATATGATAACTATTTTTCTCTATTAGGTTATAGTGCTTACTAGAAGGAAAGGATGCACTCGGTACCTGTATATGATAACTATTTTTCTCTATTAGGTTATAGTGCTTACTAGAAGGAAAGGATGCACTGGGTACCTGTATATGATAACTATTTTTCTCTATTAGGTTATAGTGCTTACTAGAAGGAAAGGATGCACTGGGTACCTGTATATGATAACTATTTTTCTCTATTAGGTTATAGTGCTTACTAGAAGGAAAGGATGCACTGGGTACCTGTATACGATAACTATTTTTCTTTATTAGGTTACAGTGCTTACTAGAAGGAAAGGATGCACTGGGTACCTGTATATGATAACTATTTTTCTCTATTAGGTTACAGTGCTTACTAGAAGGAAAGGATGCACTGGGTACCTGTATATGATAACTATTTTTCTTTATTAGGTTACAGTGCTTACTAGAAGGAAAGGATGCACTGGGTACCTGTATATGATAACTATTTTTCTCTATTAGGTTATAGTGCTTACTAGAAGGAAAGGATGCACTGGGTACCTGTATACGATAACTATTTTTCTTTATTAGGTTACAGTGCTTACTAGAAGGAAAGGATGCACTGGGTACCTGTATATGATAACTATTTTTCTCTATTCGGTTATAGTGCTTACTAGAAGGAAAGGATGCACTCGGTACCTGTATATGATAACTATTTTTCTCTATTAGGTTACAGTGCTTACTAGAAGGAAAGGATGCACTAGGTACCTGTATATGATAACTATTTTTCTCTATTAGGTTATAGTGCTTACTAGAAGGAAAGGATGCACTGGGTACCTGTATATGATAACTATTTTTCTCTATTAGGTTATAGTGCTTACTAGAAGGAAAGGATGCACTGGGTACCTGTATATGATAACTATTTTTCTTTATTAGGTTACAGTGCTTACTAGAAGGAAAGGATGCACTGGGTACCTGTATACGATAACTATTTTTCTTTATTAGGTTACAGTGCTTACTAGAAGGAAAGGATGCACTGGGTACCTGTATATGATAACTACTTTACTAGGAGACAAATCATACAGGAAATAAAACTGCGCTGTTTGAAAAAAGGGAATGGTAAAACTCTCTGGAAAGGTCTTATTTTGCATGAATCAGATTGTTTCATAATTCATAAGACTTGTTTTATGAAAATTGGCATTTCATAGGTTGCACAGTGTTTCAACTATTAGGAATGCAGGAGAAGTGATCATCCAATGTCTGGCATGCAAAGGGTTAATCAGCCACTAGGTCACACCTTCTCACAGCAAACAAGAGGCACTCATAAACCTGGAGGGATCATAAGGGGCACGAGCTGTTCTCAGTTTTTAACAGGTGCCAAATAAAAACTGTTAGTAATGCCCTACAAGAGAGATCAATGCTTAGAAATAAATTATATAGAAGTACCTGACTGCTGTGTGAAGGACACTTACGTAGGCAATTAATTCTGTTAAACAGAATAAGAGGCACTTATTACTAGGGCATTGTACGTCTATAAAGTCAAGGTCCCAAGAACCTCTTAGCCACACCCATAATAGCCACACACCTTCTCCTCACATGACCTGACCCCAGGCCAATCCTCCATTATCTGTCACAGAAAATACCCTTTTTGGCACTCCAGCAGTTAGAGACTACAACTCCCATCATCTCTATCATTAGCCAATGTTGTAGTCCCCAACAGCTGGATTGCCACTGGTTGCCAACCCTGGTCTATAACATACAAGCACCAACAAACCTCTTAGCCTTTTGCCTGCTAGAGAGGTATTAATAAACTCATTGCTTCTCAGTGCTCTGGAGACCTCTCTAGCATCCATGGGGTTAAATAAGGGCAAGTAAAGGGGATGTGCAAATTGGTAAATAAACTGGCAACCCTAAGCCAGCTGTGTGTGTGTGTGTCTGGAGCATAGATGCTGGGATTGCCCTGTCCACATCCACAGCTCAGAATATGGGTGAGGAAAGCACAACTGAATTGCCCCTCAGAGTGTGGCATCTAGAAGAAGGCTGGGCAACAGCAGCAAGCTTTAAAAATTACACCCACCCATGTCAACATCAAGTTCCACTATAAAATAAATCTTGGCAGCAACACTAGACTAGTGCTCTAGAACTGTACTGCAGGACATGAAGTTGGGTAGATTACTGTGAGCATGGTAGTGGATTTGTGGTGGAAACCAGGGAGAAGAAGACCGGGACTGGGCAAATGGATTTTGATTTTATGATACAATACAAATATCAGTTTCCTTCAGTCATCTCTGGGTTGTAATTACCTCTGAACCATATCAGTATAAATCTGCCTCATCCATTCCTAATGCAGAATGTCTGTAAACATATATCTATTGTTAGTCCAGTGGTGTAGAGGCCAACTTAATGAGTATTGCATTATGTATTATGCAAATAAACTAATGCCTTTTTTATTTGACTAACATTCAATTATATGGAGACAAGCTTTCAAGAGTGATGCTCCCTTTATCAAGTCTAAAGCATACCGGTTATAAGAGAAAGAAAAATGCAACATGTGTATATGTCATGTAGAGGAAAGTGTAAAACTGATAAGTAATGAATCCTCTGACAGGAATGAGAGGGGAGGAGGAGGGGGGAGTATGAGAGACAGTGAGAGACAGACACAACTACTGTGCATAGATATAAGTAGGAAACTATTATGGTAAACATGTACCAGAACAAAATAAATAGAGGAAAATATTCTATAAAATTTTGGAAATGTCCAGTGTGTTTGGTGTCGAAAAAACTGGTCATCTTAAAGGGATAGTAAAGTTTCATAATAAAAGCAGCTCTAATTAATCATCATAGTATTTGGACTTTGGAGAATGTTATTTCAATTCTGTCAGAGTTGTAGTTCAGGAGTAATTCAATGACAAAGTATCCCCCTCCCGCCCCTTTTACTGATGTAACACTGCTCAGCCAGAGCAGAAGGGAGGTGCCCAGGTAGATTGCAGAGAGGGACAATCTTCAATTAAGATAAGGGAAAAACCTGAAAAACTTGTCAAGGGGGGCAGGGATTTCATTGTTTTCATAGGAAGAAGATTGTCCCCTGCTGTTATCTGTCTGGTCTATGGACTGGATTCCACATCTGAGAAGAGATGGCTTACACTAGGTAAAAGGGGCGGGAGGGGAAACTTTGCTTGTGAATATCTCTCAAACCATAAAGGTTTGAGACATAAGACTTATATTGTTCTTCATGTTTTTTTAATGCCTACAAAATAAAATAAAGATAAAATGAAGTATTACTATCCCTTTAATTTCAAATGTCTTTCTTTCCTGTGTATTTTTTAAAGTTCCCTCTAAGTATTTTGATTTTAAGGATGGAGTGGTTTCTCTGGGTAAACTGATGACCGACTGGGGTATGGTTCTTTGTTTTATAGTATTTCTCTATAATTTGTCTGTGTGTATTCTTCCTTAGTTTTAGTGGTAGGCCTGTTTCACCAATGTAACATCCAGATTCACAGTCAGTGCATTGTATCAAATATATATACATCAATCATCATCTCCAGCCATTGTCAATCAAATGAAGCTCTGTGCATATGTGTGTATGTGTGTGTGTGTGTGTGTGTGTATGTGTGTGTATATGTGTGTGTGTGTGTGTATGTGTGTGTATATGTGTGTATGTGTTTGTGTATATGTGTGTGTGTATATGTGTGTATGTGTGTATGTGTTTGTTTATATGTGTGTGTGTATATGTGTGTATGTGTGTGTGTGTGTGTGTATGTGTGTATATGTGTGTGTGTGTGTGTGTGTGTATGTGTGTGTGTATATGTGTGTGTGTGTGTGTGTGTGTGTGTGTGTGTGTGTGTGTATCTGTGTGTTGATGCTGATATATGAAAATGTGCTGGAGAAATGTTGCAGCAAACCACCCGTGACTTGCGGAACAAGTAAAAATTAACACATTTCCCATTTATTCAAAGAGATACTAATGCTTAACATTGAAAAAAATGTTTAAGTTTCAGGGTTTATCCTCCTGAGTAAAACAAATGAACTCCCACCTTTGTGAGACATCGTATTTGAAAGTTATTGAAGCTCAAACTTCGAATTTTTTGTGCAGTACCTCCATGACCTGAAATTTTACAGTGATGCTGTTGTTACAGCATCCTCTGGAGGTTGATGGTGACTGCCCATATCTTTCCAAGACTGTATCAACTGAGCCACCATGAAAACAATATGCCATTGTAGGCACAAAACTCAAGTTTGAGCCACAATAACTTATGAACAAATATCTCTCAGCAGTGAGCGTATTCATGTTTTACTCAGTAGGATGATCCCTGAACTCCAGGGTTTAAAGCAAACTGGAGCAATCTGGGGGCAAACCATCTGCACCATACAGGAAAAATAAATATTCTCACTGACGTAAATGAGCTGTTTAACCCCTGGAATGCTGGAGAGGTGTTCAATGCAATGCTTTGATATGTGTTGAGGTACTCTCTATCATTCAGTGTGTTAAAGGGACAGTAATGTCCCATAAATAATGCTTTAAGTTTTGTAGAGGACAAAAAAATAAACTCTATGGAACAAATCTTATCTCTCAAACCGCTATGGTTTGAGAGATATTCGCATTGAAAGTTCACCCCTCCCTCCCCTTCTCCTGATGTCAGCTGTAAAGCTGACAGCAGGAGATTCAAGTCGGCCAACTTGAGGAGGCTCTTCAGCAGAGCCGAAATTGCGTTATTTAAAAATAAGTACTTCATCACAACAGTCTACAAAGTGTGCTTGCAAACCAGGCACACTTTACAGACCTTTCCAATTAAGTAATTATTTTCCAATAATGCGAATTCTGCACTGCGGCAGACCCACCGGCTGGTCCCCGGACGGGATCTCCCACTGTCAGTACAGAGCTGACATCAGGAGAAGGGAGGGGGGAACTTTAAATGCTGTGATAGCTAGGAACAAACTGTTCTTAAACACGGACAAAACTGTCACAATGATATTTGGCACAAAGCACAAACTGCGAAATCTCGGCAATACCCACCTATCCATTGTAACGGAGTCTAATTGTAAATTGGTCCCAATGGACTCCTACAAATATCTTAGTATGTGGCTTGACCCCAACCTCACTTTTGGCCATCATATTGACAAATGAACCTCCAAGCTTTATCCCAAAATCAGTACTCTTTTTAGACACAAATCATGTTTAAGTTCCTGGTTAGAAAACGTATTGTACAACTGATGTTGCTGCCAGTCATAGACTATGGTGATGTAGTTTATGCACCAGCGCCAGAAATCCATCTTAGTGAAATTGACACCCTGTATAATTCATTATGCCACTTTAGCCCCCAATGTAATTACCATACCTGGGAACTTCCAGTTGAGGTCTACCCGGAGGGGAGTCCTCTGGTGCAGCAGGGGGTGACAATAATGACGCGAATCGCATCAAAAAGGGGCTTAAAGGTGTCACACAGGAGGCTGGGGAAGGAGGAACTCTGGGAGAAACAGCAGATGTGGGCAGAGTTTCAATAGAATCTCCCAATATCCGGAGGAATCAGCTTCTGCCCCAGAAACCCGGTAAAGCTCTGTCAAAACTGAAGTCTCCGGGGCAAATCCGGAGAGTTCCCAGGTATGGTAATTACGCTACTCATCACTGTGATGTGCTAAAAGAACTAAATTGGTTAACACTCAAATCTAGAGGTGCCCTTCACCTTTCTTGCTTAGTACACAACCACTTCTCTGGAAAACTACCACACTACCTGAGCAGTATGATCACTCCTGCTCTCCATATTAACTATAACCTCCACTCCACTGCTAACAACTCACTGACTATTCCACACTACCTGAGCAGTATGATCACTCCAGATCTCCATATTAACTATAACCTCCAATCCACTGCTAACAACTCACTGACTATTCCACACTACCTGAGCAGTATGATCACTCCAGCTCTCCATACTAACTATAACCTCCGCTCCACTGCTAACAACTCACTGACTATTCCACACTAACTGAGTAGTATTATCACTCCAGCTCTCCATACTAACTATAACCTCCACTCTACTGCTAACAACTCACTGACTATTCCACACTACCTGAGCAGTATGATAACTCCAGATCTCCATACTAACTATAACCTCCGCTCCACTACTAACAACTCACTGACTATTCCACACTACCTGAGCAGTACGATCACTCCTGCTCTCCATACTAACTATAACCTCCACTCCACTCCTAACAACTCACTGACTATTCCACACTAACTGAGTAGTATTATCACTCCAGCTCTCCATACTAACTATAACCTCCACTCCACTGCTAACAACTCACTGACTATTCTACACTACCTGAGCAGTATGATCACTCCAGCTCTCCATACTAACTATAACCTCCGCTCCACTGCTAACAACTCACTGACTATTCCACACTACCTGAGCAGTATGATCACTCCAGCTCTCCATACTAACTTTAACCTCCACTACTAACAACTCACTGACTATTCCACACTACCTGAGCAGTATGATCACTCCAGCTTTCCATACTAATTATAACCTCCACTCCACTACTAACAACTCACTGACTATTCCACACTATTCCCAAGGAGATCCATTACTCCCTAGGCCATCCATTACCCACCTAGGCCATGCAGTAACCCCCTCCAGGCCATGCAGTAGCCCCCATGACATTCAGTACCTGCCCCTTCCACATTCCCCCCATATCTCCACATTGCCCCTCAATCTCCACAATTTCCCTTCCACAATGCCCCTCAATCTCCATATTGCCCCCATATCTTCACAATGTCCCTTCCACAATGCCCCTCAATCTTCACATTGTCCCTTCCACATTGCCCCCATATCTTCACAATGTCCCATCCACATTGCCCCCTTATCTTCACAATGCCCCTCAGTCTCCACAATATCCCTTCCACAATGCCCCTCAATCATCACATTGCCCCCATCTCTACAATGCCCCTCAATCTCCACAATATCCCTTCCACAATGCCCCTCAATCATCACATTGTCCCCCATCTCCACAATGCCCCTCAATCTCCACAATGTCCCCAGTTCAGTTCCACATTGCCAGCATATAGTCACAATGTCCCTTCCACATTGCCCCTCAATCTCTACATTGCCCCCATACATATATTAACAATGCCCCTACCTCGAGTCCCTGGTGGTCTAGTTGTGTGGCAACATAAGTGATCTGTGCCTCCTCTGGCACAGAGGTGAAGCTCCCGCGCTGTTTTCATTAATACAGAGCGCTGGGAGATGATGTAATCTCCCAGCGCTCTGTATTACTACAGCGCTGGTGAACAGTTGATGCGATCAAGTGGCAAAGGGGTGATGAGCCTGGTCGTGCAACCCCTATTGTTATGCCACACCACATCACGGAGCGGTGCGCCTGCAGCGGGCCCCTACACAGCGGGCAATGGGCAGGCAAATAAACGGAAGAGGGGACTAGGGGAGACATTTTCATGGCTGGTGGCGGCGGGCCCTTTTCAGTCGCGGGCCCTCGGTCCGTGACCGAATTGCCCGATGGTCAGTCCGCCCCTGCTCCTGCTCTCCATACTAACTATAACCTCCGCTCCTCTGCTAACAACTCACTGACTATTCCACACTACCTGAGCAGTATGATCACTCCAGATCTCCATACTAACTATAACCTCCACTCCACTGCTAACAACACACTGACTATTCCACACTACCTGAGTAGTATGATCACTCCAGATCTCCACACTAACTATAACCTCCACTGCTAACAACTCACTGACTGTTCCACACTACCTGAGCAGTACCACTCACTCCTGCTCTCCATACTAACTATAACCTCTGCTCCACTACTAACAACTCACTGACTATTCCACACTACCTGAGCAGTATGATCACTCCAGCTGTCCATACTAACTATAACCTCCACTCCACTTCTAACAACTCACTGACTATTCCACACTACCTGAGCAGTATGCTCAATCCTGCTCTCCATACTAACTATAACCTCTGCTCCACTACTAACAACTCACTGACTATTCCACACTACCTGAGCAGTATGATCACTCCAGCTCTCCATACTAACTATAACCTCCACTCCACTGGTAACAACTCACTGACTATTCCACACTACCTGAGTAGTATGATCACTCCAGCTCTCCATACTAACTATAACCTCCGCTCCACTGCTAACAACTCACTGACTATTTCACACTACCTGAGCAGTATGATCACTCCTGCTCTCCATATTAACTATAACCTCCGCTCCTCTGCTAACAACTCACTGACTATTCCACACTACCTGAGCAGTATGATCACTCCAGCTCTCCATACTAACTATAACCTCCGCTCCACTGCTAACAACTCACTGACTATTCCACACTACCTGAGCAGTATGATCACTCCAGCTCTCCATACTAACTATAACCTCCGCTCCACTGCTAACAACTCACTGACTATTCCACACTACCTGAGCAGTATGATCACTCCTGCTCTCCATATTAACTATAACCTCCGCTCCTCTGCTAACAACTCACTGACTATTCCACACTACCTGAGCAGTATGCTCACTACAGCTCTTCATACTAACTATAACCTCCACTGCTAACAACTCACTGACTATTCCACACTACCTGAGCAGTATGATCACTCCAGATCTCCATACTAACTATAACCTCCACTCCACTGCTAACAACTCACTGACTATTCCACACTACCTGAGCAGTATGATCACTCCAGATCTCCATACTAACTATAACCTCCACTCCACTGCTAACAACTCACTGACTATTCCACACTACCTGAGCAGTATGATCACTACAGATCTCCATACTAACTATAACCTCCACTGCTAACAACTCACTGACTATTCCACACTACCTGAGTAGTATGATCACTCCAGCTCTCCATACTAACTATAACCTCCGCTCCACTGCTAACAACTCACTGACTATTCCACACTACCTGAGCAGTATGATCACTCCTGCTCTCCATACTAACTATAACCTCCGCTCCTCTGCTAACAACTCACTGACTATTCCACACTACCTGAGCAGTATGATCACTCCAGCTCTCCATACTAACTATAACCTCCGCTCCACTGCTAACAACTCACTGACTATTCCACACTACCTGAGCAGTATGATCACTCCAGCTCTCCATACTAACTATAACCTCCGCTCCACTGCTAACAACTCACTGACTATTCCACACTACCTGAGCAGTATGATCACTCCTGCTCTCCATACTATCTATAACCTCCACTCCACTGCTAACAACTCACTGACTATTCCACACTACCTGAGCAGTATGATCACTCCTGCTCTCCATACTATCTATAACCTCCACTCCACTGCTAACAACTCACTGACTATTCCGCACTACCTGAGCAGTATGATCACTCCTGCTCTCCATACTATCTATAACCTCCACTCCACTGCTAACAACTCACTGACTATTCCACACTACCTGAGCAGTATGCTCACTACAGCTCTTCATACTAACTATAACCTCCACTGCTAACAACTCACTGACTATTCCACACTACCTGAGCAGTATGATCACTCCAGATCTCCATACTAACTATAACCTCCACTCCACTGCTAACAACTCACTGACTATTCCACACTACCTGAGCAGTATGATCACTCCAGATCTCCATACTAACTATAACCTCCACTCCACTGCTAACAACTTACTGACTATTCCACACTACCTGAGCAGTATGATCACTACAGATCTCCATACTAACTATAACCTCCACTGCTAACAACTCACTGACTATTCCACACTACCTGAGTAGTATGATCACTCCAGCTCTCCATTCTAACTATAACCTCCGCTCCACTGCTAACAACTCACTGACTATTCCACACTACCTGAGCAGTATGATCATTCCAGCTCTCCATACTAACTATAACCTCCGCTCCACTGCTAACAACTCACTGACTATTCCACACTACCTGAGCAGTATGATCACTCCAGCTCTCCATACTAACTATAACCTCCGCTCCACTGCTAACAACTCACTGACTATTCCACACTACCTGAGCAGTATGATCACTCCTGCTCTCCATACTATCTATAACCTCCACTCCACTGCTAACAACTCACTGACTATTCCACACTACCTGAGCAGTATGATCACTCCTGCTCTCCATACTATCTATAACCTCCACTCCACTGCTAACAACTCACTGACTATTCCACACTACCTGAGCAGTATGATCACTCCTGCTCTCCATACTATCTATAACCTCCACTCCACTGCTAACAACTCACTGACTATTCCGCACTACCTGAGCAGTATGATCACTACAGCTCTTCATACTAACTATAACCTCCACTGCTAACAACTCACTGACTATTCCACACTACCTGAGCAGTATGATCACTCCAGCTCTCCATACTAACTATAACCTCCCCTCCACTGCTAACAACTCACTGACTATTCCACACTACCTGAGCAGTATGATCACTCCAGATCTCCATACTAACTATAACCTCCACTCCACTGCTAACAACTCACTGACTATTCCACACTACCTGAGCAGTATGATCACTCCAGATCTCCATACTAACTATAACCTCCACTCCACTGCTAACAACTCACTGACTATTCCACACTACCTGAGCAGTATGATCACTACCATCTCCATACTAACTATAACCTCCGCTCCACTGCTAACAACTCACTGACTATTCCACACTACCTGAGCAGTATGCTCACTACAGCTCTCCATACTAACTATAACCTCCGCTCCACTGCTAACAACTCACTGACTATTCCACACTACCTGAGCAGTATGATCACTACAGATCTCCATACTAACTATAACCTCCACTACTAACAACTCACTGACTATTCCACACTACCTGAGCAGTATGATCACTCCTGCTCTCCATACTAACTATAACCTCCACTACTAACAACTCACTGACTATTCCACACTACCTGAGCAGTATGATCACTACAGATCTCTATACTAACTATAACCTCCACTCCACTGCTAACAACTCACTGACTATTCCACACTACCTGAGCAGTATGATCACTCCAGATCTCCATACTAACTATAACCTCCACTGCTAACAACTCACTGACTATTCCACACTACCTGAGCAGTATGATCACTACAGATCTCCATACTAACTATAACCTCCACTACTAACAACTCACTGACTATTCCACATTACCTGAGCAGTATGATCACTACAGATCTCCATACTAACTATAACCTCCGCTCCACTGCTAACAACTCACTGACTATTCCACACTACCTGAGCAGTATGATCACTCCTGCTCTCCATACTAACTATAATAACCTCCGCTCCACTGCTAACAACTCACTGACTATTCCACACTACCTGAGCAGTATGATCACTACAGATCTCCATACTAACTATAACCTCCACTACTAACAACACACTGACTATTCCACACTACCTGAATAGTATGATCACTCCAGATCTCCATACTAACTATAACCTCCACTGCTAACAACTCACTGACTATTCCACACTACCTGAGCAGTATGATCACTACAGATCTCCATACTAACTATAACCTCCACTACTAACAACTCACTGACTATTCCACACTACCTGAGCAGTATGATCACTCCAGATCTCCATACTAACTATAACCTCCGCTCCACTGCTAACAACTCACTGACTATTCCACACTACCTGAGCAGTATGATCACTCCTGCTCTCCATACTATCTATAACCTCCACTCCACTGCTAACAACTCACTGACTATTCCACACTACCTGAGCAGTATGATCACTCCTGCTCTCCATACTATCTATAACCTCCACTCCACTGCTAACAACTCACTGACTATTCCGCACTACCTGAGCAGTATGATCACTCCTGCTCTCCATACTATCTATAACCTCCACTCCACTGCTAACAACTCACTGACTATTCCACACTACCTGAGCAGTATGCTCACTACAGCTCTTCATACTAACTATAACCTCCACTGCTAACAACTCACTGACTATTCCACACTACCTGAGCAGTATGATCACTCCAGATCTCCATACTAACTATAACCTCCACTCCACTGCTAACAACTCACTGACTATTCCACACTACCTGAGCAGTATGATCACTCCAGATCTCCATACTAACTATAACCTCCACTCCACTGCTAACAACTTACTGACTATTCCACACTACCTGAGCAGTATGATCACTACAGATCTCCATACTAACTATAACCTCCACTGCTAACAACTCACTGACTATTCCACACTACCTGAGTAGTATGATCACTCCAGCTCTCCATTCTAACTATAACCTCCGCTCCACTGCTAACAACTCACTGACTATTCCACACTACCTGAGCAGTATGATCATTCCAGCTCTCCATACTAACTATAACCTCCGCTCCACTGCTAACAACTCACTGACTATTCCACACTACCTGAGCAGTATGATCACTCCAGCTCTCCATACTAACTATAACCTCCGCTCCACTGCTAACAACTCACTGACTATTCCACACTACCTGAGCAGTATGATCACTCCTGCTCTCCATACTATCTATAACCTCCACTCCACTGCTAACAACTCACTGACTATTCCACACTACCTGAGCAGTATGATCACTCCTGCTCTCCATACTATCTATAACCTCCACTCCACTGCTAACAACTCACTGACTATTCCGCACTACCTGAGCAGTATGATCACTCCTGCTCTCCATACTATCTATAACCTCCACTCCACTGCTAACAACTCACTGACTATTCCGCACTACCTGAGCAGTATGATCACTACAGCTCTTCATACTAACTATAACCTCCACTGCTAACAACTCACTGACTATTCCACACTACCTGAGCAGTATGATCACTCCAGCTCTCCATACTAACTATAACCTCCCCTCCACTGCTAACAACTCACTGACTATTCCACACTACCTGAGCAGTATGATCACTCCAGATCTCCATACTAACTATAACCTCCACTCCACTGCTAACAACTCACTGACTATTCCACACTACCTGAGCAGTATGATCACTCCAGATCTCCATACTAACTATAACCTCCACTCCACTGCTAACAACTCACTGACTATTCCACACTACCTGAGCAGTATGATCACTACACATCTCCATACTAACTATAACCTCCGCTCCACTGCTAACAACTCACTGACTATTCCACACTACCTGAGCAGTATGATCACTACAGATCTCCATACTAACTATAACCTCCACTACTAACAACTCACTGACTATTCCACACTACCTGAGCAGTATGATCACTCCTGCTCTCCATACTAACTATAACCTCCACTACTAACAACTCACTGACTATTCCACACTACCTGAGCAGTATGATCACTACAGATCTCTATACTAACTATAACCTCCACTCCACTGCTAACAACTCACTGACTATTCCACACTACCTGAGCAGTATGATCACTCCAGATCTCCATACTAACTATAACCTCCACTGCTAACAACTCACTGACTATTCCACACTACCTGAGCAGTATGATCACTACAGATCTCCATACTAACTATAACCTCCACTACTAACAACTCACTGACTATTCCACATTACCTGAGCAGTATGATCACTACAGATCTCCATACTAACTATAACCTCCGCTCCACTGCTAACAACTCACTGACTATTCCACACTACCTGAGCAGTATGATCACTCCTGCTCTCCATACTAACTATAATAACCTCCGCTCCACTGCTAACAACTCACTGACTATTCCACACTACCTGAGCAGTATGATCACTACAGATCTCCATACTAACTATAACCTCCACTACTAACAACACACTGACTATTCCACACTACCTGAATAGTATGATCACTCCAGATCTCCATACTAACTATAACCTCCACTGCTAACAACTCACTGACTATTCCACACTACCTGAGCAGTATGATCACTACAGATCTCCATACTAACTATAACCTCCACTACTAACAACTCACTGACTATTCCACACTACCTGAGCAGTATGATCACTCCAGATCTCCATACTAACTATAACCTCCGCTCCACTGCTAACAACTCACTGACTATTCCACACTACCTGAGCAGTATGATCACTCCTGCTCTCCATACTATCTATAACCTCCACTCCACTGCTAACAACTCACTGACTATTCCACACTACCTGAGCAGTATGATCACTCCTGCTCTCCATACTATCTATAACCTCTACTCCACTGCTAACAACTCACTGACTATTCCACACTACCTGAGCAGTATGATCACTCCAGCCCTCCATACTAACTATAACCTCCGCTCCACTACTAACAACTCACTGACTATTCCACACTACCTGAGCAGTATGCTCACTCCAGATCTCCATACTAACTATAACCTCCACTGCTAACAACTCACTGACTATTCCACACTACCTGAGCAGTATGATCACTCCAGCCCTCCATACTAACTATAACCTCCACTCCACTGCTAACAACTCACTGACTATTCCACACTACCTGAGCAGTATGATCACTCCAGCTCTCCATACTAACTATAACCTCCACTACTAACAACTCACTGACTATTCCACACTACCTGAGCAGTATGATCACTCCAGCTCTCCATACTAACTATAACCTCCGCTCCACTGCTAACAACTCACTGACTATTCCACACTACCTGAGCAGTATGATCACTCCAGATCTCCATACTAACTATAACCTCCGCTCCACTGCTAACAACTCACTGACTATTCCACAATACAAAAAAGAAACAGGACGATCTGCCTTCTTCTTCAGAGCTCCAAATGCCTGGAACAATCTGCCTGAAACAATCAGATCTGCTCCTAGTGTAAAATCCTTAAAAGTAAATGCTTCTTTATATATAAAAACAGTGTGTAACTGTATATAATTTTAATATTCCATATGTATGTATATTTATATGTGTATGTATGTATATATAATTGCATGTAATATATAATGTTTCTCAGTTTGTGTAAATGTGTAACCCTTTACTGAAAACTATCCAGGACATACTTGAAATCTCAATGTATTCTTCCTGGTTAAACTGGTAAGTGTCTATTTTAATTTACTTGAAAATGATACATAAAGTACAAACTGAAATTTACAAATATATTAAACTATTTTAGAAGAAAATAAATCTAATTACAATGATTACAGATTTAAATAAAACTGTTCTCTAAACAAATAATTAGAAACAACATTAAAAAAGATATCAAAATGTACAAATAAATGGCAGTTAGACTAAAAAGCCATTTCTAGTTTTATATTGTCATTTGAAAATTGCTCTCAAAATATCAGCATTATAGCACATCTTATTTCAATTTCTAAAAAGATGTCATATATTGAAAGGCGTCCAATGTATTGCGCTACAAGGCACTGTGGGCTAGATTCTATTACAGGTGCTATTTTTATCACTGCTTTTATCTCCAATTTTCCCCCAAATATTTGATAAAATAGGTTTTACATTTATCACCTGCAATAGAATCCATCGCTTATTGAAGAATAAGCAATGGCTAGATAGAATCCGAAAGTTGCTGAAGGGGTGATTGGTTAATGCGCAGAGAAATCCTCTGATTTTCCATTCACTCCTTGATGAATCCGGCCTGAGTTTGTTATTTCAACCTATTAATAGGTCCTGCTTTTATTATTGTAGACATTCAACTTCCAGTTGTTTATTACAACTTTGATAAGAATTTAAAATATCCTTTTTGAGGTTGTTTACGAGTTTAACATTATTCTACAGGTGTATTCATTGTGGTTCCTATTGTCTGCTTTGTGACTCTTTACAGCAACATTTAGGAATAAATAGATTTCTTTTTTAACTCAACCAATAGGAATGAGGGGAGGGATATTTAAATGCATGTATGTGCTGCTCTGTCTCTGTATTTTACTTACAGCCATCAGAATGAAAAAGCAGTCTTAGGTCTACAAAACCTTTTCGTTTTTTGACTGGCTTTTTATTATTAGTTTTTTTAAATATTCTGTATAATATTGTGATAAGGAAAAATATTATTGTGATACGGAAGGATACATTTTCTTACAAGACTTGGAGCAGCGCTTGTCCATTCCTCAACATGGCTGGGAAACCTGAGCAGAGGCAGGCTAATTCTCTCTGCAAGCAATTGCTGTTGGTAGATGGTATATGCTAACTGACAGTCAGCTTGTTTGTGAGTATATTTAACCATATTTAGTATACTCATTAAGTGTGTTTAAGGCACTATTTGGAACCCTCTGTCTGTGTTTTCTTCAACCTCACTCTCAGAGTGACATGCAGTGTATTGCGTTGCAATACATTTGATATTTTGCTGACATTTGAAAGGTTAAAGACAACTTTCATGAACATCAGATTTAATCAGGCCTTGGGTTTGGCTGGCTGTACAAAGATTCTAGGTGGAGTCATACAGACATCTTCATTTAACCCTTTGAGTGCCAGAGAGGTATCCAACGCTTTGCAACTTGGTAGATTGTAAAAAATTTCTAAATAAATAAATAAATACCGTATGGTAAAGTGTACTAATTACTGTACCCATATGGTACCAGTGACATATAATATGCCAATTAAGCTTTTCAGGGAAATTTCATATACTAATGAAGCCTTTTCATTGACAATTCATATGCTAAATAAGCTATGTGCTAGACCAGGAGACTTTCACTTTCACTCCCCCCAAGGAAAAAAAAAAAAATCAAGGAGACAAGTACACTTTAACATACCATTTGACTTCCTCAGACAATTTACATAATGGTCATGTCTGCAACATTTTTAACAATAAACTTTAAATTAGCATATTTGTATTGTGCAATAAAGATTATCTAAATATAATGATTTAAGATTTTGATTTTACTTGTTTCTAACTCATCCAATACAAAGCCACCAATATTTCGGGGAAAGGGATGTCAGTTACTTTTTACTTCATGGTATCCCTAACGCAACCTGGGCCTAGATGCAGTAAAGGTCGAAGTGGGCTACGAATGTTGATTTTCTGCCGGACCAGTGTCATAGGCACATCCACAGTATTAACCAAATTATCTACAACATTACATCACCAGCACTTCGAAAAAAATAGTTTTTATTTAAATACATTCTTAAATGTATTAAAAACAAATATCAGACCACAAGGGGGTATCATGACCCCTCATGACACCCCCCTATCATGGGGACAACAATTGCCCGTTTATTAACCCCATCGCGACATCTGACTTACCAGGTACGTCACGCAAAAAGGTCACTTAGTGACAGAGGATGTACCTGGTAAGTCATGGAAGTCAGTCGTTAAAATGGCTTAAAAAAAAAAAAACATCGTTAAGTGCCGGCCGCGTACGCACGCGGCCGGTCACTAAGGGGTTAAATAAAGCACATATAACCTATCTTTCACATAGGGTATATGTATGTTTTATGTTTTAAATACTACTTTCAGGCTACAAAGAGTAGCACCAGGAGCCCTCCTGATAGCCCCCCTATCATGGATCATCTATCCAAAAGGATAGATGATCCATGGGGTGACCCCAAAGGCATTTTCTGCCTTCTTGATGCTGCCGGCGGCTGTATAAGCCGCTTGAAGCATCAATCGCTTGTGTAGAATGAATAAACACTGTCACCGGGTTCATTCTTGGAAAGCACAGCGCTGCGCTCTCATCATTAAATCAGTCACCGGGGTCAGATGGGGTTTAAGCAATGTATTGCTTACCCCTCTGGCACTCAAAGGGTTAAAGTATTCATAGAAAATGTAGAGCAGCCCGAGCTGGTGTCCAAGGCACACTAAAGGGCCACAACACACTGGATGAGAATCATTGTCCAGGAGTGTAACTAAAGGTGCTGCAGAGGGTGACATTGTGATGGAATTCAGAATACAATGGTGCCTATCATCCCTGCACAGTCTTGTGACACCTTACAATCAGACCAGGTTCTGATCTTGGCTGGCAGCCTGTGACATCATCACACATGGCAGCTGTCAGCCAGTTCATTAACCCTTTGCATATGAAAAGGGTTCACTACTAGCATGTGTTTCAAAAATCATGATCCAGAATCTCACTGGTGCTGCAAACAAATTGCTGTTCCTCTGTCATGAGAAGACCTTCAGAGTTCCTCTGGTGGTGACTTGCACCTTGGGTCTGTGTCAGTGCCTGATTCAAACTTGCTAGGGGACTTGAACTAAGGTCTCAGTCAGCGTGCATTATTCACACATGCTCCAGACCTTGAATGTAGGGGGGCAGCTTCAGATTTCAGCCCAGGGGGCAGTAGAATCTAATTACCCTCTTTCTAACATCTATATGAAAATATATTGCTATGTTGCTCAGTATCATAGAAAAAAGGAAAACATCATGAGAGTAACGAGAACCTACTGCACCATCTCCATCACGTACACAAGTGCCAACACAAACATGGGTGCACTTGCCCCACCCAACACACTTGACCCCTCCACAGAAATATAGGGCCTGGGTGGGCTGGCCTGGAGGTCATATTATGGCCTTTCCCCCCACCCCTGGAAAAATTTCTATGGACGCCTATGAACACAGGCCTTGATTAAAGTTCCAGACCAAGTTTGAATCACATGTGGATCAGACCCAAGGTGCAATTCATCACTGATGGATGTCAGGAGATCTTCAAATGACAAGGAGAAGAGAGAGAAAAAGCAATTCGTTTACAGCACCTGTTAACACTTCCAAAACCATTGCTTTGCTATGCATTGGACATGTCCGTGTTGCTTAAAGGTCTAATGAAGAAAAGGGAATACCTGCACTATTTTTATTTTACTGGTTGCGACAGTGAGGCTGATATACGAAGAAAAAAAAATGGCACTATTCTTCTGGAAACCAAGGGCTGGATTCTACTGCAGGTGATAAACTGGAGTCTCCGGGGTAGATTTGGAGCATTCCTAGCTATGGCATTGAAGGGTTAAAAGCACTATTTCTAACTAAGGGAATTTTGAGGAATTTTTAATCGGTGCATTTGTTTTATTCCAGAGTTTATCAGCCATCAATGTTTGTGCATGTGATGATGTCAACAACAGTTAGCCAACATAGGAAACTCGTCTGATTGGAAGCTGTTGCGGGACTGTGCACCCCATTGACACTGAGCGATGTCTACTGTATAACTATTGAGTGGTGGAATTAATTCTACTATTCTGTGGTGGTTTTCTAAGCAAGATCATTTCAGGAACAAGTTGTTCTCTGCAGTCTATATTTAAACACCATATTCCTTCTGCATTTTCTAGTTGCCTTTTGTCTCATAATTTAATCATATTGTCTCATATTCCTGGTTTTACTTGTGTGCATATTAATTAGCTACTCGTACGTACTAGTTCTTTTTTTTTTTCAACAACTCAAGTTGCAATCACTTATTTCAATGTAGTAATTACGTTAATCACAAAGTTCTTCGAAATCAAGGGAAAAGTAAGGAGTACAATAAACACTAATTAAATGTTAGCATCTGTGAAACTCATGATGCAAATTAGTTCAAGTCCTCTTTTGCATCAAAGGCGTTACTCCTGTCAGTCTAATCAGAGATAAATAATATAAAATTGCCTATCATGTAAGATGTCTTATAATGGAGGATGATACTTGGCAATCAGAGATGAACAAGACTGAGGATGAGGTGCTAAGAATAACAGGGGGGGGAGATTCAATAAGCGGTGATAAAGTGGAGAGCACTTCTCCAGTTCCTATGTTATTCTATGGAGCCTATTCACTACGATCTCCAAATTTGAAGAAATCTTAGTGCGTAGTCTCCATAGAATAACATAGGAATTGGAGAAGTGATATCACTGGAGAAGTCATCTCCACTTTATCATATCTTTATCACCGCTTAGTAAATCTCCCCCCTGGAGTAATTCTAGACCAAACCAACTGTAGTATGGGAGGGGTGCAAGGAAAGATCACGGGGTCATTAACCCTTTGTTAATCCACTTGAATGCTCAAAAGGTCCACAACCTACCTACCCAGAGACCACCTCCACAAGATGCCCACTCCTGGTTTATAGTTAGCTGATTTACTTAAATGTTTATATACCCTCTACAGGATGTTATTAACCCCAGTGCCAGAGGGCTTTTAACACTTTGAGTGCCAAGGGGGTAGGCCCGGTACTCAAAGGATTAATGCATTACATAGTAACATCAGTGCTTATAATTTTAAGTCCTTTGCTACTAGCCAGACCTGAAAAGTTACTCGCCACTGCAAGCCATAACATACCCACCAGGACTGAATTTCTACTCGCCAGGGCTAACTTTTCACTCGCCATTGGCTAGTGGCGAGTGGAAATTTTGAGCCCTGGTAACATCGTAAATTAGACTTAAAAAAGACACAAACCCATCAAGTTTATTGCATTGGAGATTTCTCTAGCAACCAATGGGTTAAAGCTTTTTTTTTTGCCCTTGTTTATTATAGGCCAAGGGCATCTTCTGTGCCAGGGAATGTTGGAAGGGACTGGGGGTGTGGCCATGTAAGCAGTGGGGTGTGGTCATGGGTTGAGCTAAGGGCAACTAACATGCATCTCCTGGGGATTCCTGGGATGTAAATTCAGCCCTGAGAAAACAGTTAATTTCAACTGCAGTCCTTTGGCGTACTGTGTGTGAAGTTTTAAGGATATCCCTGATTATGCACAGAAGGACCAATCACAATGACCAAGCCACTGATATCCCTGCTTGATAAAGGGATAGTAATACTTAATTTTCTCAAGATAATATATTGTATATATTAAAGAAATAATTGAAACCATGTATGTATTTTTCCTATAACTTGCCTAGTTTACAAGTAATCTTGTTCTAACATTTACCCCTCCCACCCCTTTTAGGTACATCACCGCTCTAGGTCTGTGGCCTCTGGTCTGGGTACCGGACTGAAATAGGAGTGGATACCAAAGATGGTCTACAAAGTGGGCACGGTTTGAGGCAGTAGACCATCGTCATGAAGATTTCCTTGGTATCCCCTCCTATTTCGGCTCTCCAGATGCTTTGTCCAGTCCGCAGACCAGAATCAAAGTCTGACAGCTAGAGTGGTGACGTACCTAAAAGGGGCAGAAGGGGTAAACTTTATAACACAATTACTCATAAACTAGGCACAGCGGCATAACAATAGGGGTAGCAGGGGTCACACCTGTGACCTTGACCTGTCACTCCAGGGGCCCAGCCGCCCCCTGCAACCCCCCGCCTGACACCCGCAACATGCCGAGGTCTGTGCCTTCTTTGGCACAGACCTCTAGCAGCTTTGCTTCCTCTTCAGCACTTTCTCTAGTAATGCAGAGAGCTGGGGGATGAAATCATCTCCCAGCACTCTGCATTACTGAAGAGAGGACTGTACGGGAGCTACAGCAGCTACAGGTCTGTGCAGAAGGAGTCACAGACCTCTCCTGCCATGCCACTGGACCACCAGGGAGGTAGGAGATGGACACTGGGGCAATATCTGTGGAGGCAATGTGGAGACTGGGGTCAATTTCTGTGTAGGCAATGTAGAGACTGGGGGCAATGTCTGTGGAGGCAGAGTGGAGATTGGGGGCAATATCTGTGTAGGCAATATGGAGATTGGGGCAAGTGTGGAGAATGGAGGCAATGTGGAGGTGTAAAGTGAAGATGGCCAATGGAGGGAACAATGTGGTCGAGGGGGGGCAATATGGTCGAGGGCCCATGATAATTTTTCAGTATTACTATCCCTTTAAAGGCATAGTAATGTTTCATAATAAAAGCAGCTCTAATTAATCATCATAGTATTTGGACCTTGGAGAGTGTTATTTCAGTTCTGTCAGAGTTGAAGTTCAAGAGTAATTCAATTACAAAATATCCGTCTCCAGCCCCTTTTACTGATGTAACACTGCTCAGCCAGAGCAGAAGGGAGGTGCCCAGGTAGACTGCAGAGAGGGACAATTAAGATAAGGGAAAAACCTGAAAAACTTGTCAAGGGGGGCAGGGCCTTCATTGTTCTCATAGGAAGAAGACTGCCCCCTTCTGTTATCTGTCTGGTCTATGGACTGGATTCCACATCTGAGAAGAGATGGCTTACACTAGGTAAAAGGGACGGGAGGGGAAACTTTGGTTCTGAATATCTCTCAAACCATAAAGGTTTGAGAGATAAGACTTATATCGTTCTTCATGTTTTTTAATGCCTATAAAATAAAATAAAGATAAAACGAAGTATTACTATCTCTTTAACAGGTGGGTAACCTTGAAAACCTGCACTGTCAGTGTGCCTTAGGACTGACATTGAGGAGGCCCTTGTCTAAGATGATAGAAAGTGAGTCAGTTCTGTAAGCAAATAACAGTAAACACAAAAAAAAATAAATCATACTCACCAATTAGCATGATATGACTCATTCTAACATAAAGAGGCCTTAATGGGTGAATTAGCTTATGCTATGAATCAAGCAAAACATATGGGAATGATGAAAATGGTTATTACAAAGTAATTGTTGTTAATCTAATGAGTGCTTATAGTTAATCTAATGATAAAAGGTTGCATGCATGATTCTAGTAAGAATATGGAACTGTGCTCTATTCATATAACATGTATCTATCCCAGTGCCCATATTACCATTCAAAATAATTCACATAAAATAATGTGCTGAGATTCAAGTTCATGGTGAAAGCAACTTTTAGGGCAGGAGTAGTCAATTGTTGGACCCCAGCTTTACGGACTACAAATCCCATCATCCCCAATAAGCCATCAGCTGGCTGGTCAATGTGGGAATTGTAAGTCAAGCAATTGACCGCTTGGGTGACTGTCATTACAATGGTATTGTCAATGATGACAGCAGGAAGATGGAGGGTATTTAAAAATAATATAGGGTCTCGAGATTAAAGGAGCAGTAAACTTTTTTTATGAAAAAATATATATTGTAGGAATTTTCCTATTGAGTAAAATAAGGGTAAAATAAGGGTACTTCCACTGAGGAGAGATTTATATTCCCAGAGTTATTACAATTTAAAGTGTTAGTAATGTCTAAAAAAAACTTTTTTGCATTTAGAAGAGCTTAAAAAGCTGATCTAGATGCAAAAAAACGTATCTCTCAAACCGCTATGGTTTAAGAGATACGGGCGTTTAAAGTTTGATTTCTCCTGCTGACAGCTGTAAAGCTGTCAGCAGGAGATCCGTGTCAGTTGACACGGTGGCGCTTGAGAAGTGCAGCGATCTCGTTACTTACACGGAATCCCTTCATTGGAATGGTCTAAAACGTGTGCCTGAACACTAAGCACACATTTTAGACCATTCCAATTCAGGGATTCTGTGTAAGTAATGAGATCTCGGCACTTCTCAAGCGCCACCGTGTCGACCGACATGGATCTCCTGCTGACAGCTTTACAGCTGTCAGCAGGAGAAATCAAACTTTAAACATCCGTATCTCTTAAACCATAGCAGTTTGAGAGATACGTTTTTTTGCATCTAGATCAGCTTTTTAAGCTCTTCTAAATGCAAAAAAGTTTTTTATAGACATTACTAACACTTCTCCATAGAATGTGATAGAACTATCAGGAAGTAAACACACAGTAAATTCACTTCCTGGTTATTTAAACTGCTATAATTTTTGAATAAAACATCTGACAGCAGTGGGAGTGACCTTGTTTTATTCAGCAGGAAAAGCTCTATAAAATATTTTTTTCATAAAAAAAAGTTTACTGCTCCTTTAAGGGAGGCACCATTTGTTCCCTCCGCGAAGAAATTAACCCTTTGAATGCCAGAGGGTATTCATAAATGTACTGCTTCACAATGCGTTAGATACCCCTCTGCCTCTAAAAGAGTTAAACAGAAGTAATAACGTGCAGTCCATTGACCCTATATTACTTTGTTGAGATTTATTTATTGATTTTCAAAAATGAAAAAATAATAATAATATGGGGTCAGTAGACCCCATATCAATTCAATATTACACAACCACACGCACTTTCTTCTCCATTAGAATGTAACAGAATAATACAACCTTTCTGGAGGGATGTATGTTCTCATTCCTCTAAGATCTTGGGATTCTCCGTCCCTCTGGATCCTGCCTTCCTTCTCTTTGCCCTTCATGCCCAACCTTCTTCTCCTCTGAAATCACACCTTCGTTCTTTATTCTTTATTCTTACTAAAGCTGCTAAATCCTTAATACCACTCCTATGGAAGTCTGCGAGTCCTCCCTCGTTATCTATGTGGATCTCTAGGGTCCAAACTTATTACACGGCACAGAAATTGCATGTTAGGATCTCACAAACCTGGCATGAGTTTAAAGCCACTTGGAACTTGTGGGAAGCTTATCGTCAGACGACTCCGTGATTTCGTGCAGGCTGTTCTTTAGTGGTTGGTGCCCGAGACTGGTCTTTTCCCTCTCACTCCCTTTTTCTCACTCTTCTTCACTTGCTTTTCCCTCTTATTTCTTTCATTTCCTCTCTGATATTGTTTCTCTTTTCTCGTCTTTCTCTTATCCCCCGTCATTCTCTCTTTATCTCCTGTTTTTTTTTCTATATTGTTCATTTCCGAATTTCTCCCCCTTCATTCTTACCAACCCCATCTTTCATTTTCCTTTCAGTTGAACCTCCCTTCTTTCTAAATGTTTTCTCTATTTCTTTTCCATTGTTTTCTTTATTTTTTTTCCCTGTCTAAAGTTGACAGGTGTACAATTTGACTTTCTCATATATTTCTATTACAACCCCTAACATAGCTTATTTCCATCCTTTTTCAAACTGTTATAGTTACTTGCTTGAGCTTCATATTTAGCTTGAATTCTCTTCTAGCTCTGGTTCCCCTTACTGTGTATGTTCATTTTTTTTTATGTACATCTTCCTGCATATTTAATTTTTATGTTTCTCAATTTGTTACTCCATTTGTATTATGCATTATGAATCGTGTATTCATTTTGACTATTTTTCTTTTATTTCTGTATTTTCTGTATCTTCTGTACTTTACCACATTATTTCTTCTAATAAAGCATTTAAAATTAAAAAAAAAAAAAAAAAAGAATGTAACAGAATAACTAATTGGAATTTGACAACTAATGCAATAAAGTAGGTTTAATTAAACAGTAATAACTCTGGAAATATGTATCTATTAGCAGCGGGAGTACACTTATTTTACTCAACAGGAAACAACCTACAATATTTATTTTTCATAAAAAAAAGTTTACTGCTCCTTTAAATAAATTAACATGGGGTCCAAATTAATTGCTTAAAGTTGTATGTGGCAAATTGACTGATCAAGATAAAATAAAAAAGAAGAAATACTGTTGTAAATCTAGAACAAGTCCCTCAGTTGTATTGTGGACCCTATCCAGATAACAACAGACAGAGATCAGTTCAGTTCGAGATAATGTCCATGTATATTAAATTAAATTAAATACCGGTTAAAAATCATATACTTTATTATCTAAATTTAAAAACTAGTCAGTGTATTTCCCTTCACAGTGGAATGCATCAATAATGGGAACCACTAAAAAATAGTGAACCTAAATGGCCACCATAAGTTGGTATAAGTCTCAGGGATGTGGGAAAGAAAAAAGATACATTTCTCAATGATCACATATCTGTATTAACGCTCTACATATAGTACCTATATCAATAAATATCTTGTGTGTACTCCAGGGAGATGTTATATTAATTCTTTATTATCACAAACATTTATGGGAACTGTTATGTTATCAGCGCCCATTCATCAAGTTTATTCAGATGTAATCATGTAATCATGTGCACTTGTAGGCTTTTATATTGTAACGTTATCTCACACACTACAATCCAAAGGCTGTATACAGTCACAACCTATAAGGGTATATAGCACACTAGATCTATGAAGTACACTAATGGATCTGGAGCGTGAATATTAAGTTTTACATAAATCTGTAAAAGCTAGGTAATCTTTTCCTTTAATTAGTACAGTTGCGGCGAGGTAGTAACTGAGCTTTGAACTCATAAAATACGTGTCAAAGTGGAACGCTAACTCAAACGGATCTTAGATGTAACGAACCGTCTAGCATTCCTATCATTTAAACACCATGTAGCAAAAAGGTGTCGAAGTAACAAACACCCAAGCTATATGAAAGACGAGGCAGATCTTTTAGTTCTAGGATCTGCTCTTGTACGCTAACTGATATTCAGTACCGTGTCTCCATATGAGACGCTGAGAAAGTGAATTCCACGTCAAGCTCTGCTATCTTGCTGCCATTTATAATTATAACTGACTACCTAACTACAATCTTATTCCCACATTGTATCCCCCCAACACATTAACAGATTGCCCAACGCGTTTCGCCCTGCGGCTTCGTCAGGGACAATGTTACCGATTGTGTGAAAAAGTCCGGTATTTAAATCCTAATGTCTGGGCGTGTATTAGGGAACGTCATCTGACGTCACCCATTAGTCAGACGTGTGTTCCATTGACAATATGTTTAACTCCGTAGACTGCATGTCAGCTATAAAAAATTACGTTAAATAGTGTTGATATTATCAAATTATTTCACAAAAGCACCTTAATCTATAGAAAAGGAGAATACTAAATTATATTTATGAGGATAACTTCACAATAGTAGTTCCAATAGGAGTAACCAAACCCATAAGTTATTACTAATCTCCACTCATCAGTACATTAGTTTGAATAAATAACAGTACCTACAAAAATTCAACAATTTCTACTCCCTATAATTTATTAATTATCATAGGGGATAATATTAAGTTATTAATAATGATAAAATAAGCCAATAAATTATTTTATATATTGTTATTCATATACTGAGATGGATATTAATTCATAACAACTTAATCCTTAATGAAGGGAGTAAATGTGAAACCTTCATTCAAACCCAATGGAGATCTAGTTCTTAACATATATATCCACTGGGCTTCAATTCTCAAAAGCTTACTATTAATGTCTCCTTTTCTTTGACTGGGAAAAATCTTAACAATGCTCATAAATTTCATATATGACAAATCTCCTTTGTGGGCTTCATTGATATGTCTAGCTATGGCTTTGTCTCTTTTCTGACGCACATCACCTACATGTTCCAGAATTCTGCATCTTAATTCTCTCTTGGTTTTTCCCACATACTGTAAACCACACATGCATGACATTAAATATACCACAGCTGTGGATTTACAGTTAATGAATTGTTTGATAATGTAATCTTTTTTTGTATTATGACTCTGAAATCTTTTTGCATTCTCTGTAAACTTACAGGCCGAACAATCACCACATTTGTGAAATCCTTTAATGTCTGATTTTAACCATGTTGCAGATTTCGGGCGTGTGTAATGACTCCTAACCAGAAAATCCTTTAAATTTTTACTGCGTCGATAAGTTACTCTAGGATAATTTCCTACTGCTTCCTTTATATCTGCATCTTCCATAAGGATATTCCAATGTTTTTGCAAGATATTAGAAATTTGTTTGTGTTCATAACAATAAGTACCAATTAATCTTATTGTAGATGGTTCATTTGTTTCTTTAGGCTTTTTTGAAGTTCTAATTAGCAGATCTCTGTCAGCCGACAGAGCTCTCTGATATGCTTTCTTTAGGACTTTATTGCTATACCCTCGATCTTTGAATCTTTGTCGCAGGAGTTCTGCTTCTCTTTTGAAATCCTCTATAGTGCTACAGATCCTCCTCAAACGCAGATATTGTCCTGTTGGTATACCATTTTTCAATGGTTGTGGGTGTCCACTATCTGCTCTCAAGAGACTATTAGTTGCAGTGTCTTTTCTATAGAGGGTAGTTTCCAAATATCCATTTTTACCTCTTTTAACTTTAATATCAAGAAAAGACACTTCATTTTGGTCCAAAGTAGTAGTGACCTTTAAATTGATGTCATTGGCATTTAAAGTTTCAGTAAACTCCTTGAATTCCATAGTTGTACCTGTCCAAATCAGTATTACATCATCTATGTAGCGTAACCATAGTATAATTTTGTCTGTATATCGTGACATCACTTCAGTGAATACTATTTGATCCTCCCACCATCCCAAATAAAGCTTGGCATAAGTGGGGGCACAGGTACTCCCCATTGCAGTCCCCTGTATTTGTTGGTAGTATTTGCCATCAAACAAAAAATAGTTGTGTGTTAACACAAATCTCAATATCTCTATTATAAATTCATTATGATCCACTAGTTGTTCACCTCTAGTACTGAGAAAGTGTCTCACTGCAAACAAGCCAATTTCATGTTTAATGCTTGTATATAAAGATTCAATATCTAATGTGGCAAAATGATGTTCATCCTCTAAATAGATGCCCTCCAGTTGTTTGAGGGCATCTTGAGAGTCCTGTATATATGAGGGTAGTGACGTCACAAATTTACGCAACACAGTATCTATATACATACTGACTTTCTCAGTTAAATTTCCAATACCCGAGACTATTGGTCTTCCAGGGGGATTGTTTTTGTTTTTATGTATCTTAGGAATTATGTAAAAGGTGGATAATACTGGATTTTCTACCCAAAGAAAATTGTATTCTGTTTTATCGATCAGGCCTTTTTCAAGGCCCTGATTCAAGATCAACTTTAGCTGTATCTGGAAGACATTAGTGGGATCTCCTGAGAGCTTCCTATAACATTGAGTATCATTTAGAAGTCTTTCGCATTCATTGATGTAATACGTTCTTGAGAGAATTACAATATTTCCACCCTTATCTGAGGGCTTAATGATTATGGAGTCATTACCCATAAGTTCCTTATGTGCTTTTTTCTCAAGATGACTTAAATTGTTGTCTTTAATAAACATTGTGCTCATGGACAATTCCTCAAGGGATTTGCATACCACTTCCATAAAAACCTCCACATGCGGGGAGATTGAAATGGGAGGAGTGAATTTGTTATTCATTTTTAGATCTGTAAAGGGACCTTTCACATTTCCAGAGTCTATCTCATTGTCTTCCAAAAGTGCTGTAAGATTTCTTAGTGTTTTATGGTCACTAGAATCCCATTTCTGAGAAGTACTTTTAAAAATTTTTTTTAATAATAACTTTCGTCCGAACAGGTGAATATCCTTCACCCATTCAAAACAGTTGAATTTAGTTATTGGGCAAAAAGATAGACCCTTTTTCAATAAACTCCTATGTTCTTGTTTTAAATGGAAGTCAGAAAGGTTTATGATCTGTAAATCTTCCTGCCCTTTGCTTATCTCTGACTCATCTTGTAGGCCCATCTGGCCCTGTCTCATAGATGAGGTGTTTTTATATTGCCTCCTTGTCCTAAAAAAGAGGAAGCAGCTTCATTAGTGGATCTGTTGTCCACAGATTTTTTATTATTTCTCTTAGGGCCTCTTCTATTAATCCTTGTTCGCTGTTCATGTTCATTTGTCTCTGATTCTGATCTTTCGGAATCTGATTCACTCCATTGTATGTCCCTATTAGAGGATTCTGTGGAGATTCTAACCCTATATACTCTACCTTCACTAAAATCTTTTTGATCCCTCTGAAATGTTTTAAATTTTCTATTTTTCAGATCAATCGCAAGTTTGTCAATACTCTCCTTGAGTTTTATCTCAAAATTCTGAAATTGTGGTTCCTCTTTTCTAACAAGTATCTCCTTCAATTTCTCTTCAACTTCAATGTTAGTTCGATTTAATTCCTCCTTTTCTGTGACAATTATCAGCTCCATGAGTTCAATTGAACTCCTAGTCAGTATCTCATACCATTTGTTTAGGAAGATCTCATTACTCAAGTGGGCTGCTGGAATTAAAGGACTCCGCAGACCCCTAGGGACTATTTTATTACTGACATAGCCTTCCAAACTAGATACCTCCCACCAAATTCTAGTTTGCTTTGTCATTAATTTTGTAAGTTCTTCAAAAGGAGCCTTTAATGTATCTTCTATCACTGGTGCTGAATCTATTTGTTGTGTATTTTGAAATAATTGTTTAGCTTCATCATGCCATTGTCTAAAATCAAATGGACCTGATAAGTATCCTGCCATGTTGGCGTTTTTTACACTCAGAAAGGGGACTAAACCCCAAATTACAATATATTCTCTAACAACGATGAAGAGTGGAAAAAATTGTTTATATATGTTGTGAACCGCAGATCTTAAATTTCCAATTAAGTTAAAATAAAAAAGAAGAAATACTGTTGTAAATCTAGAACAAGTCCCTCAGTTGTATTGTGGACCCTATCCAGATAACAACAGACAGAGATCAGTTCAGTTCGAGATAATGTCCATAAAACACTAAGAAATCTTACAGCACTTTTGGAAGACAATGAGATAGACTCTGGAAATGTGAAAGGTCCCTTTACAGATCTAAAAATGAATAACAAATTCACTCCTCCCATTTCAATCTCCCCGCATGTGGAGGTTTTTATGGAAGTGGTATGCAAATCCCTTGAGGAATTGTCCATGAGCACAATGTTTATTAGAGACAACAATTTAAGTCATCTTGAGAAAAAAGCACTTAAGGAACTTATGGGTAATGACTCCATAATCATTAAGCCCTCAGATAAGGGTGGAAATATTGTAATTCTCTCAAGAACCTATTACATCAATGAATGCGAAAGACTTCTAAATGATACTCAATGTTATAGGAAGCTCTCAGGAGATCCCACTAATGTCTTCCAGATACAGCTAAAGTTGATCTTGAATCAGGGCCTTGAAAAAGGCCTGATCGATAAAACAGAATACAATTTTCTTTGGGTAGAAAATCCAGTATTATCCACCTTTTACATAATTCCTAAGATACATAAAAACAAAAACAATCTCCCTGGAAGACCAATAGTCTCGGGTATTGGAAATTTAACTGAGAAAGTCAGTATGTATATAGATACTGTGTTGCGTAAATTTGTGACGTCACTACCCTCATATATACAGGACTCTCAAGATGCCCTCAAACAACTGGAGGGCATCCATTTAGAGGATGAACATCATCTTGCCACGTTAGATATTGAATCTTTATATACAAGCATTAAACATGAAATTGGCTTGTTTGCAGTGAGACACTTTCTCAGTACTAGAGGTGAACAACTAGTGGATCATAATGAATTTATAATAGAGATATTGAGATTTGTGTTAACACACAACTATTTTTTGTTTGATGGCAAATACTACCAACAAATACAGGGGACTGCAATGGGGAGTACCTGTGCCCCCACTTATGCCAAGCTTTATTTGGGATGGTGGGAGGATCAAATAGTATTCACTGAAGTGATGTCACGATATACAGACAAAATTATACTATGGTTACGCTACATAGATGATGTAATACTGATTTGGACAGGTACAACTATGGAATTCAAGGAGTTTACTGAAACTTTAAATGCCAATGACATCAATTTAAAGGTCACTACTACTTTGGACCAAAATGAAGTGTCTTTTCTTGATATTAAAGTTAAAAGAGGTAAAAATGGATATTTGGAAACTACCCTCTATAGAAAAGACACTGCAACTAATAGTCTCTTGAGAGCAGATAGTGGACACCCACAACCATTGAAAAATGGTATACCAACAGGACAATATCTGCGTTTGAGGAGGATCTGTAGCACTAGCACTAGCACTAGAGGATTTCAAAAGAGAAGCAGAACTCCTGCGACAAAGATTCAAAGATCGAGGGTATAGCAATAAAGTCCTAAAGAAAGCATATCAGAGAGCTCTGTCGGCTGACAGAGATCTGCTAATTAGAACTTCAAAAAAGCCTAAAGAAACAAATGAACCATCTACAATAAGATTAATTGGTACTTATTGTTATGAACACAAACAAATTTCTAATATCTTGCAAAAACATTGGAATATCCTTATGGAAGATGCAGATATAAAGGAAGCAGTAGGAAATTATCCTAGAGTAACTTATCGACGCAGTAAAAATTTAAAGGATTTTCTGGTTAGGAGTCATTACACACGCCCGAAATCTGCAACATGGTTAAAATCAGACATTAAAGGATTTCACAAATGTGGTGATTGTTCGGCCTGTAAGTTTACAGAGAATGCAAAAAGATTTCAGAGTCATAATACAAAAAAAGATTACATTATCAAACAATTCATTAACTGTAAATCCACAGCTGTGGTATATTTAATGTCATGCATGTGTGGTTTACAGTATGTGGGAAAAACCAAGAGAGAATTAAGATGCAGAATTCTGGAACATGTAGGTGATGTGCGTCAGAAAAGAGACAAAGCCATAGCTAGACATATCAATGAAGCCCACAAAGGAGATTTGTCATATATGAAATTTATGAGCATTGTTAAGATTTTTCCCAGTCAAAGAAAAGGAGACATTAATAGTAAGCTTTTGAGAATTGAAGCCCAGTGGATATATATGTTAAGAACTAGATCTCCATTGGGTTTGAATGAAGGTTTCACATTTACTCCCTTCATTAAGGATTAAGTTGTTATGAATTAATATCCATCTCAGTATATGAATAACAATATATAAAATAATTTATTGGCTTATTTTATCATTATTAATAACTTAATATTATCCCCTATGATAATTAATAAATTATAGGGAGTAGAAATTGTTGAATTTTTGTAGGTACTGTTATTTATTCAAACTAATGTACTGATGAGTGGAGATTAGTAATAACTTATGGGTTTGGTTACTCCTATTGGAACTACTATTGTGAAGTTATCCTCATAAATATAATTTAGTATTCTCCTTTTCTATAGATTAAGGTGCTTTTGTGAAATAATTTGATAATATCAACACTATTTAACGTAATTTTTTATAGCTGACATGCAGTCTACGGAGTTAAACATATTGTCAATGGAACACACGTCTGACTAATGGGTGACGTCAGATGACGTTCCCTAATACACGCCCAGACATTAGGATTTAAATACCGGACTTTTTCACACAATCGGTAACATTGTCCCTGACGAAGCCGCAGGGCGAAACGCGTTGGGCAATCTGTTAATGTGTTGGGGGGATACAATGTGGGAATAAGATTGTAGTTAGGTAGTCAGTTATAATTATAAATGGCAGCAAGATAGCAGAGCTTGACGTGGAATTCACTTTCTCAGCGTCTCATATGGAGACACGGTACTGAATATCAGTTAGCGTACAAGAGCAGATCCTAGAACTAAAAGATCTGCCTCGTCTTTCATATAGCTTGGGTGTTTGTTACTTCGACACCTTTTTGCTACATGGTGTTTAAATGATAGGAATGCTAGACGGTTCGTTACATCTAAGATCCGTTTGAGTTAGCGTTCCACTTTGACACGTATTTTATGAGTTCAAAGCTCAGTTACTACCTCGCCGCAACTGTACTAATTAAAGGAAAAGATTACCTAGCTTTTACAGATTTATGTAAAACTTAATATTCACGCTCCAGATCCATTAGTGTACTTCATAGATCTAGTGTGCTATATACCCTTATAGGTTGTGACTGTATACAGCCTTTGGATTGTAGTGTGTGAGATAACGTTACAATATAAAAGCCTACAAGTGCACATGATTACATGATTACATCTGAATAAACTTGATGAATGGGCGCTGATAACATAACAGTTCCCATAAATGTTTGTGATAATAAAGAATTAATATAACATCTCCCTGGAGTACACACAAGATATTTATTGATATAGGTACTATATTAACATACGTATGTAGAGCGTTAATACAGATATGTGATCATTGAGAAATGTATCTTTTTTCTTTCCCACATCCCTGAGACTTATACCAACTTATGGTGGCCATTTAGGTTCACTATTTTTTAGTGGTTCCCATTATTGATGCATTCCACTGTGAAGGGAAATACACTGACTAGTTTTTAAATTTAGATAATAAAGTATATGATTTTTAACCGGTATTTAATTTAATTTAATATACATGGACATTATCTCGAACTGAACTGATCTCTGTCTGTTGTTATCTGGATAGGGTCCACAATACAACTGAGGGACTTGTTCTAGATTTACAACAGTATTTCTTCTTTTTTATTTTATCTTAATTGGAAATTTAAGATCTGCGGTTCACAACATATATAAACAATTTTTTCCATTCTTCATCGTTGTTAGAGAATAAATTGACTGATCAGGAGCATTTGTGGCTGCAATGTAACCCAGTCCTAGGTTTCCCAAAATGTCTTTGTTTTTTGCCAGGATTCCTTTGTTATTTGTATTATTCCATGTTTGTTATGACAGAGAAGGCAATACAGAGCTTGAAATTATAGAGCATGCCTGGTAGATAGCCTTTAGCACTACCTCTGTTATACTATTTTGTTGATTTGATTGCAAAACAAACGTGGGGAATTTTGAGGGTTATTACGAGGCAACAGTAGGTTCACCTCTTAAACTCCCAAAAGATTTCTAAAGGGCAGTTTAATATCCTTTATAATAATCTTCACAAGTAGCCTTTTAACCTTTGAATTCTTCATGATGTCTTTGGTAACGCAGGATGAGATTATTGACTGCACAAGACCTGCTCTTCAGAAGACCAAGCACCATTTCACCAAAGGAATGATTGTGTATCATACAAATATATTGTATGATACACAATCATTCCTTTGGTGAAATGGGAGGCAGACCCTGTTGTCTGTCTCCTATTACCCATTTAGACTGTAAGCTCCTTGGGGCAGGGACCGCTCTCCTAATGTTTCTATGAATGTGGCACTTATTTTATCCCCTCTTATTTAATGTAACTTACTTCTATTTTAAGTCGCTGCATACACTGTGTGGCGCCATATAGATAAAGATATACATACATGTGATGATATGATTGTACCTAATCTGCAAATGTGAGCAACAAGTGCATTATACAAATGAAAGTGATTCAAAGATGAATATCAAACCAAGTGCTAAACAGAAATGAGAGAAACATCAGATATTTGTTTTGTGAATCTATTCAGAGAGCTCAGAGAAGATTTTGGATCTGTCTTAATTGATTCAGAATGAATTGCCTGTGGACAATGACAGGGAGACAGAGAAGAGAAAGGGAATCTCGGGATGCATGTGAGATTTGGTGGGAGTGAGAGTGTGGGAGAGCCTTGGAGACAGAGGAGGCAGTACTCCTGGAAAGCACATTTTAGAGAGGCAGTTGGAGTGCATGGGAAAGTAGAGGCAGTAATGCAGTAAATCAAGACAGAAAGGTAGGTTAGAGATGAAGAGGGGGAGAGATGGAGTTTGTGAATCGGAGAGATTAGAGATGTAACTAGAAGCCACATGACCCTGGTGCAAAAATTGCCACCCATTGGCCACCTTCACATGCCAGGAGAGGTCTGTGCCTCTTTCTGCACAGATCTCTATTAGCAGCTAGAGTTCCCATGCGGTCCTTTTTCCAGTAATGCAGAGCACTGGGAGATAATGTAATTTCCCAGCGCTCTGCACTACTAGAGTGCCGAAGAGTGAGAGGGAGCTCAGATGCTAATAGAGGTCTGTACCAAAGAAGGCACAGACCTCAGTTTGTTTCTGCTGCTGGGTAGGGGGGTCACAGGGGGTGGCTGGGCCCCTGGAGTGACAGGCCCAGTCGCAGTTGCTATCCCTACGACCCCTATCGTTATGTCACTGGGAGAGATAGAACAGGGGAAGGTGAAAGAGGAAAGGATTTGTCCAGCATTCTCAACTGCACTGCCCACTGCCTACTAACCCACTGGAGAAGTTCTCCTACCTCGTTCAGAAGAGAGACCCAGACAGAAACATGTTTGATCAACATCTGAAGGCAAGCTAACCTTTTTTTTTTGTTTATTGTTTCCACACATTACATAATTGTTATTCCTGCAGTCTGGTTTAACCCTTAGAGTGCCAGAGGGTTAAAAATGCATTGTATACCCCTCTGGCACTCGAAGGGTTAAAAATGTTGCATTAATCTTTTTAATGAAATGTTGACATTGAAACATTATAAAGGCTCTCTGTTGAATTGTCCGACATTCTGATATTGGCCTTAATTTTCATGTGAACTTTTTTAACTCGCCATTTTTATGATCGCTCAATAGAGGGCGGCATTTCAGTAGAATACCGATAAAGACAAGAGTGCACAAAACATTGCACAGCACTCAGTCTGTGGTCTTCAAGAGATTAAAAAGCAGTCACAATAGAACAAAAAAGCATAAACTAGTGATATATATACCAAAGTGATAGGCAACTAAATGTAGCCCCTAAGCCCTCCAAAGTGACATGACTATTTAATCTTTAAAGATTGTTTGGAAAAAAGCAGAATAACCCTTTGAATGCTAGAGAGGTATTTTATTGCTTCACATTGTCTTTTTTAGTTCTTTATTAATTTCCTATTGTTAGAGGGTTATAGGATTCCTATTGACTGCATTCTTATGGGCACTTTCTTTTATAAATAACTAGTTGAACAGCCCGTTACACGGGCCACAGTGCCTCTGGCAGCCGGTCGCGGGACAGTCACGCGCAGTAGAGACTGCCCGCGCCACTGCTGATACAGAGCTGGACGCTCCTTCGGACCACTAGAGGGCACTGCTAACGTAAAAAAACATGGGTTTAATCCGTAATAACTCTGTAAATATAAATCTCTCAGTAGTGGAAGTACCCTTATTTTACTCAATAGGAAAATCCCTACAATATATATTTTTTCATAAAAAACATTTACTGCTCCTTTAAAGAATCCTTTTGCTCATCCCTACTTACCACTTTCTCCATTCAGAAAAAAAAATCATATACAACACCATTAAAAAGAGCAGTACTCTATAATACCATGTTAAATAAAATAAAAAAAAGTATAGCTAATAAAAAGCCAAATAATAATGCCATATTAAATAAAATAAAATGTGATAAAATAACATAGCTGCTGTAGGTAGCAAAAGAAAGACATGTCCATCAAGTTCAACCTTTGTAGTATCACACTTGTTTCTTGTTCATACAAAGTAAAGCTAAAGAAACCCATTTAACCCTTTGAGTTCCAGAGGGGTACGCAACGCATTGCTTTGAATTGTGTTGCATACCCCTCTAGCACTCAAAGGGTTGAGCCATTTCCAATTATTCCCCAAGTTGGAAAAAATAATTCTTGACTCTAAAAGGTAGTCTGATATCTTCCTAGATCAATATCCTATCTCCATTGAAACCAACTGTCATAATTCTCGATATTGTTCTGAACTAAAAAAAAATATATATCCAATGCTTTCCTGGAATTATTTACATTATTTGCCAACACTGCCTCCCAATGCAAAAATCCAACATCCTTACTGACCTTACTGTAAAAATTCCCTGCCTTTGTTTTAGTTGAATGTACGTTTCCTCTAATATTAAAGTATGCCCCTTGTTTTCACTCAGCACTTTGAATAAAAATGTCCCTGTGTTGGCTTTAAATATAAACAAACCAAGTATGCTCTGGTTCTTTTTAGTACTTCAATACTACCCTTTACAGGGAACATCCTATATAATAATTCGCTAAGTTGTGTGTAACGCCCGACATGCGCAGTAGACACTGCTGCGCGTGCGGCAGTCATGCGCAGTAGAGACTGCCCACGCCGCGGCTGATGCAGAGCTGGGCACTCCGAAGGAGCTTCCAGCTCTGTATCAGCTGAGACGCGGGCAGTCTCCACTGCGTGTGACTGCCCCGCGATCGGCTGCAAGAGGCACTGTGGCCCGTGTAACGGGCTGTTCAACTAGTACATAATAACATATTAAGGTCAGTAAACAATTTAGCTGTGGTTTTTGTCAGCCTTTATGAAATAAGTTGGTGGAGGGTTCTGCTACAGTGGATCGTGGGTGGGAACTTCTTCTATATCCAGAATAGTCTCACTTTTCTCACAATACTCCCAATTTATAATATAAAGTCAGCCATGGCAAACTTAACAAATAACAGGTAAAGGCTGAGATAATCAGATAAGCTTCTCTTCTCCATAGACATTGATAGATTCTGAAAAAATCATTGATCTTATTACGTATGTGTGTGTGTCCATACTCGTAAGATTCTATGGAATCCTCCTGCCTGAATTTAGCAGATGAAATTAGTGGATCTATGTGGCCCCGTTTGATGAATAAGTGAGTTTCAGGTGACATCCTGCTATAGATGACTAAACGATGACCAGGTAAGATCCATCTATTGATGGATAGGTGAATGGCTAATGTACAAGGAAGTCCTCTGATTCTTTGTGCATTATGTCATTTGCCATGCGATAAGTTTTAGCAAAAATGTTCTACACTTGAAGGTGGTGACATAACAGTCAAATCTGACCAATGTATCAACTTCCTAACTTTTCATACATGCCTGCCTTTTGGGAATTAAAGGAGAAGTAAACTTATTTTGGGAAAAAAATATATAATGTAAGTTTTTTCTTGCCGAGTAATAAGAGTAGTCACTGCTGTAAGCTCTGTTGTCCCAAAGTCATGACAGCTCAGACTGATATTTTCTATATTAATCTGAAAGCATCTGGTCTCCAGATCATTTTTGTACTGTATTCTAAGGAAGTGCTGGGCATCAGGCTACAGTTCAGGCAATTAGAGTGAATTTCATACCTTTATTGGCTAACTAAGCAGATTTAGGATGAAAGCTATCAAGACCTCTGTTATCAACTTGAGGTATCAACTTGACTATAATTGCTTCCTGTATCTCTACGGCTAATATGGTACAAACACTCATCTTTAAATAGAATGTGGCAGCAATAACTCTAACAGTGTGCGAAAGTTTCAACTTACTACCTTTTGAATTAATCTCCCAGATGTGGGGAAACCTTGTTTTACTCAGCAGGAAAATCTTTACAATATATATTGTTTTTTCCAATAAATATTTAATGATTCTCCAGGGACTGAACAGTTTTACTATATACCATCTCTTGGATGTGTTTATTTATTTAAGTAGTATGCAGATTCAGTTGAATATCTGAAATAAAAATGTCTCAGTAAGCAGTAAAACAAAAAATTAACCTCTTGAGGACTAGACGGGTGAACAATGCATTGAGAATCCATTGGTCCATAAGGAGTTAACCATTACACTACATTACATTATACTACACAAGGCTTGACCCGTTGCATGCCAGTGGGGTATGTCAAGCATTGCAAAGCCATATGTTGCATAAACCTCTGGCATTCAAAGGGTTATTAAATGCAAAATATTTTTTCCATAGTAGTTTTCCTTTAATAAGTTATTTCAATCTGCTGCATGAAAAAGTATTTTAATTAATAAAATCATATAGAAATACATTTCCTTGAATTAAATATGCAGGAATGATCTATTCTGTCAATCTTCAAATTTAAATGTCTTTAACCCTTTGACTGCCAGAGGGGTGCACAGCGAATGCGTTTCGTACCCCTGTGGCTCTCAGAGGACTAGACGAGTGCCGTTAAATAATTCATTAATACCAACTTTTCACTTTTAAAGGTTTTTAGTTATGTGAATAGTTTTTGCTTAAAAGGATTTTATTTAAGATAAATTTTGCTTTTCTTTAATAAATGAAATCAATATTTCAAATCTATCATTGTATTACTTTAGTGTAATGAATAATAGATAGGATTTTTATCTGGATGCTTTTGATAAAAGCTTTCTTTGGCAAGGATAACATTTCTAACAGTTAATGGCGTTAATAAGATAATTACTTGTTCCATATGTTACATTTTTCAGCAGAGGTTTGCGTGGTATCCTTTTAAAATGTTGCACACTAAACAGCATGCAACTACTGGGCACTAGTGTTGAGCGAGCATGCTCGGCCGATGCTCGGATCGGCTCGAGCATCGCTCTGCTCGGCACATGGCGGTACTCGTACGAGTACCGCATGTGCTCGCCCGCCATGTTCGGGTCTCCTCCCCGCACGTTTTGCGGCTGCTGCGCAGCCAATAAACGTGCAGGGAGGCTCTGACATCAGTGTAATGCCAGCAGCCATGTTGGCTGCTGGCATTACACTGATTGGCTGGCCAGAACCCGTGGTCGGGTGCTGTATAGCACCTGACCAGCGAGTTCGGCTCAGTCTTAGCCAGGGAGAGATGAGGATAGGAAGGGAAAGTCAGTGTAGGGAGAAAAAAAGCAAATTTGTGAAAAAAAAAGAACCAAAAGTCCTTTTTAGGACTACTGTGTGTGGGGGCAGCAGTTTATTTTGTGTGGGGGGAAAAAAACAAAAAAAAAAAAAAATTTTCATATATTCTGTTTAGTGTGCAAAGTTGCAGATTAGAGCACATTCTGTTTAGTGTGCAAAGTTGCAGATTAGAGCACATTCTGTTTAGTGTGCAAAGTTGCAGATTAGAGCACATTCTGTTTAGTGTGCAAAGTTGCAGATTAGAGCACATTCTGTGTACTGTGCACAGTTGCAGAATAGGAAGAAATACTGTTAAGTCTTCAAACTAAAATATCAAAGTCACATATTCCATTCAGTGTGCGTCACCGCAGTTTAGCAGCCTATTCTGTGTACTCTGCACAGTTGCAGAATAGGAAGAAATACTGTTAAGTCTTCAAACTCAAATATCAAAGTCACATATTCCATTCAGTGTGCGTCACCGCAGTTTAGCAGCCTATTCTGTGTACTCTGCACAGTTGCAGAATAGGAAGAAATACTGTTAAGTCTTTAAACTAAAATATCAAAGTCACATATTCCATTCAGTGTGCGTCACCGCAGTTTAGCAGCCTATTCTGTGTACTCTGCACAGTTGCAGAATAGGAAGAAATACTGTTAAGTCTTCAAACTCAAATATCAAAGTCACATATTCCATTCAGTGTGCGTCACCGCAGTTTAGCAGCCTATTCTGTGTACTCTGCACAGTTGCAGAATAGGAAGAAATACTGTTAAGTATTTAAACTAAAATATCAAAGTCACATATTCCATTCAGTGTGCGTCACCGCAGTTTAGCAGCCTATTCTGTGTACTCTGCACAGTTGCAGAATAGGAAGAAATACTGTTAAGTCTTCAAACTCAAATATCAAAGTCACATATTCCATTCAGTGTGCGTCACCGCAGTTTAGAGGCCTATTCTGTGTACTCTGCACAGTTGCAGAATAGGAAGAAATACTGTTAAGTCTTCAAACTCAAATATCAAAGTCACATATTCCATTCAGTGTGCGTCACCGCAGTTTAGCAGCCTATTCTGTGTACTCTGCACAGTTGCAGAATAGGAAGAAATACTGTTAAGTCTTCAAACTCAAATATCAAAGTCACATATTCCATTCAGTGTGCGTCACCGCAGTTTAGCAGCCTATTCTGTGTACTCTGCAAAGTTGCAGAATAGGAAGAAATACTGTTAAGTCTTCAAACTCAAATATCAAAGTCACATATTCCATTCAGTGTGCGTCACCGCAGTTTAGCAGCCTATTCTGTGTACTCTGCACAGTTGCAGAATAGGAAGAAATACTGTTAAGTCTTCAAACTCAAATATCAAAGTCACATATTCCATTCAGTGTGCGTCACCGCAGTTTAGCAGCATATTCTGTGTACTCTGCACAGTTGCAGAATAGGAAGAAATACTGTTAAGTCTTTAAACTAAAATATCAAAGTCACATATTCCATTCAGTGTGCGTCACCGCAGTTTAGCAGCCTATTCTGTGTACTCTGCACAGTTGCAGAATAGGAAGAAATACTGTTAAGTCTTTAAACTAAAATATCAAAGTCACATATTCCGTGTAAGATGAAGAAGGCGGGTAAAAAGGGACGGGGAAGTGGACGTGATCCTGATAGTTCAGGGCGCGGGTCAGGACGCGGAGAAACTGTGCCTGGTGCCAGAGCACAAGAAAGAAAGACATCCACCATACCTAGCTTCATGTCTCATTTTACAGGGCGTCGCAGGACATCACTCTCGAGGTCCGACCACTGCGAACAGGTGGTCGGTTGGATGTCAGCTGATACTGCTTCCAGTCGGTTAAGCACCACCCTGTCTTCCACCAAGTCCACTCTCAGTAGCCAAGAGTCTGGTCAACATAATCCTCACTCTGATCATCCTTCCTCCCACCATAGACGGTCTGGTCAAAGAAGTGATCCCACACTGGGATATAGTGAGGAGCTCGTCTCATCACCAATCCTTCATTTGACCCTCTCTCCAAGCACGCTTGCAGAGGAACATGACATCTTATGCCCTGATTCACAACCTCTAGAGTGTACCCAATCACAAGAAGATGACAGATGTGAACGGCATTTAAGGTCAAAGGAAGTAGTGGATGATGATGATGATGAGACACAGTTGCCATTAAATCAACCACTATTACTGTCTCAAGACCTTGTTGAGGAGGATGTTATACAGTTGTCAATGACTGAGTATGTGGTGGGATCAAGACATGAGGAGGATGATCAGAGTGAGGAAGTGGAGGAGGACTTGGTGGACGATGAGGTGACTGACCCCACCTGGGAAGGTGTAGAGCCGAGCGATGACAGCAGTCCTGAGGGTGAGCCATCTGCAGCACCGCAACAGGCTGGAAGAGGCAGTAGTGTGGCTACAGAAAGAAGGCGGACCGCACCAAACCGGCCCGCAAATGTTCCACGGAGCACCCCCTTGCGTAAATCTACCTTGCCAAGGGGTAGGTGTTCCGCGGTATGGCGTTTTTTTAAGGAAAGTGCGGACGACAAAAGAATTGTAGTTTGCAACCTGTGCCACACCAGAATGAGCCGAGGCATGAACACTAGAAACCTCACCACCACCAGCATGATCCGACACATGGCATCCAAGCACCGTATGCCAAACACCGTAGTAAGTGGGAGGAACGCCTGGATCGCCCATCTGTGTCTGCAGGCCACACCACTGCCTCCTCTTCCCCTGTTTTCGGTGCCGGCCAATCGCCTGTCGAAGGCGCAGGACCGCATACCTCCCGCCCAGCACCTGTACCATCTGAAGCACCATCAGCGACCACATCCACTTCCCTGTCCCAGCACAGCGTCCAAATGTCGTTACCCCAGGCATTTGAGCGCAAGAGAAAATACCCAGCCACCCACCCACAGGCCATAGCACTAACCTCACACCTTTCCAAATTACTGGCCATCGAAATGCTGCCATTTAGGCTTGTGGACACTGAGTCCTTCCGCAGCCTGATGGCAGCAGCTGTCCCTCGGTACGCGGTCCCCAGCCTCCACTACTTTTCCCGGTGTGCCATCCCCGCATTACACCACCATGTGTCCCGTAACATCACCCGTGCCCTGACCAACGCAGTTACTGGGAAGGTCCACTTAACGACTGACACATGGACAAGTGCTTGTGGCCAGGGACGCTACATTTCCCTGACGGTACACTGGGTGAATGTCGTGGAGGCTGGGAGCGACTCGGACCCTGGGATGGCACGGGTGCTACCCACGTCGAGGATTGCGGGCCCTACCTCCATCAGGGTTTCCGCCAGCACCTACGTTATTGGCTCCTCCTCCTCCGTTTCCACCTCCGAATTCTCTGCGCGCAGCGCCACTCCCCCATCAGCCGGTAGCTGGAAGCAGTGTAGCACTGCAGTGGGGAAGCGTCAACAGGCCGTGCTGAAGCTGATCTGCCTTGGGGACAAACAGCACACGGCCTCAGAGCTGTTGCAGGGGATTAGTCACCAGACCGAGCAGTGGCTCTCACCACTCAACCTGCAACCAGGCATGGTTGTGTGTGATAATAGGCGTAACTTGGTGGCGGCTTTGGAGCTCGGCAAGCTCACACACGTACCATGCCTAGCGCATGTATTTAATTTAGTGGTTCAGCGATTTCTAAAAACCTACCCCAATGTGCATGATCTCTTGACCAAGGTGCGCCGCGTGTGTGCACATTTCCGTAAGTCATCTACAGCTTCGGCCGGCCTGTTGAAGCTGCAGCAGCGCTTACAATTGCCAGCTCACCGGCTGCTGTGTGACGTGAGCACGCGCTGGAACTCCACCTTCCACATGTTGGCCCGGCTTTGTGAGCAGCAGAGGGCAGTAGTGGAGTACCAGCTGTTACACGGTCGTCGCCTCTCCGTTCAACTTCCTGTAATCAGAAGTGAGGAGTGGGAATGGATGTCAGACCTCTGTGAGGTTTTACGCAATTTTGAGGAATCGACACAGATGGTGAGCGGCGATAACGCTATTATCAGTGTAACCATCCCACTTCTGTGTCTACTGAAACGCTCGCTGCTCACAATTAAAACTGACGCTTTGCATGTGGAAGAGGTGGAAATGCGGGAGGAAGAGCTTACACAAGGTGATAGCCAGAGCACCCTCACTTCGTCTTCTCAGCGACAATTGGAGTAGGCGGAGGAGGAGGAGGAGGAGGAGGAAGACACGGTTGCCTCCGCTACAGAGGGTAGCCATGGAACTTTAATTCCATCTCTTCAGCGTGGGTGGGCAGAAGAGGAGGAAGAGGATGAGGAGATTGAGAGTCATCCTCCTGGTGAGGACAGCGAAATCTTGACTGTTGGTACTCTGGCACACATGGCTGACTTTATGTTAGGCTGCCTTTCCCGTGACCCACGCGTTATACGCATTTTAGACAACACGGATTACTGGGTGTTCACCCTTCTGGACCCCCGCTACAAAGAGAATTTCTCATCTCTCATTCCTCCGGTGGAGAGGACAAGCAAAATGGTGCAATACCAGAAGGTTCTTGTTGAAAAATTGCTCCAAAATTTTCCATCTGACAACGCTGGCGGCAGAGTACGTGCTACCTTGGCCAACCGAGAAGGGGAGAAAAGGGGAGCACACAGCAGTTCCGACAAAGGCAGGGCAACAGTCTCCAAGGCGTGGGACACCTTCATGACACCCCGCCAGCACCCTCACCCTGATGCGCAGCCTAGTGTCACAAGGAGGGAAAAGTTTTGGAAGATGGTGAAGGAGTACGTAGCAGACCGTGTCAGCGTCCTCAATGATCCCTCTGTGCCTTACAACTACTGGGTGTCCAAGCTGGACACGTGGTATGAACTGGCACTCTACGCCTTGGAGGTGCTGGCCTGCCCTGCCGCCAGCGTTCTGTCTGAGCGGGTATTTAGTGCTGCTGGTGGCATCATAACAGATAAGCGTATCCGCCTTTCCACCGACAATGCTGATAGGTTGACACTTATAAAAATGAACAAGGCCTGGATTTCCCCTGACTTCTCCACTCCACTGGAGGAAAGCCCCGGGGGAACATAAACTCACTTTATATATGTTATTTACAATGATGGGAATACTCTGTATTCCCATTCACCCCTTCCACCCAAAAAACGGGTATATGGTTGACTCTTAATCTTCTCATCCTCCTCCTCCTCTTCCATATGCCCTGGGATATAATTTTTATATAGGGCCAGCTTACCAGCGGGCCCTGTGATATAATTTTTATATAGGGCCAGCTCACCAGCGGGCCCTGTTTGACAATTTTTACATAGGTCAGCTCACCAGCGGGCCTTCTCATATAATGTTTTATTGGGTCAGCTCTCTAGCGGGCCCTCTTATATAATGTTTTATAGCGTCAGCTCACTAGCGGGCCTTCGCATATAATGTTTAGGATGGTCAGCTCCGCAGCAGACCCTCACCCATAATGTTTTGGATGGTCGGCTCAGCGCACGTTTCCCTCTTAATCATGGCCCCAGTTCAGAAAAATCGAGGAAATTTTTGGGAGAATTTGCCTTTGCGCACGTTTCCCTCTTAATCATGGCCTCAGTTCAGAAAAATCAAGGAAATTTTTGGGAGAATTTGCCTCTGCGCACGTTTCCCTCTTAATCATGGCCTCACTTCAGAAAAATCAAGGAAATTTTTGGGAGAATTTGCAGATGATATACAAGTAAATATACAGCAAATACTGTTTGGTAACAATTTTTCGCCTAAAGTCGTTTTTATCTGCCTTTTTGTGTGTTTTACGGTCAGTCTGTAAAAATGGCGTACTACGGGCGAAAGATCGTTCCCAGCAGCGATGTTGGAGTCCAAGATGCATCCAGACATCCTCCCTATGCTGTCCCTGAACCATTTCTGTGGTGTTTCCATCCTTTTCTGCCCTTTTCCTATGGACCAGGCACCCTCCCCTCATCAGAGCAGGGGGTGCCTGGTGTAATGCTCGAGTCCTCCCATTGACTTCAATGGGGCTCGGGTGCTCGGCCGAGCACTCGAGCCTCCGGGGGCGCTCGGTCAGAGCACCCGAACACCCGAGCATTGGGGTGCTCGCTCATCACTACTGGGCACATTCGGCATGTCGCCCACATTAAAAGGGAGACATGTGAATCTCACACTGCAAGAAAGCATGAGATTCTCATGTCCTGTTATGCATGGTCACCATCAATGTATGCAGTAGCAACGTGTTACACTTAAACTCCCATCATCCTTACCGAGGATGATATCTCTGTGCCCCATATCATGCAACTTTCCAAGTAATAAAGGGATCAAATGGCACTTACTGAGTGCCCTGGTATATCCAAAGATAGCACTTCACTTCATTCCAGTCTTGCTTAGCACTGCTCCATCTCTACCCCGCCTGTTTTTCCCTTCATGTAGAGGAGTGGAGAGAGAGGAGGGGCAGCGCTCAGCAAGATTGTAATGAAGTGAAGTGCCATCTTTGGATATACCAGGGCACTCAGTAAGTGCCGTTTGATCCCTTTATTACTTGGAACGTTGCATAAGATGGAGCACACAGAGATATCATCTTCGGTAAGGATAATGGGAGTTTAAGTGCAATACGTTGTGCTGCATACATTGATGGTGTCCATGCATAACACAACATGAGAATCTTGCGCTTTCCTGCAGTGTGAGATTCTCATGTCGCCCTTTTAATGTGGGTGACATGCTCAATGTGCCCAGTAGTCGCCTGCTGTTTTGCGTGAGACATTTTAAAAGTAAATCGGTTTTCGTTAACCCCTTTGGATGTAGAGCAATGCAAGAACTCCCTTAGAATTTATTGGGTTACATTTTTTTTTTTTTTTTTTTTAATAACAACAATTTTAAACCTTTGTGTGCCAGAGGGGTATGCAATGCATTGCTTTGCAATGCGCTGCATACCCCTCTGGCACTCAAATGGTTAACTCCCAGGGTGCATCATCTCCAGCACATCGCACCGTAAATTGCCTATATAATGGTATAGACACACACTGTTAGTAACTACTAATATTAATTACCAGTTATTACCTCTAAATAATGCCAGCTGGTCAGGCTGGACAAACAGCCACAACTTTCAATCACATGCATGGGTTAATAAATGATGTGAACCTTTATTTCCCCAATAAAAACAGCTCTCATTGCTCTGCAATGCGTTGTGTACTCCTCTGGCACTCAAACGGTTAAGAGCTTTATTTGAATATCACCTTTTTATCACAATGTTCAGCTAATTTAACCCTTTACGGACCAGAGGGGTGCATAACACATTGAAAAGCAATGCATGGCAGGTCTGGTCCTTGAAAGGGTTAGACCTGGATTCCATTGCATGTGTTAAATGTTACTGCTTGCTTTAGCTCATAGATTCCTACTGAAGTATTAGGGAAATTAGTAGATAAAAAAACATAATAATGTTTTTATCTGTAATGGAATGCAGCCCTTATTTTTTATTCATTCACTATCTGTGCTACATTTGCTAAAAGCGCACCAGAAAGTCATTCAATTATTTTAGTTTGGAGGAGAGCTGAAGATAGGATTCTCTATCTTGCATTTGAATGAAATATTCAGTTCTTTTCTGAGCAATTATTTTATGGAGTGATTCGTTTAAAGTGATAGTAATGTTTCACAACAAAAGCAGCTCCTATTAATCTTCATAGTATTTGGGCCATGGAGAGTGTTATTTCAATACTGTCAGAGTTGTAGCTCACGATTAGTTGAATGATAAAGTATCCCCCTCCCGCTCCTGTTACTGATGTAACACTGCTCACCTCAGAGCAGCAAGACTGTCCGGATGGATCACAGAGAAGGACAATCTTCAGTGAGCATAAGGAAAAACCTGAAAAACCTGTCAAGAGGGACTGGGTTTTCATTGTTCTCACAGTAAGAAGATTGCCCCTTGCTGCAACCTGTCCGGTCAAGAGACCAGATTCCACATCTGAGGGGAGGTGGCTTATACTAGGTAAAAGGGGCGGGAGGGGGATACTTTATCATTCAATTACTCTTGAACTACAACTCTGACCGTACTGAAATAACACTCTCCATGGCCCACATACTATGAAGATTAATTGGAGCTGCTGTTGTTATGAAATATTTCTATCCCTTTAACCCTCAGAGTTCCAGACAGGTATCCAATACATTGTGTTCAGTGTGTTGAATACATATGTGGCACTCAAAGGTTTAATAACAAATTGATCAAAAAACTATATATAATACTAAATAGTGTGAATTGTGGGAACATCAAAGGAAAAAAGGCCAACTCTGATTGTTTGACACAGTGTGAGCTCAAAACGGTCATCCTTCCCCATCTCCCATGCACTAACCCTACACTATCCCTAACATGAACACTAAATAATACTACCCCTAACAGTAGCCTACACACAGAACTGTAACACTTACCTGTCATCCACTGTCCACCTTCTTCTTTAACCTTCTGTCTTCTTTCTGCTTTTCTTTTTGTCTGTTCAATCTTGTTAAAAAAATCAGTTCTGTTTAAGTTTAAAAAAAATTAAGCCTTCCAAAGATGCCACAGTTAACCCTTTAAGTGTTGAAGGGGTATCCCACTTGCTACTGTTGCTACTGTCTCCACTGGCGGCTGCAGGCGTGTAAAGTGGCAGAGCTACCACCCCCTTTTTTTGTACCTCTCGACCATTGCTTGTGTCAGACTGCAATCATTTTGAATAGAGACTGGCTTTTAGATGCCAGTCTCTGTTAAAAATAAATGTCAGGATCCAATTGGCTGGGATGTGTGCTTATGCATCTCCCAGCCAATCAGCTTCTAGTAGGGGGATGACAAACCCCACTAGAAGCTGATTGGCTGGGAGGTGCATAAGCACACATCCCAGTCAATTGGAGGCTGCCAATTATTTTGAACAGAGACTGGCATATAAAAGCCAGTTTTTTTTTCAAAATTCTTGCAGTTAAGTAACTATTAGTGTTGAGCGAGCATGCTCGGCCGAAGCTCGGTTCGGCTCGAGCATCGCTCTGCTCGGCACATGGCGGTACTCGTACGAGTACCGCATGTGCTCGCCCGCCATGTTCGGGTCTCCTCCCTGCACGTTTCGCGGCTGCTGCGCAGCCAATAAACGTGCAGGGAGGCTCTGACATCAGTGTAATGCCAGCAGCCATGTTGGCTGCTGGCATTACACTGATTGGCTGGCCAGAACCCGTGATCGGGTGCTGTATAGCACCTGACCAGCGAGTTCGGCTCAGTCTTAGCCAGGGAGAGATGAGGATAGGAAGGGAAAGTCAGTGTAGGGAGAAGAAAAGCTATTAAAAAAAAAAAAAAGACCCAAAAGTCCTTTTTAGGACTACTGTGTGTGGGGGCAGCAGTTTATTTTGTGTGGGGGGGCAGATATATAAAAAAAAAAATCTTCATATATTCTGTTCACTGTGCCTAGCCGCAGATTAGAGCACATTCTGTTTAGTGTGCAAAGTTGCAGATTAGCAGCACATTCTGTTTACTGTGCAAAGTTTCAGAATAGGAGAACATTCTGTTAAGTGTTCAAACTGTAAAATATCAAAGTCACATATTCCATTCACTGTGCGTAGCCGCAGTTAAGAAGCAAATTCTGTTTACTGTGCAAAGTTTCAGAATAGGAAAACATTCTGTTAAGTGTTCAAACTGTAAAATATCAAAGTCACATATTCCATTCACTGTGCGTAGCCGCAGTTAAGAAGCAAATTCTGTTTACTGTGCAAAGTTTCAGAATAGGAAAACATTCTGTTAAGTGTTCAAACTGTAAAATATCAAAGTCACATATTCCATTCACTGTGCGTAGCCGCAGTTAAGAAGCAAATTCTGTTTACTGTCAAAGTTTCAGAATAGGAAAACATTCTGTTAAGTGTTCAAACTGTAAAATATCAAAGTCACATATTCCATTCACTGTGCGTTGCCGCAGTTAAGAAGCAAATTCTGTTTACTGTGCAAAGTTTCAGAATAGGAAAACATTCTGTTAAGTGTTCAAACTGTAAAATATCAAAGTCACATATTCCATTCACTGTGCGTAGCCGCAGTTAAGAAGCAAATTCTGTTTACTGTGCAAAGTTTCAGAATAGGAGAACATTCTGTTAAGTGTTCAAACTGTAAAATATCAAAGTCACATATTCCATTCACTGTGCGTAGCCGCAGTTAAGAAGCAAATTCTGTTTACTGTGCAAAGTTTCAGAATAGGAAAACATTCTGTTAAGTGTTCAAACTGTAAAATATCAAAGTCACATATTCCATTCACTGTGCGTAGCCGCAGTTAAGAAGCAAATTCTGTTTACTGTGCAAAGTTTCAGAATAGGAGAACATTCTGTTAAGTGTTCAAACTGTAAAATATCAAAGTCACATATTCCATTCACTGTGCGTAGCCGCAGTTAAGAAGCAAATTCTGTTTACTGTGCAAAGTTTCAGAATAGGAGAACATTCTGTTAAGTGTTCAAACTGTAAAATATCAAAGTCACATATTCCATTCACTGTGCGTAGCCGCAGTTAAGAAGCAAATTCTGTTTACTGTGCAAAGTTTCAGAATAGGAGAACATTCTGTTAAGTGTTCAAACTGTAAAATATCAAAGTCACATATTCCATTCACTGTGCGTAGCCGCAGTTAAGAAGCAAATTCTGTTTACTGTGCAAAGTTTCAGAATAGGAAAACATTCTGTTAAGTGTTCAAACTGTAAAATATCAAAGTCACATATTCCATTCACTGTGCGTAGCCGCAGTTAAGAAGCAAATTCTGTTTACTGTGCAAAGTTTCAGATTTGCAGCACATATTCCGTGTAATATGAAGAAGGCGGGTAAAAAGGGACGGGGAAGTGGACGTGATCCTGATAGTTCAGGGCGCGGGTCAGGACGCGTAGAAACTGCGCCTGGTGCCAGAGCACAAGACAGAAAGACATCCACCATACCTAGCTTCATGTCTCAGTTTACAGGGCGTCGCAGGACATCACTCTCGAGGTCCGACCACTGCGAACAGGTGGTCGGTTGGATGTCAGCTGATACTGCATCCAGTCGGTTAAGCACCACCCTGTCTTCCACCAAGTCCACTCTCAGTAGCTAAGAGTCTGGTCAACATAATCCTCACCCTGATCATCCTTCCTCCCACCATAGAGGGTCTGGCCAAAGAAGTGATCCCACACTGGGATATAGTGAGGAGCTCGTCTCATCACCAATCCTTAATTTGAACCTCTCTCCAAGCACGCTTGCAGAGGAACATGACATCTTGTGCCCTGATTCACAACCTCTAGAGGGTACCCAATCACAAGAAGATGACAGAGGTGAACGGCATTTAAGGTCAAAGGAAGTGGATGATGATGATGATGAGACACAGTTGCCATTAAATCAACCACTATTACTGTCTCAAGACCTTGATGAGGAGGATGATATACAGTTGTCAATGACTGAGTATGTGGTGGGATCAAGACATGAGGAGGATGATCAGAGTGAGGAAGTGGAGGAGGACTTGGTGGACGATGAGGTCACTGACCCCACCTCGGAAGGTGTAGAGCCGAGCGATGACAGCAGTCCTGAGGGTGAGCCATCTGCAGCACCGCAACAGGCTGGAAGAGGCAGTGGTGTGGCTACAGAAAGAAGGCGGACCGCACCAAACCGGCCCGCAAATGTTCCACGGAGCACCCCCTTGCGTAAATCTCCCTTGCCAAGGGGTAGGTGTTCCGCGGTATGGCGTTTTTTTAAGGAAAGTGCGGATGACAAAAGAATTGTAGTTTGCAACCTGTGCAACACCAGAATGAGCCGAGGCATGAACACTAGAAACCTCACCACCACCAGCATGATCCGACACATGGCATCCAAGCACCGTAATAAGTGGGAGGAATGCCCGGATCGCCAATCTGTGTCTGCAGGACACACCACTGCCTCCTCTTCCCCTGTTTTCGGTGCCGGCCAATCGCCTGTCGAAGGCGCAGGCCCGCATACCTCCCGCCCTGCACCTGTACCATCTGAAGCACCATCAGCGACCACATCCACTTCCCTGTCCCAGCACAGCGTCCAAATGTCGTTACCCCAGGCATTTGAGCGCAAGCGAAAATACCCAGCCACCCACCCACAGGCCATAGCACTAACCTCACACCTTTCCAAATTACTGGCCATCGACATGCTGCCATTTAGGCTTGTGGAGACTGAGTCCTTCCGCAGCCTGATGGCAGCAGCTGTCCCTCGGTACGCAGTCCCCAGCCGCCACTACTTTTCCCGGTGTGCCGTCCCCGCCTTACACCACCATGTGTCCCGTAACATCACCCGTGCCCTGACCAACGCAGTTACTGGGAAGGTCCACTTAACGACTGACACATGGACAAGTGCTTGTGGCCAGGGACGCTACATTTCCCTGACGGCACACTGGGTGAATGTCGTGGAGGCTGGGAGCGACTCGGACCCTGGGATGGCACAGGGTTTCCGCCAGCACCTACGTTATTGGCTCCTCCTCCTCCGTTTCCACCTCCGAATTCTCTGCGCGCAGCGCCACTCACCCATCAGCCGGTAGCTGGAAGCAGTGTAGCACTGCAGTGGGGAAGCGTCAACAGGCCGTGCTGAAGCTGATCTGCCTTGGGGACAAACAGCACACGGCCTCAGAGCTGTTGCAGGGGATTAGTCACCAGACCGAGCAGTGGCTCTCGCCACTCAACCTGCAACCAGGCATGGTTGTGTGTGATAATGGGCGTAACTTGGTGGCGGCTTTGGAGCTCGGCAAGCTCACACACGTACCATGCCTAGCGCATGTATTTAATTTAGTGGTTCAGCGATTTCTAAAAACCTACCCCAATGTGCATGATCTCTTGACCAAGGTGTGCCGCGTGTGTGCACATTTCCGTAAGTCATCTACAGCTTCAGCCGACCTGTTGAAGCTGCAGCAGCGCTTACTAGTGTTGAGCGAGCACCCCGATGCTCGGGTGCTCGGGTGCTCTGACCGAGCACCCCCTGAGGCTCGAGTGCTCGGCCGAGCACCCGAGCCCCATTGAATATAATGGGGCGACACGAGCATTACACCAGGCACCCCCTGCTCTGATGAGGGGAGGGTGCCTGGTCAATGCCCCCCTTCATCTCCGCTATGCCCCCTTCATCTCCGAATGCCCCCTTCATCTCCGCAATGTCCCCCTTCATCTCCGCTATGCCCCCTTCATCTCCGCTATGCCCCTCTTCCACAATGTCCCCCTTCATCTCCGCTATGCCCCTCTTCCACAATGTCCCCCTTCATCTCCGCTATGCCCCTCTTCCACAATGTCCCCCTTCATCTCCTCTATGGCATAGAGGAGATGAAGGGGGACATTGTGGAAGAGGGGCATAGCGGAGATGAAGGGGCACATTGTGGAAGAGGGGCATAGAGGAGATGAAGGGGGACATTGTGGAAGAGGGGCATAGCGGAGATGAAGGGGGACATTGTGGAAGAGGGGCATAGAGTCTATGCCCCTCTTCCACAATGTCCCCCTTCATCTCCGCAATGCCCCCTTCATCTCCGCAATGCCCCCGTACCTCCAGTTCCTGGTGGTCCAGCGGAGCGTCTTCAGATCTGTGCCTCTTCCGGCACAGATCCCCGCCACCCGAACATGGCGGGCGAGCACATGGCGGTACTCGACGAGTACCGCCATGTGCCGAGCAGAGCGATGCTCGAGCCGATCCGAGCATCGGCTGAGCACGCTCGCTCAACACTAGCGCTTACAACTGCCAGCTCACCGGCTGCTGTGTGACGTGAGCACGCGCTGGAACTCCACCTTCCACATGTTGGCCCGGGTTTGTGAGCAGCAGAGGGCAGTAGTGGAGTACCAGCTGTTACACGGTCATCGCCTCTCTGTTCAACTTCCTGTATTCAGAAGTGAGGAGTGGGAATGGATGTCAGACCTCTGTGAGGTTTTACGCAATTTTGAGGAATCGACACAGATGGTGAGCGGCGATAACGCTATTATCAGTGTAACCATCCCACTTCTGTGTCTACTGAAACGCTCGCTGCTCACAATTAAAACTGACGCTTTGCATGTGGAAGAGGTGGAAATGTGGGAGGAAGAGCTTACACAAGGTGATAGCCAGAGCACCCTCACTTCGTCTTCTCAGCGACAATTGGAGGAGGCGGAGGAGGAGGAGGAGGAGGAGGAAGACACGGTTGCCTCCGCTACAGAGGGTAGCCATGGAACTTTAGTTCCATCTCTTCAGCGTGGGTGGGCAGAAGAGGAGGAAGAGGATGAGGAGATTGAGAGTCATCCTCCTAGTGAGGACAGCGAAATCTTGCCTGTTGGTACTCTGGCACACATGGCTGACTTTATGTTAGGCTGCCTTTCCCGTGACCCACGCGTTATACGCATTTTAGACAACACGGATTACTGGGTGTTCACCCTTTTGGACCCCCGCTACAAAGAGAATTTCTCATCTCTCATTCCTCCGGTGGAGAGGACAAGCAAAATGGTGCAATACCAGAAGGTTCTTGTTGAAAAATTGCTCCAAAATTTTCCATCTGACAACGCTGGCGGCAGAGTACGTGCTACCTTGGCCAACAGAGAAGGGGAGAAAAGGGGAGCACACAGCAGTTCCGACAAAGGCAGGGCAACAGTCTCCAAGGCGTGGGACACCTTCATGACACCCCGCCAGCACCCTCACCCTGATGCGCAGCCTAGTGTCACAAGGAGGGAAAAGTTTTGGAAGATGGTGAAGGAGTACGTAGCAGACCGTGTCAGCGTCCTCAATGATCCCTCTGTGCCTTACAACTACTGGGTGTCCAAGCTGGACACGTGGTATGAACTGGCACTCTACGCCTTGGAGGTGCTGGCCTGCCCTGCTGCCAGCGTTCTGTCTGAGCGGGTATTTAGTGCTGCTGGTGGCATCATAACAGATAAGCGTATCCGCCTTTCCACCGACAATGCTGATAGGTTGACACTTATAAAAATGAACAAGGCCTGGATTTCCCCTGACTTCTCCACTCCACTGGAGGAAAGCCCCGGGGGAACATAAACTCACTTTATATATGTTATTTACAATGATGGGAATACTCTGTATTCCCATTCACCCCTTCCACCCAAAAAACTGGTATATGGTTGACTCTCTTCCATATGCCCAGTGATATAATTTTTATATAGGGCCAGCTCACCAGCGGGCCCAGTGATATAATTTTTATATAGGGCCAGCTCACCAGCGGGCGCAGTTTGACAATTTTTGTATAGGTCAGCTCACCAGCGGGCCTTCTCATATAATGTTTTATTGGGTCAGCTCTCTAGCGGGCCCTCTCATATAATGTTTTATAGCGTCAGCTCACTAGCGGGCCTTCGCATATAATGTTTAGGATGGTCAGCTCCGCAGCAGACCCTCACCCATAATGTTTTAGATGGTCGGCTCAGCGCACGTTTCCCTCTTAATCATGGCCCCAGTTCAGAAAAATCGAGGAAATTTTAGGGAGAATTTGCCTTTGCGCACGTTTCCCTCTTAATCATGGCCTCAGTTCAGAAAAATCAAGGAAATTTTTGGGAGAATTTGCCTCTGCGCACGTTTCCCTCTTAATCATGGCCTCAGTTCAGAAAAATCGAGGAAATTTTTGGGAGAATTTGCCTCTGCGCACGTTTCCCTCTTAATCATGGCCTCAGTTCAGAAAAATCGAGGAAATTTTTGGGAGAATTTGCAGATGATATACAAGTAAATATACAGCAAATACTGTTTGGTAACAATTTTTCGCCTAAAGTCGTTTTTATCTTCCTTTTTGTGTGTTTTACGGTCAGTCTGTAAAAATGGCGTACTACGGGCGAAAGATCGTTCCCAGCAGCGATGTTGGAGTCCAAGATGCATCCAGACATCCTCCCTATGCTGTCCCTGAACCATTTCTGTGGTGTTTCCATCCTTTTCTGCCCTTTTCCTATGGACCAGGCACCCTCCCCTCATCAGAGCAGGGGGTGCCTGGTGTAGTGCTCGAGTCCTCCCATTGACTTCAATGGGGCTCGGGTGCTCGGCCGAGCACTCGAGCCTCCGGGGGCGCTCGGTCAGAGCACCCGAACACCCGAGCATTGGGGTGCTCGCTCATCACTAGTAACTATGTATTTGCAAGGTCTACAAGGGAGTTTTATTATTTATGTCCCATAGTTATTTCAAGTTTACTTAGTTCAGTTTATTTGCTGTTTAGTGCTGGGCTCTGTAAATTGGGTGCTAAGAATAATGGGACTTGAAAAAGTGACTTGAGAATCTCACGCAGTCCTGGAATTCAAGATTCTCATGTCGCCCTTTTAATCAAGGCAATATGATGACTGCTCCCTGTAGTCGCATTCTATTTTACATGCGATTTTTAAAAGGATACCATTTTACGTGATGTCCAATGGGCGCATATTTTGGGCCATTTTTGTGTGGCGGTGGTGGTTGACAGCACAGTTAATAAAATAGCAAAATGTTCTGTCAAAACCTCCACCGCTGGTTTAAAAAAACATCGGAGCCGTTAGTCTTTACAATAAGTCACATACTTCAATGAACATTACATGAGCCATATAAAATTGCAGTTGCACAACACTTTCACTTGTACAACACCATAAAACACTAGGTTTTGTTGTCCAAATTGTTATATGCACTGACAAGCATACACAATTAGGCATAGCTCTCCTTGTTTCTCTGGTAAAATACCAATTATGACTGAAATATTAAACCTCTGCTACACAATTTCCCTGGGATTCTAACAAGCAAAATAAAACAAAACAAGTAAATATCAGGATATTTGGGGTGGAATTTTACAACGGTTTATTCATACACGATTGAATAGATGACAGGACAGTTATTAAAGATTATAACCTACGTACAGTGAAATGGAAAAGCAATCACAGTCTTTACTATGACAGAAGAATGTGCTTCCTGGTGTGTTTTACCCTAAAGCCAAAGTAGTGTTAAAATATCTATTTATATACACAAGCAATAGTCATCCATCTTGCTGATATGTTAACTTCCAGCCATACCAAGAACAAAATATCAGTATATCTCTTTATAAACACATGGATTGAAACGTTTCACCAATCATAGCTTTGGCTCTAGCCACACTCGGGTTAACTCTTTGAGTGCCATAAGGATACGCAATGCATTGCTTGGCACTCAAAGGGATAAATGTGTCTTGATACACAGGTACATTAACCTTCGGCTGCACTAGATTTAAAGTTGTAACCCTTTCAGTGCTAGAAAGATATCCAACTCATTGGGGATTATGCATTGAGGCTTGCTAAAGAGGTGATAAAGAGGAGATAACTTCTCCAGTGATATCACTTCTCCAGTTCCTATGTTATTCTATGGAGCCTATGCACTAAGATTTCTCCAACTTTGTAGATCGTAGTCAATAGGCTCCAGAGAATAACATAGGGACTGTAGAAGTGATATCACTGGAGAAGTTATCTCTGCTCTATCACCTCTTTATCACACGTTATTGCATAACCTCCATTATGTTGCAATGCATTGGATGCATCCCTGGCACTGAAAGGGTGAACAAAATCTTTTGTTACTGAGAGATCTGAACAGCCACATGCAACTGAGAGATCTGAACAGTCACATGCAACTGAGAGATCTGAACAGTCACATGCAATGCTTTGTGTACCCCTCTGGCGCTCAAACGGTTTAATCCATTATTTAACGCCTTGGATGCAACAGAGAACTCCAGCTTATTGCAAAGCAATTTCCTAGCGATCTCTCCAGCAACCAAGGGGTTTAATCTTTTTTTTGTCCTTGTTTCTTACAGGTCAAAGGGATAGTAATGTTTCATAATAAAAGCAGTTCTAATTAATCATCATAGTATTTGGACCTTGGAGAGTGTTATTTCAATTCTGTCAGAGTTATAGTTCAAGAGTAATTCAATGATAAAGTGTCCCCCTCCCGCCACTGTTACTGATGTAACACTGCTCAGCCAGAGCAGAAGGGAGGTGCTTAGGTAGACTGCAGAGAGGGACAATCTTCAATTAAGATAAGGGAAAAAGCTGAAAAACTTGTCAAGAGGGGCAGGGCTTTCATTGTTCTCATAGGAAGAAGATTGTCCCCTGCTGTTATCTGTCTGGTCTATGGACTGGATTCCACATCTGAGAAGAGATGGCTTACACTAGGTAAATGGGGCGGGAGGGGAAACTTTGCTTGTGAATATCTCTCAAACCATAAAGGTTTGAGAGATAAGACTTATATCGTTCTTCATGTTTTAATGCCTACAAAATAAAATAAAGATAAAATGAAGTATTACTATACCTTCAAGGGTATTTTTTGTGTCAGGAAATAGCAGATGCCATGGAAGGGAACCCTCCAGTTTTTCCCCAGAGACTCTGGTTTTCACTTACCGGGTCTCCGGGGCAGAGTCTGAGTCTAAGGATGTGGGGAGTTTCTGATGAAACTCTTCCCACTTGTGCTCCTTCCCACCCTGTTCCTCCCATTCCCTGCCCACTTCTCCTCCTTCCCCAATCTGTTATGGCTATTTTTTTAATGTTTTGCAAGTCACACTCCCACTTTATTAAGCCCCATACTTTTTATGACGCAAATTGCATCATTTCTCTCCCGTCAACGGCATCACAGGACTCCCCTCTGGGAAGCCCAGAAAGTTCCCAGGTATGAGCAGATGGGACTAGGGGCGGGGCATGTATGGAATGGGGGTGTGGCTAAGGGCACTGCCTAGTTTAGGGGCAGTCTGGGATGTAAATCCAGGCCTGAAAGAGTAAGAAAGTGCAAGAAAATGTGTAAGAGGTAGCGAGACAGAGAGAAAATGAGAGAGAGAACATTAGTATAAAAGAGACAGCGAGTCAGCAAGATAGGAGTGATAAGAGAGAATAACAGTATTAGACAGACAATGAGATTACACAGTGGTATCTGTTTGTGTATTTTACACATTGACCCAAGGCTGGACCATTTATATTATTATTACATAAAACAGTTTAAGCCTTTTTGGACTGTAGGAGGATGAAACACATTGTAAAGCAATGCACAACCCTTTGGTCATCAGAACATTAACCGCTTAAGGAACAGTGATGTGCCAGGACAGTCAGGAGTCTGGTGCCGGTGGAAGTCCTGGAACATCATGACGTTTTCCTGTGGGTGCTCTGTGATTATGCATGGAGTCCAAAGCCTCTCTTTTGGTGAGCGGGTACATGTAATCGCTCACGTGTACCAGCTTGCCGAATGTAGTCTAGGTAGTCCTTAACCCTTTAAGGACTGGCCATTCACACTCGTGGCCGGTGCATAAGGACCACAGAGCTTTTTTTGAGGGTGTGGAATCTGACGCAGGTCTCCCCAAACAGCATCCAACGCATGACGTGCCAGGATCATCATGGGTCCTTAAGGGGTTAAAGCGGTACTTTCATCCTGTTACAGTTCGGCCCCCATGAATTTATTGTATCTCTGGGTTACCATAAATATGTGTCTAAAGTGTGGAAAGTGTTGGCATCAGTAGCAATCAAACATTACTATAGACACCCAAAGAAAAAGCAGAGCGTGCCCATCTTGTTGAATCCTCTCTTGCGCGCCTGCACCAAACTCTCCTGACCCTGTCACTCACTTTATTGAAGACGTCCTCTTACTTTGTAGAAGACGTCCCCTCTCACTGTGATTTAAAGGGATAGTAATGTTTCACAAAAACAGCAGCTCCATTTAATCTTCATAGTATTTGGGCCATGGAGAGTGTTATTTCAATACTGTCAGAGTTGTAGTTCAAGAGTAATCGAATGATAAAGTATCCCCCTCCCACCTCTTTTACCTGGTGTAAGCCCCCTCTCCTCAGATGTGGAATCTGACAGATAACAGAAGGGGACAATCTTCTTCCTGTGAGAACAATGAAAACCCTGCCCCCTTGACAGGTTTTTCAGGGTTTTCCTTTATGTTAATTGAAGATTGTCCATCTCTGGAAGTCATCTGGACACCACCTTTCTGTTCTGAGGTGAGCAGTGTTACATCAGTAAAAGGGACGGGAGGGAGATACTTTATCATTCAATTACTCTTGAACTACAACTCTGACAGTATTGAAATTACACTTTCCATGGCCCAAATACTATGAAGATTCATTGGAGCTGCTTTTATTATGAAACATTACTATCCCTTTAATGGCCTGGCGTGCAGTGATAGGAGAGCGCACCAGGTCATGACAGCAATCTGGGCTGGTTCAGGGAGGGATTTGCTGACTGGAGGGGAGTTGCTTTGGAGCGTGCGGTACAGCTTGTACCACACTGTGCTATGATCGTACGCCATCAGGTACATTTTTTAAAACACAATATCTTGACCCAAAAAATAAAAGGCATATTTGGAGATATTGAATGTTGGCTTATTTTACTACAGCAAGTCAAGTGAGGGTGAAAGTTCCGCTTTAAGGATAAAAGTACCTGTGGTGCACTGATCCTTAAGGGGTTAATACACTTGAATTCTCTATTCCACTGTCTGACTGTCTTATATTTGCTACTCTTTATCTGAGAAACACCACTGCCAACGATTATTTGTTAGGTGGCTCAGTGGTTAGCACTGTTGCCTTGCAGCACTGGGGTCCTGGGTTCAAATGCCGCCAAGGACAACACCTGCAATGAGTTTGTATGTTCTCACTGTGTTTGCGTGGGTTTCCTCCCACACTTCAAAAAACATACTGATCGGTGAATATAGATTGTGAGCCCCAATGGGGACAGGGACCAATATGAGTGTAAAGCGCTGCGTAATCTGTGTGCCCTATATAAAGAAAAATTATTATGTAAGAGTTTAGAAGTCCCCACCCAACAAAGGAGGGGAATCATGTCTGTGCTGTGGGGTGATCATTGAGAAGTGTTTGGGTTCTTTAGGAGGGCTAGGATGAAGGGGAAGGGGTGGGTTCATTGAAGTTATAAAAGGGGTCTACTGGTAGTATGACTTCCTCTTTGAATCTTCAATCAAATCTCCCTCCCTATTGCTTGGGTGCTGGGTTGGAGGTTGTCAGATCGTAAAAGCACCTGGGGGTTGTTTTTGTCACAGCTTTGACGCTTTGGACCCTTGCCAACAGTGTAAATGGTAAACTAAATGTGTTTTTGATAGTTAACAGTTGGAGGTCAGGCCGATGGCACTGGCACATATTGCACCCAGACCTTTGTCGCGGGTTATGCCACCGCTCCGCAGCTAATGGGGTGTGGTGGGTGGAGTGGTATATGTGGACTGAGATTTCAGCTCTGTAGGGGTGGAGCATATGTGGTATGCCAGGTAAGCTTGGCAAGGGCTTTAAAGTTGGGGTTGTTAATATATGTAATCATTAATAAAGCTGAAGCCTGTTCAGTCTCAGCCCTTCTTGTTTGTGCCGGTTCATGTGATCGCCGTAGCAGCGATCACATGTACCGGCATTCTGAGTGATAGAGGCAGTACGCAAAGCATACTGCCTCTATGTGTCTCCTCTGCCTCTGTCTCCCTTACTATCAAAGTAAGGGAGAGAGAAGTAGAGAGGAGACACCTAGTGGAAAAAGAAAATACAGCAGCTGAGGGTATTAACCCCTTTACTGCTGGTGCTGGAGGCTGGCTAAACGCAGGTCAATTTCTGACCTGCAATGACACACTTTTTTTTTTTAAACATAACACACTTTTTTTTTTACAAAAAATATTTTATTAAAGAAAAAAACATCTCAATAAACAATAAACATTGTTGTGGAGCCATGTAATATAATTATACACCGCCAAATGTCATTGATAAAAAAGAGGGAAAATAGGGTGGGAAAAAGGGACATGGGGATTTTCACCCGGTGAGACAGTGGCCACTTTAAACTGTGCATTTTGTAGGTATGACTGACCAGTCATACCTTTCATGCAGTCTCCATAAAAAATTATCCCTTTGCGCCCAATTGATCCAAAGAGAAAAAACAAAAATGGTGGGGTTTTTTTACCCTTTTTTTTACCTTTTTTTAATTTTAATAAAGTAAATGGTGGGTTATCCATATAAGTAGAGTATCAAAAGAAAGCCCTAACTGTGCGTAGAAAAACAGTATATAATTTATGGGGGTGGAATAAAAGACTGTTGAACAAAGACATAGTCAAAAAGGTCGGAATTCCTCTGGTCTTTAAAGGCATAGTAATACTTAATTTTATCTTTATTTTATTTTGTAGGCATTAAAAAAACATGAAGAACGATATAAGTCTTATCTCTCAAGCCTTTATGGTTTGAGAGATATTCACAAGCAAAGTTTCCCCTCCCGCCCCATTTACCTAGTGTAAGCCATCTCTTCTCAGATGTGGAATCCAGTCCATAGACCAGACAGATAACAGCAGGGGACAATCTTCTTCCTATGAGAACAATGAAAGCCCTGCCCCTCTTGACAAGTTTTTCAGCTTTTTCCCTTATCTTAATTGAAGATTGTCCCTCTCTGCAGTCTGCATGGGCACCTCCCTTCTGCTCTGGCTGAGCAGTGTTACATCAGTAAAAGGGGAGGGAGGGGGATACTTTATCACTGGATTACTCTTGAACTACAATTCTGACAGAATTGAAATAACACTCTCCAAAGTCCAAATACTATGATGATTAATTAGAGCTGTTTTTATTATGAAACATTACTATCCCTTTAAGTGAAAACGATCTCAGATTTTCCAGGTCCTTAAGGGGTTAATTGTGCTTTCTGTGCTCATTCAGTGATGTCTTGAAAACATGCACTGTTGGCAGCCTCTTAGGACAAGGGCTGGTTACACCTGAGTCAGGTAGTTAAGCCAGATAACTTAAATACTACAAGTAGAACATGGAAGAGTCAGCGTGTAGAACAAAAAGGATGCATTCATCCATGTAAATGGGAATAGTTTGCAAACTTTTTTTTGTTCTTTGCCAAAGGCAATCATGTGGTTGTGACTACTTAAATTGGATTCCGTTCCAATATTGCATATTCATGGGGAGCTCATCTATAAAGTGATTGTATTTGCATGTCCAAATACAATCATGTGCCAACATTCAGCACTTCGGAACCCATGATTTCATAGTGGCCATATTGAGCAGCACAATGGAAAGGAACATTCTGTGGTTTTCAATTAGCTTGATTTAATTCCAGTTACAGATCTGCCTCCACACAGGGTTTGCTTTATGCGGTGCCAGTATGAAATTTCACAAAAGAAAAGAGCAATCATGATCAAATTAACATTTTGTACTGAATATGAAAAACAACAGGATTATTTGAAATATAAAAATGAACACAATGGGATATTTAAAAAGCCCACAAAATAGCTATGCTAGACTAAAACTTTAGTATATATATATATATATATATATATATATATATATATATATATTTCTGTAGTTCTGAAGTGACTTAAAACATAAGTACAAAATTGGGGCCAAACATTCCATTAGGCAGAATAGGCAAACAGAGGGTCGGGCTGAAAACTTTTCCCCTGGGGCATCCTATATAATAATTCGCTAGGATGTTTGTCACGATGCAGTCATGTGCAGTAGAGACTTCCCGCATTCGGGCATGATTGCATCGAGTGAGTGAGGCGACGCAAGACTGCATCGAGTGGAGCAGTGAGGTAGCGCCCAGCTTCTTAACCCTTTGAGTGCCAGAAGGTTAACATTAACCGGATCTTGGCCCGTGTACACGGGCTTTTACACTAGTATAGAAATAAGTGGCTCTTGGTGATACTCACAAATAATGCCTAGCGCTTACAGATTAATTGACCCACAAAGTTTTTAGTCTGAAAAATGGACTGGCTCAGAGAGCTGGTATTCTGAGGATGAACAACATAGCCTGTGATCCAATATAGACAAAACCAAACAGCCTGCAATTCATAGAGACAAAACCCCCAACCCAGGGGGTAAATGTCTCTTTGCCTCCCCAAGTCAGATCACCCCTGAACAAACACTTAGGGGGAGATTCACTAAACAGTGATAAAGAGGCGATAACGTTGAGATGACTTATCCAGTGATATCACTTCTCCAATTCCTATGTTATTCTATGGCGCCTATGCACTAAAATGTTTTCTGCTTTGGAGATCTTAGTACATTGGCTCCGTAGAATAACATAGGAACCGGAGAAGTGATATCACTGGAGAAGTCATCACCTCTTTATCACCTCTTTATCACGCCTTCGTGAATCTCCCCATTAGAGTGCCATATTTGACGAGGAGCCTCAGTTTGAATGGCAACACCCATATGCTGAGTAACAGGCAAGGAAAACCCAGTCCCTGCATATAACATCTGCTTCTGCTTTATGGTGTCTGATTTATCAGTTTATATACCCCATCACCCGATGATATATAACCCTTTGAATGCTAGAGAGGTCACCAACACATTGTGAAGCAATATGTTGGTGATCAGTGGTATAACTAATATACTGATACACTCCTCCTGGGTTATCCAAGAAGAGGCAGCACATTGTGAAGCAATATGTTGGTGATCAGTGGTATAACTAATATACTGATATACTCTGCCTGGGTTATCCAAGAAGAGGCAGCACATTGTGAAGCAATATGTTGGTGATCAGTGGTATAACTAATATACTGATATACTCCTCTGGGTTATCCAAGAAGAGGCAGCACATTGTGAAACAATATGTTGGTGATCAGTGGTATAACTAATATACTGATATACTCTGCCTGGGTTATCCAAGAAGAGGCAGCACATTGTGAAGCAATATGTTGGTGATCAGTGGTATAACTAATATACTGATATACTCCTCCTGGGTTATCCAAGAAGAGGCAGCACATTGTGAAGCAATATGTTGCTGATCAGTGGTATAACTAATATACTGATACACTCAGCCTGGGTTATCCAAGAAGAGGCAGCACATTGTGAAACAATATGTTGGTGATCAGTGGTATAACTAATATACTGATATACTCCGCCTGGGTTATCCAAGAAGAGGCAGCACATTGTGAAGCAATATGTTGGTGATCAGTGGTATAACTAATATACTGATATACTCCGCCTGGGTTATCCAAGAAGAGGCAGCACATTGTGAAGCAATATGTTGGTGATCAGTGGTATAACTAATATACTGATATACTCCGCCTGGGTTATCCAAGAAGAGGCAGCACATTGTGAAGCAATATGCTGGTGATCAGTGGTATAACTAATATACTGATACACTCAGCCTGGGTTATCCAAGAAGAGGCAGCACATTGTGAAGCAATATGTTGGTGATCAGTGGTATAACTAATATACTGATACACTCCGCCTGGGTTATACAAGAAGAGGCAGTACATTGTGAAGCAATATGTTGGTGATCAGTGGTATAACTAATATACTGATATACTCCTCCGGGGTTATCCAAGAAGAGGCAGCACATTGTGAAGCAATATGTTGGTGATCAGTGGTATAACTAATATACTGATACACTCAGCCTGGGTTATCCAAGAAGAGGCAGCACATAGTGAGAAAAATGAACAAATAAAAATGAAACAAAACCAAAACAGTTAACAAGTCCAGATTAATTGCAAGCATCTCTTATCACTTCAGATTGCAGACACTGGCTGAGAAGTGCCTACAATCTGGATAATATATCCCAATAGAAAAGTACAAACTTATACAAGCTCGGAGAGGGAAAATTGTCTCATTGAAGCATTACTCACCCCACTGTGCCAATAAATCCTTTCTTCTATAGGGTTGCCACCCAGCCGGTATTTTACCGGCAGGCCGGTAAAAAATTGGCTTCTGTCCAATGTTAAGTCTATGGAGGGAATGCATTGGCCGGTATTTTTTTGAAGAAAAGGTGGCAAACCTATTCTTCTGTCATTCTCCTAATACAGTAACACGTTTCTGTCCATGGTACTAGCTGCAGGTCTCCTTGACATCACAACCCTGAAACACATATAGTATGTATTTATTTTAGGAACAGTAAGTTTTTCATGTTAAAAGCACTTCTCTTACTCGCAGTGTCAATGAATTTCTGTAATCTGTGATGCCCCAAATACAGAAAAATGCTGTCCAAAGTTCTTATTGCAATAAAATGTGTAAGGTACTGGCATCTTGAACATGGCAGCTCTTAGATTCACGCAAGATCCATAAATTAACAAAAGCTTTTCTTCCTTCAATGAGGAGTAGGTTGCAGTAAGTACATTGCTCCACATTAATTCACTTGAAAGTACCACAAATACATTATTTGTCAACAGAAAATCTCCATTGCATCTTGACTCAGGTCATCAAACAACTTCAAGCAAAAATACATAATTCACAGAATAATGATGGACAGTTGGGTGATAATTCCCATGCAAGTTCAAAAGCGACCACCTCTACTAGAACGTCTGGCTATGTAAGAACTTCTTATTATTTATTGTGGCAATATCTGAAATAAAAAGTTAATCCAAAAGATGTATACACATGCTGGCAACTTTGAACAGATGTCAGAGAGTGAAAAGTCTGTGGATGAAAGTGAATACAACATGTCTGTGTTGATTGGCAATGAGTGTTCATCCCATGGTGTTACCACAGAGGACTGCCTACATTGATATGCCCATAGTTGAAAAATAAACAATGCAAGAGATTAAAAGTCCAGTTAGTAGACCATCCAATAGTTCATATGTTGATAGCTTTGGAGTGCCACCTTGTACACTTTGTGGTTCAAACAAAGACATAGCCATTAGAGGGGTGAAGTTTCAGACAAAAGTTAATTTAAAGAAAGCATGGCTGGGCACTCGGTAAGGAGAAAAGTTTAACAAATCAGGTCAATTGGATTTCAGGGTTAGGGTCCTTAGATGATTAAGTATTCAGCTGATTTATTAAATGGTCTTCCTGTTGCACCATCAACTGCCCACTCCTGGGGGGTATTCACTTGATGAATAGTCATACATTTGAAACACAGTAAGGGCCTTTTTAATTGTCCAAAATGACATGCAACCGGTTGCTTAGAAGTTTCTCTATATTCCAGTGTTCCTTTTAGAGTCTTTCTAATGGTTGATTTGTGGTTATTCATTCTTTCCTTGTGCAAGAGGTTAGTCTTTGCAAAATAATTCAGATTACATGAACATTTAATTCGGTGTCACGGTTTGTAAGAACTCTTAGACAATTTGGTAAGGTAAAATCAGCTTTATTAAGAATAATAAAGAACACAGGGTCCTCTTCACAGGTCCAGACTTGGACAGTACCATGGCACTTCCCAAATCTGACACAGGTCAGGGTACAGAAATAAGCAAAACAGGCAATACAATATTGTCAGGAACAGACGACAGGAACCAGGAACAGAACATCAGTAGTACCACCAAGGAAGCGTCCCAAGAGCTAGAAGGTAGGTGACTGCAGGGCAGAATCCCCAGGAACTGGGGAAGTAATATCAGACAACTGGGACACTGGAGAGTGACACGGTCCTGGGAACCTGAGTCAATACTGACAGACAATAGCCTGCGTTATACCTTAGAGGCTAGGGAGACCGGAGGTAGAACTGACACGCTCGGTAGGGAGAATCCCTGGAGACTGGTAATTGGAGGCAACACAGGCAGGCCCAGGCACAGAACCAGCCTCAGAGGTCTGAGGAACCACAGGAAATACTGACAGGCACAGGCTCAGGAGATAGAGGTAACGGAGGGCAATACTGACATGCACAGGCTCAAGCTCAGGAGGTAGAGGTAACTGAAGGCAACACTGACATGCACAGGCTCAAGCTCAGGAGATAGAGGTAACCGAAGGCAACAATGACAGGCACAGGCTCGGGCGACTGAGGTAACCGCAGACAAAACCGGGAGACCGAGCAGTAAGAGGCGCTACTGACATGCACTGGCTAGGCACTCACCTCGGAGGCTAGGATAACTGGAGGCCACGAATAGTACACTGCCACAGCCAGGATCGGTATAGAAAGCGTTGTCAGTGAAGACCAGATATGTACACAGAGAGCGATAGTCAGCCACAGCCTGGATTGGTACACAGACAGCGATAGTCAGCCACAGCCTTGATCGGTACACAGAGAGCGCTAGTCAGCCACAGCCTGGATTGGTACACAGAGAGCGCTAGTCAGCCACATCCTGAATCGGTACACAGAGAGCGGTAGTCAGCCACAGCATGGATCGGTACACTGATAGCACTAGTCAGCCACAGCTTGGATCGGCACACAGAGAGCGGTAGTCAGCCACAGCCTGGATCGGTACACAAAGAGCGGTAGTCAGCCACAGCCTGGATCGGTACACAGAGAGCGGTAGTCAGCCACAGCCTGGATCGGTACACAGAGAGCGCTAGTCAGCCACATCCTGAATCGGTACACAGAGAGCGGTAGTCAGCCACAGCATGGATCGGTACACTGAGAGCACTAGTCAGCCACAGCTTGGATCGGTACACAGAGAGCGGTAGTCAGCCACAGCCTGGATCGGTACACAAAGAGCGGTAGTCAGCCACAGCCTGGATCGGTACACAGAGAGCGGTAGTCAGCCACAGCCTGGATCGGTACACAAAGAGCGGTAGTCAGCCACAGCCTGGATCGGTACACAAAGAGCGGTAGTCAGCCACAGCCTGGATCGATACACAAAGACGGTAGTCAGCCACAACCTGGATCAGCACATGGAGATCAGTCAGACACAGCCAGGTTTGGGAACAAATCTTAGTCAGTCACAGCCAGGGTCGGTACACAGAGCGAATCAAGCACATCCAGAATCGGAACCCAGAGAGCGTAGTCAGGAAAAAGGCAACGGAGACAGGAGTAAGGTCAGGCAAAACTGGATTATACACGGAGCAGGAAACACAGCAACTAACACCAGATACAGGAACACCACGAAAGGACACCAAAGAAATGACAGGACTGCGTTTAAGAGGGCTCACGCTGGGCAGAGCAGAACCCAGCGGCCAATAAGAGTCCATCAGGAAAGAGGCAGGAAGTAGCAATGTCGCCAGAACGGGAATCACGGGCCCCAGTTCATGAACCCCTTAATGGTAATATTTTGGGGATTTGGAAATTATTAAGGCAGTTGTGGTTAACCAGCTTGTTTGTTTACCATATTTATGTCCTGGATGGGCTTGTACCAATATATTCCTTAGGTTCCTTCCCCTACAGTAGCAAAACAAGGAAAGTAATTGGAATTGAGGACCTAATATCTTCTCGCTAGTCAACATATGCCAGTTATGGGGAACAACCCTTTAGATCATGAGAGTAACAGCCCATAGGCCATTACTGAAGGATACTCTGGGCCTGCAAACCATTGGCCTTATGCCTGGACCTTTTTCTGCACTATGTGGGAACTTTCTGTGTCGAAAGACAGCTTTGCCCAGAGACTGACCGGCTAGAGCTGCCTCACCGCGAAGCAGAGGTGACCCCTTGTCGGACTAATGGGGCTACGGGGTTCTCACCAACATCCTGTCAGAGGTTTCCTATGGGGGGGTTGAAAGCATCGACATAAGGTCATACAATTCATGCTGGTCGAACACTGGATTGGTCGACCAATGGACCCAATGTACGACCCGATTGGCCAAGGTTGTAGCCGAAGATGCAAACTAGTTGACAAATGGATTCAACCCCTGGTCATTGTCACAGGATGTGTATTCCGACCCCTCTACCACTGTCCATTGTCTGCCTTGCCCAAATCCTTTTGTTCCCCAAATTCAATCATGTCTGGCCCTTTGTGTAATGTTTGTCACTGACCTTTGTGTGCCTTGTCTTGTATTACATTTGAATATGGTTTGATGTGTATAAAAATCTGAGAATTTTGTTCAATAAAGTGAGTTCGCTTTGGAGTAAGCAGTCTCCAGTGTCGTGCTTGCCTGGATGGTCTAAAGAATCCGCTTTGACTCCCATCCCTGAAGAGTGCATAAGAGCAATTCACTCTCCGCTTCCAGAAGTTCACTACTAAGACTGCCTCGCAATCCCGAGCCTTACAACTGTCTTTGCTGGACTCCGTATCCAGAGATTCAATGACCACACTCTGCTCGCATTGTTCGACGGGGATTCGAACCTCCCAGGCTATGACTTCCCCAGCAGCTCAACTCTCCCAGCTTCCTTTCAGCTGGGGCCCTCCAACATCGCTCAGCCGAATTCAGGAGAAAAGATTCGGATACAACGGCCCAGGATTCCCCGGCGTCTTGGGTTCCTGTTACAATGAGGCAGTGCAAGAAGTCAGTGAATTAAGATCTGCCTACATGTTGTTAAAGCCATTTTCCTGTAAAATACATTTTCTTGAGAAATTACTTTGGCGGCCCAACGTGGCACTTCATGCTAATTTCCTACACAGAAGGCGTAATAGTTAACACTGAGTACAAACTCACAACATACTGTACTTTCAGAAGTGACCCAATGTGTGGGCTCCACCCAGGTTCAGTCATAGAACTGTATGTACTAATATGGTCACATTGAAGAACTGAATTAGCATTAAGTGTCACACTGCCACCAGCAAATTATGGTTAAATTCTCAAAAACTACACAAATAGATAGCACAACATATATGCAGTTTTTAGTTCTCGTTAAAAAAACCTAACCGCATCTTAGGGTGACGGTTCCACTTTAAGCCATTTAACCCTTTATATAACAGAGGAGCTCAGTCCAGTAGCACTCAGAGGGTAATAGTGATTGGTAAACAGTCACAATGATAATCACTGCACCAGTGACACTCTCACTCCTCTCCATACAATACATTTTCTTCCTTGCAGGATAAGCTGGAACCAACAGGAAACTAAAGTGAGTCACCCTTCTGAGTAACGACAGGCCCCTGGCTAACTAATATTTTTTCAGACCTGCATTGGAGATATGTATTATGCATGTGCGTATGTATGCGTGGATGTTTAGCTTTATTTAAATGGCACCACACAGTGTACATAGTGCCTTTACAACAATAAATACAGTAAAAGGGTTTAAAAGAAGTATCAATCATAGAAACAATAGTAAAGATGTGCTCGCCCCAAGGAGCTTACAATCTAAATGGGTCAAATAAGAGGAAGGGGACCTATGTATGTTAATGATTTTATAACGAACCTCGCAGGTCTCAAATAATTGTAAGTACAAAAAGAGAGATGGTAACAGGTAAAAGCACACCTATATAGGTGAAACTTTCCTTATTACCAAGGGTGACCAGTTCAAAGTTCAAAAACAAGTATAGCCTAACATACCTAAATAATATAAAACGCTAGCCTGTGAAGCTCCCTGTGTGCGTAACCTCACATGCACAGTAGAGACTGCTGGAACAATGAAGTCATGCGCAGTAGAGACTGGCCGAATGCGCTGATCTGGAGAGGGGAGCTCCGGACGACTCACCTCCTGTCACTGCTCCTGGCTCTGGGGCAGCAGAAGGGCCACTGGGTGCACTTTATACCGTGTATACGGGCTTTCATACTAGTTGGTTAATAAAAGTTGAGTATTAAAGATCCTTTTTCTAAGCTATACTTGTTTTTGAACTTTGAACTGGTCTCCCTTGGTAATAAGTAGGGATGGGTGAAAATTTCTGCCTCAAACTGAAATCTATGAAAAATGGCACTTTCCGCTTGGTGAAAAATTTCCCGCGAAAAGTGCAGATTTTCTGCTTTTTTCGCCTAGCTCATTCCATTGAAATCAATGGCAACATAGAAGTTACACACAACACATGGAAAATATTATTTTATTTCCCAAAGGCATAGTATAAAAGGGGCATGAGGGTGTCTGTGTTGGTGGGGTGTGGGGGAACAATCGGTTGAACAGGGGATGATTTTTTGGGGGGTTGTTTATTGGGATTGGGGGGCACTTAATAAAAAAGAAATCCTAAATGAAATAAAAGAAAAACCATAAGACATGGTATAAAGGGGTCTGAGGAGGGTGCCTGTGTTGGTGAACGAATTAATCATTTGAACAGGGAATTTGTTTTTGGGGGGGTTCTTGACTGGTATTGGGGGGACAGTTAATAAAAAAATAAATCAATAAAATAAGACATTTGTATTAAAAGTGATAGAAACAGGAACCCCCTGAAATAAGCTGCCACTGGGGTGGACTGATACTTGACTTGATAGAGTATTTTGTAGAGGATGATTTGTTTGATTTGTTGTTAGAGGCCTTTGTAGGACTTAGACTTATTAGAGGCCCAAGCCCTGAAGAAACATTGATTTGTATGACTTAGGCTTGTTAGACACAAACCCCTCAAAATGTTTTTATTTTTTTGTAGGACTAGTTTTTTTTTATTATTATTATTATTATTATTATTTATTATATATAGTTTTTTCAAAACACAAGCCTTGAGAAAAAAATAAAAATGCCCTACTGGCCTAATGCCAGAAGGTCATGTTGTCCAGTGGCCACTGTCAAATGTCCTCCTGAGTCCTGAGTTGAAACTGCTGTTCATACTGCTGCTGAGTTGTTTAAGCAGCAGGCTGATTAGGCAGCTAAAAGGGAATGGGATCAACAATAGCAGTAACATGGAAGATGGATGATGCAGGTTCCACTTGCCACGACTATCACCAGTGATGCATCTGAGGCAGTAGCAGCACAATAGTAGCCCCCAGTATATGTGGAGAAAAGAAGAAGTTGGCCATTAATTCTTCTGCACCTGCCCCTCCTCCAAAATCATGGGTGTGTTCTTATTTGAATAGAAATTTTCCCTTGAGAGCAGGAACAGCGGGTCTCATCAGCAATTGCAATGTGCACAGTGTGTGTGTGGTAAATAACATCTGGGGGCACATCTGTATCTAAACACCATGACACCCGAAACCAAGTACTGCCACTGTTACTGTACCCCTTTTCCAGACCTGCTAAGGACACATGACAACTTGCTGACATTTTAATAGTAATGATGAACCTTCCCTGCCACCATCATAGCATATTCTGCAGGAGAGAATCTCCTCAGATATGCTTGATGCACTGATTGCAATTCTCCTCCACCACACTGGCATGTGCGGTCAGTGCACCCATGATGACTTCAGGGGGAAGGGAACAGATGGAGAAGAATGGCCTCTTACATCTTGTCCTCCACATTCCCCTTCATTGTCTGGGGCAGTGGATAATGTTGCTGCTGTTGCTGCTACTGCCACAGATTCAGCACTGCAACTTAGACCAGGAGTATTGCTACTGCTGGCAAATGGAACCTGTCCTAGTCCCGCATCACTTGTTGACCCCATTCCCACTGTGTCCACGGTGGTCTGTGACACACTAGCCTGCTCCTCAGCATCCTGCTGCCCTTGCATCTCAGCATCAGAAGGAATTAAAGCAGTTGCAAATTCCTCAAATTCTAAAATGTCCTTGATAGTGGTGGTGGTGAGGCCCATCCTCATCCCTGCCTCCCATTCCTTCTCAATTTCTGCTAAAAAGGTCATCAATGTCTCTTCCACCCCCAGGGCCAGATTTACATCTCAGGAGCCTGTAGGCACAGAAATCTGAAGCGTACCCCCTTTTGAGACCCAAATCCTTCTTTATCTGAAATTTCAACCCCTTGAAAGATGAAGGTCTCTAACACATTGCAAATCTATCAACACTAGAAAGGTCACCAAGGCATTGCGTCACGGTGTGTTTAAGACCTCTCTAGCATTCAGGAGGTTAAAAGCAGCACTTAAATCTGTTAATTTGTATTTGTTTCCTTTGGAGAAGTTGGTTTGCTGTAGAATTTCACCAGTACAATTACATATATGGTCTGGCTGCTATGTTGTGTAATGACTTCTTACAAGTATTTTTTTATTGTAAACAAAATGGCTTTCCCCTTGTTATTATGTAGAACAGGAGTGATGACTAGAGGCAGATAAATGTGGGCTGTACTAATTATACGATTCCACTGTAAAATAGGTGCTGGAAATGATTTCTGTTTGCTGTTCCTGCACTAAGCTGTCCACTTTGAATGTCATAATCTTTACTCCACTTGTGCCAAGGGGAGCAGTGGGGAAGTGTATGGACATTTCTGGGTGTTCCACTGCATCTTGTGTCTCCTTGTGTACTATCAATCTGCACAAGAAAATGTTATTCAAATGAGTCCTTTTCCTACTGATGCTAAAGAGAAGGCGTTTGGGTGTTTGTATCAGAATGCAGATTATTTTTATACCAATCTATAAACACTGAAAATAAGCTGATCTTACAAATTTGTAGTTTCCCCCTAATCCACTATGTTTCAGAGTATAAAAACTGTTTGCTGTTTGCATAGCTGAAGCACATTACTGGTGTTGAACAGAGTAACAAACTGTTCCATCTCCCGTGACCACTGACCTCACATTAGAATCGATCTACTTCTGAGTGCTGGGCCAGTGACGTATCCGCACTCCTCCCAGTGCTTGTATCATCAAGCGGGATGGAGACCCAACTACCCTGTCACTGCTGGGCCTGTCACTCACTGACTCTCGGGCCGGCCCAGCACACCTTCAACTGTCAGAGCAGCAGGCACGAGGAAGCAGCCCACTGCTCTCTAGTTGCTGGGCCAGAAGCCATCCCACTGCTGGCAGGAAGTGGTAGTGAAGATTTGTGCTGCAAATTAAAAAAAAAAAAAAAAACCTATCCCAATGACAGGCGCCCCTCTATGGGTGTGCCTGTAGGCAGATGCCTACTCTGCCTTATTGTAAATCCGGACCTGTCCACCCCAGCATCATCATCATCATCACCACTAGTCCCTACATGCTGTTGTTTCTGCTGCTCTATTCCAGACATCTCACTGCTGCTTGGAAGTGGTGACGAGCAATTTGACAGAGAGTCCCCTATTGTCACACTTGCCATTTCCTTTTGACCTGAAGAAGACAGACTAGCACTAGTAGAAGTAGCAGCAGGTACAGGCAGCTGATCTGTGCCCCTGCTGGTGGTGATGGTATTAATTCTCAGCCTGCTCTCCTCCCCAAACACCAGTTCTGGCCTCTTCAGGATCATGTTCCACCTGGACACTGTAGTGAAGGGAAGTGTAAAGGTTTTTGAAGACACTCAGACCAGCAGGTAAAATAAAATACAGTTTTATTTACAAAAATTAAAGAGTAAAGAACGCCCTCTACAGGTGACACAATAATAATAGCGATCAAAGACTGAGATGTTATCACAGGTTAAGTGTACAGAAGCAAAAGTATCACATATACTATCACAGGATAGATACACAGTAGCGAGGATACTCAATGGTTAAATACAATGCTCAGTCAGTCTCTGTTGTGATGTTTGGCACGCCCAAGATGGTGATCAGGCAGCTATTAGTGAAAGTTCTTAAGGCTGGAATGCTGCAGCCAGTACTGAATATTGGTAGAGACTGCAGAGAAGTTGCAGTGAATAGCCCCCACTGGTGTAGCAACGGAGACAACTTAATCTGCAAGTGCTTGAGTCAATAGCCCCCACGGGTGCAACAACAGAGACTGCTACAATGCAAGAGCTTGCCAATAGCCCCCACGGGCGCAATAACGGAGACCAACTGCACAGTAAAGACTTGAGCCAATAGCCCCCACGGGCATATACCTGAGACAACCTGCAAGAGCTTGAGCCAGTAGCCCCACTGGCGTAACAACGGAGACTGCTATAAAACAAGAGATAGCCAATAGCCCCCACGGGCGTACAATGGAGACCACTCTGTGTTGCAAGTATATGAGCCAATAGCCCCCACGGGCGTTTTAACGGAGACCACTCTGTGCTGCAAGTATATGAGCCAATAGCCCCCACGGGCGTATACCGGAGACAATCTGCAAGAGCCAATAGCGCCACTACCGGGCGCGGTAACGTATATCGACTACTCTGCTGATGGAAGGTTGAGCCACCGTCTAGATCAGGCTTGTAACGCGGCCGGCTCTGCAGAAGTAGCGACCAAACAGGATAGGCTCAGCAAGTTACGTGAAGGCTCAGATAACGAAATGGCAGCACTGCAAGGGTTAAGCAGCTCAAGGATCACAGGCTCAGCAGTCGTGGAAAGTGCTCTGCCAGTGTCAGGGAAGGCTCAGAAACGGAAGCACAGCTCTGCAAAAGGTAACGGAAACTCAGCACTGGAGGCACCACTCTGCAGGAGTACAGAGGCAAACGATCAGCCTGGTAAGCGGCCTTAGCGGAAGTCAGAATGTCGCGACGGCGACACTAGCAGCAGGAAGCAGGAACAAGCAGGTCACTGGAACAAGCCGGTTCAGGTCACGGAGCAGGAAGTCAGCCAGGCCGGATCGGTACACGGAGGTGGTTCTCAGACAAGCCAGATCAGTCACGAGCAGGAACATCAGCCAGGCCGGGTCGGTAAATGGAGGTGGTCCTCAGACAAGCCAGATCAGTCACAAACAGGAACGTCAGCCAAGCTGGGTCGGATCATGGAGCAGGAACACAGGAGCGTAGTCAAGACAGGCCAAATCGGTACACAGGAATCAGGAACGCACAAACACAGCAACAGCAACACTGGCTCTGGAACACCACGACAGGGCACCTGACAGGTGTCAATGGCCAGGCATAAAAAGGTCACCAGGGGCGGCCAAACAGCATCAGCCAATCAGGGTGCATCACAAGCGAGAGTGACAGAGAGGGATCACGGGCACCATGATAGGAAGGGGACTCCCAGAGACAGAGGAATGGTGTGGGCTCCCTTGACCGCTAGTCTGGACGCTGTCAAATGTTTCCCCTACCACTCCGGCTGCTTCACCATTACTGCTACTACTACTAACACAAACCACATCAAGTTCAGACGCAGAATGTTCCTCCTCAGTCCCATGGTCACTAGTAATATGAGGTTATTGTTGATAACCCCCTCCTTCACTCCTAATGCTAACAAGTTGCTGGACCTTAGTAGCAGTAGTACTAGCAGTGGCAGGACTGCTTGGGAATGGCAAGTGTGATTTAGGGTCCAGTGCTGTCACACTTGCCATCATTTTCTCCTTTTCCCCCTGAGTACAACAAGAAACACTAGCATCAGGCAAAGTATTGGTGGCAGCAGGTTCAGCACTGGCAGCAGGTTCAGCACTAGCAGCAGGATCAGCACTGGCAGCAGGTACAACACTAGTGGCTGCAGGAACAGAAATGGAGGCACTGTCAGCAGGGGCAGCACGTCTGGCAGCAGTTACAACACTAGTGGCTGCAGGTACAGAAATGGTGGCACTAGCAGCAGGGACAGCACGTCTGGCAGAAGGTACAACACTAGTGGCTGCAGGTACAGCAATGGTGGCACTGGCATCAGGGGCAGCACGTCTTGCAGCAGACACAGAAAGCTGACCTGTCCTGCTCTCACTAGTACTCTCCTTCTCTCCCTTCCTACCCATTCCCTTTTCTCCCTTCCTTCCCATTCACTTTTCACCCCCCCCCCATCTCATTAAATTCTCCACGGTCCCTTGGGGTGATTTAGGGGGACTGGACAGCATTGTTTCAGTGCTCTAGTCACTTCCTCCTCCTCCTCAGACTCAGTGGACACATAATAAGGGTCCTTCCAGTTCCTCTTTTTGCTGCTCATAGTGATAGGAGTCACTAGGAGCCTCTCCTGCCTCAATCTTTGCAAAATATCACAAGAGAACAGCACAGCACATCTATCTCACTCTGTAGGTGCTTCTATTGTGTCTGCCTTCAGCGAAAACGTCATGTTTTTATAGCGGAAGTGCTAAACAATGTAAATCAATGGGCGAAAACTTTTTAGCTATTGAAAAAATGGCGAAAGATTTTGGCCAATGGGCGAAAGATGTGCAAATTTTAACCACTAGTTTTAAAGTGGATCACGGGAACACGGCAACAACTTTTGCCCATCCCTAGTAATAAGGGAACGTTTCACCTATATAGCTGTGCTTTTACCTTTTACCATCTCTCGTTTTGTACGAGTCTAAATGGGTAACAGGAGACATACAACATGGTATCACGATGTCAATACATACAAGTAACAGTACTGCTTTTATCATTAAGTGGTGAGTGGTGCTAGCGCTTGAGAAGATTTCAGGGTAGATTTAAAGTTGGAAGGGGATAGTTATAGAGTAAGAGAAGAGGTATGGAGTAAGTTCCAGAGGAAAGGACTGGAAAGTGAAAAACTTTAGAGACAAAAGTGGGAAGAGAGTGTGGATGGTGTAACAAGAAGGGAGTTGTGTGCTGAGGAAAAGGAAATGACCGGGAACATAAGAGTAGATGAGGGAAGTGGTCTAAGGCGGGGGAAGTAGCATGGAGAGCACTTTGTAGGTGATACGATCCTGAATAGGGAGCCGTGTGAAAGCTCTAAGAATTATGTGAGCAGATTCTGTTTTAGGATAGAGTGTGGTGATTCGTGCAGCTAACTTTAGGACAGATTGCATAGCGGAAAGACAGGAAGCAGGGAGTCCAGTTAGTAGAAAGGTTGCAGTAGTCTAAGTGGGATAGAATGAAGGCATGCACAAGGGTTTTAGTAGTTTTCTGGGACAGGAACATGTGGATTTTAGCAATATTGAGGGCAAAGAAGGAACAGGTTCTAGCCAAGGAGTTAATGTGAAAAGAGAAGGAAAGGGAAGAATCAAATATGGCTCCTAGGCACCATGCTGATCTCAGCAGATTAATGTCCGTTCCATCAACTTTAATGGTGATGCTGGGTGTTGGGTGAAATGATGGGTGAGATGTTTGTTTTTTGTTGTTTATTTTAACCTCTTAAGGACCATTGACGTACTCGGACCGTCACACTGGTCCGTCACTTAAGGACCAGTGACGGTCCTGGTATGTCACGTACTTGTACTCACTGAGCTCCTGCAGGAGCGCGCTAAGTAATACCGGGGACTGAAGTTGATCGCTCCAAGACCAGAGTGATCTCTTTCAGTCCCTCGTTCGATGTGCCGGCACACATGATCAGTCATGTGGGGCAGCACGTCGAACTTCCTGGTCCTTAAAGGGATAGTATTATTTCAAAATAAATGCAGCTCTAATTAATCATCATAGTATTTGGACCTTGGAGAGTGTTATCTCAATTCTGTCAGAGATGTAGTTCAAGAGTAATTCAATGACAAAGTATCCCCCTTCCGCCCCTTTTACTGATGTAACACTTTTCAGCCAGAGCAGAAGGGAGGTGCCCAGGTAGATTGCAGAGAGGGACAATCTTCAATTAAGATAAGGGAAAAACCTGAAAAACTTGTCAAGGGGGGCAGGGGTTTCATTGTTATCATAGGAAGAAGATTGTCCCTGTCTGTTATCTGTCTGGTCTATGGACTGGATTCCACATCTGAGAAGAGATGGCTTACACTAGGTAAAAGGGGCGGGAGGGGAAACTTAGCTTGTGAATATCTCTTAAACCATAAATATTTGAGAGATAAGACTTATCATTCTTCATATTTTTTTAATGCCTACAAAATAAAATAAAGTTAAAACGAAGTATTACTGTCCCTTTAAAGGGACCGCTGGTCCTTAAGGGGTTAAGATGATGGAGAGTCATCCAGGATTATGGTCTGAAATTTGTAACTGAATTGGGGGTGAAAGATCTGGAGTGTACATGTAAATTTGGGTATCATCAGCATATAGATGATACTTGAAGCCAACTGAACTTATAAGACTTTAGCAGCCAAGGTGTTAAAATGATTTTTTTAAGCAAACGGATAATCTGTTTTGAAATATGAAAGTCAGCTTGTCATTGTGATGTTTACATTTTGCCTGTCAGTCGAACGGCAATCGGAATCCAAGGGACATACGTTCCAAAGAAAATTGGATCATTTCTGGGACAAACCATTTGTACTATAAGGGAGAATTAAAAATTCCCATTAACGTTATGCTCTGGAGACCTGCCTAGCATTCCAGGGGTTAAATCCCCATTTAAATCAATGGGAATTTTTGGAATGTTTAGTTCTTTGCTATAGTGCAAATGTTTTGCCCCATAATGTCTCCACATATGGCCCTAAATTTAATAAAACATTTGTTGCAGTACTACTGGAAATAAGCAATTAAACTGAAGTCCCAAAGTCCCTAAGTAACAATTTCTGCAACCACAATGACTAAACTGTGCATTAAACAAACATTTATTCTGTGTGCCGAGAGACACAAATAACAGGAGAGCATAAGAAATGCTGAATGCTCAAAACGTCAGCTCTTTTAGCCTAATTATTTATTATACGGTTTCTATATCAGATCTTGGTTTGAAGTCTAGAAAATGTACATGTTAATATTAATTCTTAAAGGGATAGTAATGTTTCATAATAAAACAGCTCTACTTAATCATCATAGTATTTGGACTTTGGAGAGTGTTATTTCAATTCTGTCAGTGTTGTAGTTCAAGAGTAATTCTATGACAAAGTATCCCCCTCCCTCCACTTTTACTGATGTAACCCTGCTCAGCCAGAGCAGAAGGGAGGTGCCCAGGTAGACTGCAGAGGGGGACAATCTTCAATTAAGATAAGGGAAAAACCTGAAAAGCTTGTCAAGGAGGGCAGGGCTTTCATTGTTCTGATAGGAAGAATATTGTCCCTTGCTGTTATCTGTCTGGTCTATGGACTGGATTCCACATCTGAGAAGAGATGGCTTACACTAGGTAAAAGGGGCAGGAGGGGAAACTTTGCTTGTGAATATCTCTCAAACCATAAAGGTTTGAGAGATAAGACTTATATCGTTCTTCATGTTTTTTTAATGCCTACAAAATAAAGTAAAGATAAAACAAAGTATTACTATCCCTTTAAAGGATCACAGGGGTGTGCAACAAATCATTTCAAGAACAAAAAAGACACACAGAAGAGGTGCAGAAGATCCTCTGAGTGTAGTATTTATCTTAAAAGGGATCCTTCATCAACACCATAGAAAAAAAAATGAATATTACAATCCTTAGAGAATGTAACCTGCCTCTCAGTATAAGCGCATGTTTTGGCTGCACCTATTTATTTTCTAGATACCCTATAGCATCCGGAGGAACAATATGAAATAGACCAAATCTGTTTTGTACAAAAATCTTATTAATTAAAAATATTTAAAAACAAAATGACTTCCAAGTCAAATAAATTTCAATGCAAGATAATATATACCAAACAGAAAATCCGCCTAACGCGTTTCGTAACACAAATGTTACTTCATCAGAGGCTTGCATAAAAAGACCAACCGTAATAATCTGGCACCACCCCTCTGGCACTCAAAGGGTTCATGACCACGCAGTTAGGGGTTGGGGTGCTGTAGAGGACCACAGCACTTTTTTTTTTGCGCTGCTGTGTGCTATGATCACAGTGCAGCGCTCAGCTGTGTTGAGTTCACAAACTTCCGTAACATGCCAGGACGGTCACCGGTTAAAGATTTAGGAATGACTATATAGGATTAACCCTATATGTCATTATATTTATTATGAAACATCAAACAGAAGTGTCTGCTGCCACTGCCACTGGCTCCGCTGGTGTTGGCAGGCAAGCACATGGTCACAGACCTCCCCATAAGAACCAGGCCATTGCCCGAGTTCCAATGAGTGAATTTTGAGCAGAAACTGGCTTTTTTTTTATGCCAGTCTCTTACACATAGGCACTCTTGTTTTCCCTTAAAATCTTGGGTATAATGTACACCTGCATATTATACACAGGTGCGTATTATACCTGAGATTTTATGATAGTTTTACGTGGTGTTCAATGGGTACAAATTTTGCGCCCATTGGACATTTTTGCACTGTAGCGGTTTTTTGACAGCACAGTAAATAGAAATCCAAACTGTGTTTTCAAAACCACCGTGAGTGATAGAATCGATCCCCAAGTCTTCTGCATGTGCAGACCCCGGAAATGACTTGATAATAGAAAGAGGGGATTGTGTAAAAAGTATAATTGATTTAAATGGGGATTTTAACTCCTTGAATACTAGGGAAGTCAAGGGGAGGAAAGTCTAATTTAAAACAGAAGTATTTTTTGGGGTGGGTGCTCCCATTGCTAGGGGATTTTTCATTCAAAGGGTATTATAGCTCAAATTAATTATTTCATTTTTGTAACCCTTTGAGTGCCAGAGAGATATCCAGTGCATCGCCTCTCTGGCACTCAAAGGGTTAATCAGGTTACTCATTCCGGCACACCGAGAGGGAGTCTGAGAGACTGCTCTACTCTAGGAGGAGTCAATTTCACACCCTGTTTGAACTTACAGCGTGTACTTGCAGTGTAAGTAAAAAGTGTGTGACGTGCTAGGACCATCACCTGTTGTTAAGGGAAAACCTACTAAACTCAACATTCTGATAGCATTTGTATTGTGCCCTGCAGTAACCATACCTCAAAGCCAATCAGCTTCTAACTGGAGGGGTCACAAATGTGTGTTTTGTCATCCCCTAATTGGCCAATCATTGAATAGCTGGAGTGATGACGAAACGCACATTCTGACCCCTCCAGCTAGAAGCTGCTAGGTGTGGTTACTGCAGAGAACATTCCATGCCCCATGTAACACCACATCCCAGCCAATGGGAAAGTGGGAAGCAATTTGAACAGAAATTGGCAGTATAAAAGTCAATTGCTGTTCCATTTTCCCTCACTCCAGCTTTGGCAGTGGTCAGAGAAGGAATTACTATGGGAGCAAATATTTATTTCTCTTATTAATGGTGGCAACAGAGATGGATATCAGTAGGGGATATTTTTCATTTATTTTTATTTCTGTTTATTAGACTTAAAACTTAAAGAATGAAGAGAGAAGAATTGAAGAAGAAAGAAGATTTACAGAAGAAGATAGAAAGAAGAACGAAGACTCAAAGAAAAAGAAGAAAAAGGAAGACAAGGGTAAAAAAAGACCCCACGGAACCTCTGAATTCAAGATAGGTATTACATGTGTGGGGAATGGGCCATGGAATAGTGTTAGAGCTAGGATTTTTTTAACTTTATTGTAAATGCTAGGGCCAAGGGGTACTTTAGGGTTAGTATTTAGGAGGTTGATCCTTAATACTGTGTCAGATATTGAGCGTTGACTAGTTTCCTTTGACGTTCACATTACTCACGCTATTTAGTGTTTGTTCTGGGAACAAAAAGCTGCAACGAACATTAGGCCCCGAGTCGAGTTTTCGCAAACATTGCTTGTTGTGGTGCATGTTGATGGTACATCTAGGTGTGTACCAGCCCAGACTCATTTTGGCCCTAATGACTGATTTACCGGCTACAACTGAATCAAGCCCTAGGCCGCTTCTTCAGGCATATTTAGAATAAAGGCTGAATGCAAAATACATGACATGTTATACACTCATGCAAACTGTTTTTACATTTAATATTAAAATTCCACTGCAAGTAAAATTCTTATGTCCGAGCCTACAAAATAAATCATACTGACAAGGTATATAAGAATTTAACTTTCAGTGAAATTTAAATGTAAAAACATTTTGCCTGTGTGTGTATAACCTGCCATGTATTTTGTATTCAGACTTCATTCTAAACATGTCTGAAGAAGAGACCTAAGGTGTCTTGAAAGCTTGTATTCTAGAGCTACTTAAGCCATTAATTGTATCTCCTTTACCAGCTTCCTGCTGTTCTGATAAGAGCATATTTCGTTAAAGGCCCTGGACTACGCTAAACAGCCCCAAAAGAGAACCCGTCAATGTTAACGTTTCAGGGGGTTAGGAATCTGACCAATCTGTTGGAAAAAAAACAGAAATATGCGACTCTCAGCCATAGACATCGTAGGTTAAGCATGTAACCTAGATAGAGCCTCTGTCATGGATACCAATGAAGAGGCAAGAGACAAGTACTGTAATATAACTCCACCTTTATTGAAATAGGAACAAGTAGGGAAATAGTATAGGAAACAGCACAGAGCCAAAAAAACAGCGAGAGAGTGGCCCAAACCCGGAGCAAGGGGTTATTACAAGAAATAGGAGCCTGCTCCAGAGGATCTCCAAATAGGGAACTTGAGCAGGGGATATGACCCAGCCTAAACACCAACAGGAACAAGAGGAAGGTGCCGGAGATGAGACCCAGGCACTCACTACTACCAGGCTAGTTAGCAACCATTCCCACAGGTGTAAGGAGTAGTACTAGGCTGGAGCCACAGGTCAGCGCCAGAATGAATGGTCAGACAAGCTAGGGGTCATGCACAGAGCAGGGAGTCAGCCAGAGCAACAGGTCTGCACCAGAATGGATAGTCAGACTAAGCCAGAGGTCATACATGGAGTGGCTAATCAGCCAGAGCCACAGGTCTGCACCAGAATGTATAGTCAGATTAAACAAGAGATCATACACAAAGTGGATAGTCAGCCAGAGCCACAGGTCAGCACCAGACTGGATGATCAGACAAGCCAGGGGTCATACATGGAGATAACCTAGAAACAAGGATAGTACTGCACTGGACACCAATGTAAGGGTGACCGAGCTTGGTGTCCAGTCAGCATATAACACTTAGAAAGAGAGGAGGTGGAGCACATAAAAAGGCAATGCCCCTTTAAGAGAGGTGCACACGTCACTATAGGATTCCCCCTATGACACACGCCTGCTCGAGATGCTGACCAGAAGGAAGCACAGATACGGGAACAGGAGCATGCACATCCCTAGAAGGAATCCAGAAATGCTCCTTGGGCCCATAGCCCTTACAATGTACCAGATATTGAAAATGACCTCTTACTCTACGTGAATTCAACTCTTGTACCTCATATTCATCATGATCTGCAACCCTGTTAGGACCAGGACGGACAGGAGCGGAGGTATAACAGTTGCAAATCAAGATGGCGACTTCTTTTGTCTAGTGTGAGGTTTAAATAAACTTCTCACTGTACAAACGTTTAGACTCAAAAACATACACAAACAAATCCAAAGAAACACCTCAAAATAAATAGACAAATATCAGTTGAAGGGTTAATAAACAAATTCAAAGAATTCCCCCAGATCAAATATTAGCTATAATAATAATAATTCTAGAAACACAATATATTCTAGAAATATCAACAATTATATTGACTAATTTATAAACAAGGATATATAACGCTCACTGCTATCAACTATTTACATTTATCTGGCAAAATATAACAATTTACCAATTAATTAATTAATTCTGCTTAATTCAAAATTACTACAGCTAATATAGCTTATTATATTTGGTCACAATTGGGTGGCCAGTCCGATTAAGACAAAATATAAGAAAAATTATGTTTCTTCAAATATAGAAGAAATATATATTTGATTCTGAATTTTGCAGAATTAAAATAAGGAAAGATATAGTTACCAGTCCAATAAGTGTTTCTTTGTATCTCATCAACAGCCAGCCAGGTAGACTTCAGGAAATCAAGAGCCAGGAAACCAGGAGGAAGAAGTCCCTTCTCTCTCAAAACTTACATATTTATAATGTAAAATTACCCTTACCAGAATCTCCTCTGTTTGGATAAAGATCCATTTCATTGTTCAGTGACATCATCAGTATTATCTGATTGGATACTCTTAATTCCCATTGCCCTATGACACCACAAATACATTATGATAAAATTCCAAGCACTAATAATAACGCTATGTAACCTAGAGATGGCATTCTTACTCTACATTAAAATTTGCACCTAAAAAGACACCTGGTCTGTGTTTTCTCAAAAAACAGGAATTTTGGGCGTTATCATACCTCACATAAACATGTTATCCTACCAGACTTTCTCACATGGGAGAATATCTTCTTTTAGACTTGGTGTCTAGCACAGAGTAGTATAGCTCCATAAAAATGACATTCAGTTATTTTCACCCCCTACTTTGAAGCAAAGTGTCATTGTCTTAACCTGAGATCATTACATACCTCTAAAACAGACTTTCAGAGAATTTGGCTTTACAAGAAAATTTAACCATTTCCTCCCCATCATTGCAATGTCTCTGACAACGGAGAACTCTGTGATGAAGAGTTCACAGCACAATTCCAGGCAAACTCCCCCCAAGGTAACAAGGTAGTACAATTATCGTGGTGGTCTGATATAAAGCAACGAAGGAATTATTCCTGGGCTTGGTTAGACCTCTCTGCTGCACCGTTAGATCAAAGATGGTAAGCCCAGGAGAATGAGAGTTGGATCCCCAACTGAACGTAAAAGCACCTCCAAAAACGGGAAATGAACTGACTCCCCCGATCTGAGACTAGGACTTTAGGGATCCCGTGGAGCCGAAAGACTTCTTCAGCGAAAATCTCTGCCATTTCCTTAGTGGAAGGTAGACTTTTGAGTGGTACAAAGTGTATTATCTTAGAAAATCAATCCACGATCATTAGGATGACCATGTAGCCCTTAGATACGGGTAGTTCCACCATAAAATCAATGGATAAATGTGACCAGGGGCGTTCCCCATTCGGAATGGGTTGAAGGAGAACCACAGGAAGAAGTTGTGGTGTTTTACTTTGGGGACAAGTAGGACATGCTGCCACAAAAGTGGAACAGTCGGCCCTCAAGCTAGGCCACCAAAAGAGCAGAGAAATGGACCATATCAACTGATCTCTCTCAATATGACTAGCTGCCTTTGAGGTGTGTTAAGTCTCGAGCAGTATGGAGCGTAACTGAACCAGTACAAAGCATCTCCCTCTAGGTTTGTCCACTGGGGCCGAGGCTTGAGAGGCCAAGATCTCCTCTCCCAATGGAGAGGTTATGCTCATACGTATCGTAGCTAGTATTCGGTCGACAGGAATGATAGGCGTGGGGGTACTCTACTCCTTGGAATTTGAGAAAACTGGCATGGTAGGGCATTGGCCTTGATATTCTTTGATCCAGGAGGGTAAGAAACCACAGAATTGAATCTAGAAAGAAACAAAGCCCATCTGGCCTGTCATGAAGACAAACGTTTGGCCTCAGACAAATATGTAAGATTCTTGTGATCCGTGAGAATGAGGATTAGAGCGCTAGTCCCCTTGAGGATAGGGTGACCACATTTCCCTTCTGCCATTCCGGGACGTGGTCACCCTAGTTGCCCCTTCATACCTTGAGTCCCTGGTGGTCTAGCGGCGTGGAAAGTGGTGAAGCTCCTGCGCACTGTGCTTAGTAATGCAGAGCGCTGGGAGATGATGTCATCTCCCAGCGCTCTGTATTACTAGAGCGCTTGCCTCCAGGAGATCAGGTAAGCTGCATTGCCGCCCTGGATGTCAGCCTGCAAGCGGTGTGTCATATCATGGACGCCGCGAGGGAGAGCTACTAAGTGCTCCCTCGCGGCGTCCATGATGTGACACACTGCTTGCAGGCTGACATCCAGGGCGGCTTGGCTTCATTCCGGGACACTTCATTGTCCCGGTTGAAGATGACCCGGAACGCGGGACATAGCCCTGAAATAAGGGACAGTCCCGGACGTTCCGGGACCCGTGGTCACCCTACTTGAGGAGATAACACCACTCCAGAAGGGCAAGAATAATGGCCAGTAATTCACTGTCACTGATGTCATACAGACTCTCAGCCTTGGACAGTTTTTTAGAAAAGAACCCACAAGAAAGCAACGCCTCACCCGGAGCCGAGCTCTGACATGGGAGGGCGCCTACTCCTGCCTCAGAAGCATCAACCTCCAAGGTAAGTGGCAGGGTGGGATTAGGGTGGAACAATATCAGAGCCACAGCAAAAGCTGATTTCAGGTTCTCAAAAGCTAGCAGAGCACTGGGTGACCAGTCCAAAGTATTCGCCCCCTTACGAGTCATATCCTTCAGTGGTTTAACTACAGTAGAGAAGTTCCATATGAACTTCCTATAGTAATTGGTGAAGTCCAAAAATCATTGACTAGACTTAAGCCCCACAGGAAGAGGCAATTGCAAGACTGACAATAACTTGTTAGGATCCATAGCCAAGCTGCAAGAGGAGATAACATACCCTAAGAAAGTCACCTGTGGTCTATGGAATTCACATTTCTCCAGTTTACAAAACAGGTTATTCTCCCTTAAAAGTTGTAATACCATAGACATGTCAGAACTAGGGATGGGCGAAAATTTCTGCCTCAAACTGAAATTGGCGACAAATGGCACTTTCTGCTTGGCGAAAAATTTCCCGCGAAAAGTGCCGATTTTCCCATGACGAAGCCACAATTGGTGGCGATACGCGTTGGGTCTTTGGTCTGGGGAGTCTGACCATGATTTCTATTGTTTCTGAGATGCCTTGATCTCTATCTATGCTGGATAAGTATCCCTGCTTCTTATTTACATGTGTATATTTGCTCCTTCATTGATGGTGTATTTACCAGTTTGTATTATTGCAGGTCTACTTGTCTTTTTCTCTTTTTTTCAGGTCTCTCAGTATTGATTTGCATATTAAATATCTGGTTAGACCCCCGGATTTGGTTTTAATTGTTTTTATGTGTATTTTGTATCAATAAAATTATTTTGGTGTATTTTTGGTGTTGATTTATTGATGAACCCAGCGTGCCTCACTTTATTTGGGTCCTTTTTTGGGGGGCTCTTTGTGCTTCTACTTAGAGCTCTTCATTTTGTTTGTGTATAGGTTGTATGACCCTGAGAGCACCTGGCCCATTTAGGGTTTTACTAAAATGGTTTATCTTTAATTATTTAGTTGGTGCTATACCACTATTGTGTGTTTTGGAGTTTACAGTCCCAACATCACCAAACCGATGTTGGGGATGTTGTGATCTCTATGTTGCTCTCTATGGAGCTATCACAGTCTACCTTTGAGGCCTAGTTAACCTGTGCTTCCTTCTTCTGCGGTGTGTCAGCCGGCATCCTTGAGGCCACCTCTGCATTACTATGTCTGTTACAGGCACTGGCTCGGACGCCTGTTTATGAGCCTATTCTGGGTGCCTTAATTGGGTCCCGTCTCCTTCTGCTCTTTTATAATCCTCCTTGGGGCTAGGAGTCATTGCCCTTACGTGGTGTTCCTGCTCGTTACTCTTTTCTCTATATTGTGACCAGTGTTTGCCCGAGAATCTTGCTCTGTGTCTGACTACCCCTATTGGTTCTGACCTGTGGCTCTGCCTGACTACTCACTCTGTGTATGACCCCGGCTTGTCTGACTACCAACATTAGTTCTGACCTGTGGCTCTGGCTAACTACTCGCTCTTTGTATAACACCGGCTTACCTGACCAGTGGCCGTGGCTACTACCCGCTCAGTGTAGATTCCTGTTGCCTTCCCTGTGGGCCTGCTTACTTTTGCTCCTTGTAGTCCTCGGCTTGCCTGACCAGTGGTCCTGGCTCCTACTCGCTCAGCATAGTCTCCGGTTGCCTGACCAGTGGCCTGGTTACTCTCGCTCCGTGTAGTCCCTGGCTTGTCTGACCTGTGACTCTGGCTGCCTGCTTGCTCCTTACACTATCTGCATGCCTGACCTGTAGTCTTCAGATCTTGAGTAGTGCAGTGCAAAGCACAGTGTGCAGCTCCGGAGGGACCTTGGGTCCTGTTTGTATATGTCTGGGGTTCTGTGTGGGCTTTACCATTATTTGCTGCTATAATTAATAAAGATGGTTATATTTTATCTTTGTGTCTGTCCTTCTTTGCCTGATTACCGTGACAGGAGCCAGTTTGCTGTCTCTACTGGAAAGCAGAGACAGCATCTACTGTCCTTTAACCCTCTCAGTGTCATAAGGATTTTCATTGCACACACAATAAATTATGTGGCTGCCCTATTAAACAACACAGCAGGCAATATGAATATATTAAATGTAGCAAATTTATTCCATACTATTTAAAATCATCATAACATCTAAGACAGATTGAAAACCAATAGTGTTGAGCGAGCGTGCTCGGCCGATGCTCGGATCGGCTCGAGCATCGCTCTGCTCGGCACATGGCGGTACTCGTACGAGTACCGCCATGTGCTCGCCCGACATGTTCGGGTGAAGAGGATCTGTGCCGGAAGAGGCACAGATCCGAAGACGCTCCGCTGGACCACCAGGGAATGGAGGTACGGGGGCATTGCGGAGATGAAGGGGGCATTGCGGAGATGAAGGGGGACATTGTGGAAGAGGGGCATAGACTCTATGCCCCTCTTCCACAATGTCACCCTTCATCTCCGCTATGCCCCTCTTCCACAATGTCCCCCTTCATCTCCGCTATGCCCCTCTTCCACAATGTCCCCCTTCATCTCCTATGCCATAGCGGAGATGAAGGGGGACATTGTGGAAGAGGGGCATAGCGGAGATGAAGGGGGACATTGTGGAAGAGGGGCATAGAGTCTATGCCCCTCTTCCACAATGTCCCCCTTCATCTCCGCTATGCCCCTCTTCCACAATGTCCCCCTTCATCTCCTCTATGGCATAGGAGATGAAGGGGGACATTGTGGAAGAGGGGCATAGCGGAGATGAAGGGGGACATTGACCAGGCACCCTCCGCTCATCAGAGCAGGGGGTGCCTGGTTTAATGCTCGAGTGCTCCCATTCATTTGAATGGGGCTCGGGTGCTCGGCCGAGCACTCGAGCATCAGGGGGTGCTCGGTCAGAGCACCCGAGCACCCGAGCATCGGGGTGCTCGCTCATCCCTAAAAACCAACTGATATGTAACGAGTCCATTGATCATAGTACTCAGCATCTACTCGTTTCGTGTTACACACATTTAAGCATGGTACCATCTCCTAAGCTGTATGGTTAATGGTGCAGTCACATCATTGGCAATTTGTAACATTGACAGGCTTGGCAGAGCCTTGCAACTGTGTGGATGGGTGGTCATAGCACTCTAATGATTTGATTTTACTGACCACCCAAGAGCCACTGGACCAAGTTTGTATGTTCATTGCAAACCCCTGTGGTCCTGAAACAGTTACAGCATTAACAGATATCTCCAGCATTCATTTATCATTCAGAGTGAAGCTTTATTATGTTATTTCGTCTCTGCCATTCTCTCACTAGTAACAAAGTAACATAGTAATTTAGGTTGAAAAAAGTCCTTCAAGTACAACCCTTGCTTCACAACCCAGAGAAATGAGAATTATATTAGCTTTCTTGCAGTCAAATAATTTAGTCTTTAAATGAACTTCCTGTTTTGCCTACTAATACACAGTATAACCCTGTATGTTCCCTCTTGAAAGAAATGAATCTAATATTCTCTTAAATGTACCCATTGTATCTGCCATTACCACATCCTGGGGCAAAGCATTCCACAATTTTAAGGCCTTACTGTAAAAAAACACCCTTCCTCTGCTGAAGTCGACACTTCCTTTCCTCTAATCTTAAAGGGATAGTAATACTTTATTATTACTATCCCCCATCTTGTAGATATTTATAAAATAATTGAATAGCCCACAGATACATCTCTCAAACCTTTATGGTTTGAGAGATAACCGAAGGCAAACTTACCCCCTCCCTCCCCCTTCCCTGAAGTCAGCGCTGTGCTGACTGCAGGGATATCTGGTCTGACTTTCATCATGCGGCTCTGCAGCAGAGCCGCAATCGCATTAGTGAAAAATAATTATTTCACTGAAACAGTCTTCTATATGTGCTTGCAAACCAATCACATGTAGAAGACCGTTTCAGTGAAATAATTATTTTTCACTAACGGGATCTTGGCTCAGCTGCAGAGCCGCAAGCCTGTCTTATGACAGACTTCCTCTGCAGTCAGTACAACTCTGACTTCAGGGAAGGGGGAGGGAGGGGGGAACTTTGCGTTCGGTTATCTCTCTAACCGTAAAGGTTTGAGAGATGAACCTAGGGGCAATTCAATTATTTTACAAATATCTACAATATGGGGGATAGTAATAATAAAGTATTACTATCCCTTTAAGGATTGTCCTTTGATTATTTAATCAGGCCTTGGAATGAATATCTCACCACAGAGATCCCTGTATTGACCTCTCATATACTTGTACAATGTGATAAGGTCTCCTCTTAGTCATCTTTTCTCTAGAGTATATAAACCAAGTTTGTCTAGTCATTCCTCATATGTTATCCTCCATTCCCTTAATTCATTTTGTTGCTGTTCGCTGTACACCCTCTAGTTCAAAATTAAATTAATGCTGGCAATATCTGTTAATATAACCCCTTACGTGCCACAGGGGTGTACAGTGAACAACCCTACGACACTGGGAGGGTTAAGGCAGCAATGCTGTTTGTGGTGCTGAAGTCTGAGTGGATCTTCTCCTCACTCACAGTGGGCAAGTGGGGGAGCAGAAAGGATGAGCTCAGATTTCAGGGTGGTTGAACTGCTGGAGATAAATCATCCCCAGTAGTTTGACAACTGTGCATGCTAATGAGTAAAAGCGGTGCATGCATCTCTAGAGGACTCCTCCTATGACACACCTGCTCAAGATGCCGACTGGAAGGAAGCACAGATGCAGTGTGAACTACCGTGAGGAGGCATGGATGCGGCCGGCTCCCTCGCTGCCGGCTGCAAGGTAAGTAACAATGTGACATCCTCTGACTGTGTCAGGCTGCCAAGTACAAAACAGAGGATCTATGGCAGAGATGGGCCAAATATGGCCCGCAGCCTGATTTATTGTGGCCCTTGGGTCTGGCTGGCTATAAACAAAACAGTAGTTCTGTGAAAATACTTATTGAGTCTTTCTCTGCAGGGGTTACAATAATACGTTTTGCCATAAATCATAAGTTTTATACAATTTATCATTCTAACAGCCACAGAGAGTCTGAACTGATTCATTGTCTGGACAGCTGTGTGATCAGAAGTACATGGAACATGTCAGACTTAACCCTTTGAGTGCCAGCGGGGTACGGAATGCATTGCAAAACAATCCATACCCCTCTGGCATGCAAACAGTCAACACTCTCTCATTTTCATTCTTATTTCATTTAGGAAGGGGGATTACTTAAGGGGCAAGGGAGCTGTGAGTGGTTGAGCAAGTACGTATGCATATGTATTTCTAGAATGCAATTTAACCCCTTAATGACCGGTGGTCCTGGGACGTTTCCGTCCCATAAGGACCACATAGAACCACGTGGACGCGCCGGTACACGTGACCTGTTGCGTGTATCGGTGCGTCACTATGGGGCCTGATAGAGATCGCTCCGATCTTGGAGCTGTCAATTTCAGGCCCTATTTTTACTTACAGCGCTCCCGGTAGAGCGCAGTAAGTAAAAAGTATGTGACGTACTATGACCGTCATCGGTCCTTGAGTATTTCAAGGACCGTGACGGTCATAGTACGTCACATGTCGTTAAGGGGTTAATGAGCCATTGTAGTATTTATGTGTCTGTGTTTATATGTTGATGTTCCACATCACCACTTGCACTAAGCCCCAATAACCACTTTTGCTGTTGGAGTTCACAGTCCCAACATCACCAAACCGATGTTGGGGATGTTGTGATCTCTATGTTGCTCTCTATGGAGCTATCACAATCTACCTTTGAGGCCTAGTTAACCTGTGCATCCCCAGTAGTTCAACAATTGTGCATGCTAATGAGTAAACCCCCCCCATCTGCTTAATTCTTAGTGCATACGGCAATGTGTTGCTCCATGGCCAAGGCAATGTTTTTGCCACACATCTCCAAACACACATCACCACAGCATCTCCGCTTAAGTGCCAGAGGAGTACAGAACGCATTGCTTTTGCAATGCGTTCCCTACCCCCTGGGACTCAGAGGGTTAAAGGGTTGTATTCTCTTTCTGTCTTACCTATATTTTTTCAATTAATAACATTCTTATTGGTGAAAAGGTAAAATGATAGCAATGTATTCATCCTACGCATATCTCTCTATTTGATTTTTTTTCTCCCCTGTATCATTTTCACAGTAAGATTTCATTACCATCTCTAGCTCAGTTCTCTTGTTCTTTTGTTTTATGGTAATAAAAGTGATATTTATTTTTCCAAAAGTGTTCGACCTTCAGTAGTGCCAAACACCTTATAATTATATTTTGGGCATAAAAACTCAGCTATACTTCTTCTGAAATAAAGAAAATACATAAAAAGGCTCAATTAAAGGGATAGTAATATTTCACAATAAAAGCAGCTCCAATTAATATTCATAGTATTTGGGCCATGGAGAGTGTTATTTCATTACTGTCAGAGTTGTAGTTCAAGAGTAATTGAATGATAAAGTATTCCCCTCCTGCCCCTTTTACCTAGTGTAAGCCACCTCCCCTCAGATGTGGAATCTGGTTGTAAGACCAGACAGATAACAGCAGGGGACAATCTTCTTCCTCTGAAAACAATGAAAGCCCTGCCCCCCTTGACAAGTTCTTCAGGTTTTTCCCTTATCTTAATTGAAGATTGTCCCTCTCTGCAATCTACCTGGGCACCTCCCTTCTGATCTGGCTGAGCAGTGTTACATCAGTAAAAGGGACGGGAGGGGGACAATTAGTCATTGAATTACTCTTGAACTACAACTCTGACAGAATTGAAATAACACTCTCCAAAGTCCAAATACTATGATGATTAATTTGAGCTGCTTTTAATATGAAACACTACTATCCCTTTAACAACACAGTAAGAGTAATGGACAAATCTTACAGTGCAACTTATTTTCTGTGCATGTACATTAGATGAAATATCACTCGCCATCCATATATATGTGTGATACTATATGAGCAATATAGTACATATACATACTTCTGACTTTTATATATGATATTTTATTAAAAAATTATAACAGCTCAAACTTGAAATTTTTAGGTGCAATATCACCGTGGCCTAAAAATTGTACAGTGGCGCTGTTGCTACACCATCCTATGGACTGCTCTGGTCTCCATAGGATGGTGTAGCAACAGCGCCACTGTAAATTTTCAGGCCACTGTGATATTGCACCTAAAAAATTCAAGTTTGAGCTGTTTTAATTTTTTAATAAAATAGCTCTCAGCAGTGGGAGTACCCTTGTTCTATTCGGGGACATAAACCCTACAACATATATTTTTAACATCTTAAGTATTACTATCCCTTTAATGTGCATATTTTATTTCACAATGTTACTTATCGTATAACCTCGTGTATGGTAAACACATATGCAATACATTACAAATCAATGCACTGGCGACATCTCTAGCATCAAAGGGGATAACCCTTTCTGGCACGCAAAGGGTTAAAGTGGGCCTGTCATCCTAAGATAAGCTTGGTTAAAGTTAACAATAATTAGCCTTTTTCTTGCCAGAGAGGAATCTAAAACATTGCAACACAATGTATTGGATACCTCTCTGGCACGCAAAAGGTTAAATTTTGCCTGCATGTTGGGATAGCCATTTGTTTGTAACAGCTGCTTGTGAGAAATGGTCCTTCATTTGAGGATAATACAGTCTGGCACTGTATGCTAATTATGTATGTGCTAGACTAACATTACCACACAATGAGCTATGAATGAATATCTAGATATAACGTAACATAAATCACAGTCTGCAAACAGCCAGATTCTTAGAAGGATTTAAAGAATGAATTGAAGTATAAACATATGAACAGCCAGTCTCACGCGTTTCACACTAAAGGTGCTTAATCATAGACTAAACCTAGGTGTTGCCACTGTGAATGTGGATATGTTTATCAGTGTCAACATTTCTTTTACTTAAATATCTAGGTATAACACATACACATTAGGGCATGTTTAATAGTACAGAGATGGTAACTTTGTCCATCAACAGAACTAATTAACTTACTGTACAGGAGATTTAACATGAAGTGCTACATTGTGCCACCAAATCCAAATGATTAGTGTCTCGAAATGTATTTATTTTTCGGATAAGTGCTAGGTTTGTTTGTTTTTTCTGTAACAACAACAAATTTGTCTTACCCTTTTGATTGACAGAGGGGTACGCAACACTTTGCTTTGAAATGCCTTGCCTACCCCTCTAGCACTCAAAGGGTTAACTTGACAGGACAAATTTAAAGAGCTAGTAATGTTTCATAATAAAAGCAGCTCTAATTAATCATCATAGTATTTGGACTTTGGAGAGAGTTATTTCAATTCTGTCAGACTTATAGTTCAAGAGTAATTCAATGATAAAGTATCCCCCTCCCGCCCCTTTTACTGATGTAACACTGCTCAGCCAGATCAGAAGGGAGGTGCCCAGGTAGACTGCAGAGAGAGGGACAATCTTCAATTAAGATAAGGGAAAAGCCTGAAAAACTTGTCAAGGGGGGCTGGGCTTTCATTGTTCTCATAGGAAGAAGATTGTCCCCTGCTGTTATCTGTCTGGTCTATGGACTGGATTCCACATCTGAGAAGAGATGGCTTACACTAGGTAAAAGGGGAGGGAGGGGAAACTTTGCTTGTGAATATCTCTCAAACCATAAAAGTTTGAGAGATAAGACTTACATCGTTCTTCATGTTTTTTTAATGCCTACAAAATAAAATAAAGATAAAATGGAGTATTACTATCCCTTTAAGTGGATGTTACAACTCTGTTAACAAGAGAGATTATGTGGCATGTAGAAATGAACCATAAGTTCAGGCTTCATTCATTTTCAACCTGTAACCTAAGATAAGCGGGAGGAAATGCACTAAGGTGTAATAAAGAAGTGATAAAGTGGAGATATCTTCTCCAGTGATATCACTTTTTTGGTTCTTATGTTATTCTACAGAACCAATGCTCTAAGATCTCTCAAGTGGGAGAGATCTTAGTGCATTGGCTCCATAGAGTAACATAGAAATATGACCGTAGACGTTTTCTACACACTTTATCAACTCTTTATCACACCTTAGTGCCTAACCCGTTCTGTAGGACTATCAGCCAATGCATTTCTGAACACAAAAGCAGTATCAGCAAATACAATCCACTTGCCAAAAAAAAACGCTATGCCTTACGGACGTCATTTCTTCTTAAGACAAATATAATCCATTACGTGTGAGATGGCAGGTTCTAGAGGAGGTCAAACCACCCCTGAGAGGAGATAGAACAGATGTATTGCTTTGGAAAAAATCTTGATTGATTGCCTTGATATAGCTGAACCAAAGGGAATGAATGGGGAATTGAATTTTCATTGCTTTCTGAAATTAATGTAACATTTTACCCAATGAGGCATAGTTAACCTATTCTGTATAATAAAAAGGATATAAGATTTTAATAACAACAGATGCAATTATGGATATGTTTAAGGCCCCTTATTTAGCGAGTTATGCTTTATATAACACATTTCACGAGATATAAATGTGGGGCTTTCTTCATTATGTCACACTGCTTTTAACCACTTGGTTGCTAGATACATCTCGAATACATCGTTTTTCAATGCACTGGAGGTGTCTCTAGAAAGCAAGGGGTTAATGTTACACTATTTTCTCTGTGACTTATCTAATTCAAAGCAATGCACATCCCTCTGGTCCTTAAAGGGTTAATGTAGCAAATGGACAAAATCCATGAGATTCAACAGGGAAAGGGACTTCAGATTGGTGTGCACTTTGCTATCACTAAATGCAAAAAAAGTGCAGATAAATCTGCCATCCTACGCGTTTTGTGGCCATAGGTCACTTGATCAAGGTTGTGTTCCCTACTCAAACGTGGCACCATGATATACCCTTGATCATATAGACAAGAACACACGTATAGAAATTACTAGAAATTAGTGTTGAGCGAGCGTGCTCGGCCGATGCTCGGATCGGCTCGAGCATCGCTCTGCTCGGCACATGGCGGTACTCGTACGAGTACCGCCATGTGCTCGCCCGACATGTTCGGGTGAAGAGGATCTGTGCCGGAAGAGGCACAGATCCGAAGACGCTCCGCTGGACCACCAGGGAATGGAGGTACGGGGGCATTGCGGAGATGAAGGGGGCATTGCGGAGATGAAGGGGGACATTGTGGAAGAGGGGCATAGACTCTATGCCCCTCTTCCACAATGTCCCCCTTCATCTCCGCTATGCCCGTCTTCCACAATGTGCCCCTTCATCTCCGCTATGCCCCTCTTCCACAATGTCCCCCTTCATCTCCTATGCCATAGAGGAGATGAAGGGGGACATTGTGGAAGAGGGGCATAGCGGAGATGAAGGGGGACATTGTGGAAGAGGGGCATAGACTCTATGCCCCTCTTCCACAATGTCCCCCTTCATCTCCGCTATGCCCCTCTTCCACAATGTCCCCCTTCATCTCCGCTATGGCATAGGAGATGAAGGGGGACATTGTGGAAGAGGGGCATAGCGGAGATGAAGGGGGACATTGACCAGGCACCCTCCGCTCATCAGAGCAGGGGGTGCCTGGTTTAATGCTCGAGTGCTCCCATTCATTTGAATGGGGCTCGGGTGCTCGGCCGAGCACTCGAGCATCAGGGGGTGCTCGGTCAGAGCACCCGAGCACCCGAGCATCGGGGTGCTCGCTCATCCCTACTAGAAATGCATAAACATGCTGTTGTCAAAAAATCATTTAACTTTTGTAGCATTTCATTTAAATCAGGCTGCATCTTTACTGCGAAATTCATGGAACATCAAAAGAGGGTTTCCTTTAATGTTCCATACATGTCATGGTAAAGTATCAGCCTTGTTTAAAATGAAGGAAAGGGTGGTTTGCCCCTCACAGATTAGTGCTGTAGACCAGAGGTTTTTCAGCAGCCGCAGTCATCAAGTCCCCCTAACAGTACAAGATTTGAAGAGATCCCTGTCTCAGTGGAGTTCAATATGATTAGCAGGGAGGGAAATCCAGAAAACCTGCACTGTTAGGAGTATTTGCAAAACTCTGTCCTAGGCCATTGGTTCTCAACTTGTGTCGTTAGAGACCTCTACAAGGCCAGGACTTGATGATTTCCATGCTTGACTACAAGTGAATTAATCAGACTCTCACCTGTGTTCAAGCTTGGAAATCCTGATATTCCAGACTGTTAGTGGCACATGTTGGTAGGCGTTAATATGAAACATGAGAAAGACACTTTGTGGTGTCTATGTATAATTATGAGCATCTAGCACTTTACATTCAATTATTTATGCTAGTGCAGGGGTGTACAATCTCTGTTTCTAAATGGCCAGAAAAGAATTAGACAATAGATTGAAGGACAATGGATTGAAGGCCAGATCCAGCAAAAATGTATTTTTACATATGTATATATATATATATATATATATGTATATATATATATATATATATATATATATATATATATATATATACTCAAACAACTTAATCCCCACGGGCAACGCCGTGCCTCTTTTGCTAGTATATATATATATATATATATATATATATATATATATATATATATATATGTAATATGAGCAGTACAACACCATTATTATTTTTTTATTTGTAGCATTGTTTAACTAATAAATTAATTGCAATTTGTTATGTTCAGATGTGCAAATGTTTCTTTTTTTCTTTAAACACTCATTTGTTCCTGTGTGGTCTAATTAGTTAGGCTATACTTTGTAGCAGTTTCCTAATTAGCAACTGTGTGATGTTTAGCACTTGTGGCCAATTAACATCTGGTTACACTACGTGGGCAAGATAATTGTCTAATTGAAGCCAATTACTGCTACTGCTTCTGGGTGAAGGGCTATGGATCACTATGTTGGATGGCATACATGTGAATAATATACATCTGCCATCTGCAAATGTTACGGCTTAAATACTTGTATTTGTGTATCCATAGCTGAAATGGCCCAACAGTACCAATGGAGAAAATTTAAAGGGATAGTAATATTCCATAATAAAAGCAGCTCCAATTAATCTTCATAGTATTTGGGCCATGGAGAGTGTTATTTCAATACTGTCAGAGTTGTATTACAAGAGTAACTGAATGATAAAGTATCCGTCTCCCGCCCCTTTTACTGATGTAACACTTCTCACCTCAGAGCAGCAAGACTGTCCGGATGGGTCACAGAGAGGGACAATCTTCAGTGAGCATAAGGACAAACCTGAAAACCTGTCAAAGGGAGCAGGGTTTTCCTTATACTCTCAGTAAGAAGATTGTCCCTTGCTGTGAGCTGTCTGGACCCAGGACCATAATCCGCATCTGAGGGGAGGTGGCTTACACTAGGTAAAAGGGGAGGGGGCTACTTTATCATTCAATTACTCTTGAACTACACAACTCTGACAGTATTGAAATAACACTCTCCATGGCCCAAATACTTTGAAGATTAACCGGTGCTGCTTTTTTTGTGAAACATTACTATCCCTTTAATATTAGAAGGTGTAGTAAACATTTTTTTATGAGGAAATCTATATAGCATTTTTTTTCCTGCTGAGTAAAACAATTGCTGAATTGTTTTTAATTCAAAATGTTTTATAGCACACACTTGTTTTTTGTAATTAAACTAAAATTTTCTATTGATTTTCCTGTCACTTAGCATTGTCAATGACTCAACCTCTCCCATTGTGTTCATTAAAAAAAATAATACGGCTTTTGGACACTAGTAGGAGCTGTTGATTACAAATAGCTGTTTGAGTTAGAATAAGTTTAAAATTAGAAATCTCCCAGCAGTGAAAGTATCCTTGTTTTATTCAACAGGAAATACAATATAAAGTTTTTTTTTTCATTAAAAAAGTTTTTTCCTTTAAACCATTAGAAACTGTAGCTGTCTCCAGAACATTTCTATTGACTGACATGAAAAATGTATTTCTGGTGTAAAATGAACATGGTGATTGCTAAATTGTAGCTCACTATAGCACTATTATTAATTTTTAAAGGAAACTGACACTGCATAATTTATTTTTATATATTTTATCTTTCATGTGACAACACTGAAGAAATGACACTCTGCTATAATGTAAAGTAGTGAGTGTACAGCCTGTATAACAGTGTAAATGTGCTGTCCCCCTCAGAATAACTCAACACACAGCCATTAATGTCTAAACCTTGGCAACAAAAGTGAGTACAGCCCTATGTGGAAATATCCAAATTGGCCCCAATTAGCCATTTTCCCTCCCCGTTGTCATGTGACTCGTTAGTGTTACAAGGTCTCAGGTGTGAATGGGGAGCAGGTGTGTTAAATTTGGTGTTATCGGTCTCACACTCTCTCATACTGGTCACTGGAAGTTCAACATGGCACCTCATGGCAAAGAACTCTCTGAAGATCTGAAAAAAGAATTGTTGCTCTACATAAAGATGGCCTAGGCTATAAGAAGACTGCCAAGACCCTGAAACCGAACTGCAGCAAGGTGGGCAAGACCATACAGCGGTTTCACAGGACAGGTTCCACTCAGAACAGGCCTCGCATTGGTCGACTAAAGAAGTTGAGTGCACGTGCTCAGCATCATATCCAGAGGTTGTCTTTGGGAAATAGACGTATGAGTGCTGCCAGCATTGCTGCAGAGGTTGAAGGGGTGGGGGGTCAGCCTGTCAGTGCTCAGACCATGCGCCGCACACTGCATCAAATTGGTCTGCATGGCTGTCGTCACAGAAGTAAGCCTCTTCAAAAGATGTTGCACAAGAAAGCCCGCAAACAGTTTGCTTAAGACAAGCAGACTAAGGACATGTATTACTGGAACCATGTCCTGTGGTCCAATGAGACCAAGATAAACTTATTTGGTTCAGATGGTGTCAAGAGTGTGTCTGTCAGCAACCAGGTGAGGAGTACAAAGACAAGTGTACAGTCAAGCATGGTGGTGGGAGTGTCATGGTCTGGGCCTGCATGAGTGCTGCCAGCACTGGGGAGCTACAGTTCATTGAGGGAACCATGAATGCCAACATGTACTGTGACATACTGAAGCAGAGCAGGATCCCCTCCCTTCGGAGGAGTATTCCAACATGATAACGAGCCCAAACACACCTCCAAGACGACCACTGCCTTGCTAAAGAAGCTGAGGGTAAAGGTGATGGACTGGCCAAGCATGTCTCCAGACCCAAACCCTATTGAGCATCTGTGGGGCATCCTCAAACGGAAGTTGGGGGAGTGCAAGGTCTCTAACATCCACCAGCTCCATGATGTAATCATGAAGGAGTGGAAGAGGACTCCAGTGGCAACCTGTGAAGCTCTGGTGAACTCCATGCCCAAGAGGGTTAAGGCGATGCTGGAAAATAATGGTGGCCACACAAAATATTGACACTTTGGGCCCAATTTGGACATTTCTACTTAGGGGTGTACTCACTTTTGTTGCCAAGGTTAAGACATTAATGGCTGTCTGTTGAGTTATTTTGAGGGGGGCAGCAAATTTACACTGTTATACAGGCTGTTGTACACTCACTACTTTACATTGTAGCAGAGTGTCATTTCTTCAGTGTTTTCACATGAAAGATAAAATAAAAATATTTACAAAAATGTGAGGGGTGTACTCACTTATGTGAGATACTGTATATATATATGTATTTGTGCCTGTCAAAACACACCCAGGGGAGGCAAAAAGGAGAAGTTACTGCTCCCGTTGGGTGATTCAATGCCGGTGTGATTTTCACACCATTGCAGTGGCCTCAGCAGGACCTGTAGTATAGCCACTGAAGGGTGCTGCATCACCAGGGGAGCAAAATGGCACTCAAAGGGTTAAGATAGGTCCTCATTGCACAATTATTTATTCACTGTCATCATTTGCCATACAATAAAGAGGACAGACAGCCATCAGGTACACACAACCCACTGACTGTCACAGGGTTGTGTATCAAGTTTTACCCCTCAGGGAGTGTGTTCAAACTCCTCACACTGTAAACTTGCATTTTCCTCCCACTTCTCCTCCTTCCCCAGCCTATTACTAACACTTTTCCACATTTCTCTTAAGCCCCGACCCCTACTTGTGATTAAACCTCACCCACTTTTAACCCAGATTGCCCCATTTTTCTCTCCACATCAGCACCACATAACTCCCCTCCAGGGACTACACAAGTCAATGTTCCCAGGTATGAATACACTTCCCACTGCTATTTAACTCTGACATGCCTCTCTATACCACAACCCTTTGAGTGCCAGAGGGGTGCACAACTCATGCACGCATGTGTTTCTGCGCTTATGTGTTGCGTGTGTGTGTGTGTACATGTCTGTTACATATGTGTGTCCATGTGTGCATCTCCGGTGTGTCTGTGTGTGTGCATGTCTTTTGCATGTTTCTGCCGCTCACTGTGTGTATGTGTCTGCCTGTGTGTTGCATATGTCTGTGTTCATCACTGTGTCTACATTTCACACATGTGTGGGCAATGGCATAACGCCCAACATTTAAAATGGCTGAAGAGGGACACTTTTGTTTCAGGTAGTGGATGTGGCGGCATGGCTGGTGGGTGGGGCATTACCAAGAATTTTTAGGGTATTTCATGACCTATCGACACCTATTTGTGTAACGTAATAAATTATTTATAACAAGATCGATGTATTTTATTTACACAGACTGATTTATAAACACATATACTGAAGTTTAAACAAACAATAATGTGAGTTTTATTGCTGTATAGCAAAATTATACACTGATATACACACCACAAATTCTGATTCCCTAAAAAGAGGGACATCAGGGTGGGAAAGAGGGAAAGAAGGATTTGGGTCGAAAAGAGGGACTGTCCCTCCTAAAGAGGGACACTTGGGAGGTATGCAATGGTCATAACATGAGGGGCAACGCTGTCCCACATTGGTAGTGTATATATATAAGAAAGAAGACCTGCGTCCCCTGCCACACACACCCAGGGGCGGCTGTAAGGAAGAGTTAGCCTGCCCCCCAACATCAGTCTTAACCCTTTGAGTGCCAGAGGGGTACGCATTCATTGCAAAGCAATGAGTTGCATACCTCTGTGGCACTCAAAGGGTTTACCTTCTCCTCCACAACTCACCTACTGCTACATCACTTCTCTCGACTTACAACTCCTACAGTAAACAACTCATGGCACAATAATATAACCCACCAACCATCAGCTCCCATTTTGCTGGGGAGCCACACATTGATCACTTCTTTCAAAGAGCATAAAAACTTCTGTTTCCACCCCCTGTCCCATAATGCACTGGGACATTCAGAGGCAGATTGGAATCAGGTGAGTGGAGTCAGCTGGGGAACAGGTTAGAACACACACATCTTCAGTTTCCATGGTAAGAACTGGGGCTGATGGACTCACTTTGTTTCAATTTAACCCTTTGCGTACTTTTGCAATGCATTGGATACCTCTCTGGCACTCATTAAGCTCATTAACCCTTGGAGTACCAGAGATGATATGCAGCACATTTTTCTGCGTACCTCTTTTTCCTTTACTCTCAAACATCTTCTCACTGTGACCTTCACCAAGTAACACAGCACACTCACTTTAACTGTAAGGATACAGGGCCTTACTCATCAAGTAACACAACACACTCACTTCAACTGTAAGCTTTCTAAATACAAAAGGATACAGGGCCTTATTCATCAAGTAACACAGCACACTCACTTCAACTGTAAGGATACAGGGCCTTATTCACCAAGCTGTAGAGCTGCAATTAAAACCTTTTTTTACAACTCTTTTCAGCATATCTACATCACCACTGCGTCTGTCACACACTGTCTACATATGTGATATACGTCCATGTGTGTCTCTCTGTATGTATGCGTTTCACAGTGACACGCTCCATCTCTTTAACCCCTTAACGACTGGCCGATTGGCGAGGTGAGTTAAGGACCACGGAGCATTTTTTTTTCTTTTTCTGGTTCTGGACTCCCCAAACGGCGTGCAGCCGCGGGGGGAGCCCGGAACTCCATGACGGTCATAGTACGTCATGGGTCGTTCAGTCAGATCGACCCATGGCGTACTATGACCATCAAGGGTCGCTAAGGGGTTAAGTACGTATCTGTAACACTGTATATTTCTGTTTCACACAATGTCTCCCTATGTAAATAATATGACGGGCAACGCCGTCCCACATTGCTAGTATATATATATATATATGGAGAGAGAGAGAAAAAAACACCACTCACGGCAACATAGTTAAATGCATGGGTGCTAAGTAAGTCACTTAGAATAAATCCAGAAAAAATAGCACTCACAGGTCTTTTTTTGTGAAAATAAGAAAAGCTTTATTTGTGACATTTCAATCCATGTCTGTGATCTTTATCAAGATAAACACCTAGTGTAAATAACCTCTCTAAATACCCCAGGAAAGGTGATAACCCCAGCAACCCACTAACATAACTGAAATATACAGATACAATCAACATAATCCCCAAGGGGATACCAAGGTGTGCAGTATATTCCATCAAAAATATTAATACATGAAAATAAAGATAATATGACATTATCAACATGGTTAATATATGCTATTAGTGTGATGCTAATGAAATCTGCATATTGTAGACTAGCACACCACTCCCACTGTAACAGCGAATACCCCATACGGTCACTAACAAAACATGCAAAATTATGAATGAAACGCTACCTCAAATGGATGTAAAAATGTAATGCCAGCATCAAACATTAATAGTATGGCAGTCTTGTTCCGGATTTCAAGTTAGCTACAACGAGGGAAGTATATATATTGTAATAACCTAATGAATTCTTAAAGGCATAGTAATAGCGCAATAAAACTTTATCTCCGATTATTACATATAGTTTTTGGAACATGTTGCGCTATATATAGTTACTCAAACTTTTCCAAAACAAAACAAGTCTGAGCTCCTCCATATAAATTATCCAAATGTGAACCATGCGTTGGCAGATATGCTGCCACTTGCAGTGGATTTCTTAAAAGCCATACGATATATGTTCTTTTTCTTAAAGGGATAGTAATGTTTCATAATAAAAGCGGCTCTAATTAATCATCATAGTATTTGGACTTTGGAGAGTGTTATTTCAGTTCTGTCAGAGTTGTAGTTCAAGAGTAATTCAATGACAAAGTATCCCCCTCCTGCCCCTTTTACAGATGTAACACTGCTCAGCCAGATCAGAAGAGAGGTGCCCAGGTAGAGTGCAGAGAGGGACAATCTTCAATTAAGATAAGAGAAAAACCTGAAAAACTTGTCAAAGGGGGCAGGGCTTTCATTGTTCTCATAGGAAGAAGATTGTCCCCTGCTGTTATCTGTCTGGTCTATGGACTGCATTCCACATCTGAGAAGAGATGGCTTACACTAGGTAAAAGGGGCGGGAGGGGGAAACTTTGCTTGTGAATATCTCTCAAACCATAAAGGTTTGAGAGATAAGACATATCATTTTTCATGTTTTTTTAATGCCTACAAAATAAAATAAAGTTAAAACAAAGTATTACTATCCCTTTAATAAACCTTTGCCAATCCTCTGTTATTTGATAAGGATAGTTAGTGGTACATTGTATTCCACTGGGGAGATAATATACATGAAGTAGAACAAAACTACTGAGATTAAACACAAGGTAAGGAGAGATAAATGAGAACATTTCTATTATTTATCTCATGTAACTGAAATGACTAAGAACAATACAGAACTGTGTCCTAAATCAACAACATAAACGTGAGGATGAAGAACACTGGCCAATTCATGGCTGAGATGGGTAAGTTGATTAATGGGGATAAGGTGAGGACTGACCTACGGGAAATTATTTTCTTCATTGTATACACTAGAGAGACTCCGTGTTAGAACAAGCACAACTAATTGTAACCATTATCTTGCCTTTATCTCGTGGTTTCACTGAGGTGATGGGGAAATCAGGACACAGCAGGGACCTTCTGAAGAAGTGGGGATTCCATAGTAAATGATGTATCAGTATGCCCCAACTTCATTTAAGGCTCTAAAATGAGTGCATTGAATTTTTTTTCTTGTACGTTTCTTTTTTAAATAATTAACCCTTTGAGTGTCAGAGGGTGCACAACGCATTGCAGAGCCATGCATTACATACCCCTCTAGCACTCAAACAGTTAAAGTGTTAGTAATGTCTAAAAAAACCTTTTTGCATTTAGAAGAGCTTAAAAAGCTGATCTAAATGCAAAAAAATTTATCTCTCAAACCGCTATGGTTTAAGAGATACAGGCATTTAAAGTTCGCTGTTTCCTACTGACAGCTGTAAAGCTGTCAGCAGGAGATCCGTGTCGGTCGACACGGTGGCTCTTGAGAAGTGCCGGGATCTTGTTGCTTACAAGGAATCCCGTCATTGGAATGGTCTAAAACGTGTGCTTGAACACCAGACACACGTTTTAGACCATTCCAATGAGATCTCGGCACTTCTCAAGAGCCACCGTGTCGACAGACACGGATCTCCTGCTGACAGCTTTACAGCTGTCAGTAGGAAACAGCGAACTTTAAACGCCTGTATCTCTTAAGCCATGGCGGTTTGAGAGATACAGTTTTTTTGCATATAGCTCAGCTTTTTAAGCTCTTCTATATGCAAAAACCTTTTTTTTGGACATTACTAACACTTTAACCCATTGGGGCACATTTATCAAGTTGAAGAGCTGAGGTTCTGCAGACACACATACTGATCCTCAGGCTTGTCCCGTGGTGGCTATGGATCCATATATACTGATTCTCAGCCTTGTTCTGTGTTAGCCACAGAACCACACATACTGACCCCCAGCCTTGTCCCACTGGATTGGTAACTGTAGAACCACACATACTGACCCCCAGCCTTGTCCCACTGGACTGGTAACTGTAGAACCACACATACTGACCCCCAGCCTTGTCCCACTGGACTGGTAACTGTAGAACCACACATACTGACCCCCAGCCTTGTCCCACTGGACTGATAACTGTAGAAACATACATACTAACCCCTAGCTTTGTCCCGCTGCACTGTCCCTCAGCCGTGTCCCACTGCACTGTCATCCATAGAACCACAGACCCTCCCTGCCTTCTCCTACTGTATGGGTAGTCATAGAAACACACATACGTACCCCCTGCCTTATCCTACAGGACTGGTAGTCATAGAACCACACATACATACTCCCTGCCTTGTTCTTCTTTATGCAGTTGTAGCTATAGAACCACACATACTGATCCCTTGTCTTGTTCTACTGGACTGATACCCCCAGAACCACACATACTGATCCCCAGCCTTGCATCACTGCACTGGTAGCCCTAGAACCACACGTACTGACCTCCAGCCTTGCACCATTGCACTGGTAGCCATAGACCCATACATATTGACCTCCACCCTTGCACCATTGCACTGGCAGGCATAAACACTTCATTACCGGGTCACCGGGCCAGAGGCAGAGTCTCCAGATGTGGGGAGTTTCTACAGAAACTTTGCCCACTTCTGCTCCTTCCCATTCTGTTCCTCCATACCCAGCCCATTTTTACCATTTTTTTCCCACCTGTAAATCCCTGCCCCCCCACTCGCGGTTAAGCCCTGCCCCTTTTTGACACAATTTGCATAATATTTTTCACCCTTTCGGCACCACAGGTCTCCCCTCAGGTGAGACAACACATCAAGTTCCCCAGGTATGCTACTCAGTTATCCAATAAAGGTATCACTTTTACCCTACTGTTGAGCTATACAAGCATTTTAGCATTTAGAGCTACATAATGATCTGTATGAGATGAATCAGTCATTGTCATTCACAAAGAAGTCAAATTCTATCCTATACCTCTGACATTAATTACTGCTGGTGGAGGTTAAAGGAATAATAACCTTTTATTTTGACTACATATTCGGTAGTATGTAATATGTCAAGACAAATTGCCTATACTTTTTTTCATCTTTACCTATTTTTTTTTATACATTTTTTTTGTTCCTGACAGTGAGGACATTGAATTTCTGTCTTTGACAGTGAAGATAGATAAGTTTATTCAATGTTGCAAGTCTCCCCGCAGCACTGATTGATCTGTATGCAGAGGTGGTTGGCTTTTCTACATAGTTTCATAGTTTTATGTTGTATCTATGTACTTTCTTGCAGTATGCCTGCTTTCACAGTGCCACAGAGAATGCTTCCTGAAAAAAAGTCAGATAGCTGCTGTCAGGGACATAAAAGTGTGAAAATATAGGTCACGCCATAACATAGTTGATGATGTTGAAAAAAGATATGTGTCCATCAAGTTCAGCCCCTGCCAAATCATCCCTGTTGATCCAAAAGAAAGCAAAAAAATAAAATAAATAATAATTAGTGTTGAGCGAGCGTGCTCGGCCGATGCTCGGATCGGCTCGAGCATCGCTCTGCTCGGCACATGGCGGTACTCGTCGAGTACCGCCATGTGCTCGCCCGCCATGTTCGGGTGGCGGGGATCTGTGCCGGAAGAGGCACAGATCCGAAGACGCTCCGCTGGACCACCAGGGACTGGAGGTACGGGGGCATTGCGGAGATGAAGGGGGCATTGCGGAGATGAAGGGGGACATTGTGGAAGAGGGGCATAGACTCTATGCCCCTCTTCCACAATGTCCCCCTTCATCTCCGCTATGCCCGTCTTCCACAATGTCCCCCTTCATCTCCGCTATGCCCCTCTTCCACAATGTGCCCCTTCATCTCCGCTATGCCCCTCTTCCACAATGTCCCCCTTCATCTCCTCTATGCCATAGAGGAGATGAAGGGGGACATTGTGGAAGAGGGGCATAGCGGAGATGAAGGGGCACATTGTGGAAGAGGGGCATAGCGGAGATGAAGGGGGACATTGTGGAAGACGGGCATAGCGGAGATGAAGGGGGCATAGCGGAGATGAAGGGGGCATAGCGGAGATGAAGGGGGACATTGCGGAGATGAAGGGGGCATTTGGAGATGAAGGGGGCATAGCGGAGATGAAGGGGGGCATTGACCAGGCACCCTCCCCTCATCAGAGCAGGGGGTGCCTGGTGAAATGCTCGTGTCGCCCCATGCTTTTCAATGGGGCTCGGGTGCTCGGCCGAGCACTCGAGCCTCAGGGGGTGCTCGGTCAGAGCACCCGAGCACCCGAGCATCGGGGTGCTCGCTCAACACTAATAATAATACAATTTATGCAATTTTCAATGAAGCCCCGTGTGGGAACAAATTCCTTCCTGGCTCCAAATGGCAATCGGATATTTTCTGCATCAACATACTATCTGCTTTGAAACCAACTAATACAATTATCAATATTGTTCTGAGCTATAAAGTCACCTATTCCTTTTTTTCTTTTCTTTTTTTGAGCAGCTACAGTATCTGCAAACACGGCATCCCGAATTCCATAACTTTACTGCCCTTATTGTTAAAAAATCCATGCCTTTGTTTTAGTCAAAAGCACCTGTCCTGTAATCCTAATGGGTGATCTCTTGAATTTTTGCTCAGCTCTATGAGTAAAGAGTTCCCCACAGAGTCCTTTGTATTGACCTCAAATATATTGGTAAATGGTAACGTGCATCCATCAAGTTCATCCATCAAGTTCAGCCCATGCTATAACATCCATGTTGATCCTGAGGAAGTTAAAAACCACGGTTCTTTGTATTGACCCTGAATATATTTGTAAATGGTTATCACATCACCCCTTAGATATATTTTTCTCTAATGTAAACAAATCCATTTTGGCTAGTTTCTCTTTATAGCAGAAATCCTCTAATCCCTTTATCAGTTTTGTTGCACATCTCTGTATTTTTTCCAGTTCAATAGTGTCATTTTTTTAGGAACTGCTGCCCAAAAACTGAACTCCATATTCCAGACGAGTCTTTACCAAGGATTTATACAGAGGAGGAATTATAGTCCCATCTATACCTGTTTTCATACATGATAGTACACTATTGGTTCTTGCAGCAGCTGAGTGACACTGCACACTGATATGAAGTTTATTGTCTATCAGTTCTCCTAAATCTTTCTCTGACAAGAATTCCAAAAGTAGTTTTTTTGAGAAAGTATTTTATCAGGAAGGATATATTGAGATTGTCTCTTGTTATTAAGTATGTCCTGGTCTCATTTATCTACCACAGAAGGTTGAAAGGCTGAGCTGACCTTTGCGGGACTAGAACCTGTGACGTTGCAGCTTGATCAGATTCTACAGCTGGTGTATTAACCAACTGAGCCATCTCACCAGCCACTTAGTGTATATGTTGCATGTCTGTTTCTGCAGCCCAAATGCATAATCTTACATTTATCTTTATAAAACCTCATCTGCCACTTTTCTGCCCATTCTCTAAGTTATCAAAATATTTCTGCTGAGAAAAATATCCTTCTCTGTATATATTTCCTCACACAGCTTTCAATACCCACTTCTAGTCATTAATAAACAAGTTGATAAGCATCGGCCCCACTTATAACTTTAGACACATTTACAACTTTTTGCCATCTATCATTTAACAATTTCTCCATCAATGCACAGATATCACCTCCCAAACCAAAGCCTTTTTTGATTTATGCAATAACCTGTTGTGAGGCACAGTATCAAAGGCTTTTGTAAAATCCAAGTATACTAAATCAACAACAATTCCCTTGTGCAAATTACCACTCACTCTTTCATAAAACACAAATAAATTAGTTTGATATAATCTATTCTTCATGAAAACATGCTGGCTCCTACTATCAGTGTTGTTTGTCATCACATAGCCTGAATACTATTGGTTATTATCACTTCTAATATTATACTCACTAGTCACGTCAAGCTCACAAGTCTATAATTTCCTGGTTTAGATCTTGCCCACTTTTAAGTAATGGTACTACATCTGCTTTCCTCCAATCACAAGGCACTATGCCTGGTGATAGTCAATTAATAAATATTTAGACTAAGTACATTGGTATTACTGAACTAAACTCTTTGGCTTTAAGTGATCACATCCAGGTTCTTTATTATAACCACTCCCAGTGTCTTTTGGACTTTGTTATCAGTAATCCATTTGCATGATGGAGGAAATTCTGTGATTCCATATGTTTTACCCATAGTCAGCCACAGTTGCTTCCTTCGTTTATACAGAAGAAAAGAATGTGTTTAAGGTGTCAGTCATAACTTTTTCCTCTAAATCACAAAAGTAAGGTGTTCCTTGTGTAGTATCTTCAGTACAAAAAGATGAATCTCCTCACAATCACCAAAGGGACTTTACAGAATGATTATAATTCTATCTATTTCTATGTCGTATTCTTATAATTCATCTCATCCCTTTTCAATTCCTTTTTCTTTTTCTCCACTAGGTCATGTTGGAAAGTTTCAACATGTCTTTTAGTTCTCACTTCAAGTCTCCTAACATCATCTTCCTTTCAGTGGAGTTGTTGACATTGAGAAGTTTGGACTCTCTGTGATCTATAAACAACTCCATCAAATGAATAGAACATGTATTCAAAATACAGTACCACTTATCACTAAATTCTTTATCAGGAATCAGGGTATTAAAGGGATAGTAATACTTCGTTTTATCTTTATATTTTGTAGGCACTAAAAAAACATGAATAATGATATGTCTTATCTCTCAAACCTTTATGGTTTGAGAGATATTCACAAGCAAAGTTTCCCCTCCCACCCCTTTTACCTAGTGTAAGCCATCTCTTCTCAGATGTGGAATGCAGTCCATAGACCAGACAGATAACAGCAGGGGACAATCTTCTTCTTATGAGAAGAATGGAAGCCCTGCCCCCCTTGACAAGTTTTTCAGGTTTGTCCCTTATCTTAATTGAAGATTGTCCCTCTCTGCAGTCTACCTGGGCACCTCCCTTCTGATCTGGCTGAGCAGTGTTACATCAGTAAAAGGGACGGGAGGGGGATACTTTGTCATTGAATTACTCTTGAACTACAACTCTGACAGTATTGATATAACACTCTCCAAAGTCCAAATACTATGAAGATTAATTAGAGCTGCTTTTATTATGAAACATTACTATCCCTTTAAGCCTAACCTAAGACCCCTTGGAATCATCTCCAATGATAAATATTTTTTTAAAATCAGAATGTCCCACCACTGTCTGCATTCGTCTTTGATCAAGTTTTCTATCTTAAGAAAATTCTGATTACAATCCTGGGATATCTTACTAATATTATTATCACTGCCTGCGGTGATGGAACCAAGCTGGAATCTAATGTATATAATGGTCCACCCATTGAGTAACTAATAAATATTTTAGAGATTTGTCTAACAAAGAATTTTTTTTCAATTTGATGGGGCCTTCTATATACAAGTGATAGGTACGTCAGTGGGTGTCAGTATGGCACTCGCTAATGCAAATGCCTACATGTACATTTATTAGAAGATTTATTCTTAATAAATTCTCAGAACACCTTTTTTATCGTCGCTACATCAACGATGTATTATTGCTTTGGCGAGGATTAGATTTGTCATTGACTACTTTCGTAACATCACTGAATGATATGGAGAATCTGGTGAAATTTACTTTGTCTTCTCATAAACAGGAATTACCTTTTTTGGATCTGAAAATCATTTGCACGGATGATCAGTGGGAATATTGCTTGTTCTGAAAGGCCACAAATCAAAGTACTTTGCTTTATAATAAGTTTTCATCCACCTGCCTTGAAGGCATCATTACCAAAATCTAGTGATGATCGAGCACCCCGATGCTCGGGTGTTCAGGTGCTCTGGCCGAGCGCCCCCTGGAGGCTCGAGTGCTCGGCCGAGCACCCGAGCCCCATTGAAGTCAATGGGAGGACTCGAGCATTACACCAGGCACCCCCTGCTCTGATGAGGGGAGGGTGCCTGGTTCATAGGAAAAGGTCAGAAAATGATGGAAACACCACAGAAATGGTTCAGGGACAGCATAGGGAGGATGTCTGGATGCATCTTGGACTCCAATGTCGCTGCTGGGAACGATGTTTCGCCCGTAGTACGCCATTTTTACAGACTGACCGTAAAACACACAAAAAGGAAGATAAAAACGATTTTAGGCAAAAAATTGTTACCAAACAGTATTTGCTGTATATTTACTTGTATATCATCTGCAAATTCTGCAAAAAATTTCATCGATTTTTCGGAACTGGGGCCATGATTAAGAGGGAAACGTGCGCAGCGTAAAGCAGGTGTTCAACGTGGTTATGGCCCGGGTAAGGTACAGCATTCAGGAACGGAGGCCGCAGCTACCACAGGTTTTACAACATGTCCGTTTGCCCTTGTTAAGTCCAAAATTTATAGTCGGAACAGTGGGGTCTGATCCATTGAGTAAAAGTGACGAAGTGACTTAGTGGATGAAGCCAAGAACTACCTTCTGCTCTGTCGAACACCCCAGCCCTATTTAATTCAATGGGAGGACCTGAGGCACTCCGATACAACCTGTATATCACAAAATGGAGGGCCTCATTCACATTGTAGTACAATAGTTCAGGTAGTGGTCCAACACTCATAAAGCCTATGCACTAAGTGAAAGGGCTGCCAAAAATTAGACTGAAATGTCACTCCAATACACCCTTTATTACACATAAAGGAGGGCATCATACACACCCTTGAAAAATTAGGATTAATGGCCTGCTGGTGACCCTCTAAAACATTAGGGGCGAGGGCATGCCGCTAAGCTGACCATCTAAAACATTAGGAATGAGGGTCTGCTGCTGAGCCGACCATCTAAAACATTATGGGTGAGGGTCTGCTGCGGAGCTGACCATCCTAAACATTATATGCGAAGGCCCGCTAGTGAGCTGACGCTATAAAACATTATATGAGAGGGCCCGCTAGAGAGCTGACCCAATAAAACATTATATGAGAAGGCCCGCTGGTGAGCTGACCTATACAAAAATTGTCAAACAGAGCCCGCTGGTGAGCTGGCCCTATATAAAAATTATATCACAGGGCCCGCTGGTGAGCTGGCCCTATATAAAAATTATATCACAGGGCATATGGAAGAGGAGGATGAGAAGATTAAGAGTCAACCATATACCCGTTTTTTGGGTGGAAGGGGTGAATGGGAATACAGAGTATTCCCATCATTGTAAATAACATATCTAAAGAGACTTTATGTTCACCCGGGGCTTTCCTCCAGTGGAGTGGAGAAGTCAGGCGAAATCCAGGCCTTGTTCATTTTTATAAGTGTCAACCTATCAGCATTTTCGGTGGAAAGGCGGATACGCTTATCTGTTATGATGCCACCAGCAGCACTAAATACCCGCTCAGACAGAACGCTGGCGGCAGGGCAGGCCAGCACCTCCAAGGCGTAGAGTGCCAGTTCATACCACGTGTCCAGCTTGGACACCCAGTAGTTGTAAGGCACAGAGGGATCAGTGAGGACGCTGACACGGTCTGCTACGTACTCCTTCACCATCTTCCAAAACTTTTCCCTCCTTGTGACACTAGGCCGCGCATCAGGGTGAGGGTGCTGGCGGGGTGTCATGAAGGTGTCCCACGCCTTGGAGAGTGTTGCCCTGCCTTTGTCGGAACTGCTGTGTGCTCCCCTTTTCTCCCCTTCTCGGTTGGCCAAGGTAGCACGTACTCTGCCGCCAGCGTTGTCAGATGGAAAATTTTGGAGCAATTTTTCGACAAGAACCTTCTGGTATTGCACCATTTTGCTTGTCCTCTCCACCGGAGGAATGAGAGATGAGAAATTCTCTTTGTAGCAGGGGTCCAGAAGGGTGAACACCCAGTAATCCGTGTTGTCTAAAATGCGTATAACGCGTGGGTCACGGGAAAGGCAGCCTAACATAAAGTCAGCCATGTGTGCCAGAGTACCAACAGGCAAGATTTCGCTGTCCTCACCAGGAGGATGACTCTCAATCTTCTCATCCTCTTCCTCCTCTTCTGCCCACCCACGCTGAAGAGATGGAACTAAAGTTCCATGGCTACCCTCTGTAGCGGAGGCAACCGTGTCTTCCTCCTCCTCCTCCTCCTCCGCCTCCTCCAATTGTCGCTGAGAAGACGAAGTGAGGGTGCTCTGGCTATCACCTTGTGTAAGCTCTTCCTCCCCCATTTCCACCTCTTCCACATGCAAAGCGTCGGTTTTAATTGTGAGCAGCGAGCGTTTCAGTAGACACAGAAGTGGGATGGTTACACTGATAATAGCGTTATCGCCGCTCACCATCTGTGTCGATTCCTCAAAATTGCGTAAAACCTCACAGAGGTCTGACATCCATTCCCACTCCTCACTTCTGATTAGAGGAAGTTGAACGGAGAGGCGACGACCGTGTAACAGCTGGTACTCCACTACTGCCCTCTGCTGCTCACAAAGCCGGGCCAACATGTGGAAGGTGGAGTTCCAGCGCGTGCTCACGTCACACAGCAGCCGGTGAGCTGGCAATTGTAAGCGCTGCTGCAGCGTCAACAGGCCGGCTGAAGCTGTAGATGACTTACGGAAATGTGTACACACGCGGCGCACCTTCGTCAAGAGATCATGCAAATTGGGGTAGGTTTTTAGAAATCGCTGAACCACTAAATTAAATACATGCGCTAGGCATGGTACGTGTGTGAGCTTGCCGAGCTCCAAAGCCGCCACCAATTTACGCCCATTATCACACACAACCATGCCTGGTTGCAGGTTGAGTGGCGAGAGCCACTGCTCGGTCTGGTGACTAATCCCCTGCAACAGCTCTGAGGCCGTGTGCTGTTTGTCCCCAAGGCAGATCAGCTTCAGCACGGCCTGTTGACGCTTCCCCAGTGCAGTGCTACACTGCTTCCAGCTACCGGCTGATGGGTGAGTGGCGCTGCGCGCAGAGAATTCGGAGGTGTAAACGGAGGAGGAGGAGGAGCCAATAACGTAGGTGCTGGCGGAAACCCTGATGGAGGTAGGGCCCGCAATCCTCGGCGTGGGTAGCACCTGTGCCATCCCAGGGTCCGAGTCGCTCCCAGCCTCCACGACATTCACCCAGTGTGCCGTCAGGGAAATGTAGCGTCCCTGGCCACAAGCACTTGTCCATGTGTCAGTCGTTAAGTGGACCTTCCCAGTAACTGCGTTGGTCAGGGCACGGGTGATGTTAAGGGACACATGGTGGTGTAAGGCGGGGACGGCACACCGGGAAAAGTAGTGGCGGCTGGGGACTGCGTACCGAGGGACAGCTGCTGCCATCAGGCTGCGGAAGGACTCAGTGTCCACAAGCCTAAATGGCAGCATTTCGATGGCCAGTAATTTGGAAAGGTGTGAGGTTAGTGCTATGGCCTGTGGGTGGGTGGCTGGGTATTTTCGCTTGCGCTCAAATGCCTGGGGTAACGACATTTGGACGCTGCGCTGGGACAGGGAAGTGGATGTGGTCGCTGATGGTGCTTCAGATGGTACAGGTGCAGGGCGGGAGGTATGCGGGCCTGCGCCTTCGACAGGCGATTGGCCGGCACCGAAAACAGGGGAAGAGGAGGCAGTGGTGTGGCCTGCAGACACAGATTGGCGATCCGGGCGTTCCTCCCACTTATTACGGTGCTTGGATGCCATGTGTCGGATCATGCTGGTGGTGGTAAGGTTGCTAGTGTTCATGCCTCGGCTCATTCTGGTGTGGCACAGGTTGCAAACTACAATTCTTTTGTCGTCCGCACTTTCCTTAAAAAAACGCAGCGGAACACCTAGCCCTTGGCAAGGGAGATTTACGCAAGGGGGTGCTCCGTGGAACATTTGCGGGCCGGTTTGGTGCGGTCCGCCTTCTTTCTTTAGCCACACCACTGCCTCTTCCAGCCTGTTGCGGTGCTGCAGATGGCTCACCCTCAGGACTGCTGTCATCGCTCGGCTTTCCACCTTCCCAGGTGGGGTCAGTGACCTCATCGTCCACCAAGTCCTCCTCCACTTCCTCACTCTGATCATCCTCCTCATTTCTTGATCCCACCACATCCTCAGTCATTGTGTATCATCCTCCTCATCAAGGTCTTGAGACAGTAATTGTGGTTGATTTGATGGCAACTGTGTCTCATCATCATCATCCACTTCCTTTGACCTTAAATGCCGTTCCCCTCTGTCATCTTCTTGTGATTGGGTACCCTCTAGAGGTTGTGAATCAGGGCACAAGATCTCATGTTCCTCTGCAAGCGTGCTTGGAGAGAGGTTCAAATCAAGGATTGGTGATGAGAAGAGCTCCTCACTATATCCCAGTGTGGGATCACTTCTTTGGCCAGACCCTCTATGGTGGGAGGAAGGATGATCAGGGTGAGGATTATGTTGACCAGACTCTTGGCTAGTGAGAGTGGACTTGGTGGAAGACAGGGTGGTGCTTAACCGACTGGAAGCAGTATCAGCTGAAATCCAACCGACCACCTGTTCGCAGTGGTCTGACCTCGAGAGTGATGTCCTGCAACGCCCTGTAAACTGAGACATGAAGCTAGGTATGGTGGATGTCTTTCTTTCTTGTGCTCTGGCACCAGGCACAGTTTCTACGCATCCTGACCCGCGCCATGAACTATCAGGATCACGTCCACTTCCCCGTCCCTTTTTACCCGCCTTCTTCATATTAAACGGAATATATGCCGGTAATCTGCGGCTAGGCACACGAAACAGAATGTGACGCTAATCTGCGGCTAGGCACACTAAACAATATGTGACGCTAATCTGCGGCTAGGCACACTAAACAATATGTGACGTTAATCTGCGGCTAGGCACACTAAACAATATGTGACGTTAATCTGCGGCTAGGCACACTAAACAATATGTGACGCTAATCTGCGGCTAGGCACACGAAACAGAATGTGACGCTAATCTGCGGCTAGGCACACGAAACAGAATGTGACGCTAATCTGCGGCTAGGCACAGTGAACGGAATATGTGACGTTAATTTGTGAATTTGCACACTAAACAGAATGTGACAATAATCTATGGCTAGGCACACGTTTAAAATGGCCCTTTTTGTCGCTGGATTGTAAAATCATTGGCCCTGTGCACCTAACAGAATATGTCAGCTTGTCACTGCACTGTGAAATATTTGTCCCTGTGCACCTAGTACAATGTCACCTTAGAACATGTCCCCCCCCACAAAAAAATGAAATTCTGCCACCCCCAAAAAAAATTAAATGCTGCCCCCACACACAACAGTCCTAAAAAGGACTTTTGGGTCTTGAAAGAGTTTCAACAATTTTATTCTCCCTACACTGACTTCCTGTGCATCTAGTATTATATGTCACCTTACAAATATCCCCCCCACAAAAAAAAGGAAATTGTGCCCCCCCAAACAAAATATAAATGCTGCCCCCACACACAACAGTCCTAAAAAGGACTTTTGGGTCTTGAAAGAGTTTCAACAATTTTATTCTCCCTACACTGACTTTCCCTGCCTAAGCGCATCTCTCCCTGGCTAAGAATGAGCCGAACTCGCGCGTCGGGTGCTATACAGCACCCGATCACGGGTTCTGGCCAGCCAATCAGTGTAATGCCAGCAGCCAACATGGCTGCTGGCATTACACTGATGTCAGAGCCTCCCCGCACGTTTATTGGCTGCGCAGCAGCTGCGAAACGTGCGGGGAGGAGACCCGAACATGGCGGGCGAGCACATGCGGTACTCGTACGAGTACCGCCATGTGCCGAGCAGAGCGATGCTCGAGCCGAACCGAGCTTCGGCCGAGCATGCTCGCTCATCACTACCAAAATCACAACTGTTAAAGAAGCAGCAAACTTTTTTTTATGAAAAAATACATATTGTAGGGATTTTCCTACTGAGTAAAATAAAGGTACTCCCATTGTGGAGAGAGTTATATTTCTGGAGTTATTACAGTTTAAACCCATGTTTTTTTTACATTAGCAGTGCCCTCTAGTGGTCAAATTCTAATTAGATTTTCTGTTAGATTATAATGGAGAGGAAAGTCAGAGACATACAGTTCTCCATAGAATGTGATAGAAACTGCCTGTCACTTCCTGTCAGAACTATCAGGAAGTAAACACAGTAAATTCACTTCCTGATTATTTAAACTGATATAAATTTAGAATAAAATATTTGACAGCAGTGGGAGTGACCTTGTTTTATTCAGCAGGAAATGCTCTATAAAATGTGTTTTCATAAAAATAAGTTTACTGCTCCTTTAAGAGTGATTCGTAATAATGCTGATGAACAAACCCGTGTTCAACAAATGAAAGAAACGGTAGATTGATCTGTTGCCCATGGATATCAAAGGAGTAAGTTGGAAGTATTATGTAGGGATCTATAAGTGTTGAAGAATGTGGTGATTGTAGCATGAGTCCGTATAATTTGAATATGCTTGGTTTCTGGGGAATGTGGGTTGGCAAGGGCTGTCAGTTAAAGACTGATTAATAATTAATTTGTTCATTATTATTGTGGTTGAATAAGAACAATAATAATGATGTGTTTGGAAGTAGTTCAATAAAGCCGTGGCCTGTTATCCCCAAAAAGATGCATCTGTGTTTATTTAGGGATCATACCCTCTCCTTATGACATGACTTCTTGGATATAAGAGATCCCTTTAAAGGAGCAGTAAACTTTTCTTATGAAAAATATATATTGTAGGGATTTTCCTATTGAGTAAGATAGGGGTACTCTCACTGCCGAGAGATTTATATTTCCAAAGTTATTACAGTTTAAACCCATGTTTTTTTACATTAACAGTGCCCTCTAGTGGTCAAATTCTAATTAGATTTCCTGTTAGATTCTAATGGAGAGGAAAGTCAGAAAAGTCAGAGACATACAGTTCTCCATAGAATGTGATAGAAACTGCCTGTCAGTTAGAACTATCAGGAAGTAAACACAGTAAATTCACTTCCTGGTTATTTAAACTACTATACATTTTGAATAAAACATCTGACAATAGTGGGAGTGAACTTGTTTTATTCAGCAGGAAATGCTCTGTAAAATATGTGTTTTCATAAATAAAAGTTTACTGCTCCTTTAAAAAATGGTTACTTTACAACAGCTCTCTATACAAAAACTATGGACAGAAACATCCTGTTGCATTCAACTAGCCCCTACCTATTTAAAGATGGGTATTACCTATAGTCATATGATTAGGGCCAAGAAAATCACTAGTGAGCTCACTAGGATGGACTGAGTTATTAATACAGTGTTGAAAAAGTTGCCGAGAGGCAATATGATCAGAAAACATTAACCAGAGCTTAAAGAGAGTTAATAGAATGCCCAGGGATCAATGGTTGGTTACGAAGTCAAAAGGAAAGAGGACTTTTCTCATTCATACAATGGGGGAGATTAGCTAAGGAGTGATAAAAAGGTGATAAAGTGGAGATGACTTCTCCAGCGATATCACTTCTCCAGTTCCTATGTTATTCTATGGAGCCAATTCACTTACATTTCTTAAGTTTTGCAGACCTTGCGTATAAGTGCATAGGCTCTATAAAATAACATGGATATTGGAGAAGTGATAAACTGGAGAAGATATCTCCACTTTATCAACTCTTTATCACCACTTAGTGAATCTCCCCCATAGTTTAAACCAAAAGCATCAATAACACAATACTGAAAAATTGGTCTGTCCTACAGAGTGTCTCAAAGACTGGACATTTGCTTATGGAGAAATCTTGTATTGTCTGTAAAAGATCTAGGAATACTGAGGGCAGGGTGGTAAAAATAGAAAGGAAGATGTTTAATACATTGAGGCTAGAGATGTGTAAGAGCTTTTTCTGCAAAAACAAATCAATGAGAATAATGTAATTTCCCCCCAGTATGAAGAGTGTCCCCCGTGCATACCCACCTGCTAATTCACAAATATAAAAGGGGGTGTCAATTTACTGTTTGCTGTCGGTCTATGTTTGAGAGAACGAGCTAGAGAGAGATAAAGCTGATTAAATTTTAACACTAGCTACTGTAGGCAGACAGGCAAACAGGTAGATGGAGTTTCTTGATTTAAGGAGTAATTGTGGTAGCCACTTCTTATGTGGGTAGGTGGGGTGTGGGGAGTCTGGGGGTGAAGAGAGAAAGAGATAAAAAAAAAATGTGATGGACAGGTGACATTGACAGTCCGAGATGCAGGTGATCCTACTTGACCTTACACTTGACTGAGGCAGAGAGTGACCGATACTACATAGACTGTCTGTCCTGTACTTTACTTTACAAATTACCAATGCAGTGCTTGTAGTATGTAGAAACAAACAGACAAAGAAGGGGAACTGGAGTTGTTTGATTTAAGAAGTATTGGTGTTAAAGGGATAGTAAAAGTTAAAGGGATAGTAATGTCTTGTTAAAAGTATTTAGCCGAGTCTTCCTTATGTTGAAACGGAGATTGCTCTATATTTAAGTCCTTACTTTTCTGTAGTTGAATAGTTATGCAGAGATAAAGATCTCCCGCCCGCCCCTTCTGGCCACCTCCTACTGAGTCTGTAATTGGGTTGAAGGACGAAGGAGGGCAGGATTTCACTTTGCTTACTGAAGAATGTCCCTCCCTGCAGTCATGCGCAGTAGAGACTCGCCAAACACGCTGCCCCGCTCCGGACGGCTCACGTCCTGTATCTGCTCCCAGCTCCGGGGCAGCAGCCCCCTAATATTATATATATATATATATATATATATATATATATATATATATATATATATATATATATATGTAAGTTTCCCGATGACGGCCAATGTGCCCCAGGGTTTTACGTATGTCAATCTATATGGAGTTTATTTTCAACGTTGCAATACATGGGACTACTCTGTGACCTTTTTTTTTTTTTTACTCTATCTGGACTTTACATCCACGTTTTTTCCTTATTCTACAAGTGACTTAACGTGGAGTTCTTGGGTCATGATGAGTGCTAATACATTTGTTATAGTAAACATTCATGATTACAATGTCAACATTGGCCGTCATCGGGAAACTTACATTGTATGTTGTGTAAGCTTGCTACAGTGATGTTGCTATGATTTGCTATGGGTTACATTGAGTGGGGTTTGCTTTCAGCCGGCATCCCTTCTATCTAGATGTTATTTACCATTGGACTTGTGTTTGCGATGTGACGGAGTCCACACCAGCATCAATAGTTGCTGGCTGACTTGCTCCGTCTGTGATGTCTGTTCTGTTTTTGATACACTGATTTGTTTTTTGTCTTTTTTGTTTTTTGATGTGTTTACCACTGCATGTTTACATTGTCCCGGTTCGCTGGTGATGTGAATCGGCCCGCCCCAACACGCTACATCACTGTACGGTCTCCGGTGTGACTGTCGCGCGCGGGGGGGTACGATGGGCGTTCATCACGCGATACGGTAGGTGGAGGTTTTAGCTTCTTTATGTATTTAAATGTGAGTTGTTGTATTATTCTGGTTACCCTGATGAAGGTCCGTTTATAGGACCGAAAACGTTTGGGAACATGGAACCATAGTTATGAATTAAAGTTTGTGCTACATTTTTTTTCTGCTTCCAGAGAGTGCCGTTCCTTCGCTGCAGCCTAGACTGAGTACACTTTATGCATTCCTTATGGGACGGGCACCTCATTTAGTACTACAATATTTGATTTACGTTTGGTGTGCCATTGTGTATTTTCATCGATATATATATATATATATATATATATATATATATATATATACTAGTTTTAAATCCTGTGTACACGGGCCACAGTGCCACCCAGCAGCCTCTCTGCTCACTGGCCTCTCTGCAGTCATGTGCAGTACAGAGTGCCCGAAAGTGCTGCAGCGCATTCGGGCACTCTGTACTGCACATGACTGCAGCACAGGCTTCTGACAAACATCCTAGTGAATTATTATATAGGAGATATATATATATATAGATATATATATATATATATAGAGAGAGAGAGAGTACGGTTTATCTTGTTTATAATCCCAGCTCAATTTTAGGTCTTAGTGTTCCCTTAAGGAGGGTCTTTGTGTGCGTGTGTGTGTATGAGAGAGAGAGGGAGAGAGAGAGAGAGAGAGAGAGAGGGGAGAAGGGTTTTGGAGGCACTTGAGAACATGGGATTAGGCTACCGATCAGTCAAATATAGCTACTTCAACAGCTTTAACTCCTTGAGAACCATATGGTTGTGAAACACATTCCTTCGCAAAGAGTCGTGAGCTTCTCTGGTCTTCAATGGTTTAACCCCTTAACGACCCTTGACGGTCATAGTATGTCAAGAGTCGATTTGACTTAATGACAGATGACGTACTATGACCGTCATCGAATTCTGGGCTCCCCCCGCGGCTGCACGCCGTTCGGGGAGTCCAGAACGCAACTGAGCAATAAAAAAAAAATTGCTCCGTGGTCTTTCAGTCGTGTCACGGCGCGAATTCCTTAAGGGGTTAAGCTTCAGAAGCAGATTGTGAGTGGAACCAACACTGAACATTCCTAATTGCTTGAATGGAATCTCTTGAATGGCCATTTCCAATAGTGTTTTATGGACTGTTTGGCTTTCAATGTGTCCTCAGGTGACTGCCGAAGATGCTTAATTTACCGAATGTGATTGCGCAAATCAAAAAAAGAATTCAGGACCTTATCTCTCAGTAACCCATTCCATTGTTAACGTAGTCCAGGCCTTAGTGCAATCAAACCTACCATATTTAATTTAACTGAAAGGACAAAATGAATTCCCACAAAAATGCTGCATTCACACGATTTATGATAAGCAAGAAAAGGGCAAGATTTCACCCTTTGAGCACCAGAGAGGTTTCCAACTCATTGCGACACAATGCATTGGATTCCTCTTTGACACTCAAAGGGTTAATTAAAATGTGCTTAATTTCAGAGGTTGTACAATATTAGCAGGTAACTTACATTTGCATTATCTGATGCGTTCACTTAATTGGATGCATTATATGTTGGTGACCTCCCTATGATTTAGTGGGTTAATATTCCTTTCCAAATTTAATTCTGTTTAAAGGGATAGTAATGTTTCACAATAAAAGCAGCTCTAATTACTCATCATAGTATTTGGGTCATGGAGAGTGTTATTTCAGTACTGTCCAAGTTGTAGTTCAGGAGTAATTGAATGATAAAGTATCCCCCTCCCGTCCCTTTTACTGATGTAACACTGCTCACCTCAGAGCTGCAAGACTGTCTGGATGGATCACAGAGAGGGACAATCTTCACTGAGCATAAAGAAAAACCTGAAGAACTTGTCGAGGGGGGCAGAGTTTTCCTAATGTTCACAGTAAGAAAATTGTCCCTTGCTGCGATCTGTCTGGTAAAGGGACCAGATTCCACATCTGAGGGGAGGTGGTTTACGCTAGGTAAAAGGGGCGGGAGGGGGATAATTTATCATTCAATTACTCTTGAGCTACAACTCTGGTAGTATTGGAATAACACTCTCCATGGCCCAAATACTTTGAAGATTAATTAGAGCTGCTGTTTTTGTGAAACATTACTTTAATGATAACTCTAAAATAAAATAACGAAAGTGATTACATTTTCCATTTGGTTTTGCACTGAAATATGACCAAACAAAGACACACATGTATACAGTATATTGTAAGTACCCTACGGCAAGGAAGACATTACACACACACTGTGCCCTTTAAAGATCATAAGAAAAAAATTGTGCCTGGGGTTGTTTGTTGGACAAAATTCACTCTCTACCTTTTCTAAGGGTTTTATAATTCACTGTACAAAAATGTTGCGGTTCTCAAACTGCCTCATCGTTATAAATACCTTTTGCAGTTTTCATTTCTGTGTTTCATATATCTCTTCACAGATATTAGAATCACATCACAAAATATATTATTAGCAGATTACATGGAAAATATTTTGCAGATGTTTTGAGAAATAAAGAATCTTTGTAGAATGAAGCACCAATTGAAGAGATGAAGTGTGAAAGTTTTCTAAATTGTAGACGTGACATTTATCTGGACAGTGCCTGGATAAAATACTAATCGGGTTGTTGAATCTCATTTATTAGAACAGCAATGTTTTTACGAGTACAGGAAATGTGTATCATTCAGATATATACAGAAAAAAGGTCAACCCAGTGATTATTTCATGCCTAGATTTCCTATATTAACTCCTTGCATGCTAAAAGACATCTCATGCAAACAGACAGACCTGCGCTCCTCTACACGCTGCGAACAATGTGTGCCCTGTCATGGGCATATATACTAATCCTTAACCCTTTGAGTGCCAGAGTGGTACCTAATGCATTGCTTTGCAATGCATTCCTACCACTCTGGCACTCAAAGGGTTAATAAATCACAGTAAAATAAGTGAGAATTTAGTCCCACAAATTAGTCAATCCGTGTATAAGCTTACCACCACGCCATGGTATCTCACTTTATGGTAAATCCTACTCTAATACACCTGCAAATACTATCTAAATTAAAATTGTAATTCTCTGAGGAAAGATGTTATTTTGAAATGCGCCAGAAGCGACCCTTTAAATGATATTATGATGTCTTCACTATTACCTGTGGGTCCCAGTGTAATGCAATTAAAAACAGTAAACATAAAATAAAATAAAAAAGGTGTAGATGAAAGACTTTCCTGGTGCAGGACCCATGTGGGCCTGCATTAATGAAGTGATTACATAGAGAACTATGTTCCATTTATATCCTTCCTCACAAGTCATGTAAGGAATGGTTTATACCAAACGGACAGGGGGCATACACAATGGAACAGGCCAAAAAGCCTAATGTTTTAAATGCAAAGTGGGAAAGAGAAAAAAAAGACTAGTGAAATAAAGTGTAATAATATAATAATGTGTTTTTATTTAGTGATTGAATTGGATAAGATGAGAAGCTGCTAAAGTGAGCTGAAGGAGATATGTGTACAACAAAGACAGAAAAAAGAAAGAAAGCTCACAGCGTTAACTCATCATAAAATATCTATATAATAAATATAAATTAAACATAAGTATATAGATGAAAAATTTAGATAGCAGCAAGGAATGAAAGGGTTCTCCAGTCCCCCTGACATTAGGCCTATACCCAAACGTGGAAACACATACAAACAGACAGACCTGCTCTCCTCTACATGCTGTGAACAATGTATGCCCTGTTATGGGCATATATAATAATCCTTAATAAATCTAAGTAAAATAAGTGAGAATTTAGTCCCACAGATTGGCCAATGCATGTGTAAGTTTACCACCACGCCAAGGTTCCATTTGGTATCAACCATTCCTCACATGGAAGGAAGGATATAAATGGAACATAGTTCTCTATCTAATCACTTCATTACTGCAGGCCCACATGGGTCCTGCACCAGGTAAGTCTTTCAGCTACACCTTTTTTATTTTATTTTATTTTATGTTTGCTGTTTTTAATTGCATTACACTGGGACCCGCAGATAATAGTGAAGTCATCATAATATCATTTAAAGGGTCCCTTCTGGCGCATTTTAAAATAACATCTTTCCTCAGAGAATTTTAATTTTAACTTAGATAGTATTTGTAGGTGTATTACATAACATAGTAACATAGTAAATTAGGTTGAAAAAAGACACAAGCCCATCAAGTTCAACCTTCTCCTCATACCTCATTAACTCAGAATTTTATAGCTTTCCTGCTACCAATTAAATTAGTCTTTATCAGACCTTCCTGATCAGCCTACTGATAAACAGTATAACTCTGTATGTTCCCTTTTGAAAGAAATGTATCAAATCTTCTCTTAAATGTATCCATTGTATCTGCCATAAATACTTCCCTGGGCAATGAATTCCACAATTTAACAGACCTTACCGTAAAAAAACCCTTCCTCTGCTGAAGTTTAAACCTCCTTTGGGAGATAAGACTTATATCATCTTTCATGGTTTTTTAAGGGCTACAATATAAAATAAACTTATTTTCCGGTATTACTATCCCTTTAAAAGACATCTCAGATGCATTACACAATGCATAAAATGCACTAGGCATTGTGTGAAATGCATCACTTGCTGGATACGGGTCTATTTACAATCAACTTTGGTAGAAGGTAGCAGCACCGATCCAATTGCTTTACCTTCCTTTCATTCAGTCAAGGGAGGAGACTCTCAGATCTCCTTGAGGAATGAGGATCATAGGTATAGGAAACTAGTGACACTGAATTCTAGCCTCTTTAGTGCACCTCTTACGATTTTGTATATTTGTCTCAAAAGTATTTAATGGGAAATGTCTCCAGCATTCAAGGAGTTACAATCAAAAGTTTCAGGAAACTGTGTTTCCATTTCTTGTCTACTGATAAATAGTCATGAATAACATTTGCCAGTGAGGGCAATGCACGAATGTGCTTCCGTAAAAGACCTGTCTTTTGTGCACTGAGTCTGTCTAAAGATGGCAGAATGTGGTGAAGCCACATAAGGTAGAGGGCTATACTGCGTTATTCCCCTGGTTGTGGAGGATTCACTCTGGATCTGAGGGTGCTTGTTATCCATAATTGGTGGGAGGCTTGGGGAGGCTTGGCAGGAAAATCAGGGGAAGGATTTAGTGTTTAAAAGTGGACCCATCTTTAATTTTTATCATTACATTCTGGTTCAGATCACTCACTGGTTCTGTGACTAGGGTGCTCTGCAGGGCAAGGGTTTTGCCAGTCACACCAGTAGCACAAAGTGAGTGGTGAGCTGCTACAGAAGTTGGGAGTTGGACAGGGTGTGTCCAGTAGAAGGCCTCTCCAGTATGGGTGTGTCCAGTAGAAGGCCTCTCACTACAGGTAGCTACCCTTGGGAGTTTTCATGAATTAAGGAACACTACATTGAGAGGAAGGAGTCTGAGAGATTTAAATAGTTATAAAGCTTACTAAACCATGATCTCCAATTTTTCCACCTTAAAATTGTGTTGTGTGTTTATTTCAAGTTATTAAGGTAAAAGTTGAAGTTTCTCCTGCTATTCCAGGTGGTGTGTGTTTATTCTCTGCAATCCAAAATGGTTATGGCTCAGGGTCAGGGAGAGAAAGGAAGGCTGGGAAAATGCACGTCCCCCCGGTGCTGCACTGTGTTTTGTGCACACGATATGAGGGTCTATGATGTTAGCGGTTGTAGGACGGTCACCCCGGTGCTGCACTGTGTTTTGTGCACACAATATGCAAGTGTATGATGTTAGAGGTGGTAGGACAGTCACCACTGTGCTGCACTGTGTTTCGTGCACACGATATGAGGGTCTATGGTGTTAGTGGTTGTAGGACAGTCACCCTGGTGCTGCACTGTGTTTCGTGCACACGATATGAGGGTCTATGGTGTTAGTGGTTGTAGGACAGTCACCCCGGTGCTGCACTGTGTTTTGTGCACACGATATACAAGTCTATAGTGTTAACGGTTGTAGGATGGTCACCCTGGTGCTGCACTTTGTTTCGTGCACACGATATGCAAGTCTAGGGTGTTAGCGGTTGTAGGGCGGTCACCACTGTGCTGCACTGTGTTTCAAGTGCATGATATGCGGGTCTATGGTGTTAGCGGTTATAGGATGGTCACCCCGTTGCTGCTGCTGTGTCCTGTGCAAGCTTAAAACTGAACCGTTCAAGCCTCCATGCTCCATACCAACAGTACTGTATACATGTGTATGATATGGAGCTGCCAATGCACTCCACACTCCACTGTCAGTCCTGCTCCAACACTTGTGGGGCCAAGTGGCCTCTGACAGCAGCCAAAAATACTGCCCCACCCCCAATCTGGACTGTCACGCATGACCACATTACACATTCCCTTACATCCTACTTCACACGCTATACCACAACAGTATAATAACCCTAACTGCCTAGAGATCCCAATTTTCAGGGTCCCTTCAGCTGTGCTGGCCACACCCACATTCTGAATTGTGGTTGTGTCCAGTGTAATGTCCCTGCCCCAGTTTTATTCCCATTTACAGGCCATTATTTAACCGTTTGATTGCCAGGGGATATGCAAGGCATTGCTTTGGTTAATACCGTAGATGCTAGAGAGGTCCCCAGCAGATTTCAGAACAATACATTGGCAATCTCTCTACCAATCAAGGGGTTAAAGTCAAGGATGTTGCGGTGCCAGGAAATAGTGGATAGGACTGGGGTGGGGTCATGTGAGAATTGGGGGTGTGGCCATGGGCATAGCTAAGGGCACCTAAAGTGTAGGGCCGGATTTGCCGTAAGGCAGAGGTGGCATCTGCCTACAGGCACACCCCACAAAGGGGCGCCTGTCATTGTAATAATAAAAAAAAAAAATAATATAGTTCTGTTCACAGCGTAAGGTCAGTGCCTTCTTCGGCTCAGACAGAAGGCACAGACCCATAGCTGTTGTTGCTCCCTCGTCGGCTCTAATGCAGAGCACTGTGAGATGACATCATCTCCCAGAGCTCTGCATTCCTAAAGAGACCGCGCAGAAGCAACAGCAGCTGCAGAAGGAGGCACAGACATCTGCCACTGGACCACCAGGGAGGTAGGAAACGTATGCGGGAGGCAAAGTGGGGACAGTGTGAAGATGGCAAGTTGGAGCTGATATAGTGGCAATGTGGAGATGATGGTGGTAATGTGAGGGCAACCTGGAGCTGATGGGGCATGAAGATGATGGGCGCAAGTTGGAGATGATGGGGGCAACTTGGAGCTGATGGGGGCAATGTGAGGGCAATATGGAGCTGATGGGGGATAAGTTGGAGCTGATGGCATTATGGAGCTGATGGGGGATAAGTTGGAGCTGATGGCAATATGGAGCTGATGGGAGGCAATGTGAGGGCTATATGGATATGGGGGGTGATGTGGAGATTAGGAGCATTGTGGAGGTGTCCAGTGGAGATGGAAAATGGGGGGGGGCGCTTCATATTTCTGTGTCTACAGGCTCCTGAGATGTAAATCTGGCCCTGCTAAAGTGCCTTGCCTAGGGTGCACAGAGGATGTAAATCTGGTCCTGAGAACCAACACAAAGCATTGAGCAGTCCTGTAAATGCATTTACTCACCTCTAAAGATTATTTTTGCTCCTCGTGTCCTCTCTGTTCTATGTATAACCTATGTGCACCATCTCCTCCTCCTAACATATTCCTCCTACTCCCTCCTACCAGATTTCCACTGAACTGCTCAATATACATATATTCTTCTCTTTCCCAAGACCCCCTCTATTCCACATATGACCTAAATCTTTTCTTCTCGCTAATATATTCTTCCCACAACCCCCTACAACGACGTTTCTCCTGAGCAACATAAAACACAATTCCCCCATCCATCACTACAGGACTTTGCCCTACATTTTGTACAACTTAAAGATTCCCTCAGAACTAGTCAATTCAAACAAATCTGAAATCGTAAAGGGGCACTCTGCTTCCAGAAATAAGTAGTTTTTAAATTTGACTACCACCCTTGATGTTAGAGACATTTTAACCCTTTGAGTGCCAAGTGGGTACATTGTACGAGTTTGGACAGCTGTACCCGCTGTGCCAAGCTCGTACAATGTACCCACTAAAATGCGGTCACTGCATGAGCCGGTATAACCGGCATGCAGTGGCCGCATTTAAAAAAAAAAAAAGCTGGGCAATCGTGGGGGGACATGAGGATCACTCCTCATGTCCCCCCTGTTATTGATCTCCCAGCCGATCGCGCTGGGAGATCAATAAAAGCAGAGGAGAAGCGCCGCAAAAGCGCAGCTTCTCCTCTCCTGTCTCTCCTACCCGAACTTCCGGGTAGGAGTGGGCGGGACCGGGGGAAGCCTCCCAATGTCATCGGTGACATGGTCACCGATGACGTTAGGGAAGTTTCCCCGGTCCTGCTCACTCCTACCAGTGGTAGGAGAGAAGGGCAGGAGAGCTTTTGCTCTCCTGCAGTCGCCTAATTGATCTCCCAGCCTATCGGCTGGGAGATCAATGACTGAGGGGACACCAGGAGGGGTCCTGATGTCCCCCACGAGGTCTGAAGAGTTCAAAATAAAAAATGAAAAAAAAATAAAAAAAATAAAAGTAACCCTGTGAGTGCCACAGGGTCCCCAGCACATTGCTTTGCAATGTGCTGGAGATCCCTGTGGCACTCACAGGGTCACTTGCTTTAGGTTTTTTTTTTTTTTCTAAAGACCTCATTGGGGGGATCAGGGGGGGGGGGTCCTGATGCCCCTCAATGAGGTCTATAATTAAAAAAAAATATATAAAAAAAATTTAACCCTGTGTGTGCCACAAGGGGGTCCAATGCCCCCCCCCCTTCCTGTGGCACACACAGGGCTTTTATCATTACTTTGTTATCAGAGATTGTTGGGGGGTCATCAGGATTGGTCCTAATGGCCCCCCCAACCAGCTCTGATTACAAAGTAATGATAAAAAAAAAATTAACCCTCTGAGTGCCACAAGGGTCCAATGCATTGCTTTGCAATGCGCTGGAGACCCCGGTGGCACTCACAGGGACACTTTTTTTGATAACTTTTTTTTTTTTTTTTTGGTAAGACCTCATTGGGGGGATCAGGGGGGATTGTATACCCCTCAATGAGGTCTATAATAAAAAAAAGTAATTAAAAAAAAATTAACCCTGTGTGTGCCACGGGGGGGGGGGCAATGCAGCCCCCCTTCTGCGGCACACACAGGGCTTTTATCATTACTTTGTTATCAGAGATTGTTGGGGGGGTCATCAGGATTGGTCCTGATGGCCCCCCAACAAGCTCTGATTACCAAGTAATGATAGAAAAAAAATTAACCCTCTGAGTGCCACAAGGATCCAATGCATTGCTTTGCAATGTGCTGGAGACCCCTGTGGCACTCACAGGGTCACTCCGTTTGTGGACATATATTTTTTTTTTTACTAAGACCTCATTGGGGAGGAATCAGGGGGTACTGATGCCCCTCAATGAGGTATATAATAAAAAATAAATAAATAAAAAATTAACCCTGTGTGTGCCACTGGGAGGGGGGTTCAATGCAGACCCCCTTCCTGTGGTACACACAGGACTTTTTATCATTACTTTGTGATCAGAGCTTGTTTGGTGGCCATCTGAATACAAAGTAACGATAAAAAAATTAACCCTTTGTGTGCTGGACACCCCTGTCGCACATAAAGGATTTTTTCCCCCTTTATTTTTTATTTAGACCTCATTGTATGGGTTCTGATGCCCCCAACGAGGTCTACACAAAAATATTGGGGGAAAAAGCCCCAAAAAATGCACGTGCAACAGGAAGGGGGTCCAACGCAGTGCTTTGTATGAGGGGACATACAGTGCACAATGGTAGTCAGAGATCTCCCATACACTCTATCAGACACTGTCCCACCATCACCACCATCCTTGCTCCTCTGCTCATACCCACACACACTGCCTAATCCCTCACCCTCTCACACATATTGTTAGACTTGTAGTCACAGGTCCGCACGTACACCGGCTGACGTCCTAGCTTCTTTCATCTGTTAGCCATAAAATCACACATACACTGTTTGCTTTACCATTTCTGTTTCACTGGTAGCTACGCTCTTGTAGCGTAAATTGGTATGTCAACCCAGAGCAGTGGGGTACCATTTTTTTTGGCTGGCAAGAAGTCCTCCTAGGAAATCCCACGCCATTGAACCATTTTAGTATCTTTGAAGTGACTGATGTGTAAAACAAATGTTTGTTTTTCTTTCCTGTAGCACCACATTCTGGAAATAGTTGTGCCAATTAACTTAGGGGTACAAAGGCAAGTGACCCCTCATTAGATGCGGCAGGTTGTCTTCTTTCCAAAATGGTATGGTTTATCTACCTTTTCTTCAATTCTGAAGGTGTTATAGCCATTTTCGTACAGGCAAGTCAGGTTTGAGAAAATGTTTGAAACATCAGAGTTTGTAGTTGGTGTAGTTTTCTACTTCTAGCACCCCCTAAGGTAGTTCAACTCATACCAATGGGGTGTCGTTTGACTCCTAAGAGCACTAGCAAACAAATGCAGTTGAAAATTCCATGGTTTTCACAGAGCGCCATACATTTGAAGGGGCAGAAATGTAAGAAAATGCCTTTTTTTTTCATTAGTGCCACCTCCTAGAAGCATTTGTGCATACCAGCCTTTGGGTAAAAAGGCAAGTGACCCCTCATTAGATGCGGTAGGTTGTTTTCTTTCCAAAATGGCATTGTTTCTCTAACTTTCCTGCATATCTATTATGGTTATAACCATTTTAGTGCAAGCAGATAATTTAAAAAACAAAAGTGTCAGGTTTACGTACGTGTTCCTAGCACCCACATGTTGTATGTTAACCCACACAAATGGGCTACCATTTTTCTCATGTTGGTATCAGGTTCTGAATACAGCAGGAAATGTTATGGTTTTCAAAGATTTTAGTATCTTTGAAGTGGTGGAAATGTAAAAAAAACATGTATTTATTCCCATAGCGCCACCTTTTGGAAATATTTGTGCACTTCAGCCCAGGGGTAGAAAGGCATGTGACCCCTCACTTGATGCGGGAGAATGTCTACTTTCCAAAAAGGTATACCTTTTATACCTTTCCTTCATGTCTCTAACAGTTATGGACATTTTAGTACAAGCAGCCATTTTCGAAGAAGCAAACAGGTAGGTGTAGTTATGTGCTTCTGGCACCCCTAAGGTAGGTCGACTCATTCCAATTGGGTGTCATTTTTCTCCTAAGGGCACTAGCTAATGAATACAGTTGGAAATTCCATGGTTTTCACAGATTTCCATACAGATGAAGGAGCAGAAATGTAAGAAAATGCCATTTGTTCCTAAAGTGCCACCTTCTGGAAGCATTTGGGCACAACAGTCTTGAGGTAATAAGGAAATTCACCCCTCATTAGATGCGGCAGGTTGTCTTCTTTCCAAAATGGTATAGTTTGTGTAGCCTTTCTTCACTTCTGTAGTTGTTATAACCATTTTTGTACAGACAAATAATGTTTGAGAAAATGTTAGAAAAATTAGAGGTTTAATAGGTGTAGTTTTGTACTTGAAGCGCCCCCTGAGGTAGGTGAACTCATACCAATGGGGTGTCATTTTTCTCCTAAGAGCACTAGCTAATGAATACAGTTGGAAATGCCATGGTTTTCACAAATTTCAGTACATTTGAAGGGGCAGAAATGTAAGAAAATGCCTTTTTTTTTCATTAGCGCCACCTTCTGGAGGCATTTGTGCACTCCAGGCTTGGGGTAACAAGGCAAGTCACCCATCATTAGATGCGGCAGGGTGTCTTCTTTTCAAAATGGTATGGTTTGTGTACCCTTTCTTCACTTCTGTAGTTGTTATAACCATTTGTGTACAGACAAGTAATGTTTGAGAAAATGTTAGAAAAATTAGAGTTTGTAGTAGGTGTCGTTTTGCACTTCTAGCGCCCCCTGAGGTAGTTAAACTCATACCAATGGGGTGTCATTTTTCTCCTAAGAGCACTAGCTAATGAATACAGTTGGAAATGCCATGGTTTTCACAAATTTCAGTACATTTGAAGGGGCAGAAATGTAAGAAAATGCCTTTTTTTTTTTCATTAGCGCCACCTTCTGGAGGCATTTGTGCACTCCAGGCTTGGGGTAACAAGGCAAGTCACCCATCATTACATGCGGCAGGGTGTCTTCTTTTCAAAATGGTATGGTTTGTGTACCCTTTTTTCACTTCTGTAGTTGTTATAACCATTTGTGTACAGACAAGTATTGTTTGAGAAAATGTAGAAAAATTAGAAGTTGCAATAGGTGTAGTTTTGTACTTGTAGCACCCCCTGAGGTAGGTGAACTCATACCAATGGGGTGTCATTTTTCTCCTAAGAGCTCTAGCTAATGAATACAGTTGGAAATGCCATGATTTTCACACATTTTAGTACATTTGAAGGGGCAGAAATGTAAGAAAATGCCTTTTTTTTATTAGCGCCATCTTCTGGAGGCATTTGTGCACACCAGGCTTGGGGTAACAAGGAAAGTCACCCCTCATTAGATGCAGTAGGTTGTCTACTTTCCAGAAATATATAGTTTTATATAGTTATTCCACTGTTTTAGGGTAGATTTACCACAAAAAATGCGCATTTTAGTTTATGAAGTTGAAAGTGTCATTTTGCGCTGCTGGTGATTAAGGCTCTACTCTAGCCATGGACGTAGGTAAAACTATACAAATTTGGTATTTTTTTACTCGGGGGACTCGGGGCTTTTTCAAATAATTGAAACTTTTTCAATCAAGGTAAATGTTTTTGATACATAGTATGTGATTTTAGCAAAATGAGTAAATTTTCACTTTTTTTTGTCATTATGACATCATAGCTTTTTGCACGATGTAAAATTCTCTTCATGTAAGGTACCACAAGAAAGCTCAATTTGTTCTGAAAAAAAACAATATATAGTTTTCCATATTTAACTAAAAATCCCCAGAGGAAATCAAGCCTAAACGGAAGGATAGCAAAAATGTTGAAAAAGTGTCTGGCCTGCAGGGTTCAGAAAATGGCCCGAGCCTCTGGCACTGAAGGGGTTAAAAAGAAGGATGAGGTATGTGTCCTTCAATGAGCAGTCATGTATCTCTGTTTTTCTAATCTCCATTTCAGGTTGGTGGTTAGTTCTAAAATGTGCACAATAGACAATAGACTTAACAGTTCTGAAAGGCAGTTCAGACGCAGGAATTTTTTTTTTCTAATAGATTCACATTCACACAGTGAAATGCAGGAAACAATAATTCAGAAAATAGTGCTGTAGTTTTTCTCAATCATGGGTCAAAATGTCAGAAATCCAAATGTGCGAGTGCCACATTAATTGTTTTAACCATTTGAGTGGCAGAGCCCTCTGCCACTCAAAGGGGTTAACTGACAACAATTATACATTATCTCCTGTTAGCGTTAACACCCTAAAGACCAGATGGGGAGTAATTTTCAAAAAGAAAGGTTCTTCTCTGTTTCTCAAGGGATTAAAAATATGAATCCGTTTTGTACAAAGTGCACAGTTAGAGGCCTCTTGCTAGTCCTTGATCAATTTTGACAATATTTCCCAAATGCTCCAAGAACCTTGAAGAATTTAAAGGGATAGTAATACTTAAAATGTAAAAAAAATATGTTGTAGGGTTTATCCCCCTGAGTAAAACAAGGGTACTCCCACTGCTGAAAGGTGTTTCATTCAAAAGTTATTAATTTTCAAAGTTGAATTTTGTAGGTGCAAAATCACAGTGGCCTGAAATTGTACAGTGGCGCTGTTGCTACACCATCCTATGGACATCTCTGGTCCTGGGACATTTTAAGTATTACTATCCCTTTAATGAACTGAAGGCCAACTGCTAATCACAATTATTCCACAAGGTGGCAGCAAAACATAGACTGAGTCATACCATTAACATGTTTATGTACATAGTGGACGTTATTTAAAACAATGTATATCCTTAAAAGACAGATATACCCTTAGGAATTAAAGCCACTTAACTTGCTGAGTTTATTTCCTGAGTGGTAACCTATTTTGCAGCAATGGGGTGACAATAATAGTAGCAATTATTGAGTCAAAGACAAAGGTAGCAATTTCTCTGGGCAGAAGAACTTAGAATCTAGAGGTACATCTGTCTGTGTATATGATATAGTACAAATACAAATATATCAAGAAATAGAAGTGTAAGTCTTTTTCATTACATAGCTAGCTAGTTAAAGAGACTGATAGACAGATAGATGCGGTGGGGGGGGGCCTCACATTCCTGGGTCTGGGTCCAAGCAAAGCAACACATTGATGAACTCTCTCGGATTCAAAAGGTGAAAACTCAGTTTACTTCAGTGGGAGACTAGTGGATGTTTTTGTCCCCTATGTTGCAGTTAAAGGAGCAGTAAACTTTTTGTATGAACAATTATATATTGCAGGGCATTTCCCGGTGAGTGAAATAAGGCTACTACCACTGCTGAGAGATGCATATTTCCAGAGTTATTACTGTTTAAAGGAATAATAATACTTAAGATGTAAAAAAATATGTTGTAGGGTTTATGTCCCTGAATAAAACAAGGGTACTCCCACCGATGAGAAATATTTTATTAAAAAATTATAACAGCTCAAACTTGAAATTTTTTAGGTGCAATATCACAGTGGCCTGGAAATGTACAGTGACTCTGTTGCTACACCATCCAATGGAGTTTTATGTTCTACAGACCAGAGCAGTCCATAGGATGGTGTAGCAACAGCGCCACTGTAAATTTTCAGGCCACTGTGATATTGTACCTAAAAACATTAAGTTTGAGCAGTTATAATTTTTTACAAAATATCTCTTAGCAGTGGGAGTACCCTTGTTTTACTTAGAGGGTGAACCCTACAACATATATTTTTTTACATTTTAAGTATTACTATCCCTTTAAACGTTTGTTTTTTTTACATTAGCAGTGCCCTCTAGTGGTCAAATTCCAATTAGTATTCTGTTACATTCTAATGGAGAAGAAAGTCAGTGACTTACAGTTCTCCACAGAATGTGATAGAAACTGCTGAGTCACTTCCTGTTAGTTAGAACAACCAGGAAGTAAACACAGTAAATTCACTTCCTGGTTATTTGAACTGTTATAAAGTTTGAATAAAACATGGGACTGGCTAACACAAGAAAAAGTGTTAAAACAATTGAATGGTGTTAAGGTAGACAAAGTCCCGGGTCCGGATGGTATTCACCCACAGGTACTTAAAGAGCTAAGCCAAGCCCTGGCCAAACCAATATTTTTGATTTTCAGGGATTCTTTTGTTTCAGGTATGGTGCCCAAGGATTGGCGTAAAGCAGGTGTGGTGCCCATATTTAAAAAGGGATCAAAATCCCAGCTGGGAAATTACAGACCTGTAAACTTGACATCTGTGGTAGGGAAACTGTTTGAAGGGTTACTAAGGGAATATATTCAAGAATTCATCTTGAACAGGAATATCATTAGCAGGAGTCAACATGGCTTTGTCAAAGACAGGTCTTGTCAAACTAACTTGATTGCATTTTATGAAAAAGTGAGTAATAATATAGATGCGGGAGCAGCGGTTGATGTGATCTATTTAGACTTTGCCAAGACATTTGATACAGTTCCACACAAGAGGCTACTGTATATATTGAATGAAATAGGCCTAGGGTAAAATGTTTGTGTATGGATTGGAAATTGACTGAAAGATAGAATGCAAAGAGTGGTAGTAAATGGCAAGTTCTCCAGTTGGATAAACATGATAAGTGGAGTACCTCAGGGATCTGTTCTGGGTCCTCTTCTTTTTAATTTGTTTATTAATTATCTCCCAGAGGGCATAGGGAGCCATGTATCAGTGTTTGCCGATGACACAAAAATTAAGTAGGGTAATAAAGTCTGTACTGGATGTGTCTTCATTACAAGAGGATTGGGACAAATTGGGTTAACTGGGCAGGCAAATGGCAAATGAGATTAAATATAGACAAGTGTAAAGTTATGCATTTTGGTTATAATAATAAAAATGCAACATATAGTTTAAATAGTGTTTCTTTGGGGAACTCTTTTAATGAAAAGTATCTGGGAGTAATGGTAGATAATAGACTCAGCAGTAGCGTGCAGTGGCAGCTTCAAAGGCCAATAAGATATTGGCATGTATTAACCCCTTAAGGACCGGGAAAATCTGAGTTTGATTTGACTTAAGGACCGGAGCAATTTTGACTTTTTTGACTATGTCTTTGTTCAACCATATTTTCTCTTTAATTCCTTTTGTGCACCCACATAAATTATATACTGTTTTTTTAAGCACAAGTAGGGCTTTCTTTTGATACCACAATTATATGAATACCTCATTGTTTAATTTGATTAAAATAGAAAAAAAGAGGAAAAAAATTGAAAAAAAACAACATTTTGCTTACATTTTTCTGTCAGGATTTGCATACTATTAGTTAATGAAAAAAAATACCCCTAAATATATTCATTTGCTTCTCCTGAATATAAGAATACCCCATATGCCTAGTATTTTAGTCCTTTACTCACATTTACAAGGTAAATATTACAAGATGGCTGCCGTTATTTCCAACTTGTGATTTCTCAACAATTGGCATGTGAGCATCATAGCTTAGCTGACGGTGCCAGAACCAAAAATGTCCCACAAAGGTATATGTTTCTGAAAACTAGACAACATAAGGTAAATAATCAGGAGAATTTTGGAGTTTTTCATGCAGCTATTTTTCCAGAAAAAAATTTCAAAATTGTGGTAATATTTTGTTTTTTTGCAGTTTTCACACTTACATTTCAATACTACTGTTGATATCAAGCACATGATAGGTGAAGATTTTTAAAAATGCATTGTTTAGTGTTCAGCTCCTTCTTCTGAGTACGGCAATACCCCATATGCATAGGTTTCTCAAGGTTTGCGAGAGCTACGGGGCCCAAATTGGAACATGCGCGTTTCCAGTTTCACATTTTGAATTTTCACAGCTTGCATCACTGGTGCCATGTCTCATTTGGGGTTGTGTAACAGTGCTCCACTCTAAGATTTCCCCCCAAAAGTATATATTTTTGGAAAGTAGACACCCCAGGCTTTCATTTTATGTATATTTTCAATTTTTTTACGCAGCCATTTTACCACCAATCGCTCGTAAATCTTGACGTAAGTTAAAAAAACAGCGTTTTTCACACTTGCACTTCAATGTTGATGTGAATTTCAAGCACATGATAGGTGAAGATTTTTAAAAATGCATTGTTTAATGTTCAGCTCCTTCTTCTGAGTACGGCAATACCCCATATGCATAGGTTTCTCAAGGTTTGGGAGAGCTACGGGGCCCAAATTGGAACATGCGCGTTTCCAGTTTCACACTTTGAATTTTCACAGCTTGCATCACTGGTGCCATGTCTCATTTGGGGCTGTGTAACAGTGCTCCACTCTAAGATTTCCCCTCAAAAGTATATATTTTTGGAAAGTAGACACCCCAGGCTTTCATTTTATGTATGTTTTCAATTTTTTTACGCAGCCATTTTACCACCAATCGCTCGTAAATCTTGACGTAAGTTAAAAAAACAGCTTTTTTCACACTTGCACTTCAATGTTGATGTGAATTTCAAGCACATGATAGGTGAAGATTTTTAAAAATGCATTGTTTAGTGTTCAGCTCCTTCTTCTGAGTACGGCAATACCCCATATGCATAGGTTTCTCAAGGTTTGGGAGAGCTACGGGGCCCAAATTGGAACATGCGCGTTTCCAGTTTCACACTTTGAATTTTCACAGCTTGCATCACTGGTGCCATGTCTCATTTGGGGCTGTGTAACAGTGCTCCACTCTAAGATTTCCCCTCAAAAGTATATATTTTTGGAAAGTAGACACCCCAGGCTTTCATTTTATGTATGTTTTCAATTTTTTTACGCAGCCATTTTACCACCAATCGCTCGTAAATCTTGACGTAAGTTAAAAAAACAGCGTTTTTCACACTTGCACTTCAATGTTGATGTGAATTTCAAGCACATGATAGGTGAAGATTTTTAAAAATGCATTGTTTAGTGTTCAGCTCCTTCTTCTGAGTACGGCAATACCCCATATGCATAGGTTTCTCAAGGTTTGGGGGAGCTACGGGGCCCAAATTTGAACAAATATTGAATTTTCACATCTTGGGCTATGTTCCAGTGCTGCGCTTTAGAATTTCCCCCCAAAAGTGTATATTTTTGGAATGTAGACACCCCCAGCTTTCATTTTAGGTGTGTTTTCAAATTTTTTACACAGCCATTTTACCACCACTTTCTCATAAACTTGACGTAAGTAAAAAAACAGCGTTTTTCACACTTTGCCTTCAATGTTGATGTGAATTTCAAGCACAGAATAGGTGAAGATTTTATAAACTGAATTGATTAGTGTTCAGCTCCTTCTTCTGAGTACGGCAATATCCCATATGCATAGCTTTTTCATGGTTTGGGGGAGCTACGGGGGCCAAATTGGAACATGCGCGTTTCCAGGTTCACACTTTGAATCTTCACAGCTTGCGTTACTGGTGCCATGTCTCATTTGGGGCTGTGTAACAGCGCTCTTTTTTTAAGATTTCCCCCCAAAAGTGTATATTTTTGGAAAGTAGACACCCCAGGCTCTCGTTTTAGGTGTGTTTTCCAATTTTATACACAGCCATTTTACCACCAATCCTGTGAAAATTTGACGTAAGTAAAAAAAAATTCAGCATTTTTCACACTTTGCCTTCAATGTTGATGTGAATTTCAAGCACAGAATAGGTGAAGATTTTATAAACTGAATTGATTAGTGTTCAGCTCCTTCTTCTGAGTACGGCAATACCCCATATGCATAGCTTTCTCATGGTTTGGGGGAGCTACGGGGGCCAAATTGGAACATGCGGGTTTCCAGGTTCACACTTTGAATTTTCACAGCTTGCGTTACTGGTGCCATGTCTCATTTGGGGCTGTGTAACAGTGCTCTTTTTTAAGATTTCCCCCCAAAAGTGTATATTTTTGGAAAGTAGACACCCCAGGCTCTCGTTTTAGGTGTGTTTTCCAATTTTATACACAGCCATTTTACCACCAATCCCTCGTAAACTATGACGTAAGTAAAAAAAAAAAAAAAAACAGTGTTTTTCACACTTAGGGTTGGCGGCAGTATACTGGGCTGCATACAAATTGGTTTGGGAAACAATTTCACCTAAAATGTCTTCCCCCAAAAACAAATCAAAAAAATGATCATGGGTAAATCCTTCCACATCAATTTGAATCCCTGGGTTGCCTGTGAATTCTGAGATTTGTGGGCATAAATTGATACCCATTCATTAGGATCCGGAGTGGCAGGTGTTGGGGCATTTCTTTGGGCAGGTCTTTTGGCAGGTCTTTGGGCAGATCTTTTGGCAGGTGCTGGGGCAGTTGCCAGGGCAGCTCTTGGGGCAGCACTTGGGGCATTTCTTTGGTAGGTCTTTGGGCAGATCTTTTGGCAGGTGCTGGGGCAGTTGCCAGGGCAGCTCTTGGGGCAGCACTTGGGGCATTTCTTTGGGTAGGTATTTTGGTAGGTCTTTGGGCAGTTCTTTTGGCAGGTGCTGGGGCAGTTGCCAGAGCAGCTCTTGGGGCAGTGCGTGTTTTCTTGACAGAAGGCCCAGCGTCATCACTTTCTGAAAACTGCGCTATGTCAAAATCTGACGCAGTGTCTGTTGCCTCAGAGTCAGACGCCAAAAAGGCATATGCCTCTTCAACGCTGTACCTGCGCTGCATTTTGCCCACTAAAAAAACTTTTTTTTTTTTTATTTTCTTACGCTATCCCTAAACCTAAATCTAACCCTAAAACTTACCCTAGCCTACGTATATCCTAAACCTACCTAACCCAAATGAACTACCTATCTAAACTGCACTTATATATATATATATATATATATGTATTTTTTTTTTTTTTAATTTTATTTTTTTGGGGGGGTTGGGGTTTTTTTGGGTTTTTTTTTTCTCTTACGCTATCCCTAAACCTAAATCTAACCCTAAAACTTACCCTAACCTACGTATATCCTGAACCTACCTAACCCAAGTGAACTACCTATCTAAACTGCACTTATTATATATATATATATTTTTTTTTTTTTTGGGGGGGGTTGGGGTTTTTTGGGGGGGTTTTTTCTTACGCTATCCCTAAACCTAAATCTAACCCTAAAATTTACCCTAACCTACGTATATCCTGAACCTACCTAACCCAATTGAACTACCTATCTAAACGGCGCTTATTATATTTTTTTATTTTTTTTGGGGGGGGGGTTTGTTTTTTTTTGTTTTTTTTCCCCTAAACCTAAATCTATCCCTAAAACTTTCCCTAACACACGTCTACACTAAACCTACCCAACTACCTACCAAAATACCTAAACTATATTTACTATTAAAAAAAAATAAAAAAATTTAAAAAAAATTTTAAAAAAATTTAAAAAATTTAAAAAAAATCTAAAAAAAATTCAAGGGGGATGGGGGGTATCCCACAGATCAGAAAACACTGATCTGCAGCAAATTGATCACTCCAAGAGTGATCAGATGGGGGAGCACTTATTGATCACTGCAGAACAGTGATCAAAGGGTTAAATTTCTTTATTTACCGGGACACTTAGTAACAAGCGGCTTGAACTCTTTCATCGCTCCGTGCGGCCGCGATGGAAGAGTTTAACCCTTGACGTACCAGGACCGTCAAGGGTCGTTGGATCACATTTACCCTTGACGGTCCTGATACGTCAAGGGTCGCTAAGGGGTTAAAAGGGGTATTGACTCAAGGGAAGAAGATGTTATAATGCCTCTTTACAGGTCCATGGTAAGACCCCACCTAGAATATGCTGTTCAATTCTGGGCGCCCTTTCTGAAAAAGGACGTTATGGAACTAGAGAAACTGCAAAGGAGGGCTACAAAACTAGTAAGGGGAATGGAAAGTTTTAGTTATGAAGAGAGGCTAGAAAAGTTAAACTTGTACACACTAGAGAAACGGCGTCTTAGAGAGGATATGATAACATTATATAAATATGTTCAGGGCCCATACAAAGGATTCTCCAAAGACCTGTTCATTAACAGAACAATACAAAGGACAAGGGGCCACCCGCTTAGACTTGAGGAAAGGAGATTTCATCTACAACAGCGGAAGGGATTCTTTATGGTAAGGACAATAAAGGTATGGAATTCACTGCCTGAGGAGGTGGTGCTATCGAATACATTAGATGCCTTTAAAAAGGGCCTGGGTACTTTTTTAAAAAAGCAAAACATAGAAGGCTATGTACGTTAGTATTGTGATTAATATTTAGTTAGTACTTGTTGATCCAAGGAGAAATCTGATTGCCATTCAGAATCAAGAAAGTATCCCCCCCCCCCCCATTCAAGACATAATTTGAAATTGCTGTATTGAGGGTTTTTTGCTTTGTTTTGGATCAATGATGGTAAACAGGAATAGGAAAAGGGTTGAACTAGATGGACTCAAGTCTTTTTTTCAACCTAAAATTACAAACTGACAGCGGTTGGAGTGACCTTGTTTTACTCAGCAGGAAAAGCTCTGTAACATATAGGTTTTCATAAAAAAAAGTTTACTGCTTTAATTTGCCCTAGAAACGCTCCTTGTATATATCCAATTATGAACAGGTAACTTGAAAGAGAAAGCACCAGATAGTGTAATATTGTATCCACTCTATTTTCTTAATAGATAAAATTGTACTCATATTTAAAAATGGTCAGAACATTGATACCAACTGTTATGAAAATTGCGTTTGTGGAGAGTTTGACCCCGTCTCCTTGTGGGTGATTCACGCTATCCAAAAAAAAATATATAGAAGGCAGAGGCTTCAACTTGGTTCATCCAGTACTTTTAATATAATCACTAAAAACAATAATCAAGCTCAGAACGATAACACATTTCATGGCTACATGCCACTAAAAGGGTCTAGCTATGCCTCTGTGAATATATTTTTTGTGTTGGGGGCCCAAAAACACCTCCAATTACTAATTATTCCACATATCTCAACCATCAGAATCATGTTCAAGGTCTTCAGGTGGTGCCTTAGGTCTTACCTTTTTAGCAACTTTATTTTATTACACAGGGAACACAATAAAGTTGTTGCATACTGGGTTATAGTGCAGTTTGATAAGGTGGTAGACGTTCCTCTGAAAAGACTCATAGTCTAGCTCCAGCCTTTTTCCATGGGTAACAGATCCAATGCAGCTTACCTATATTGATCATTTCACCCGTGTGAACAGGCAATGTAAACAGAATGATGAGAATGCCCTGCTCACTAGCTCTTACAATATTTATACCATTATTTAAATAACTTCAGGTGGTATATGAACCAGAACATCTGGCAGAAAAAATATGTCGGCAGGAAGAAATAGGTAAAGTACAGCATATTTATCTTATGGTAACTACTGCTGGAAGGATTTCCCACCTATGTTCCACCTATGTTTACCTGTGGCGATGTTCAACGTGTGAATGGTTGATGTGAACATGTGTGACTGAGTGTATGTGCTTGTGTACATTCCATTCTTCAGTACCTAAAAGTGAATCACTGTGCTTCGCCTTCCACCACAGAAACTTACATTCTCCATCTTACATAAACTTCCGCAGACAGGAGGAACAGTCAGCTACTCTACAGAAGTCCCTGCAGGGACAAAACATTATAGTTTATTCATCCCTACAGTGTTTCCTCTATATATATCACAGTCAAAAGAAAGGGCCTAATTCACCAAGCTGTAGTGGTACAATTATGGAGCAATCAAACTACACCGTAGGAGACAAATAACATTTCCTTTGAATGAAATGAGGATTATAACCCCTGGAATGTTGAAGAGGTCTCAAGTGTAAAGTGTTGGAGACATCTGTAGCATTCAAGGGGTAAGAAAATGAATTTTAATTATTGGGAAATTGGGGAATTTTCATTTTTCCCCTTATAATCTAGGTTAGCTCCAGAATTAGGCCCTCAGTATCAGTGACAGCATACCTCCCAAGTGTCCCTCTTTAGGAGGGACAGTCCCTCTGTAAGACCCACATCCCTCTGTCCCTCTTTCCCACCCCAGAGTCCCTGTGTTTAGGAGATCACTGTGTGGTGTGTATATACGTGTATCACCCTGGTGTCCCTGTGTTTAGGAGATCAGACAGTGTGTTGTGTATATAAGTGTATCACCCTGGTGTCCCTGTGTTCAGGCCATCATACTGTGTGGTGTGTATATAAGTGTATCACCCTGGTGTCCCTGTGTTTAGGAGATCAGACTGTGTGGTGTGTATAGAAGTGTATCACGCTGGTGTCCCTGTGTTTAGGGGATCAGACTGTGTGGTGTGTATGTAAGTGTATCATCCTGGTGTCCCTGTGTTTAGGAGATCAGACTGTGTGATGTGTATAGAAGTGTATCATCCTGGTGTTCCTGTGTTTAGGAGATCAGACTGTGTGGTGTGTATATAAGTGTATCACCCTGGTGTCCCTGTGTTTAGGAGATCAGACTCTGTGGTGTGTATATTAGTGTATCACCCTGGTGTCCCTGTGTTTAGGAGATCAGACTGTGTGGTGTATATATAAGTGTATCACCCTGGTGTCCCTGTGTTTAGGAGATCAGACTGTGTGGTGTGTATATAAGTGTATCACCCTGGTGTCCCTGTGTTTAGGAGATCAGACTGTGTGGTGTGTATATTAGTGTATCACCCTGGTGTCCCTGTGTTTAGGAGATCAGACAGTGTGGTATGTATATAAGTGTATCACCCTGGTGTCCCTGTGTTTAGGAGATCAGACTGTGTGGTGGGTATATAAGTGTATCACCCTGGTGTCCCTGTGTTCAGGCCATCATACTGTGTGGTGTGTATATAAGTGTATCACCCTGCTGTCCCTGTGTTTAGGAGATCAGACTGTGTGGTTTGTATATAAGTGTATCACCCTGATGTCCCTGTGTTTAGGAGATCAGACAGTGTGGTGTGTATATAAGTGTATCACCCTGGTGTCCCTGTGTTTAGGAGATCAGACTGTGTGGTGTGTATATAAGTGGATCACCCTGGTGTCCCTGTGTTCAGGCCATCATACTGTGTGGTGTGTATATAAGTGTATCACCCTGGTGTCCCTGTGTTTAGGAGATCAGACTGTGTGGTGTATATATAAGTGTATCACCCTGGTGTCCCTGTGTTTAGGAGATCAGACTGTGTGGTGTGTATATAAGTGTATCACCCTGGTGTCCCTGTGTTTAGGAGATCAGACTGTGTGGTGTGTATATAAGTGTATCACCCTGGTGTCCCTGTGTTTAGGAGATCAGACTGCGTGGTGTGTATATAAGTGTATCACCCTGGTGTCCCTGTGTTTAGGAGATCAGACTGTGTGGTGTGTATATTAGTGTATCACCCTGGTGTCCCTGTGTTTAGGAGATCAGACTGTGCGGTGTGTGTGTATATAAGTGTATCACCCTGGTGTCCCTGTGTTTAGGAGATCAGACTTTGCGGTGTGTATATAAGTGAATCACATTACTCCACAGAATATTTATTATTACTACAGTATGTGTTTATGCATTAGTCTGTGTAAAGAAAACACTGGTCTTGTCCTAAGTCATTTATTGAGTTACACAAAGAGGTGTCAATAGGTCATGAAATAACCTAAAAATTCTCGGTAATGTCCCGCTCATAAGACACCCCCCCACGTCCACCTCCTAAAACAAAAGTGTCCATTGAAATGGCCATTTGAAATGTTGGGAGGTATGTTACAGTGCAGAGTATGTAATAGAATGTTGGCATGAAGACGAGGCTCAGTAATCAGAGAAAATCACTGCTACATGGGAACACTGTAATACAAGAGATACATGGCTTCTGTGTATCCTAAACATGAATCTACTCGTGCTTGAATATAAAGCACTATGAGCCTGGTGTATTTAGGAAAAAAATAAGTCTGGGGCAGACCACCTTCACCAATGGGGAGAAATACAAATCCCCCAAAATTCTCATTGATGTAAATGGTGCTTTCTACCCGTTGAATGATAGATAGTGAAGCAATGCTTTAAAGACCTCCCTTGCATTTAAGGGGTTAAAACTCCATTTAAAGTAAATCTGAAGAGTTTGATTCACTGCAAAATTCCACCAGATGTTAGTATTTCAGTTTCCATAAAACATTAAATTGAAGATGACTGCTGGGAAATTATCCCTTTGAATGCCAGAGGGGTATCGAACACATTGCTTTCAATGGACTGGACACCCACCTGTCACTCAGAGAGTTAAAATGGCTTCCAATCATGTTCCAAATAAATTGATGGAGTGATATAACTGAATAGCTCAAGGAAATGATTAAAGGGATAGTAATACTTGAAAATAATTTTATTTTATTTTGTAGCCCTTAAAAAAACATGAAAAATGATATAAGTCTTATCTCCCAAACCTTTATGGTTTGGGAGATATTCACATGTATAATAAAGAAAAGTTCTCTTTTCCTGGCTGTTTCAGCCAAGTCTGCCATCTAGTGGACAGATTTGGAATTCGGTCCACAGAGCAACCGGCAGCTCTTTAGCAGTGCCGAGATCACGATCTTTGAGAAGAACTACTTCATTGGAACGGTCTACAAAGTGTGCCTGGCTTGAAAGCACACTTTGTAGACAATTCCAATTAAGAAATTCTTTTTAAAGATCATGATCTCAGCACTTCTGGAGAAGCACAGCCGGTCAAGCGACCGGATTCAAAATCTGAGGGGTGGAGCAATGACATCACTCCAGGGGAAACTTTACTTCTGAATATCTCCCAAACCATAAAGGTTTGGGAGATAAGACTTATATCATTTTTCATATTTTTTTAAGGGCTACAAAATAAAATCAACTTTTTCAAGTATTACTATCCCTTTAAAGCTTTTAAAGAAAGAGAGAGGAAATGAAGGTGCATACTGCCCCCTCCTGGTCAAATTTAAAAATAGCTGAAGGAATGCTTAGAGACTAGTAAAGCCTCCAAATAGTTGTTTTTTCAATGACTATTATAAATCAATTCTAATGTCTGAAAATGCTGTACTAAGTTGGCCACACAAGTTTATGGTGAGATATTAATAAAGGTTTCCCATGTAAACATTAGTTAATTATATATTGCATACCTCCCAAGTGTCCCTCTTTAGGAGGGACAGTCCCTCTTTTAGACCAAAATCTAGGCTGACCATATTTCCTTGAGACAAAAACGGGACGGGGTGTGGGACAGACGGACAGTGGGACTCCGTCACTCCGAGTCTGATTATAGTAAGCTGCAAGCAGCGAAAAAGTGTTTGCTCCGTCTCTTACTATCAGTGTTCTCTCTCTTTGGCCAAAAAGCCTGCCCCTGAAGTAAATCAGAACTTCCTCTCTTCATCACTCACACTAGTGGTTTTACTGTGTTTACTGTACGCATTGATTACCATAGAGTCTTATGACTCGTCGTCATTTCACTATCTAAGAGACTCTATGGTAATTTACCATAGACTCAAGAGTCCTAGACAGTTATGAGTTACTCGAGTCATAAGACTCTATGGTAATCAATGTGTACAGTAACCACAGTAAAACCACTAGTGTTACGAAAGGAAGTTCCGATTTACTTCATCATGAGAAATAAACAAGCCCCACTCCGTTTTTTTTACAAAAAATTGAAAACTACATATGTTATATTAAAAACAGGATAAAATTGACATTTATATTAAAAAGACGGGACGGTCTGGAAATATGAAAAAAACTGTACTGTCCCTTTTAAAACGGTACATATGGTCAGCCTACCAAAATCCCTCTGTCCCTCTTTCCTACCTTGATGTCCCTGTGTTTAGGAGATCAGATGTGTGGTGTGTATATAAGTGTATCACCCTGGTGTCCCTGTGTTTAGGAGATCAGATTGTGTGGTGTGTATATAAGTGTATCACATTGCTCCACAGCCATAAAACTCCCATTAATGTCTGTTTAAACATCAGTATAAGTATATTAGTCTGTGTAAATAAAATACTATATTCTTGTTATAAGTAATTTATTAGGTCACACAATGAGTTGTCAATAGGTCATGAAATAGCCGAAAAATGATCAGTAATGCCCCGCCCACCAGCCACACCCCCAGCAACACCCTCTAAAAAGTGTCCCTCTCTGGCAATTTGAAATGTTGGGAGATAGGGTATTGTGTAGCCAGTTGCAGTCTTAAACCTGAAACATTAGATGCTCAGTGGGGTCTAAGACCTTTGATATAATATCCTGTGAGCAGAATACATATTTATATTTAAGTAGGATTATATGTCAATATGGTAATGTGTGTATGTATACAGGTGTGTGTGTGTGTATACAGGCATGAGTGCATGTGTACGTGTGTGTGTCTATGTGTACAGGTGTGTGTGTATGTGTGTACAGGCCTGAGTGTGTTGTGAGGGCATGTGTGTGTATTTACATTTGTGGTGTATAATAAAGAAAAGAAAAAATTAAAAAAGAACAATAAAACCCAGACTTGAGTATACATATGCATTTGTTTCTTTATTAAATTACTAGTTGAAGAGCCCATTACACGGGCCACAGTGTCACTGCCAGCCGGTCGCGGGACAGTCATGCACAGTAGAGACTGCCCACGCTGCGGCTGATACAGAGCTGGAAGCTCCTTCGAATTATTAGTAAATTAGGTTGAATAAAGACACAAGTCCATCAAGTTCAACCTTTGCCTCATACCTCAGTAACGGAGAACTGTATAGCTTTTTTGCTACCAGATAAGTTAGTCTTTATTAGTGATGAGCGAGCATGCTCAGCCGAAGCTCGGTTCGGCTCGAGCATCGCTCTGCTCGGCACATGGCGGTACTCGTACGAGTACCGCATGTGCTCGCCCGCCATGTTCGGGTCTCCTCCCCGCACGTTTCGCGGCTGCTGCGCAGCCAATAAACGTGCGGGGAGGCTCTGACATCAGTGTAATGCCAGCAGCCATGTTGGCTGCTGGCATCACACTGATTGGCTGGCCAGAACCCGTGATCGGGTGCTGTATAGCACCCGACTCGCGAGTTCTGCTCATTCTCAGCCAGGGAGAGATGCGATCAGGCAGGGAAAGTCAGTGTAGGGAGAATAAAAGTGTTGGTAGTATTGGTACTCTTTCAAGACCCAAAAGTCCTTTTTAGGACTGTTGTGTGTGGGGGCAGCATTTATATTTTGTTTGGGGGGGCACAATTTCATTTTTTTTTTGATGGTGGGATATTAGTAAGGTGACATTGTACTAGGTGCACAGGGACAAATATTGTACAACGCAGCGACAAAAAGGGCCATTTTAAACGTGTGCCTAGCCATAGATTATTGTCACATTCTGTTTAGTGTGCAAATTCACAAATTAACGTCACATATTCCGTTCACTGTGCCTAGCCGCAGATTAGCGTCACATTCTGTTTAGTGTGCCTAGCCGCAGATTAGCGGCACATATTGTTTAGTGTGCAAATTCACAAATTAACGTCACATATTCCGTTCACTGTGCCTAGCCGCAGATTAGCGTCACATATTGTTTAGTGTGCCTAGCCGCAGATTAGTTTTTATCTTCCTTTTTGTGTGTTTTACGGTCAGTCTGTAAAAATGGCGTACTACGGGCGAAACATCGTTCCCAGCAGCGACGTTGGAGTCCAAGATGCATCCAGACATCCTCCCTATGCTGTCCCTGAACCATTTCTGTGGTGTTTCCATCATTTTCTGACCTTTTCCTATGAACCAGGCACCCTCCCCTCATCAGAGCAGGGGGTGCCTAGTGTAATGCTCGAGTCCTCCCATTGACTTCAATGGGGCTCGGGTGCTCGGCCGAGCACTCGAGCCTCCGGGGGCGCTCGGCCAGAGCACCCGAACACCCGAGCATTGGGGTGCTCGATCATCACTAGTCTTTATCAGACCTTCCTGATTTGCCTACTAATAAACAGTATAACCCTGTATGTTCCCTTTTGAAAGAAATGTATCTAATTTTCTCTTAAATGTATCCATTGTATCTGCCACAACCACCTTCTTGAGCAAGAAATTCCACAATTTAACAGACCTTACTGTAAAAAAAACCCTTCCTCTGCTGAAGTCTAAACCTCCTTTCCTTTAATCTCAAGGGGTGTCCCCTGGTCAGCTGATCAGGCCTTGGAATAAATAGCTCCTTATATTGGCCTCTCATATATCTAAACAATGTGATAATGTCTTCTCTTAGTGGTTTTTTCTCTAGAGTAAATAAACCAAGTTTATCTAGTCGTTCCTCATATGTTAAGCCCTCTGTTCCCTTAATTAATTTTGTTGCTCTTCGCAATACCCTCTGTAGTTCTACTAGTATATCCTTTTTCAAAACTGGTGCCCAAAACTGCACTGCATAATCAAGGTGAGGTCTTACCAATGATTTGTACAATGGCAAAATAATGTTATCCACTCTTGCTTCGATACCTCTTTTTATGCAAGACAGGATTTTGTTTGCCTTTGCTACTGCTGTTTGACACTGGTCACTGTTTCCAAGTTTGTGGTTGACAAGGATACCCAGGTCTTTCTCTAGCAACGAGTCCCTTAAAATGATTCCATTAAGTTCATAAGCAGCTTTGGGATTATTTCCTCCCAAATGCATGACTTTACACTTCCCCACATTAAACTTTATATTCCATTTGTTTGCCCAATCTGCCATTTTATGTAAATCCCTCTGTAGAGAGCAATTATCCTGTTCTGAATTAATTACCCTGCCTAATTTAGTGTCATCTGCAAATATTGATATTTTGCTTTCTATATCTATTTCTAGGTCATTTATAAACATGTTAAAAAGCAGCGGACCTAATACTGAACCCTGAGCTACTCCACTCTCTACTTTAACTGTAATGGAGAATTTTCCATTTACAACCACACACTGTTCCCTATCCTTCAACCAGTTTTGTATCCAATTGCAAAGGTTGTCTCCTAACCCCAATTTCCTTATTTTATATACCAGCCTTCTGTGTGGCACTGTATCAAACGCCTTTGCAAGATCTAGATATACTACATCTACTGCCTTGCCATTGTGAAGGTTGCTGCTTACTTCCTCATAGAAGCTGAAAAGATTAGTTTGGCTGTGCTAATTATGGTTTTGTTCTGGAGAACTGATCCACAGAGAATAGATTAATAGTGGTAGATGTTACAATTTTTGGTCAGATTAATCTAAACGGGGTTCATTATTATAAAGTGTTAGTGTTCCATAGCATTGCAATGCTTTGTACACCTCTCTGGCATTCAGACATTTAAATATTGAACTTAAAAGTTTACATGCCAGAGTTGTGTGACAAAGGCATTGCACTCACCTCTGCACTCAAAAGTTTAAAGTGCTAGTAAGGTTTCACAAAAAACACAGCTCCAATTAATTTTCATAGTATTTGGGCCATGGAGAGTATTTTTTCAATACTGTCAGTTGTAGTTCAAGAGTAATTGAATGATAAAGTATCCCCCTCCTGCCCTTTTACCTAGTGTAAGCCACCTTCCCTTCAGATGTGGAATCTGGTCTCTTGACTGGACAGCTCACAGCAAGGGACAATCTTCTTACTGTGATCATAAGGAAAACCCTGCCCCCCTTGACAGGTTTTTCAGGTTTTTTCTTATGATCACTGAAGATTGTCACTCTCTGCAATCCATCCGTCACAGTCTTGCTGCTCTGAGGTGGTCAGTGTTACATCAGTAAAAGGGGCGGGAGGGGGATATTTTATCATTCAATTACTTTTGAACTGCAACTCTTACAGTACTGAGATATCACTCTGCACGGCCCAAATACTATGAAGATTAATTGGAGCTGCTTTTATTGTGAAACATTACTATCCCTTTAAGTGTATATAACCCCAATCCATTTTTAGGTTTTGGTTATTTTACATTTTGTGGAATGTTATTATGACTTATCAAAGTCATAGTACTGTGTTAGTAGTGCTGTTATCTCTTCTTAGTTCTTCCTATCTGGAGCTGGATTCAATTGCAGGAGATAAATGTTACCTCCCGTTTTACCAAAAATGTTCCTGTTGAAGTCTATGGGGAACCCTGGCGATAAAAGCAGAGATAAAATTAGCACCTGTAATTGAAAGTAGCTCCTGATACCGTAGCGGTTTGTCACATAACTGGCAAATGATATATGATTGGATGATAATATCTGTGCATGTGTGACGGGGTACTGGATTCAATGTAAACTAAAACAGTTATCAATGTTTTACCCATAGACGATAAGAGGAATTTGGCAGATAAAATCCAGACACCATTATCACTTGCACAGTGGCATAACTCAGTGGTAAAGTCCCTGACTAAGGAGCCTATTCCAACCGCAAGGTTGCAGGTTCAAATCCCAGCAGGGTCAACTCAACCTTTCATCCTTCCGAGGTCGATAAATGAGTACCATTAATTGGGTAATAATAACATCTATTATTTCAGCTGCCGATTTGGTTAATTCCGAGAGCGTGCGCTGAAAGCGCTTTGAGTCCCACTGGGAGAAAGGCGCTATATAAATACTAGTTATTATTATTATTATTATAACTAGTCACTGAGGGGCCCTGGAGCAAATTTTTATGAGCCTCTTAAAGGGATAGTAATACTTCGTTTTATCTTTATTCTATTTTGTAGGCATTAAAAAAACATGAAGAACGATATAAACCTTTATGGTTTGAGAGATAATCACAAGCAAAGTTTCCCCTGCCGCCCCTTTTACCTAATGTAAGCCATCTCTTCACAGATGTGGAATGCAGTCCATAGACCAGACAGATAACAGCAGGGGACAATCTTCTTCCTATGAGAACAATGAAAGCCCTGTCCCCCTTGACAAGTTTTTCAGGTTTTTCCCTTATCTTAATTGAAGATTGTCCCTCTCTGCAGTCTACCTGGGCACCTCCCTTCTGCTTTGGCTGAGCAGTGTTACATCAGTAAAAGGGGCGGGAGGGGGATACTTTGTCATTGAATTACTCTTGAACTACAACTCTGACAGTATTGAAATAACACTCTCCAAAGTCCAAATACTATGATGATTAATTAGAGCTGCTTTTATTATGAAACATTACTATCCCTTTAAGACAAAAATGTTTTCACAGAGGCAACCTTGGAAGCTGGTACCTGGCACAAATACACTGTTTGCTCCCGACTGTAGTTATGCACTTGCAATAGAATCCCATCCTGTATTTCATATAAGGGATCAGCCCCTTAACCCTTTGAGTGCCAGAGGGTTATGCAACACATTGCAAAGCAAAGCATTGTGTACTCCTCTTGCACTCAAAGGGTTCTGCATCCTAAAGCAATACATTGCGCACCCTTCTGGTCTTTATTGGGTAAGAGCAGAGTAAGTGTTTACATCTCTAAATGAGACACGAGACTATATGGTACAAGGATACATTCATATAGATAAAAGGTGGTACTATTTTAGAGTAGAAAAAGCAGGAGATTGATGGAGTAATAATGATATCTTTATTGGCTAACTGAATAGCTCTAGGATGAAACATTTCTAGACATATTTTCAGGCGTATTTAGAATGAAGGCTGAATACAAAACAGCTGATACACTCATGCAAATTATTATTACATTTAAATTCCACTGAAAGTAAAACTCTTGTCATTATAATTTATTCCTTAGGCTCGAGCAGAGGCATTTCTTTGTAGCTGGCTGAGTGGTACAAAGAGTGATTTAAAGAGGAACTACCACCGACACAATCTTTACCTTCACTAAGTCCCCATCTGGCGACTAGCTGCTTAGTAGCGCTAGTCGCCAGAATAATTACCTTATTTAATAGATTTCTCCTCTCTTCTATGGGTGACAGGCAGGACAGAGCACGGACATCTTGCCATTGTGACGTCTGCGCTCCTGCGCTGTCAGTCCCAGCTGGGTCTAGGAGGCGCTGCTAGGAGCCATTTGGCTCCGGCTGGGACTGACAGCGCAGGAGCGCAGACGTCACAATGGCAAGATGTCCGCGCTCCGTCCTGCCTGTCACCCACGGGAGAGAGGAGAAATGTATTACATAAGGTAATTATTCTGGTGACTAGCGCTACTAAGCAGCTAATCGCCAGATGGGGACTTAGTGAAGGTAAAGATCGTGTCGGGTGGTAGTTCCCCTTTAACTTTTGATGTGTGAATACTTCCATAGTCATATATTTAAGAGCTCTTTCACAAAGGGACCCTGAAATGTAGCAGAAATCCTTCTACATTTCCGTTTTGAGAACTTGCCTTCTCCTGCATTCTCACTGGGAAGGCATGGCTGATGCCATCCCACATGAGCATCAGCTAAATATCTTTGGCTGATGCCCACATTGGCCCACTATTCACTGGAGTCCACAATGAGAAGTACTGTCTTTAATGTAGCTTATGTATAAAATCTGACGGAGACTCCAGATTTGCTCTCTTGCAACTGTACTGATTTTGTGTGTTAATACAGTAAAGATGCCTTAGTGAGTTTACAGGAGGCAATAGTCAATCATGTGCAAGGAACCATATGCCACCAGCTTACCTTCCTGCAGACGCAACAGAGAAACAGAATTTGACAGCAGATAAGAACTATTTGGCCCATCTAGTCTGCCAATTTTCCTACTGTAAAAACCTCAGACCTTATTTGATCCTTGGCCTTGTATTATGTTCATGTTGATGGGAGGTGTAGTCTGGGTGCAGCTGTAGGGCCTCATGTTGTGGATCCATGCTGAAGAGAGAATTCTGGAACTTAAGAACCACTGGTTTAATAGGTCAACTATCACAGTCAGAAAATGAGATGCTAAATCTGCATACTTGGATCTTGAGTGAAAAAGGTTTTATTAATCTGTGGACAAAATATAAACCCTGATATTTTAGTCAGTTTCCTAATGTGCAGATCTCGTTTACAAATTTTAAATCACTTTCCTAGTGTGCAGATCTCTTTTATACATTTTCAGGCAGTTTGCTAGTGTACAGATCTCTTTTATACATTTTCATTCAGGTTCCTAGTGTGTTATAACATGTACTGAAGAAATGAACTCGCTGGAACACCTAGCATGGGGGAGACATGAAGGAAGGGAGGGTTAGGAAGTGAGGTTTTCAGGGTGGGATTTAGTTAGGGGGTGTAGGGCAAGGTTGTCAGGAAGTGGAGCTCAATCGCAGTAAGAGACTGGGGAGTTAGCACCCCTCCCTCCCACTGTAGAAGTATTGTCTAGTGGTGGGGTGAGTATAGCAAGCTATTCACACTAGTCACAGTGAAACATTGTAACATAATATACCAGTCACCAGAGCCATGTCTCGATTCCTGAAAGTCGCCAACTCGCATAGATTCCCAACCAATCTCCAAGGATACAAAATACAAGATGAATCATACACTTCCACCTTATGCGTTTTGCACGCAGTCGTGCTTAATCATATACTTTTCTGTGTGTCTTTACAACTCTCTGTTCAATAAAGACATTTTTTTACTTCATGTTCTGCTTGAAGTCCAAGTGTGCGAATCATCTTGTATTTTGTAGGGGTGGGGTGATCCTTGCCTGTTGTTGGGGGACCTTTAACTGGAAACAAATGAGGATTGTTCCTTAGGGAGAAAAACCCAAGGGAAGTATGCCTCAGACCCAGGTTGCGGGTGGTGACGTTACCTGTTGGAGCTGGTTTCGGCTGGCCAGTTTAGGGTTATTGGTCATCTCAACTGGAACATTTTGGCGGTACCCATTTAAATGGGTGCAATTGAAATATTGCGCGGCTTCACGATGCAATAAACATGTTGCGTGGAGTAAACGGGTGACATGAGAATGTTGCTTTACATATAAGCATGAGATTCTCATGTTGCCTCATTAAATGATGCATATCTGATTTTATCCTGTTTTCACTGCTGCTCACTCCAAGCAGAGGGGGGGGGGGTCAGGCCAAAGCACATAGAGGTGGCAGCTGATTTGGGGTGCCCCTTGAGTACACAATGGCTGTGGTGATGCCCTTCACAGGCTGGAGGACACGATGCTGAACAGAGCACAGAGCACTTGTCCGGGCAGAGGCTGGCTCCAGAGGACACACTACTGAACAGAGCACAGCGCACTTGTCCGGGCAGAGGCTGGCTCCAGAGGACACGCTGCTGAACAGAGCACAGAGCACTTGTCCGGGCTGGAGCTGGCTCCGGAGGACATGCTGCTGAACAGAGCACAGCACACTTGTTTGGGCAGGAACTAGCTCCGGAGGACAAGCTGCTGAACAGAGCACAGCGCACTTGTTTGGGCAGGAACTAGCTCCAAAGGACACTCTGCTGAACAGAGCACAGTGCACTTGTCTGGGCAGCAGCTGGCTCCGGAGGACACGCGTTTGACTAGTGAGTATGACTGGAGTGTTAAACACTGATATCCATGTTTGATCCCAGGTGCCAATTCAGTTATTGGCAATATACCTGTGCTTTTTATGAATCTCATTAAAAATCAGACCTGTTTTTGTTCCATGGAGCAAAATTGAGGATCACAGACCTGAACAAAGTTAGTGTTATGGATCCATTCTCAAATCCCCTGCATATTGAAAATTAGTAGGTTTATGGAACACAATAGAGAAAGAATGAGTTTTAAAGCTATCCACTTGCCCTCAGCTCAAATATATTTTCACCATTTAGTATTACGTAAGGGATTCAGTGATAAATTTATCTCTGTATTTAAAGTGGCTTCTATGATAAAATGAAGATCACCTTTAATGCACTGAAGAGCTCAAACAAATGTTTTAAAAGGAGACAGAGAGAGAGCGAGAGCAAGCAGTACTATATTTAAGACTGGAGAGATGATACCAGTATATTAGAAAATAGGACAGGACGGAACAATCTATGGAAGCTCAGACAGACCGAAAGACTCGTTCATCATTTATCCCATGCTCCAATGCTCTTTTAACCCCCTGAGTACCAAGGGACTTGAGCAAGGCATAGGTGCGTAGATCATCCCACTGGAACTTAATATATTGCTTAACATATTGCTCGCAAACAGTTAAATGTGTGTCAAGGTTTGTAGTTTCTTTAGAATTTCTTTCACCAGGATTGAAGGAGCTGAGGGGGAGAGAGACACAGGTGACCTTTAAACAGGCGACATGAGAATCTTGGGCTTATAAGCAAAACGAGATTGTCATGTCTCCCTTTTAAACCACACAACATGTTTAAAGCGCTGTGTAGCAACGAGATATTGTATATGCGACATTTCAAAAGTGAACCCATTTTGGTCATCTGAGAGGAGGTAAATAATCAGGGAACAAGTGGGAGTAATTGGGAAGGTTAATATGTTTATATACGGTAAAAAGATGTTTGATGTATGTAAAAAAGGTTAATATGGGTTATTAAGAACAAAGTATTCCTGTTCATACCCCAAAAAAAATTTGATTGTGAGTGTCAGTTATTATACCCTATGCCTTTTTCATGAAGCTGAGGTCTTAGGGCCCTTTTACACAGACATTAATAGGTATAGGTGAAACTTTCCGCCTCAAACTGAAATGGACGAAAAATGGCACTTTCCGCTTGGAGAAAAATTTCCTGTGAAAAGTGCAGATTTTACACTTTTTTCACCCATTGAAATCAAAGGGAACATAGAAGTTACACACAACACATTACAAATAATATTTTATTTCCCAAAGGCATTGTATAAAAGGGGAATGAGGGTGTCTGTGTTGGTGGGGTGTGGGAAAGGATCAGTTGAACAGGGAATATTTTTGGGGGGTTGTTTACTGGGATTGGGGGCACTTAATAAAAAAGAAATCCTAAATAAAATAAAAACCATAAGACATGGTATAAAGGGGTCTGAGGAGGGTGCCTGTGTTGGTGAATGAATGAATTGTTTGAACAGGGAATTTGTTTTGGGGGCTTTCTTGACTTAACTGGGGGGACAGGTAATAAAAAAATATAAATCAATAAAATAAAATAAAACATTTGTATTTAAAGTGACAGAGACAGGAACCCCCTAACATAAGCTGCCACTGGGGTGGACTGATACTTGACTTGATAGAGTATTTTGTAGAGGATGATTTGTTTGATTTGTTGTTAGAGGCCTTTGTAGGACTTAGACTTATTAGAGGCCCAAGCCCTGAAGAAACATTGATATGTAGGACTTAAGCTTGTTTGGCACAAGCCCCAAGGAAACATTGATTTGTAGGACTTAGGCTTGTTAGAAACAAAACCCCAAAAAAATTTAAATTTTTTTGTAGGACTAGTTTTTATTTATTTATTTGTTTATTTTTATATTTTTTTAAAACACAAGCCCTGAGAAAAAAATAAAAATGCCCTACTGGCCTAATGCCAGCAAGTCATGTTGGCCAGTGGCCACTGTCAAATTTTCTCCTGAGTTCTGAGTTGCAACTGCTGTTCGTACTGCTGCTGCTGAGTTGTTTAAGCAGCAGGGTGATTACGCAGCTGAAAGGGAATGGGATCAACAATAGCAGTAACATGGAAGATGGATGATGAAGGTTCCATTTGCAACGACTGGTGCCAGTGATGCACCTGAGGCAGTAGCAACAGAATAAGTAGCCTCCAGTATTTGTGGAGAAAAGAATAAGTTGGCCATTAAATCTTCTCCACCTGCCCCTCCTCCAAAATCATCATGGGTTTGTTGTTATTAGGAAATATTTTTTCCCTTGAGAGCAGGATCAGTGGGTCTCATCAGCAACTGCAATGTGCATTGTATGTGTGTGGTAAATAACATCTAGGGGCACAACTGTATCCAAACACCATGTCACCCGAAACCAAGTACTGCCGCTGTCACTGTACCCCTTTTCCACACCCACTAAGGACACATGACAACTTGCTGACAGTTTAATAGTTGTGATGAACCCTCCCTGCCACCATCTTAGCATATTCTGCAGGATGGAATCTCCTCAGATGCCGCTTGATGCACTGACTGTGATTCTCCTCCACCACACTGGCATGTGTGGTCAGTGCATGACACAGTGTGCAATGGGTAGAGACGAACTGCCACATCCTAGCATCAACAGAGTGGCTATCATTTGGTGGGGGAGGTAATGAACGAGGAGGATTGGCAGAAGATGTAGTTACCCTAGAAGGTTATGGTGAGCTAGTTGTTTCACTCATCCTGGAACTTCCAGTCTCTTCCTGGTTTGTTCTATTCCTCCTCCTCTTTGATCTCCACCTTGCCTCTTGTTGCCTTTCTACTGGGTCAGGGACAGCAATAGCGGTGCTTGATTTCTGTGGTGGGTGTTTGGCTTTAACATGTTTGGAATAAATCTCATAGTGTCTGTGTTTCATGTGTTATATGAGGGAGCTTGTGCCAAGGAGTGTTCCCTCCTGTCCTCTTTTCACTGACTTGTCACAAATTATGCACAGTGCCATTACTGATGACTGTACTGTGCCTGCTCCAACAGAAAAATAGCCCCAACCCCATGAGGACTTCAGAGGGAATGGGAAAGGTGGAGAAGAATGGCCTCTTTCTTCTTGTCCTCCACATTCACCTTCATTGTCTGTGGCAGTGGATAATGTTGCTGCTGTTGCTGCTACTGCCTCAGAGTCAGCACTGCAAATAGGACCAGGAGTATTGCTACTGCTGGCAAGTGGAACCTGTCCTAGTCCCACTTCACTTGTTGACCCCATTCCCACTGTGTCCACAGTGGTCTGTGGCACAATAACCAGCTCCTCAGCACCCTGATGCCCTTGCATCTCAGCATCAGAAGGAATTAGAGCAGTTGCAAATTCCTCTAATTCCAAGATGTCCTTGCTAGTGGTGGTGGTGATGCCCATCCTCATTCCTGTCTCCCATTCCTTCTCAGTTTCTGCTAAAAAGGCCATCAATGTCTCTTTCACCCCAGCTTCTCCAGCATCATCACCACCACCACTAGTCCCTACATGCTGTTGTTGCTGCTGCTGCTCTATTCCAGACATCGCACTGCTGCTTGGAGGAGGTGACGAGCAATGTGACAGAGGGTCCCCTAATGTATCACTTGCCACTGCCTTTTGACCTGAAGAAGAAGGCAGACTAGCACTAGCAGAAATAGCAGCAGCTACAGGCAGCTTATCTGTGCCCCTGCTGGTGGTGATGGTGCTGGTGGTATTAATTCTCAGCCTGCTCTCCTCCCCCAACACCAGTTCTGGCCTCTTCAGGTTAATGTTCCACCTGGACACTCTAGTGAAGAGAAGGGGAGGACTCCCAGTCCCAGGGTCAGGAGAATGGTGTGGGCTCCCTTAACCGCTAGTCTTGATGCTGTAAAATGTTTCCCCTATCACTCCGGCTGCTTCACCATTACTGCTACTACTACTAACACAAACCACATCAAGTTCAGACACAGAATGTTTCTCCTCAGTCCCACGGTCACTGGTAATATGAGGTTATTGTTGATAACCCCCTCCTTCACTCCTAATGCTAACAAGCTGCTGGACCTTAGTAGCAGTAGTACTAGTACAGGCAGGACTACTTGGGAATGGCAAGTGTGATTTAGGGTCCCTTGCTGTCACACTTGGCATCATTTTCTCCTCCCTTCCTGAGTACTACAAGAAACAGTAGCAGCAAGCAAAGTATAGGTGGCAGCAGATTCAGCACTGGAAGCAGGTTCAGTACTAGCAACAGGTACAACACTAGTGGCTACAGGATCAGAAATTGTGGCACTGGCAGCAGGGGCAGCACATCTGGCAACAGGTACAACACTAGTGGCTGCAAGTACAGAAATGGTGGCACTGGCAGCAGGGGCAGCACGTCTTGCAGCAGGCACAGGCAGCTGACCTGTCCGCTCTCACTAGTACTGCCCTTTTCTCCCTCCCTTCCCATTCCCTTTTCTCCCTTCCTTCCCATTCCCTTTCCTCACTCCCTTCTTATTAAATTCCCCAAGATCCCTTGGGGTGATTTAGGGGGACTGGACAGCATTTGTACAGTAGTGGTCCCTTCCTCCTCCTACTCCTCAGACTCAGTGGACACATAATAAGGGTCCTTCCAGTTCCTGCTGCTCATAGTGATAGGAGTCACTATGAGCCTCTCCTGCCTCAATATTTGCAAAATATAACAAGAGAACAGCACAGCACGTCTATCTCGCTCTGTAGCTGCTTCTGTTGTGTCTGCCTTCAGCGAAAACGTCACTTTTTATAGCGGAAGTGCAAAAACAATGTAAATCAATGGGCGAAAACTTTATAGCCATTGAAAAAATGGTGAAAGATTTTGGCCAATGGGCGAAAGATGTGAAAATTTTAACCGCTAGTTTTAAAGCGGATTTTCCAGTGAAGAAGTGGATAACAACGTGGTTTTCACAAAATTTCCCATGGGAACACACAACAACTTTCGCCCACCCTTGTTACGTTAGTGCAAACACAGTGTGAGCTCAGTGTTGTTCGAAAGTACAAAAGGTCCTCAAGGTAAGGTATGCCTTTTTACAGATGATAAATAGATCTGCAATAGAGTAGACATTCCTGGAGGAAAAAGTCAGATGACAAATGATTTAGATAAATTAGAAAAATGGACAAGAGTATGGCAGAGCAGTTTAATGTTGATAAATGTAAAATAATGCACATGGGACGTAAAAATCCAAAGGCATAATATAGTATTAAGGGTACTGTACTGTCAGAGACAACAGAGGAAAGGGATTTGGGAGTATTTCTGATGACTTAAAGGTAGGCAGGCGATGACAAAGCAGCAAAGAAGAGAAGAAAGAAGAGAGAAAATTGAAGAAGGAAACTGTCATGGTTTTCAAGACACTCAGACTAGTAGGTGAAATAAAATACAGTTTTATTGAGAACAAAAAGGACAAAGATCGCCCCCAATAGGCAACACTGCGTAGCAGCAGGAAGGCAATAGTGTGACCAATATACAGGTGTAGCATAAAATAGCACAGGCAATTGGCAGATACTGAGTACAGAGATACAAGGGTTAACACAGTAATCAGTCAGTCTCAGTTGTGATGTTTGGCACGCCCAAGGTGATAAAGGCAGTAAAGGGTGGAGAGGAGTCAACACCAAATGTTCATAATACTGAGATAACTGTCCAGCAAGAGAAACCTGCGACCAAGGGCCTGCTGCACTTGAACAATAGCCCCCACGGGCGTACTAACGGAGCAAGTAGAATGCCAGAGCTTTAGCCAATAGCCCCCATGGGTGTGACAACGAAGGCAACTGGAATGCAAGAGCTTGAGCCAATAGCCCCCACGGGTGTAACGGAAGCAACCGGATTGCAAGAGCTTTGAGCCAATAGCCCCCACGGGCGTAACGGAAGCAACTGGATTGCAAGAGCTTGAGCCAATAACCCCTACGGGTGTAACGGAAGCAACTGGATAGCAAGAGCATGAGCCAATAGCCCCCACGGTCGTAATGGAAGCAACTGAATTGCGAGAGCTTGAGCCAATAGCCCCCACGTGCGTAACAACAGAGACTTGCACAGTAGCAGCCAGAGCCATGCGCCTGCCGGGCACGGTAACGAATACACAATACTGCAAGGAGAGAAAACGGCTTAGCACCAAGGCAACACTCTGTACCAGACTGGAGGCTCAGAACCGGGACGCAGCTCTGCACGGGTTAATGGCTCGATGGTTGGAACACAGCTCTGCACGGGTTAACGGCTCGATAGTTGGAACACAGCTCTGCACGGGTTAACGGCTCGATAGTTGGAACACAGCTCTGCACGGTTAACGGCTCGATAGTTGGAACACAGCTCTGCAGGAAGCAGCTCAGTAGCAGGATCTCAGCTCAGCACGGGTTAACAACTGCAACCGATCAGGACAGTAGATGGAGAAAGTCAAAATGTCACCTCTGTGACAAAGGAAGCTGGAACGTAGTATGGGCAGAAGTAACCAGTGCAGGTCACGGAGCAGGAACGTCAAACAAGCCGGGTCGAATCACGGAGCAGGTTCTCAGACAAGCCAGATCAGGATACAATCAGGAACGTCAGCCAGGCCGGGTCAAATCACAGAGCAGGAACACAGGTACGTAGTCTGAGCAAGCCAAGTCGGTACACCGGAAATCAGGAACGCAGGAACACAGCACAGCAAAACTGGCTCAGGAACACCATGAAATGGCACCTGACAGGTGCCACTGGCCCAGTATAAAAAGGTCACCAGGGGCGGGCCAAACAGGCTCAACCAATCGGAGCACAGCACAAGCAAGAGTGACATGAGGGGAAACACTGCACCGTGATAGAAACAGACAGTGGATGACAGGTAAGGGTTACATTTCTGGGTGTTAGAATAGTGTTAGGGGTAGTATTATTTAAGTGTCATGTTACGGAGAGTTTAGGTTTTTTTATGGGAGGTTGTGGGAGAGTGACTGTGTTTTAAGCTCACTATCGTTGGCTTTTTTTCCTTTGATTTTCCCACAATTCACACTATTTAGCGTGAGCTGTGGGAACAAAAATCAACAATGAGTGTTTGGCTTTTGGCCAAAAACGCTCATTGGTCCTGTATTGGTCCAGTTATAGGATAGCTGCGGTACAAAAGTGGGTTTCTCGCTCTGTTTTTTTTTTAATTTCTGCCTTACTGGCTATTTTACCGGTAGGCATAGCATCGAGCCCCATAGCTGTTCATAGGATGGTGTAGCAACGCTGCCACTGTAAAATTTCAGGCTATATTAGGTACTGCATCTAAAAAAAAATATCACTTTTGCTCTGCAATAACTTTTGAATAGAACATCTCACAGCAGTGGGAGTATCATTGGTTTGCTCAGGAGGATAAACACTACTATAGATGTAGTAGAAAAGAGGGGTTCATTACATAAACTTCATAATGGGAGTTTCTCAGCTCACTATGTTTACTATCCTGTTTGTCAGTAATAGCAGGCTGAATATATGGTCACTACACAAGGGGCATATGCACTAGAATATCCACGAACATTCATTAGAGAAGCAGTAAACTTTTTTTTATGAAAACATTTATGTTATAGAGCTTTTTCTGCTGAGTAAAATAAGGGCACTCTAACTGCTGTCAGTTGTTTAATGCAACATTTATAACAGTTCAAACTATCAGGAAGTGAATTTACTGTGCGTTTACTTCCTGGAAGTTCTAACTGACAGGAAGTGACTCAGCAGTTTCTATCACATTCTATGGAGAACTGTAAGTCACTGACTTTCCTCTCCATTAGAATGTAACAGAATTACTAACTGGAATTTGACCACTAGAGGACATTGCTAATGTAAAAAACACAGGTTTAAACTGTAATACTGCTGGAAATATGGATCTCACAGCATTGAGAGTATCCTTATTTTACTCAACAGGTAAAGCCCTACAATATTTATTTTTTCATAAAAAAGTTTACTGCTCCTTTAATAATAATTGTAGTTTGTGTTGTTTTTAAAGTTCGGGTTTTTGATCAAGTGCATTAATAAAGAATACTATATGTAAGTCCTTACTTTTGTGTACTTTAATAGTTATGAAGAGATAAAGATCCCCCGCCCGCCCCTTCTGGCCACCTCCCTCTGAATTTGAGATCAGGTCGTGCAACATGACGGCTGCAGAGAGGGACAAATTTCAGTAAGTATAAGGGAAATCCTGCCCCCTTTGACGAAGGAGAACAGGATTTCCCTTTGCTTACTGAAGTTTGTCCCTCTCTGCAGCTGTCCAGTCCAGACTGCAGATTCTGATGAGGTGCCAGAAAGGAGCAGGCGGTGGATCTTTATCACTTCATAACTATTGAAGTACACAAAAGTAGGGACTTACATATAGCGGAATCTAGTAATTTTCGTATAAAAAAGACTCAGAGAAATACTTTTATCTACACACTACTGACCTTTTTTAAACCTTTCAGTGCAGACAGGGTTCAAAACGCATTGCTTGCATTCAAGTAGTTAAAGGGATAGCTGGTAATTCTGTGCAGCGTTGTAAAAAATGTGTTTTTGTCTATTAATTTTGAATGAATATAATTTTTTGCTTTCTCAGAGGACCTTATCTAGATTATAATATAATGTGTGTCTGCTTTCTACTGATCAGAACATAGTGAGGATGATGAGGAACTAAAAAGATCTGCTGCAATTCTGGGGCAAACCAATATTTTATACATTTTCAGTCAGTTTGCTAGTGTTCAGATCTCTTTTATACATTTTACTCCGTTTCCTAGAGTGCAGATCTCTTTTATAAGTTTTCAGTCAGTTTCCTAGTTTGCAGATCTCTTTTATACATTTTCAGTCCGTTTCCTAGAGTGCAGATCTCTTTTATATGTTTTCAGTCAGTTTCCTAGTGTGCAGATCTCATATACATTTTCAGTCAGTTTGCTAGTGTGCAGATCTCTTTTATACATTTTCAGTCAGTTTCCTAGAGTGCGGTGTCTTTTTTATGTTTTCAGTCAGTTTCCTAGCGTGCAGATCTCTTTTATAAGTTTTCAGTCAGTATCCTAGTGTGCAGATCTCTTTTATAAGTTTCCAGTCAGTTTCCTAGTTTGCACTTCTCTTTTATACATTTCTTGTCAGTTTCCTACAGTACAGATCTCTTTTGTAAGTTTTCAGTCAGTTTGCTAGAGTGCAGATCTCTTTTATACATTTTCAGCCAGTTTCCTAAAGTGCAGGTCTTTTTATAAGTTTTCTGTAAGTTTCCTAGTGTGCACATCTCTTTTATACGTTTTCAGTAAGTTTCCTAGTGTGAAGTTCTCTTTTATACATTTTCAGTAAATTTCCTAGTGTGTAGTTCTCTTTTATACATTTTCAGCCAGTTTCCTAGAGTGCAGTCTATTTTATACATTTTCTGTCAGTTTCCTAAAGTGCAGGTCTTTTTATGTTTTCAGTCAGTTTCCTAGTGTGAAGTTCTCTTTTATAAGGTTTTAGTAAGTTTCCTAGAGTGCATAACTCTTTTATAAGTCTTCATTCAACTTCCTAGTTTGCAGATCTCTTTTATACATTTTCAGTCAGTTTCCTAGAGTACAGATCTCTTTTATAAGTTTTCAGTTACTTTCCTAGTGTGCAGGTCTCTTTTATACATTTCTGTCAGTTTCCTAGAGTGCAGATCTCTTTTATAAGTTTTCAGTAAGTTTCCTAGAATGCACATCTCTCTTATACATTGAAAGGTTGGTTTCCTAGAGTGTCGTTCTCTATTGTACGTTTTCAGTCAGTTTCCTAGTATGCACATCTCCTTTATACATTTTCAGTCAGTTTCCTATAGTATAGATCTCTTTTAAAAGTTTTCAGTAAGTTTCCTAGAGTGCAGATCTCTTCTATTCATTTTCAGTCAGTTTCCTAGAGTACAGTTCTCTTTTATACATTTTCAGTCAGTTTCCTAGAGTGCAGATCTCTTTTATACATTTTCAGTCAGTTTCCTAGAGTGCAGATCTTTTTTATAACTTTTCAGTCAGTTTCCTAGTGTGCAAATCTCTTTTATAAGTTTTCATTCCGTTTTCTAGAGTACAGACCTCTTTTATTAGTTTTCATTCAGTTTCCTAGAGTGCAGAACTCTTTTATAAGTTTTCAGTTAGATTCCTAGAGTGCAGATCTCTTTTATAAGTTTTCAGTCATTTTCCTAGTGTGCACATCTCTTATATACATTTTAGTCAGTTTCCTAGAGTGCAGATCTCTTTTGTAAGTTTTCAGTCAGTTTGCTGGTGTACAGTTCTCTTTTATATATTTTGGGAAGTTTTATTTGTACCCTCTAATGCTCTAGATTTCCTAATCTTTACTTTAGTACTTCAACCTCACCAATGCTCTATGAAAGAACAAGATCACAAAGTAGGGTGACCAGACCTCACCTTCAACCGGAGACACATAGGACAGGTATCCTTCTAAAAGTCGTACAAGAAAGAGCATACAACCAAATGAAACACTTACCATGTCGCCTGGATAAAAATGTTGACATGAGAATCTCGCACTGCATGACAAAGCAAGACTCTCATGTTGGTTACTAAATTGTTGCATCAAATACCAAGAAGTTACAGAAGGAGAGTGAACTCCCCGGCAGTAATGTTTTAACCTTGTGCGGCCAATACCTATGCCATCATTCTCACCTGCCTGTAACTGTGAACATGCCATGTCATGTAGAAAATCTTCATTTTGTCCCCAGCAAAGCTATCATATTCACCAAAGAGATCTTCGTCACTGCCATCATGCTGCCCTGGCGCTTGACCGTAAACGTTCCCTCCTTCTGTAACTTTTTGGTATTTGATGCAACATTTCAGTAACCGACATGAGAATCTCACTCTGTCATGCAGTGCGAGATTCTCATGTCGACATTTTTATCCAAGAGACATGGTAACAGTGTCATTTAGTCGCATGTTCACTCGCTCGACCTTTTAAAAGTAAACCCATAGGACACAGGCATATTACAGGACTGCACTGAAATCACTGCAGCCCTTCGTTATGTATTTTTTATATGTGTCCCTGGATAAAGGTGAGGTCTGGTCACCCTATTAAAGCATTAGATACTTAGCAAGGTGGATGAAGAACTAAAAAGGACTGGAGGATTTGGGAGCAAACCAACTGCACCACAGGCGACAAATAAAAATACTGCAACTTTCCATTGATTTAAATGGTAATTTTAACCCTTTGAATGCTAGAGAGGTCTCTAACGCATTGCAGAGCAATGCGTTGGAGACCTCCCTACCATTCAAGGGGTTAATATCCCTTTTAAATCAAAAGATAAATATATGTGTCCCAAATGATGCCGTTGGTTTGTGCCTCACTATGTTCTGATCAGTAGAAAGCAGACACATATATATTACAATCTAGATAAGGTCCTCTGAGCAAGTATACATTTAAATTTAATAGATAAAAACACATTTTTTTACAATGTTGCATATAATTACCAGCTATCCCTTTAACCATTTGAATGCAAACAATGAGTTGTGCACCCCACTGGCACTCAAAGGGTTAAATGCACAACAACGAATAAACTTACACTGTCCAGGACTCACAGGAAAGTAATAAAAACCTGACACACACTTCTTTAAAGGGGAACTATCACCTAGGTGCAAACTTTTATAGTGGGTTTTAATAGTTAATAGTGTTGAGCGAGCGTGCTCGGCCGATGCTCGGATCGGCTCGAGCATCGCTCTGCTCGGCACATGGCGGTACTCGTCGAGTACCGCCATGTGCTCGCCCGCCATGTTCGGGTGGCGGGGATCTGTGCCGGAAGAGGCACAGATCCGAAGACGCTCCGCTGGACCACCAGGGACTGGAGGTACGGGGGCATTGCGGAGATGAAGGGGGCATTGCGGAGATGAAGGGGGACATTGTGGAAGAGGGGCATAGACTCTATGCCCCTCTTCCACAATGTCCCCCTTCATCTCCGCTATGCCCGTCTTCCACAATGTCCCCCTTCATCTCCGCTATGCCCCTCTTCCACAATGTGCCCCTTCATCTCCGCTATGCCCCTCTTCCACAATGTCCCCCTTCATCTCCTCTATGCCATAGAGGAGATGAAGGGGGACATTGTGGAAGAGGGGCATAGCGGAGATGAAGGGGCACATTGTGGAAGAGGGGCATAGCGGAGATGAAGGGGGACATTGTGGAAGACGGGCATAGCGGAGATGAAGGGGGCATAGCGGAGATGAAGGGGGACATTGTGGAGATGAAGGGGGCATTTGGAGATGAAGGGGGCATAGCGGAGATGAAGGGGGGCATTGACCAGGCACCCTCCCCTCATCAGAGCAGGGGGTGCCTGGTGTAATGCTCGTGTCGCCCCATTATATGCAATGGGGCTCGGGTGCTCGGCCGAGCACTCGAGCCTCAGGGGGTGCTCGGTCAGAGCACCCGAGCACCCGAGCATCGGGGTGCTCGCTCAACACTAATAGTTAACACAACATTAGAGTTGGGTGTATTTAGAAAAAAAATTGTTTACAAGTGCAGATATTAACCCATCAAAATCAGGCACTTCCACGTTCTGCAGGACTTCCCAGCTGCCCCAGGGAGCGCGTTCACGCTGCCCTTCGAAGTTGGGTTTCTGTGCTGTAGCATTACAGCAAACTCCGTGTACAATGCTACAGAGGTTGCACCCCAATAGCATTGGACACAGAGTTTGCTGTAACGCTACAGCACAGAAACCCAGCTTTGAAGGGGAGCGTGAACGAGCTCCCTGGGGGAGCTGGGAAGTCAAGTGGGACATTCAGTCCTGCAGAACGTGGAAGTGCCCGATTTTGATGGGCTAATATCTGCATTTGTAAGCTATTTTTTTTTTCAATTACACCCAGCTCAAATGTTGGGTTAACTATTAAAACCTACTATAAAAATTTGAATTTAGGTAATAGTTCAGCTTTAATTCATATCCTGTATGATAAATGAGTAGCTGTTTTAACCCTTTGAGTGCCAGAGGGGTACACAACACGTTGCAAAGCAATGCGTTGCGCACCCCTCTGGCACTCAAAGGGTTAAGGTGCTACACTGGAAACAAGCTCAATAACCAAACAGAACAGATAACCCTGAAGGACCTGGCACTCGCATCACAGACTCTAAAGCGTAATAGGGAACATGTAACTTTTAATATCCTATATAATAATTTGCTAGGATGTTTGTCAGAAGCCATCATGCATAGTAGAGACTGCCGAATGCACAGAATGCTGGGAGTGCAGAATGTTGGGAGCACAGAATGCTGGGAGGTGTAGGAATGCTGGGAGTTCTGTGCTGGGAGCATTGTGTGCTTTTGGGCAGTCTCTACAGTGCATGACTGAGTCAGAGACAGGACGCAGCGCAGGACCGGCCTCTTAACTCTTTGAGTGCCAGAGGGGTATGCAAAGCGTTGCTTACCCCTCTGGCACTCAAAGGGTTAACATCACCCAGACCTTGACCCGTGTACACGGGCTTTTACACTAGTAAATAATAATAAAAGGAAGAATGTAGGGAATATTACAAAAAATATATAAAAAATATAAAAATGCTGTACTGCTTATATCTTGTATTCAAAACAATTTAAGGGATAGTAACAAATGAGAACCAGCTGCTGTGAGATATTCTATTCAAAAGTTATTGCAGCTCAAAATTGACATTCTTTTTGGGGTGCAGTAACTAACATAGCCTGAAATTTGACAGTGGCGCTGTTGCTACACCATCCTATGGACAGCTCTGGTCAGTTTACTACAAACTTCCATGAGATGGTGTAGCAACAGCGCCACTGTCAAATTTCAGGTCACTGGCCTACTGCACAGAAAAAATGTTTAAAGGGATAGCTGACAACACTATGCTATTGCTGTTTTACTTACTGTTAGTCAAGATTTACAGGAAAACATAAACAATTAATGATAAATTCCCTGTATGTACTAGGAAAAGTGTGTCAGTTCTGAGGTAAACCTGCTTCATAGCGGAACAAATAAACATTAGTGATGAGCGAGCGTGCTCGGCCGATGCTCGGATCGGCTCGAGCATCGCTCTGCTCGCCCACCATGTTCGGGTGGCGGGGATCTGTGCCGGAAGAGGCACAGATCCGAAGACGCTCCGCTGGACCACCAGGGACTGGAGGTACGGGGGCATTGCGGAGATGAAGGGGGCATTGCGGAGATGAAGGGGGACATTGTGGAAGAGGGGCATAGACTCTATGCCCCTCTTCCACAATGTCCCCCTTCATCTCCGCTATGCCCGTCTTCCACAATGTGCCCCTTCATCTCCGCTATGCCCCTCTTCCACAATGTGCCCCTTCATCTCCGCTATGCCCCTCTTCCACAATGTCCCCCTTCATCTCCTCTATGGCATAGAGGAGATGAAGGGGGACATTGTGGAAGAGGGGCATAGCGGAGATGAAGGGGCACATTGTGGAAGAGGGGCATAGCGGAGATGAAGGGGCACATTGTGGAAGAGGGGCATAGCGGAGCTGAAGGGGGACATTGCGGAGCTGAAGGGGGCATTCGGAGATGAAGGGGGCATAGCGGAGATGAAGGGGGCATTGACCAGGCACCCTCCCCTCATCAGAGCAGGGGGTGCCTGGTGTTGCCCCATTCATTTCAATGGGGCTCGGGTGCTCGGCCGAGCACTCGAGCCTCAGGGGGTGCTCGGTCAGAGCACCCGAGCACCCGAGCATCGGGGTGCTCGCTCAACACTAATAAACATTTTAATTGTATTTAATTAACCCTTTGAGTTCCAGAGGGGTACGCAACATATTGCTTTGCGTTAATTTGTCCCCTAAAATGCAGTTGGTTTGGCCCAGAAATGTTCCCTTTTCCTTTGCACATATGGCCCATGAATGCCTTCAGTAATTTGTCATATAAAATATTTCTAGATGTATCTCTCACTAGGCAGTAGGGATAACCAATAGGATAACATCCCGATTGGAATTTTATCAGCATCTGTGTAAATTGCCATTCCTACCTGGAGATTCTTTCCTGAATCAAATTCTCTTTAATGTGAAATTGTGTCATGTTCCTTTGGTCCCATTGAAGGGATTACACTTCATTTCCTTCTTAATTTACTTAATGCTTCATGGGAAGCCCCCAGGACAAGGATTATAGCATTTATACCTCTAATTAAAAGGGACCCTTCTTTAAAGTTCTCCCCACAGATAACAAGCAGTACAAAAATCCATACCTTAGTCCACCTAAGTTCTCATCCTATTACAGTGTAAACGAACCAGAATCTGTTTGTAAATGTCTCCTGGAAAGTCCTATTTAAGTTGTAATGCGAGTGCATGGGCAGGTTGCATGGTAAATAGTGTCATGAAACCAAAAGATTGTTACAACAATAAACTGTATTACGATGATCACACAAAATCACATAGGCCATCTCCTTTGGCTAATATATTGAGTGCCTTACAGCTTGCTCAAAATGCATGCGCTTGTGTGTCTGAAAGCTCAGTGTGTGTGTGTGTGTGTGTGTGTATGTGTGTCCTGGCATATCTGTGTGTATGTGTGCTTTTATGTGTGTTTGTTTCTATGTGCGTGCGTGTGTGTGTGTGTGTGTGCATGTGTGTGCGTGCATTGCATGTGTGTGTGCCCAGGTATGCATCTGTCTGTGTGTGTGTGTGTTTATTTGTGTGTGACTGTGTTTGTGTGTGTGTGTCTGTGTGTGTGTATGAATGTATGTATGAATGTATGTATGACTGTTTCTCCATATGTGTGTGTGTGTGTGTGCATCCCTCTGTGTGTGCCTGTATGTCTGAATGTGTGTGTGTGTGTATCTGTTTGTGTGTGTGTGTGTGTGAAAGCTTAGTGCTTGTGTGTGTTTGTGTGTGTGTGCATATTCCCAGGATTGTGTGTTTATTTCTGTGTGTGTTTCTGTGTGTTTGTGTGTGACAATGTGTATCCTTGTTTGTGTGCATATGTGTATTGGTATATGTGTATGCTTGTGTGTGCATGTTCCTGGGTTTGTGTGTGAGTCCATTCATGTTTCTTTGTGTGTGTTGATTTGTGTCTGTGTGTTTAATTATATATCTTGTTGTGTATCTGTGTTCTTCTGTGTATGATTGTACATATCGTTTGTATCTGTGTTTTTATGTGTGTGATTGTATATCCTGGTATGTGTCTGTCTGTTTGTGTGTGTGATTGTATATATTGTGTGCATCTGTGTTTTTCTGTGTGTGATTGTATATCTCGTGTATATCTGTGTGTTTGTGTGTGTGATTGTATATCTCGTTTATATTTGTGTTTTTGTGTGTGTGTGATTGTATATCCTGGTAAATGTCTGTCTTATTGTGTAGGTGATTATATACACTGGTGTGTATCTGTGTGTTTTTGGGAATCTGCAGTGGAGAAAGTCCCAGAGTCCTGCCACAAAATCCTATCTCCATGAACAAGGTATCCAACATAAGTTAATGATTCATTTTGGGTAACCAGTACACAGAGAATTGATTAATAGTGCCAATTAGGATGTTCTGCCCAGAGTGGAAGTTTACTATCAGGTGTTAGTGTCGCTTTAATGTGGTGCTAAGTATAGACAGAACACGTCTTTTAGGGCAGTAGAGTCAGGACTATGATGGATGAAGTTATATCAGATGGGGACATTGGCCTCTCTCACCACTCTCAGATCCTCTTACAGTCAGGACAGGGAAGATAACATCTCTATGACTTCATCCATCTTGGTGCTGACTATGCCCTTCCAATAGGCATCTTTCACCTGCACACAGATTGCTCTCTTCCTGCTCCCTCCTTACCTTCGTGACAGCACCTTCTTCCTCAGTAAGATGAGTTTTAAAACAATTTCATGATAAATGTATTTACAATGGGCCAGAGGCACAAACAAAAAGTGGAGAAACTTTGGGTCAAACCATCTGCACCATGAGGGGAAAAATGAGAAATTCCTCAAATCCCTGTTGATTTAAATGAGGATTTTAACCCCTTGAATGCCAGTGAGGTCTTCAATGCAATGCGTTGGAGACCTTACTAGCATTTAAGTGGTTGAAAGCCCCATTTAAATGAATGGGATTTTTTTATTTGTCCTCTTTTGCACAGTTAGATAACCCAAAAATTGCCCCATTATGTCGAGCGAGCATAGCTTTTGGGTGCGAGCCTATGGTAAGCAGTGGGTTCACTGTCAAAATGTCACACACTATAGTGCGAGTAAGTAAATGGTGCATTAACTATGTCCTGGTGATGAAAAGTGCGACATGAGAATCTCGCTGTCAGCACCTGCATGACTTAATGCACAACATGACTGAGCTCTCTTCTCCAATATTCCCTCAGGTGCACAGCTCACCTCTGGAGTACAAGGATTTGAGTGACTCAGGTACAGAGTGTAGCTCTGTAAATCCCGCTGCAGACTCCTGTCTGCTCACACACTGACAGGAACTGACGGCACGGCCCTCTGACAGCTCACTGCGCTGCTCCGATGGCTCTAAGTTTACTGAGATGTCACAGAGTTTTCCCAGCCATCTGTAAAATGTATGCCAAGGAGTACAGGGAAAAAATCATTTACCCTGCAGTCACCCTGTCCTAGAGGAAGACCATCCCTGGGAGAACTCTGTGACTTCTCAGTAAAGTTAGAGCTGTCGGTGCAGTGCAGTGAGCTGTCAGTGGGGGGCGTGCCGTCGGTTCCTGTCAGTGTGTGAGTAGACAGGAGCCTGCAATGCGATTTACCGAGCTACACTCTGTTCTTGAATCACCCAGATCCTTGTACTCTAGAGGCGAGTGGTGCACCTGAGGGACTATTGGGGGAGAGAGCTCAGTCATGTTGTGCATTAAGTCATGTGGGAGCTGAAATGAGGACAACCTAAGAATCTTGCCCTTTTGATGAGGGCGAGATTCTCATGTCGCACTTTACATCACTGCAACATGGTTAATCCACCATTTAGTTACACACACTAGAGTGTGCAACATTTTAAAAGTGTACCTAAGCAGTGAAGCTTGAGTTTGTAACTGCTTCTTCCCATAGAACACTGGTTAAATGTAGGGCCATGAACCAACAGACCACTATAGTAAGGCTGGAAGGACTAATACTATTATACTGCAACATTGATGGCTGCGCCATCAGAATGTCGCCCTTTTCATGAGGGCCACATTCTGATGTCACCCTTTTCAACAAGGCAAAATTTTTAATGCGCCCTTGTGTTGGTTGCCAAATAGAGGGCAACATTTCAATAGGATACCCATTTTATCTTTATACATAAGCCTCTACATTTTCAAAGAAACTGCATAAACTCATGAGGACCAGTGGGTTGCATAGTGCATTACTACGCAATGTGTTACTCACCCCACTGGTTCTTAATAAGTTAAACCTCTTCTTCAGTATCAGATGTTTTCATCTGTGATGCTGTTTATATGATTATATGTGTTATTGACAAAAAATATTGTCTTGTTGGAAATCGACTTTATTTTTAGTCTGTATGGGCAAAGAGAATAAAAGTGGTTATTCCCCAGGTTAGGCCCCATTCTCATGGACGAAATCAAAGCAATGATGGGGCGTTGCTGAAACGTATCTATGTGTCCTATGGTGCCTTTCACATGTGCATTGATCACGGTGGGTGAGGTCCCCAAAGTCCAGCATGCTGCATCTTTAATGTGTTCAAGCAGGACCCCAAAAAACTGGGAGCAGATTTTCACATGTTAACCCTTTGAGTGCCAGAGAGGTACACAACGCATTGCTTCGCAAGTGGGGGTTTTTTATGGTATTTATTCATAGCACAGGTAATTAGATTACTTACCGTGCTTGATGAAATGACTTTGGGTGTTTATTAAGTGATGGCCTCAAGTTTGAAAGCCAGTGTCTCGGGGGGAAGAACCAGAGGGGTCCCAAGTATGACTGCTGTGCAATGTGTTGGAGACCTCCCTAGAATTCTATGTGTTTTCTATTTTGTCTTTAGTCCTTGCAATATATTTCATACATATGGGTTCCTATTGCATGTTCTGCTCAGTTTTAATCTGTAAAGAGTTACTAATTTTACATGCCTCTCACCATTATATTAATCCTTTGAGTGCCAGCAAAGCAATGCATTGCATTTCCCTCTGGCACTCGAAGGGTTAATTAGAAGCAACTCATTCCCAACTGCATTTGAAAAACGCTGATTATAATTAGTGACATGCTGATACACATATGTGCTCTAGGGTCTTATTTATCAAGCTAAAGAGGTGCAAATCTGGAGCAAACCAGTTGCACCATATTGGAAAATGAAATGAGGATTTTAACCCCATGAATGCATTAGAGGTCTCCAATGCATTCCTCAGCCTTTCACCCCTCTGCAGCAGATAAAATGAGTCCAGGACATACTTGGAAATGATAGACAATCTTAATGTATTCTTCCTGGTAAAATACTTTCACAAAAAAAAAAAGTAAAAAATAACCCTTTGAGTGCCAGAGAGGTATCCAACGCATTTCAACTCAGCTGCACCATACTGGAATATAAAATGGGGATTTTTAACCCCTTGAAAGCTATAGAGGACTTCAATGCATTCCAAAGCAACCTGCTGGATATCTCTCTTGCATTCATGGTGTTAAATAGATAAGCATTTACAGCATTTTTTAACCCTTTGAGTGACAGAGACGTATCCAGCACCTTGCAAATCAGTCGCACCACGTTGGAAAATTAAATGGGGATTTTTAACCCCTTAAATGCTGTAGAGGTCTTCAATGCATTACAAAGCAACGTGTTGGAGATGTTGCTCGTATTCATGGTTTAGAATAGATGAGTATTTACAGCATTTTAACACTTTGAGTGACACAGAGGTATCCATCCATCGTTACTCTCCTTCCCTTGGCGCCAGTTGGTTTCCTCTAGAATCACAATTCTTTTTGCCTTTCTTGTATGTACACACAATGGACAGTTATATATCGGTGCCCTTCAGTTTAACTTGTAGACATGAAAATACAGAACAAAATAAAGGGATCTTTAACTCTTCGAGTGCCAGAACCGATGCAATGCATTGCATTGTAGTCATCTCTGGCACTCAAAGGGTTAAGTTATATGGACATCAGCAATGCTTTCTAACCAATGACATTTTTCTAAAATATGAATTACGTTTGAGAGATCTAGGGCACATAGCATAAAGTGAAATACATTGTTGAACTGTCCCTGTAGATTTACATGCTAAAGAAAATGAGCCCAGAACTAAGTGTGGTAGATGTCTAGTAGTTTCAGATTAACCTTATGAGTGCCAGTGAGGTGGCAGATTTCTGACCCCATTAACAGATGATAGGAGCCATTTTGGAGCCACACTTTGCAGAACTTAGTAAACTGATATAATTGCCTCTTGCAGCCACTTACTATTATCAGTATAGTTCCCGTTTAAAGGGATAGTAATACTTTATTTAGACAAGCTTTAATATTTTTCTAATAAATAAAGGAAATAATATATCAAAAATGAAATGAAACAAATATCACTTAAAGTCCCCCCCACCTGCCCCTTTTATCCACATCAGTACTTCTTTGTATGCCATGCTATTTTGTCTCTGCACATGAGCCGTCTGGTCACGGGATCAGAATACGAGTTTGTCAGCTGGAGCTCTGACGTGGATAAAAGGGGCGGAGGGGAACTTTATATCGCTATTACTCCAAAGCTATACAAGGTATCTCAACTGTCTATCTATGTATTCATCCATCCATCTAGTTCCCATCTCATATCTATCTATCTATCTATCTATCTATCTATCTATCTATCTATCCATCCATCTAGTTTCCATCTCATATCTATCTATCTATCTATCTATCTATCTATCTATCTGTCTATCTATCTCATATCTATCTATCTATCTATCTATCTATCTATCTATCTATCTATCTATCTATCTATCCATCCATCTAGTTTCCATCTCATATCTATCTTTCTATCTATCTATCTATCTATCTATCTATCTATCTATCTATCTATCTATCTGTCTATCCATTCATCTAGTTTCCATCTCATATCTATCTATCATCGATAGATTGGTCGATACATGGATAGATAGAGAGACAGATAGATGGATGGATAGATAGATAGATAGATAGATAGATAGATAGATAGATAGATATGTGATAGATAGATACATAGATAGATAGATAATTGGACAGATATTAGACAGAAAGGTAGATAGATAGATAGATAGAAAGATAGATAGATAATTTCCTTTATTTAATTATAAAAATATTAAAGCTTGTCTAAATAAAGTATTACTGTCCCTTTAATCAAGGCTATCCTGTGAATGTGATAAAATATTATGTGCTTATATATATATATATATCACAGTGCTAAGGGCTCTTTCTTTTTTTCTCTTTTATGCATTGCATAACCCTCTGGCACTCAAGAGGTTAAAAAAATGGGCAGGTGAGGGATATGGTGAATTGCTGGAAAGCAAAGTGACCAGCGGGTAACACTCCCACTTGCCTGCGACTGATGTTACATTGCAGGTTGTAATCTGATGGAGAATCTCAAATCTTATTATCACCAAAGGGAAGAAAAACTGCAGAGCAGGTACTTAAAGGAATCAGTGCTGAAAGCTTATACAGTCAGTGCAAGGTCAACCGGCTATTAGTATTCAATTGGAAACATTTCAAAAGAAAAGCTGCAGAAGGGTTTTTTTTTTCTGGGAATCACCAAAATGAGAGACTTTTTCTGCCTGTTAAATCCATTTGTTTTATCTTTTTACTATAGTTTTCACCAATTTCTTAAAGGGAACTATTATCTCCTAATAATAACTCTTCTTTTACAGAAAATTGTAATGGCTAATTCACTGCTAATTGATTCTCTAAAATTACTCTTTAATTGGTGCTGGTTATAGTATCCATAGAGGCAAACAGGATTATTTGTTGCAGGACTCTTAAGAGATAGTACATTAACCTTTTGATTGCCAGAGGAGTATGCAACGCATTGCTTTGCAATGCGTTGCGTACCCCTCTGCCACTCAAAGGGTTAATCCACCGGACAAGCTAATTTTCTTATTTATTAGATTAAAATTAAATGTAACTAGGTTGGTGAATTAAAAATCATGCATATGGGTATGTACAAGCACTCTAGCGTAGAGGTTCTCAACCCGTGCCCTCAGTGGCCACTAACAGGCCAGGATTTAGGAATTTCCCTGCTAGAACACAAGTGTGTTGATCAGAGACTCAGTCATATTGATTAACTCACCTGTGCTCTGAAAAGGAAATTCTAAAATCCTGGCCTGTTAATAGCCACTGAGAGCACGGGTTGAGAACCACTGCTATACAGTGCCAGACCATTGAAGATAATTTTTAACCCTTTGAGTGCCAGGGGGTAAGCAATGCATTGCATCCTTTCTGGCATTGGAATTGCTAAGTTACTCTTTCTGTAAGTGAATGATTTAGAAGAAGATTAAAGTATTTTTTTACACAGACTAATTTAACAGATATATATACAGAAGTTTATACCCACATTACTGTGGGTTTTATTGATGTGGAGCAATCTGATACACTGGTATATATGCCACACAGTGTGATCTCCTAAATAGAGGAGCGGAGGGATTTGGGTGTCAAACAGGGACTGTCCTTCCTATACTAGGCTGACCAGACCTCACCTTTAACCGGGCACACATAGGAAATAGGCATATTTCAGGAGTGCACCAAAGTCAAAGCAGCCCTGCAGTATGCATTTTTCATATGCGTCCCCGGTTAAAGGTGAGATCTGGTCATCCTATCCTATGCTGTATAGTGCCAGTCCTTATACGCAGACACATGTAGACTGTATACTATACAGAAGAGATTTTCAGCCCATGCCCTCAGTGGCCACTAACGGGCCAGGACTTAGAAATTTCTCTGCTAGAACACAAGTGTGTTGATCAGAGGCTCAGTCGTATTGATTAACTCACCTGTGCTCTTAAAAGGAAATTCTAAAATCCTGGCCTGTTAATAACCACTGAGAGCACAGGTTGAGAACCACTGATATAGTGCATAGTTATGAATATTTTCCACCACTGATTTAACTTTAACAACCCTTAAAGGGGAACTATCACCCCTATACAAGTTTACCTTATTGTAATCCTTATCTAGCGATAAGCTTAAATCGTTGGTTATTTTTGTTTTAACAATAGAAAAAAGAAACGCAGAGGGAAATGCACCAATGAAAGTAGTGAGATCCATGTAAACCCCTGCAGATAAACCCGTTCAGTGCTGTAAAGTAGTGTACATGTGCGAAGAGGTTAAAACTTAACCTTTAATCACTATATAATTAAAACAAACTAGGTAGTTCTGTATTTAAAATGACACCAGTCAGACCATTATACTAGTATGGCTGGGTAAATACAAGTGCACAGGGTTTTCCCTCCAAACAGGTCAAAATAAGTATAGAAATATCCACACGCAGTGTAACTAACTAACTGTACCTGTGCTAAGATAGAACAGATAGTAGAGTAAAAGTAAGAGAGATGTCTCTGGAGCCTGTACCGAGATAGAACAGGCACTAATATTACCTCCCGGATCAGTGTGTTCCTTCACCGGTAACAGTCCCTAAGTCTCAGAGAAGTAAGCAAAGAGAAGCAGCACCCTATGAGTATGGGTGTGGGAAACGTACTACATACTATTTACTAACTAAGTATCACTGCAGTGGATATAATCATAGCCTCAAGGAGAAAATTAACCCCAAAAGAAAACCCTATGCGTTTTGCTGCTCCTGTACGGCAGCTTCGTCAGGGGTACAATTTGACGAGATATCAGGTTTTTTTCTTGGTTTTGATTATTTTTGTTTTAAAAACGCACGCTGTGGTGATATTTACATTATTAAAAACGAGCTTGTGCCTTCAATCCAGACAGCCTGGGGGTACGGCTCTGCACAGCGGTCTGTCAATGTTCTTCTGTTCCTCCCCAAGTATTGTCACGTTCCAACTTCCTCCGATGTCCAAGGATTTCTCCTTGTCAGCTGGTTGGAACGTGACAATACTTGGGGAGGAACAGAAGAAGATTGACAGACTGCTGTGCAGAGCCATACCCCCAGTCTGTCCGGAAGGAAGGCACAAGCTCATCCTGTATAATAATTCGCTAAAACGTGTGTAACGATGCAGTCGTGCGCAGTAGAGACTGCCCACGCCGCGGCTGATACAGAGCTGGACGCTCCGAAAGAGCACTGTGGCACTGTGGCCCGTGTAACGGGCTCTTCAAATAGTTTTTAATAATGTATATTTCACCACAGCATGCTTTTCTTATACAAAAATAATCAACGATTTAAGCTTATCGCTAGAAAAGGATTACCGTAAGGCAAACTTGTATAGGGGCTATAGTTCCCCTTTAACAACTTCAAATTCAAGCTAAAAGAGCACCTTTTAAATGTAGCACTACTGTCAGAACTGTCAAAAATGGCACTTCCTACTCTGCCTGTTGGTATCTGTATGTCACCCATCCTGTACTTACATTGTAAGGTCTACAGTGCAGAGTAGGGTGACCACGGGTCCCGGAACGTCCGGGACTGTCCCTTATTTCAGGGCTATGTCCTGCGTCCCGGGTCATCTTCAACAGGGACAATGAAGTGTCCCGGAATGAAGCCAAGCTGCCCTGGATGTCAGCCTGCAAGCGGTGTGTCACATCATGGACGCCACTCGCGGCGTCCATGATATGACACACCGCTTGCAGGCTGACATCCAGGGCGGCAATGCAGCTTACCTGGAGGCAAGCGCTCTAGTAATACAGAGCGCTGGGAGATGACATCATCTCCCAGCGCTCTGCATTACTGAGCACAGCGCGCGGGAGCTTCAGCTCTGTGCCGGAGGAGGCACAGAGCACTTTCCACGCCGCTAGACCACCAGGGACTCAAGGTATGAAGGGGCAACTAGGGTGACCACGTCCCGGAATGGCAGAAGGGAAATGTGGTCACCCTAGTGCAGAGACCTCCTGTTCTAATGTATGCTCATCTAGTGTTCGCCTTATGATAACTGCCTAGGTACTGCAGTTATTGTATCCTCTCTGTAATAATTGTAACCTGTAATGTGCTACGTACACCTGATAGCGCTATTTAACCCCTTAAGGACCAGGAAAATCTGAGGTCGTTTTCCCTTAAGGACTGGAGCAATTCTGACCTTTTTGACTATGTCTTTGTTCAACAGTGTTTTCCCTCTTAGGCTTTTATTCCACCCCCATAAATTATATACTGTTTTTTTAAGCACAAATAGGGCTTTCATTTGATACCCCACTTATATGGATAACCCACCATTTACTTTATTAAAATGTAAAAAAAGGTAAAAAAAAATGTGAAAAAAATAATATTTTTGTTTTTTCTCTTGGGATCAATTGGGCACAAAGGGTTACATTTTTATGGAGACTGCATGAAAGGTATGACCGGTCAGTCATACCTACAAAATGCGCAGTTTAAAGTGGCCACTGTCCCCCCCTGGGTGAAAATTCCCATGTCCCTTTTTCCCACCCTATTTTGGCACTTTTTTTATCCCTGACATTTGGCGGTCTGTATAAGTGTATTACATAGCTCCACATCAATCACACTTCCAAAATTGTTTAATGATATGTTTGTTTTTTTTTAAATAAAATATTTTTGTAAAAAAAAAAGTGTGTTGTGTTTAAAAAAAAAAAAAAAAAAAACTATTTAGCAAGCCTCTGGCACCAGCAGTGAAGGGGTTAATACCTCCAGCTGCTGTATTTTCGTTTGCCACTAGGTGTCTCCTCTCTACTTCTGTCTCCCTTACTTTGATAGCAAGGGAGACAGAGGCAGACGAGACAGGCAGAGATAGCATGCGTTCTGTGCTGCCTCTGTCTCTCACTATGCCGGTACATGTGATCGCTGCTACGGCGATCACATGAACCAGCACAAGCAAGAAGGGCTGAGACTGCACGCCCCAGTCTCGGAGCACTCAGTCTCAGCCTGGAATTAATTATAGCAGCGTGCATGGAGGCTAGGGTGACCACGGGTCCCGGAACGTCCGGGACTGTCCCTTATTTTAGGGCTATGTCCCGCGTCCCGGGTCCCCTTCAACCGGGACAATGAAGTGTCCCGGAATGAAGCCAAGCCGCCCTGGATGTCAGCCTGCAAGTGGTGTGTCACATCATGGACGCCGCTCGCGGCGTCCATGATATGACACACCGCTTGCAGGCTGACATCCAGGGCGGCAATGCAGCTTACCTGGAGGCAAGCGCTCTAGTAATACAGAGCGCTGGGAGATGACATCATCTCCCAGCGCTCTGCATTACTGAGCACAGCGCGCGGGAGCTTCAAGGACCAGGGACTTAAGGTATGATGGGGCAACTAGGGTGACCACGTCCCGGAATGGCAGAAGGGAAATGTGGTCACCCTAATGGAGGCACGCTGCTATCATTTAAGCCATGATGGTCCTGGTACGTCATTGGTCCTTAAAGCAAATCCAGCCATGATGTACCAGGGCCGTCAAGGGTCCTTAAAGGGTTAAGGGGATAGTAACACCTAGTGCGTACAAAGATAGGCATTGTATTGTTTATTCTCCTGAGTAAAACAAGGGGACTCTCACTACTGAGAAGCTTTTTATTCAAGAGTTATTGGTGATCAAATATGATATTTTAAGTGAAGTATCACAGTGGCCTGAAATTGTACAGTGGAGCTGTTGCTACACCATCCTCCGGAGTTTTATGGTCAACTGACCAGAGCTGTCCATAGGATGGTGAAACAACAGCACCACTGTATGATTTCAGGCCATTTAGATACTGCACCTAAAAATATCATATTTGAGCTGCAATAACTTTTGAATGAAAAGCTTCTCAGCAGTGGGAGTCCCCTTGTTTTACTCAGGAGAATAACCCCTACAATATAAATGTTATTATATATAAAGTGTTACTATCCCTTTAAATAAACATGTACATACAGGAATTATATATACAATTAAAACATGCTTGTTCATGTTCCCTAAGCAGCATGCACTGGAGATCTGGAGCATTTTATGTCACTGTTCTCTGAAAATTGCTAGTACATGGTAAAAAACAAGGCATGGGGAAACAGAACACCCCAAAACGAATACAACCCCACACTTTAATTGCCTAGGTGTAAGTGCTGTAACAAGGATAATTTTTAGCGTAAGCAGCTTGGTAAATAGACGTTAGGCAGGCTCAGAGGAACTAAAAAAATATGTTCCTTCTCCTATTGTGGAATAGTATTCATACATTGCCCCCCCCCCCAAACTCAATACTATTCTCACAGAAGGATTCTTAATAATACTTCAGTAGGAGGAGTTAGGGGTCCTGGGGATCTGCACTAAGGTGTGATAAAGGTGAGAGAGAGAGACATTCTCCAATTATTATGTTAGTCTGTGGATCCTAGGCTAAAGTCAGAGAGACCTTAGCGCACAGGCTCCTTAGAATAACAACCAGACAAACACATATTAATAACATAGTATATTTACAGAATTTATTGCATTCAAAAAATACACCGTGTTATTAATTTATTGTTGTCCAAGAGTTCCTTCCTTCGTATATATGAATCTGGGAGTAAATTTTGGAGCAATAGGCAGAGATATGCAAATCAGTCCTGGAGATACTGACCGAAGGACCTCAGACACTGCTCACTGCATACCTCCCAAGTTTCCCTCTTTAGGAGGGACAGTCCCACTTTTAGGCCCAAATCCCCCTGTCCCTCTTTCCCACCCTGATGACCCTCTTTTTAGGAGATCAGACTGTGTGATGTGTATATATGTGTATCACATTGCTCCACAGCAATAAAACTCACATTATTGTTTGTATAAACGTCAGTATGTGTGTTTATAAATTAGTATGTGTAAGTAAAATACTTTGGTCTTGTTATAAGCCATTTATTAGGTTACACAAGGAGGTGTCAATAGATCATGAAATAACCCAAAAATTCTCAGTAATGCCCGCCCACCAGCCACACTCCCAGCAACACCCCCTAAAACACAAGTGTCCCTCTTTGCCAATTTGAAATGTTGGGAGGTATGTCAGGGCACAGGCTAATCCTAAATTTTTAGAGACTAAATAGGTTTGTAATTCATACATTGTGAACCATTCTGGTACTTAACCCCTTAAAGAGCGGTGCTCACACGCAGCTGGCACTTAAGGACCACAGAGCATTTTTTAGGGGGGGGATCATGTTCAGGGCTCCCAGAATGGCGTGCAGCTGCATGGGGAGCCCTAAAATTCATGACGTGCCAGGACCGTCATGGGTCCTTATGGCAAGCTCTACGATGACGGTCCTGGCACGTCATGGGCCCTTAAAGGGTTAAAGGGTAACTAGACTTATGCACGCCACCTACTTCCATCATGGCTACCTCCCGGACTGACTGAAAATGTTACCTCTTGAACTAAGACACAAGGACAAAATCTGTAGGGGACATTAGGATTTTTTTTTGGCCACAGTAAGGTAAATGGGGCCTACGCTTAGTCCTCCTTGAACACTTTGAGTGCCAGCAGGGTAGTCAACGCATTGATCTGCCTATATGTAGCACCATTTTAGAGAGCTAGCGATAGACAGCTATTCATTTCCTCAGTGTCAGTGACACTTGTTTGTTTACTTTTGCCTATTTTTCCTCCTCGCAGGCACTCACGGCCCATCATTTAGAGCAGTGTCAGCTGACAAAAGAACTGGTTAAAAGTAAACAATGGCATTGTCACTTTATTTGTTATTATGTATAGTAAACAGTAAAGTGAAACCTGTGTGTATATCTCAATGTAGGATGGAAGTGGTGAGTGACAGTTGTTTATACTTAAAGAAAAAAAAAAAAATAAAAAAATAATATATATATATATATATATATATATTTTTTTTTTTTTTTTTTGCTCTCTCTCTCTCTCTCTCTCTCTCTCTCTCTCTCTCTCTCTATATATAAATATATATATATATATATATATATATATATATATTAAATGTTGCATGTCATTGCTCATGGGATTGTGGACAACCTAGCAGATCACTATAATCTACAAAAGAACTGGATACAGGGAAGTTTTGAGCTGTACAAACTCGGTTCCCATAGCTCTTGTTGCACAGCCAATTATTTAAAGGCATAGTAATACTTAAAATGTATAAAATATATATTGTAGGGTTTATCCCCCTGAGTAAAACAAGGGTACTCCCACTGCTGAGAGATATTTTATTAAAAAAATATAACAGCTCAAACTTGAATTTTTTAGGTGCAATATCACAGTGGCCTGAAAATTTACAGTGGCGCTGTTGGTACACCATCCTATGGACAGCTCTGGTCTTTAGACCATAAATCTCCATAGGATGATGTAGCAACAGCGCCACTGTAAATTTTTCAGGCCATTGCGAGACTGCACCTAAAAAAATTCAAGTTTGAGCAGTTATAATTATTTAATAAAATATCTCTTGGCAGTGGGAGTACCCTTGTTTTATTCGGGGACATAAACTCTACAACATATATTTTTTTACATTTTAAGTATTACTATCCCTTTAATGGGGGAGAGTCACTAAGCGCTGATAAAGAGGTGATAAAGTGGAGATGACTTCTCCAGTGATATCACTTCTCCAGTTCCTATGTTATTCTATAACGCTTATTCAATAAGATCTCCAAAAGTGAAGAAATATTAGTGCATCGGCTCCATAAAATAACATAGGAATCGGAGAAGTGATATCACTTAAGAAGTTATCTACATCTTACCATCACTTTATCAACGCACAGTGAGTCTCTCCCATAATGGGAGTTATGCGCTAAGGTGTGATAAACAGGTGATAATGCGGAGATAATTTCTCCAGTTTATCACTTCTTCAGTTCCTATGTTATTCTATGGAGCCTATGCACTAAGATCTCCAATGCTGGAGAAATCTTAATGCATATGGTCCTTAGAATAACATAGGAACTGGAGAAGTGATATTACTGGAGAAGTCATCTCTACTTTATCACCTATTCATCATGCCTTAGTGCATCTCCCCCAATGTCTTTTATAGATCCTATACTTCCCCCTTTAATATGGCTGAGAAAAAAAATGGACCACTGTCTCAATATTATTGTAACAAAAGCTTCTTAAAATGGAACAGTCATTATTAAGGCTTTCCATTCTCTCTGTGTCCATAGATGATCTTTCGTAACTTAACCCTCCTTCAGAAAATAAAAGCAACATTTAAACAGCATAATTGTTTTTGGTGACAGGAAAGGTAAAGGAACATCATAACATAGCAAGGATGGAGGTGCAACTCTGCACAGTCAAAGTGCTCATTTTCAGAGTTTTCAGAAGTTGGTGCTCTTTGATCTCTATCTCCAAGGTGGCTGATTCATACATCATGATTGTTATTTGAGGAGAGCAGGAGATGTGAAAAGCAGAACAGAAAGTGTCTGCTTTCTGTGAATCTCTCCCTATTTCCTTTTGCGAGCCAGTATCTTAAAGGGATAGTAATGTTTCATAATAAAAGCAGCTCTAATTAATCATCATCGTATTTGGACTTTGGAGAGTGTTATTTCAATTCTGTCAGAGTTGTAGTTCAAGAGTAATTCAATGAAAAAAGTATCGCCCTCCCGCCCCTTATACTGATGTAACACTGTTCAGTCAGATCAGAAGGGAGGTGCCCAGGTAGATTGCAGAGAGGGACAATCTTCAATAAAGATAAGGGAAAAACCTGAAAAACTTGTCGGGGGGGGGCAGGGCTTTCATTGTTCTCATAGGAAGAAGATTGTCCCCTTCTGTTATCTGTCTGGTCTATGGACTGCATTCCACATCTGAGAAGAGATGTCTTACACTAGGTAAAAGGGGCAGGAGGGGAAACTTTGCTTGTGAATATCTCTCAAACCATAAAGGTTTGAGAGATAAGACTTATATCGTTCTTCATGTTTTTTTAATGCCTACAAAATAAAATAAAGATAAAACGAAGTATTACTATCCCTTTAAGGATTCCCTACTCACATGTGCACTTACTTGCTCAGTTACTAATTGATGTTTGTGGTTTTGAATCCAAGTCAAACAGCCCAGTAAAATGGGAAAATATATGCCTATTCTATGGGCATCATTTCTTAATTGAATAGTGCTGAACGTTTAAGCATTA